>JAYXKI010000002.1:2400000-3000000 GCA_037892935.1 Phlebopus portentosus
CTTGTGCGAAGAAAAGTTTCGCGGGCCGCTGAGAGACGTTTTCCATATAGTAGTTGTTCCCTCGCGGGACGAGGAACATCGCCCCTGTCGCTAATACAAAGCTTGTTCGGTGTACTTTGAGGTTGATAGCTCCCTCGATGATATAGAAGATCTGTAGTTACATATTTGTAAGCCTTGCTTAACGCTGAACTTACTAGACAACTCACATAGGTGTTATCCTTCGTCCCCTTACTAGGTTTCTTCCCACCAACAGGGAGGATCAATTGGCCAGCTGCAATGAACTCGCCATCACCGAATACCTTCTGATATAAGAAAGCATCGTCGGCTGCCGCTCTCGGAGTCAACATCTTCGCCGTGAATGCCAGTCCTGAACAAAACTCAGATACTACTTAACAAGAGACGAAATAGAAATAACGCACGTCGCTGAACCTCCTGAGCAGTAGCAAAGTCCAAGACAACGCCATGTGGATCAGTCTGGTCATCCCAGCCTTCTTCAGGATTGAAGACCACGACGTCTTCATCATCGACTTCTTGTACTGTCTTACTCCGACTTCGTGGCTTACTGCGGTGCCGCTTTTGGCCAAGCGATTGCGAGACTTCTTTTGGTATCCGGATGACTTCCTTGATGACCGGGACTACAGATTGACCTGAATCGCGCCGTCCGTACACAAATTTTTCTAATCGCCACCACTCGAGAGGCTTAAAGCGAGCACGGGTACCTCGGCGCACACCATTAAGCATTTCGTGACCTGCATATCAAGTAATCAGTCTGGTGTAAACGCATACAAGTAAACTCGTTCTTCACCTGGTTCCACATCCTCCTCCTGGATTCTCTTCCGTTTCACTGTTTGTTTCTTCTCTTTCGGTCGCTGCGCTTCGTCTCTAGTTCGTTTCTTCTGGCCCTTTGATTTCTTCTTATTGTTAGTGGTATTAGCTTCGGCTTCTTCGGCGGCCTCTTGCTCAACTTCAGCTAGCCCTTGAGCAATCTCCTCTTCCAAAGCCATCTCATCTTCCGCAACGCTTTCTTTTCCCTTCCCTTTTCTTTTCTCCACTCTTCGAGGAGGCGACGATATTCGGATGTCGTCGACTTGAGGTGGGTCAGTGTCTTCTTGTGCAATTTCTGTGAAGCTTGTTCGAGCAGCAACAGGAGAGGATGACTCAGGTGCAGGAATATCGTTATCAAAGTCCATATCACCACCTCCAAAGTCGTAGTTCAAGTCGTCACCGCCTGATCCATCTTGGAAAGGTTCGTTGTCACTTTCGTCATCTTCCGGACTGGAGGGTATCACGGCCTGCTTCGCTTCGAGAGATTGGATTTTGGACGCGGAGTAGGGGTCATCGCCCCAGATCCATTAGGCTGAGACCGCGTGCGCTGAGATGATGGCGAAGGACGAGGAGAGGGGATACGGTCGAAGTCAATGTATGACGAGCGCGAGCCACTATTGGCGGCGGAGCGATTTGCACTAGTTGGTGCACTCGGTCGCGGTGCATTGTTAAAGTAAACTCCTGGACTCTCTGCTCCGACGCTCGTTATCATAGCTGGTCACGAAATACGAATGTCAGCCCGAGATGGACATCCTCCGAGGAACGGTTGGACGCACTATCATCAATTTCCATATCCATTTCACCGTCCTCATCGTCTTCCTCCTCATCCGGCGGAGATAACGACCGATTCGCCCGCCTTCGCCCACGCAAATGAGGCGGGGTGAAGGCATCTGCTTGAGTGAGAACATCGTCAAACTTTTCAAACCCGTCGGACCGACGATCGACCTCTCGGACATTAATACCAGTCTTCTTTCCATGTGTGAAATCATCTGCGCGATAGGGAATATGCGCCTTGAGCGGACGATGTGTACCGTCAATGTTGCTCTTGCGTGCTTTGGACATGGAGGGCGGGCTTGGAAGTGGCTTGTTCACCAGGATTCGTTGTATGTTGGCTATCACTCGGCGCGTCTGTCGATCGTGAACGCGGTGGTTGTGGTATGGTTTAAGGGAATGGTCACCGGTCACGGTCACGAAGCTGATTCAGTGAGGTACGTAAGACGAGATAACGTGACTACGATTACCGTGAAGATCTCTCTGGCACCTCTACTCTCAAACGCAAACGTCAATTGACAACAGCGACCATCATGGCTGCACTGGCCTCGTATGTACGCATGTTTTTGCATAAATATGCTTTACTGATTTTCATTGCTCAGACTTCTTCCAAAACCGGTCTTTGCGCCAGCCGTCTCTGATGACGAAGACCTAGACGAGAAGACGCAGTTCGTGTCGTCCTCAATGACTATCGTGACGAGGCAGCCTGTACCGCCTTATGGCAAACGAAAAGGCTGGAAGCCGACTTCTCAGGCTGACTTTGGTGAGTACACGTTTCTTTGTCTTCAGACTGATGGTATGCTAATAAGACTCGACTCAGGTGATGGGGGTGCCTATCCAGAATGTCACGTCGCTCAGTATCCTCTCGAGATGGGTAAAAAGAAGGCCTCATCGGGTAATACGCTCGCGCTGCAAGTAGATAGCGAGGGAAACGTACGCTACGATGCCATTGCACACCAAGGGCATCGCGAAGGTAAGATCGTGCAGTCACAATTCAAGGACCTCGTTCCGCTTGCGCACCGCAAAGACCTCGATGAGTCCACCCGCACCATGGAGCGTCCCCCAGAAGAGGATGTAGAAGCGACAACAGAACGTACTCGACAGGCGCTGGAAAAAGTCGTAAACGGCAAAATCAAGTCTTCATCCGTGAAGAATGTGCCGGGTCAAGGTAATTCGTCTTTCATTCGATACACTCCTGGCCAGCAAGGTGGAGCAAACGGATTGAAGCAGCGGATCATCAAGATGAGTGAAGTCGCTGAGGATCCTCTGGAGCCACCACGCTTTAAGCATAAGAAAATTCCCCGAGGACCACCGAGCCCTCCTCCACCAGTGCTACGTAGCCCTCCGAGAAAAGCAACTGCTCAGGAGCAAAAGGAGTGGATGATCCCACCGTGTATATCCAACTGGAAGAATAACAAAGGTTTCACCATACCATTAGACAAACGTCTAGCTGCAGATGGCCGTGGTTTGCAAGATGTTCGCTCAGGTTTTATTCTTCCCCCGATACCTCGCTGACAAAGATGTTTTCTTATAGGTTCATATTAACGACAACTTTGCCAAGTTCTCCGAAGCGCTCTATATCGCAGACAGACATGCTCGTGAAGAAGTGAGACAGCGTGCGCTCATGCAACAGAAGCTTGCACAGAAGGAGAAGGAAGCGAAGGAAGAGCATTTGCGCTCTCTTGCTCAGCGAGCACGGGAAGAGCGATCTGGTGTTCCAGCACGTCCTACCGTGGCATCTTCTACTGCGATGAAAACTGGTCTGGCTGAATATGGTAGCGACACCGATTCTGGTTCTGCGTCAGAAGCGGAGTCCGAGAAGCGAGCAGACAGTGACGAGGACAGTGCAGAAGACGAGGAAGCACGCCGTGTGCGCGACCAGATGCGTGCTGAGAAGCGTCGTGAGCGCGAGCGTGAGATGCGCATGAGCAATATGGGCACCGAACAGCGAGCGAAGATGCTCGCACGACAGCAGAATCGTGATATTTCCGAGAAGGTCGCTCTTGGGCTCGCGAAACCGACATTGTCGAAGGAATCCATGCTCGATTCTCGTTTGTTTAACCAAGAGAGCTTGCCGGCTGGCTTCGCGGACGATGAGTCGTATGGTCTGTACGATCGGCCACTCTTCCACGGCTCTTCGGCGGCTGCGGCCATTTACAAGGCTCCCAGTAATATGGCAGAAGGGAATGAAGACTCGTTTGGTGGAGGAACAGAGGAAGGCATTGGCAAGGCGCTTGATAACGATCGCTTTGGATTGGGTCAACCACGCGTTGGCTTTGAGGGAGCGAACGACCAAGAAGTCAGGGAAGGACCGGTCCAGTTTGAAAAAGATACTGCTGGAGACGTGTTTGGGGTTGACCAGTTCTTGGACGAGGCGAAGAGCGGCAAGAAGAGGGGACTTGACACATCAGCGTAAGTTTGGCAACTGAGCTCAGCTCTGTTGATACCATTTTCTGACTTTGTTTCTTATATAGTGGTTCTACTCGTAAACGGCAGCAGCTTGACCATGCCTCGGAGCGGGAGTAGACGCACACTGTTGTCCATTTAATACGAGTCTGCAGTGTAGACATGTAATCATATATTCTTTTTTTGTTTTTTTTGCGTGGCGATGATCGCTGTTAAGCGAATGCGAGCGGGTGTAGATGAAATGCTTATCCAATTTAAGTACGGACTGGTTTTTCCTTTTCCTTACGTCCGTTTGTTTAGTCCCAAACAAAACTCTTTTCTTTCTTCTCTTCTTACCCTCATCATCACTTCCTTCGCTGTTGACGGAGTCGTAGTCGACTCAGCTGCAGCTTACAGCGTACATAATGTTGGTCACTTTTTACTTATTTATTGTAGTGTCAAAGCATTGATGAGGTCGATTCGCTTAGGACGCACCGAGTCGTCACGCCCGTTAACCTCAAGGAGCGCATTGCTCTCCTCCAGCAGAAAGCATCGGGCAACTCGTCGGTGCCGCATGCTTCTGCGGCTTCTCCAACATCGCCGGGCGTGTCATTGATGACAAGTGTATCTGCCTCGTCCTCCGCAGCAAACAGTCCAGCTGGAAGCTCCAACTCAGCACTTCGTGAACGGATCGCTAAGTTCGAGCAGAAGGGAGGTGTCCCAGTTCCACGTGGATCTTTTGGCTTTGGTGCGCCACCACCGCCAGTTGAGCAGACTCACGAAGGAAGGGCGGCACGCAAGAAGGGAGAGCTGTATGGCAACCGTATCGCGAGCGTCAATAACCGTTCGCGGTCAGGCCAAATGTCTCCTCCATCCGCACTTCGCCCACATCTCACGGGCAACGCGGCCGTGAGCGCAGCTTCTTCACGTTCGCTCACTCTCTCACCAAGCGTGTCTGAGAGTTCGGCTCTCGACGTTCCCCGTGATGCTTCTCCTGTCCGGAAACGTTCTGTCTCGACTTCGAGCTTGGCAACCAAAAGGCCCGCATCTGCGATCTTTCCTACGGCCGACTCGATCATGTTGGGTACGTTTGACGAAGGTGGGAGTGCGGATGATGATGCACCGATGTCTGGTACCCTTCTATTTGCGTCTGAGGAGCCCCAAGAGCAACCGCAAGTTTCGCGACGTATCTCTATTTCTGGTGCACACGCAATGCGTTCATTCTCCTCTGACTCTTCTTTCGATGCGGTTCAAGCCTCACTACTCAGCGAGACGGATGATATTCAACTTTCTCAACCAGGCCCATCAGAAAGAGAAAAAGTTCCTGAGCCGGCGTCAATGCCTCAATCAAGCAGTGATGATCATAATCGTAAAATTACTTTTGGTGATGATCATCAAAGGGATGGTTCCGAACAACGTGCGGATAGCGTGGCTTTAGCTCCGAGAGAAGCACCTTCGCCGGAAGTAGTTGCAGTCGAACAAATTGGGATGGAACAGCTTGAAGTTACGGATGACGAGAGCTCAGTCAAAACACCTATTGTAGCGACGTTTTCGCCTTCGTCGACAAGTGCGCCTATTGAGGGCGACACGGCAGATCCGGACGGCCTTGATGTTCCAAGCGAAGATCCGGCGCTTTCGGATGTATCGACATCGTTTACGGACTCCTCTTCGCCTCTCAATGCTTCATTTGAAGTTGGCGAGCGAGTTTATTGCGAGACACGTAAACTTGTCGTGATACCACCTTCTGGATCCAATGACCCGACAATCACAAGAGAGCTCGAACAAGAAAGCGAGATCGCGACTAGCTCAGTAGGTTCACAGGAGAGCGCGATTTTCGAGAATAAGACTGTGTCAGCCTTGGGTATTTCTGGGACGGATGAGAATCGAGGATCTACGGAGACTGTCAGTCCGACCACCATCTCTATTCCCACGGACATTGCAGAGAAACACCCACTCTCCCCCCAGTCTACTGGCTCCAGTTCTGTTCGTCGTCGTAGTCCACCTGTACCCCTAGTCATTCAGCACGGCAAGGAATATTCTGAGCCATCGTTAGACCCGACAATCGGCCCCAAATCTTTCCACGCTGTCGTTCACGGCAGGACTACAGTGCCAGTTCGTGCAAACTCGGGCGAATCTTTACCGAAGACCACATTTTCGCGGCCTCAAGTGCCCCTGGTGCGTCCGCACGATGGTATGCCTGATACACCAGCATCTCCCGACCTATCCACGTTGGTTGCGCAGGCCATGTATCTTGAGCAGAGGCTTGTAAGCGGTGAGATAGATGCGGGCACACCAAGACCCGAAGAGACTACCTTCCAGCAGGGCTCGAAATCGCAGATGGAGGCAGACTCACAGTCAGAACCACAGGCTTCGCATGTGACATTCCCGCGTTCTCCTGAGGCGAACGATGAAGCTCCTGCTCCGCCGCCAAAGAGTCGTGATGCCCGCACGCTGTCTCAATTGGCAACTAATGTTGGTTCAGGCCCGCGGAAGAGTTGGAGTCGGTCATCTGGGAATGCGTCCTCGGACGACTCTGTTCCAGTGTTGACTCCGCCGTCGCCAACATTCGACCTCACTGAACCTCCCCTCTTTGAAGAGCCCCAACAAATCCCGGCGCTCGGGGTAGGTGTAAACGTAGCGGATGAACACGGCGAAGTAGAAGGCCGGCGCTCAATCAGCTCAGTACTCTCCTCTCCGGGGCGCTCAGCACGCAAGAAGGTCCTCAGCTTGTTTTCGCGTTCTGGTCACTCCAACTCGACGCTCACACTTCCAGGTATGTCTAAATAGTTCTTCACCACCGAGAAATGTCTGCTGAGCACGGCTCGTGACCGCTCGGCAGCAGCAGGTGACGGGGGGCACCAGGCTGACTTCCATCCCCGTTCCTCTGTTTACAGATGACCTCCTCTCCGAGTCAACTCGTCATTCCTGTGACTCTGCGCCTGGTTCCGGTTCTTCTGTATTTGCCTGCGGTTCTATTTGTCCCTCTTCTACCTTACTTCCTTCCCCTGTTCAAGAAACCATAATTTCCCCGCCGCCCAGTTCCCCGTCTCCTGGACCCCCCGTCCCGATTCCACGATCGCCTAAAGAAGACACGCCGGACGTGCCGCGCCCAGTCTCGGTATTCTCCACCGCTTCTGCGTATTCCAACACTCCCAGCCCGCTCGCGTTTGAACTCTTCGATTCGTTCCCAGATGTTCCGAGGTCGGTCCCGAATAGCTTCGAACAGGATCGATCAGAGGAACAAGATGGGATTGAAATGCGTCTTGAAAGTATTGAGAATCTGGACGTAAAGGTGGTTGCTCAGCCTAAGGAGGAGGAGGAAGATCCACATAGTCCTCCACCTACACCTCCGCCAAAGACACCCGACCTCCGGCGGTTTGCAGTTTCTACGCCTGTGCCTCCTCGAATCCAAGTGAATCCTCTCCCACCGCTCCCACCGCTCCCACCTCCACCACCGAAGTCTCCTCCGCCGTACTCGCACTCACCTCCTCCAAGTCTACCAGGCAAGGATGAGGACTTTACACCCACCACATCTACGTCTACGTCCTCTCTTTCGCGGGCTCAGATGCGCAAGTCCAAATCTAAACCGAATTTACGTCTTCCTCATCTCCCTTATCTTTCTTCTGCGCGTGGTCACGGACATGGACACGAACGCGAGAAATCCGACAGCAGCGCCTCAGACACGTATATGCACATGTCTTCGCCTCCTAACTTCCCGCCTCCTTCGAGCTTTTCCCAGCATTCTCATTCTTCGACATCCATCTTTGGCGCTATTTCGCGATCATTTTCCTCTCATCGCAAACGGAAGAACAGCGCTGCGAGTGCTTTGACTATCAGTACCGGGCATGGAGGTTCGTAATAGCATTCGTGGACGAGTCTATCTGAGGGAATTTTTCTTGATAACTTGCTTTCGTTACTGTTATCTACTGTTTTTAACCTGTATATATTATCCACGTTACCTCGTTCTCCTTCCTTTTCTTTCACTATTATGCTACCTGGAATTCATAGATGCTATTCATATCCTGGAGATTCCCATATTTACTTCTCTTTCCAAAGCTTGCTTGCTTCTCTTTCCTCCAAGCCTCAGTTGCATTCATTCGTTCTCCCTGCATTCTTAAATCTATTGACCCAATTGCACTACGAGCGTCGTCCTTTTCTGCCTCTCGCATTCTTCAATCTCCGTTCCCTACACATCACATAATTTACGTGTGATACATTGCTCTCTTTCAATAATGAACCAAATGTATACTGCCATCCCCAGATCAAATGTTAGTCACCTCTATTCCTTTCGCGACGGACGAATAGGTGCAATGATAAAGAAAGGTAGAGGAATCTGTTAAACAGTGACTACAGCGAATGAACAGCAAGTATGACGGAAGCACAGTGGCAATATTAATCTAGAGACAATGTCGTCTGACGATTGGATGGAATGAGGACACAGCGATGCTATAACATTGAACATTGATAAGTCCATGAACTATCCGAATCATACCCTTGAACTGATTTCGAGGCCCAGTAAGCTTGTCGTAACTCCTTACTCACCGGTTCCACCGCCCGTCGTTTACCTTTTCCTCGCATCGCATATGCCGAGTCCTCCTCATCTTCAAAACCTGCTTCTGAGTCTAGGATCTCCCCAGCCGCAGCCTCATACGCCCGCTCGATCTCGTCGATACCATCTGACGAATTGGTGGCCACATCGGGGCCGTCATAAAACTGAAGTCGCTCGGAATGATGGTCTGTGCTGATGTCGTCCTCGTCATCCTCATCATCAGCGACGAATACCGTTCCGGCTGATAAAGACTGCACGCTCTTTGTCGTTACCGTTCGACGTCGCTTCAAAGCCGAGCCACCATTCTGACGCACAGAAATACGATATCGGCTTTCTTCGTCATGCCCCAAAGCAGGAGTGTCTCCCCCGTTTTCAAAAACTCCTTCCGATACCTCCCCTTCCTCACCCTCTTCCTCTGACTCAATAACCATATCTGCTTCTCCCCACGCCTCGGCAACGCTCTCAACCTCCCTACTCCGTTTCTCCACAGTCGCCCGACTTGACAAATTCAGCTCAATCAACGGGTCGATTCCTAATAATCGTGCAAGATTTCCTTCATCACACACCTCCTGTATGAGGCGGCGATGGTTGATCATCTCTTGATCCACGCCCAGAATAGACGACAGCACGCTCATCTCATCGGAACTGCGTGAGAAGGTACTGCCCCGTCTTAAATCGACTGTTCGTGAGCCATGACGAGCACTCAGGATATCTGCTGAGACATAGAGGGATGAAAGCATCAACTCGTACGCTCCCGTAAACGTCTGCTTCACTTTCTTGATTCCGAATGAACCCCTGGAAATATCGGTACCTTCAATGACATGAACATATTAACTCCTGAAAATCATGTGGAGGAAAGCACGTACTGATATTTCCGGGATCTTCAATGCTCAGTAAGTATGGTCGATAGTAATCCTTCCAGCCCCGGGCTTGTTTGCTGAAATACGAGCCACCATGTCGCAGCGAGATGCCAGTATTGGTGTAGTTGAAGTATTTCCCATACAGCTCGAAGAACTCGAGCATCAGGACACCTAGATTCTTTGCAGAATCTATCTCCGCTCTTCGAACCTTTGGATGCATCTTGAGTGTATCGTGAGCAATCCGTTAGGATTATCCGACCCCTTGCTGCGAGGGAAGGAACGATGATTATATCTGCTAACCTGTAAATGGCTGACCGCCAGGCATACAATAGCGTAGCTTCCTAATCCACCGGAATAGACTTCGTTCAAGTTCCGTTGTCTCAGAAAGGACTTGACGATCAACACGAGAGCACGTAGAGCTGGGAACTCCCGAGTGAAGCGGTTGATCATTTCGCCAGCCTGCACACCGTTTGACTGGTTAATGCTGATGTCAACAGCAAGACGCCCTATCAGTGTGTTGGAATCAAGATTCGGCGAAAAGGGGACAATGGGAACAAACCATATAGTGTGACGAATTTGATGATTGGTACCTTTGCCTTGGAGATGAGGGTGACATTGTCGGTAATTCCAGTCCTTCTAACAATATTTGCAAGAGATCGCAAGGCAGCCACTTTATCCGCATTTTCCAATGTCCGTGACTTCACAACAAGGTCAATATCTCTGCCGTCATATAAGCCACACAAAAAAGCAAGTGACGGTTAGATAGCGCGTACCCTTGAGGTAAATATAATTTGGTTTCAAAGCTGCCGAACGGTAAGACCTTAGCATCGGGGTACGTCTTCCTTATGCTGGCTGCAATAAGCAGAACTGTCATATGTCGTACTTCGTGCTCAACGGAAGTAGGCGAAATGTATTTTATATATGCTTCTACCTCCTTATGAAGCCTGCCCTGTGAAATGAATCACTAGAACCGGCAGACTAAACCAATAATTACTCACAGTTGAGCAACGTTTCTACAGCTATCCCAATCAACGTAAGCCGTCCATGGGTATTTCCTGGATTTCCAGTTGGCCTTCTTGGCGTCCGTATTTCTTGGTGCTGAAGTGCCGTCTCGTTCTCTATCCTCTCGCCTTCGCTTCCTCCCATTAGCATGCTCGTCTCTCTCCCTATACCGATCCCGGTCATTCTTCCCTCTGTCCCATTCCCGAACTGGTCGCTTCGGTTGCGTGTCTTCTTCCGGCTCTAGGGCAATGAAGTCAAGGTCGGATGAGAAGGACTGCGATGCCTTTACGGTTTGTGGCAAATTGGTAAGACGAGAAGGGCCGGCTACTGGCTGCTTGGGTGAATCTGAATCCGAGTCTAATCTAATCGGCTGCGGTGAAACTTGTCGAGACGATTTTTTCTTGTTTTTCCTAGACCTGGAGCGAGGGGGTTCCATATCGAGGAAGGGCAAGCAACAGTGCCGCAACACAAGGTTGTTCTTTCTTGAAATTCCAATTTGTTTACATAATACACTTGTTCATTGTCCACACACGCCCACAAGTTCCTACAATTTAATTTCTCCCCGCTGATCTATTCCAAACCGTCCCATGCTTCCTCTGCGATCATGCGAGTGGAATATCGTGACGAACAAGCCGGCTTATTTTGTCGTTTGCCACGTTGTCTAGCGCTTCAAGGGAATTGAGCGCAACGAGTTTGAAAGTCCCTTGCACCTTGTCGTGCGCGTCGTTTCCATGACCCGCCTTTCAGTGTGCTTGAAGTTATCACAGAGTTGCCCTGTCCCAGCTTCTCATCTACCATCGCTTTAACACCGCTCCATGACTGACTTGGTACTATCGTCAAGTGCAAGAGGCTCGTCACGTCGATAAACGGTTGCAAGGAACGATTTCGCCAGATTTTCCGACGACATCAAAGAAGTGCGACGGATATCCGGAACATGCCGCTCGCTCTGCCTGGGAGGCGAGAATATGGGGTAGAATGTCCTGCCAATCTTTGCCTGGCTTCATGCGAAGAGTAATGAGCAGCGTGGTCGCCATATTGTCGAGATGAAAGGGTATGGTTTTGAGCGCAGACTTATCAACTGGTGAAAGATCACAGACGATCGTGGTGATGTATGCTCACGGATTTTGAATGCAATACAATTGGTCTACACACGCCTACAGATTCTTATAGCAACAGCCTATGGCAAATGCACTCGTGGTTTAAGATCCTAATCTAGAGATATAGTGACGAACGAGCTGGATAACGCTCCGTCCTCGTCGGGTTGAGTTCTGGCAAGCGCATCGATGGTTTTCTATGCGACAAGTTTGAAAGTCCCTTCCACTGTGCCCTCTGCATCATGTCCTTGTCCTTCCCAAATGGCATCCTCGGGTGCGAGAGAGTATTCTGAACCGTCCTCATCTACCTTCTCGAATACCATCGTTCACATTATTCCACGTCGGACTAGGCTCGATTGTCAAATGCAAAAGACTCTTCACGTCAAGACATGGTTGCAGCAATCGTAACAGTTTCTGCGTCTCGCCCGCAATCCACTCTGAGTGCGCCTCTACTTTTTTTCCGGCCGGATAGGAGCACAATTTCACAGGGCTTTCCGACACAGTCAAAGAAGTGCAACAGATATCCGGACCATGCCGCTTGCTGGAAATCAACGGTGCGAATGTGGGGCAGTATATCCTTCTAGTCTTTGCCTGATCTTATGCACAGAGTGGCGAGTTCAGTTATGGCCATGGTTGTGGGTGAAGCCATCCTTCCGGACAAAGTGACTCCAATTAGACCTCTCCCTACAGTTTCCTGACTGTCAAAGACATTCAAATGAAGATGATTTTTTGGCTTGTGCAAAGCAGTTCCTTACTTATCTGCAAGAACACCCAAATCCAATGATGATCCATAGTAAGAGTATGTAAGAGCAGGGACACCTTCATGAGAAGGATTGGCATGACCAACAGGACCAATATGATTAGAGTGTTCTTGCAGATAAGTAAAGAACTGCTTTGCACAAGCCAAAAAATTATCCTTATTTGAATGTCTTTGACAGTCAGAAATCTGTTGGGAGAGGTCTGATTCAGAAGATTGGGAGGCACTTTGTCCAGAAGATTGAGAGGCACTCTGTGCAGAAGGAGAGGGGATCTTTAACTCTGGCCAACAAATGATGTATTTCATTCATTACTAATTAAATTTCAGAGGGCTGGGCAATGTGGGGAGTAAAACAGAGATAGAGATGTTCTCTCATTAAATGGGCATCAGATCAACATCCATCTTAGCAAATATAATCATCAAAACAAATGCAGTACTTACAACTTTTGCCAGGTTGTCCCTTAGATGATTCTCAATAAGCAAAAACAGGAAGAAACACATGACAAGTTTACTCACTGGCTTACAATATTGGAACTAGGGTGGCATTGCAAGAGTCTCTCATCCACCTGGATGCAGATAGAGACAAACTAGACATCATTAATGCACAGAGTATGTGGGTTTTATTTCAGTGCAAGACTGGTTCGTGAGGTGGCCAATAAAGAGGGGTGAACCTGAGAGTGTTAGGCGGACAGCTCAAGGACTGAGTCGAGGCAGGCCAACACAACAACAAACAAGCGTGGATGAGATAATCCCAAACACGTCGTTCAGATCAAGACAGCTAAGACGAGGCTTAAGTCCAGACCGTCGAACGCTATGTCGCAGTGAAGGTAAGTAAAATTCAGTAAACTAATAATACAAGAGTAGATACCTATGTCGCAGTGAAGGTAAGTAAAATAGAAAGACAAGGAAATGAACAAGTCAAACTATCTACTTATATAGACTTCGAGCATGTGAAAGGTATACTCTAATAAGAAATCACATGATAAAGGAGTGGGATGATTAGTGAGCGTGGTAGAACGTCATGGAATGTTCTGGTGAAAGAATTAATAAGCATATAAGAAAAATAAAAGAAAAGGAAAAAGAATATTAAAATAAATGATGATGTAAGAAAAGAAAAGGAAAATGTTCGAGTCCTTACATCACCCCCCCTTCAAGGTTGGGCGTCCCGACCAACCACATAAGCCTTCCGAGGACGTGAACTTGTACAGCGCTCGCAGGCTTTGTCGAGGTATTGTTAACTTCCTCGGAGCTCCAGGATGTTTGCGGTAGAATTCTTGAATTGATTCCTGTGCATTATCCTTGACGTCGGATTCTGGCTGCCAAGTCGCTTCCTCATATCCAACCCACTTGACCAAGAATTGGAGCTTGCCTCGATGTAGACGCGAGTCGAGTATTTCTTCAACCTCGTACTCTTTCTGCTCATCAATGATCACTGGCGGTGGTGGAGGTGGTTTCTTCTGCGATTCAAAGGACGGTTGGATGGCTGGTTTGAGCAAGATCTCATTGAAAACTGGATGGACCTTCTTCCAGGTCTTCGGTAG
Source organism: Phlebopus portentosus (assembly GCA_037892935.1). NCBI lineage: Eukaryota > Fungi > Basidiomycota > Agaricomycetes > Boletales > Boletinellaceae > Phlebopus > Phlebopus portentosus. The sequence continues at coordinate 2,413,785 of JAYXKI010000002.1, forward strand.
TTTGAGTCTGTATGCGCTTGTGCCAACCTTTTCCACTACCTCGAAGGGACCAAACCATTTATCATCCATCTTCTTCGTCGGTCGGATCGTCTTGATATTCCGTCCATCTAAGAAGACTTTCTGCCCTGCCTCATAGGTAATGGACTTCCCAGCACGGCGGTCGTAGAAACACTTCATGTCTTCGTTTGCTTGGGTTAGGTTACCTTGGGCAAGTTCGTGCACCTCCTTGACATGCTTGGCAAATTCTTCTGCTGACAGGTTCGATGATGCCATTCCAACCCCCGTAAAGTCTAAGGGGTGCATTCCCGTATTGACGAAGAAGGGAGATAGCTTCGTCGCTGAATGTTTGCGGTTGTTGTATGCGAATTCTGCGAGAGCCAGCCAGTCCGCCCAGTCCGACTGCCAATGGTTGATGTATAGCCGCAGGTATTGTTCCAGTTCCTGATTAACCCGCTCTGTCTGTCTGTCAGTTTGTGGGTGATACGCTGTCGACGGGTTGCCTTCAATGTGGAGGAGCTTGTACAACTCCTTCATTATCTTCGCGTCGAATTGCACCCCTCGGTCATGAATGATCTTCCTTGGTAGTCCGTGTAATCGGAAGACGTGGTCCCTGTAGATCCTAGCCATGCCTTCCGCCGTTAACTTTGTCGTTGTTGGAATCGCATGGATTTGTTTGCTAAAGCGATCGACCACTACGCAAATTGCATTGAACCCATTCGATTCTGGCAACTCTCCGATTAGGTCGACCGTGACAATCTGCCATGGCGCCTCCGGCACCTTGTTAGGGTGCAAAACCTTTGCTCTCGTTGTCCTTAGAGCTGTTAGGACCAGTATTTTCGGACGAGGTGGTTAGTCCGAGCGTACCGGAACAAGTCCCTGCTTCCTCCTTCTGGCAATATGTAATTGGAGAGTAGAGTAGCGAAGGTTAGATGTACTACTAAGAAGCGAGCTATAGGCTCAAGCTTGACCCAGCAGTAGAGCAGAGGTTCAATCAAAGGGGTACAGTTATGATTGAAGGTACAAAATAATTTTGCTGAGGGACAACACCCCGCTCAGCTGGCGCCTTAAATAAAGTTTCTACTGAATACTACCGACTACCAAATACTACCGACCATGCCTCGCTATTGGTTAGGACAATGTGTTTCAGCTGGTGTCACTACTACTCTCTTGAGTCTGTAGTACCACTGACAACTCTGGTGGTGCTACCGAAACTCCTGGTTGCACCACCGACTACTTCCTTCCCTATTAGGCAGGCCCTAATTTCCTTCCGTTCCGAAGAAGCTTTCCCCAGGCTTCTATCGATCTCCGTTCCTATCACATGTTAATCCTTAACGCCAATCTTCCCACGAGAGACTTCTTCCATGTGCCGCGATCTCGCTTCGCCGGCGCTCCGTTACTCCGGCCGAGCTTCTGCCGTTAGTCTTCCATCATGGGGCTGATCGTTATCTCGGGATTTGGAATCGGCAACCCCTGCCGATCATCGGAGATTAATCTCGGCGGCTGTGTAAATTTGGCAGACACCCTTCTGTGCCTAGCCGCGATATCGATGTCGGAGAATTGTAGTCCGGTACCCGACGTTAACCTGTATCTTCTTCCCAGGTGATTCGTCCCGCGCCATTCGTCGACTGTAATAACCCCTTCTTCCGATCGTTCCCATGCTTCTAGCATTCGATCCGTTGCTTCTTCGATAAGACTTTCGACGTCCGATGGCGCCCTGTAATAGATTGGCCAATCGACTTCCACTGCAGTGTTTCGACACAAGGTCTGGTGACGATGCTGATTGATCCAAGCTCTCACGCCAACCTTCAGTGCATAGATATCCCTATCGCCAAGCCATACAGATACCTTGTGGTCGTATGCGCTCATTCCGCGGTTCGGTAATGGTTGGTCAAACGTTCGTTCTGAGGGTCCGGGTTTATGCCGAATCTTGACATCGGCTCCTTCCCTAGTTACTAAGCGCTCCACGAAGTTCTTGAGGAGCCATTCCGAAAGAACCCAACTCCTTTGGTATGCCAAATAGCAGTTTGTACAGACCAGGCTTTCATGAACAAAGCGTCTGGTTGCACTATGTCGATATCGTCTCTTCTGCAGGAGTTCCACGTATCTTGCGATGTTCCGTTCTTCCATGTCCACGTAGCTTCGCTCGGGTGGAGGAGTATGTCCAATATGCATTCCAGCTAGTCCTTGCTGTAAATCGTATGGATCCTCCCTTTCGTCGCGTTCGTCCTCGTAATATCGTCGATCGGGTTCCTCTTGAATATATTCCACAGCGACCTCCCCAGGTCCTTGCTGTACTAGTGGGCGAGAATCGCCTCCACTATTCTGTCCTTGAAGCCTTTCGAAATGCTCTGGATTAGGCTGCATAATTCGGTGTGTAAAGCGTCTGATACCACGCCGCATTGTATATCCACAATTTTCGTAACAAGAGCCTTTGTCCGCTGACAACGATCACACCCCCGCACATACACCCACACATCTGCACTCATCCTTGGCCACCAGTACCTGCGTGCTATCAGCTGGATCGTCTTTGTTGCTCCTGGGTGTCCTGCCAGGGTCGAGTCATGGTGTTCCTTCATGACGCCCTCTCTGACGCTCGCTGGTACGTATAGTCGGCGGCCCTTTCTCCACATGTCCCCTCTTTTCTCGACGTCCTTTGGCCTCAGTCCCTCATCCTCTTGTCTCTGCGCTTCCACGACCTTTTCGACGAGTACCTCCCTTGACGTCTGAACCGTTCCTCTAACCAACCATTCCTTCTTGACAAAAGTCACGTTCTCGTTATCATGCTCGCCCTTGTCATAATCAGCTTGGCGTGACAACAGATCGGCTTTTCCCAACGTCTTTCCAGGTTTATGGACTAGCGTAAAATCGAACTCAGCTAAATCGAGTCGCCATTGAGCTTGTCGACGATTTAACTTCTGCGGCGATCAGAAGTACGTTAGATTTGCATGGTCTGTCCATACCTCAAAAGGTTGGTTAGCTCCCTGGAGATATTGTCGCCATTCCTTTAGGGCTTGAATGATGGCAAGCATTTCCTTGTCATAAATCTCGTAATTTCGCTCTGCCTCTAGGAATGTTGATGACCGATAAGCGATCACCTTCCATTTGCCATCTTGTTTCTGGAGAAGGACTCCTCCAGTCGCAAAGTCCGATGCATCTGCTTCTACACAGAAAGGGTCCTCACTGTTGGGTATCGCTAACACGGGAGGACTACTCAAACGACGCTTCAATTCCTCGAACGCTGCCTGTTCATCTTCGCCCCACTTCCATTCCACCTTACCCGTCAGTGTAGTCAAGGGTTTGACGACCGAACTGTAATCCTTAACGAAACGTCGCAACCAATTCCCTAGTCCCAGGAATTGTTGCAGTTCATGGACGTTCCTTGGAACTGGCCAGTCCTGTACTGCTGCCGTCTTCTTGGGATCCATTCAGACTTCGCCATTGCCAATGATGTGCCCGAGGTACTTGACTGTGTCGACTTCAAACTCGCACTTCTGCGGCTTTAGGAAAAGTCCATTTCGGCGAAGGATCTCAAAGACTCGTTTGGTGCGTCTGCGATGTTCCTCTAGATCGTTCGAGAAGATGAGAATGTCATCGAGGTAAATGATGACAATACCCTCATGGATTAGCTCCCGAAAGATGTCGTTCATAAAGCCTTGGAATGTCGCTGGCGCATTACACAAGCCGAAGAACATGACTGTGGGTTTGAATAAGCCTAGATTTGTCCGGAACGCTGCCTTCCACTCATCTCCTTCGCGAATCCGGATGTTGTAGTATCCCCACCGAACGTCGAGCTTCGTGATGTACCTTGCATCCTTAACCTTGTCGATGAGCTCATTTATCAGCGGTAACGGGTATTTGTTCTTGACCGTCCCTTCGTTAAGCTTTCGATAGTCTTGGATTGCTTGTAAGCTCCCATCCTCTTTCTTGATAAAGAAGAATGGTGACGCCATTGGAGACTTCGACTGTCGGATACATCCTGACGCTAGGTTTTCCTCAATGAACTCCCTCATCGCTTCTTGTTCTTTTGGCGATAACGGGTAAACCTTGCAGTCGCTGGGTTTGAAATCCGGCTTCAGGTCAATAGCGTGATCCTACATTCGGTGGTTTGGTAAGTGTTTGAACGATTCCTCACTAAAGACGTCGGCATATTCCTCCAGGTAAGGCGGCCATTTTGCCACTTCCTTCATCTGCACATTCCTCACAAACTCTTCATCTATCTCTTCGCTCGACAGTGGGGACTCACATTCATCAGGGCAACGGATGAACTTAACTGTTCCTAACCTCCAATCAATTTCAGGATTATGCTTCGTCAACCAGTCATGTCCAAGGAAGATGTTGCTTGACGCTAAAGATGTCACTGCCAGTCGAATCTCTTCCTCATGTTTCCCAAAGAACATTTGTGTGACTACGTATTCCTTAATCAATCCAGCCTCGTTGCTTGTTCCGTCAGCATTGAAGACTGGTCTAGGCCGAATGTACCTTTGGGTGGGGAAACCATACCGTTTGACAAAACCTTCATCGATACATGAGCCCGTGCACCCTGAGTCGATTAGTGCATGAGCATCAATGAAGTTTTCCTCTTCGAGTAGGGGATTTGACAAGTCTACTTCGTCATCCCCTGCTACCTTCGGGTGCACGATGCTAACGAAGGCGTCCAACTCCTTTCCTCCCGCCCGTCGCACGAACTGATCTGCGTCCACAATGCCCTCGCGCCATACCTCAGCCACGCGTCTGCCTACTACATCCCACACTGCTTCAGTGACGTTCGCCTGAGCAACAACATTCTCGCGGTAAGGTGCTTCCGCCACAACCTCATTTTTTATAGCGGTTTGATTCCGCTCTTCCTCTCTCAATTTGCCTGCTTGCGCATCTGTTCTTCTGACAAATAAATCTTCATAAACTTTGAAGTCATCATTGTCATCTTCAGATTCATCTGGCAGTACATCGGTAAGGATCTTCCGAAGGATGAAACCATCACTGGTATTCGCATCTTGGTATTGTACAACAGGACAATTATATTTTAATGAGTCCAACGAAAAGAGTCCTTTAGGAGACCGACCAGTCATTCCGACGTCTACGCCTGGTCTTCTGGAAAACCCTCGCCCTCTATGAGTTCTTCTAGCTCAGCAGGTACTGCTCGTACATCGACGTCGTCATCCTCTTCGAAGGAGGATTCCTTTGCTTGGCCGAGTTCCTCGAAGAGCACCTTTCTGTCTGCTGGGACGAAGGCCGCGATGATGGCCCGTATCGCTTCACGACCTCGCGGGCATTCCCTGATGTAGTGGCCTACCTGACCACACTTGTAACAAGCCCGTGTACGCCGCGCCTGGTTCATCATCACATCCATGGGTTGTCCTAAGCCTCCATACGTTACTCCCGTAGCATCGCGACGATCTTGAGCGGGGGGTACGAAAGGACGAGCTGCTTGTTGAGGCGGCATAAAACGTCTCATTGGTGGTGCCGGAGCTGGTTTCACCACTGTCGAACTAATTGTCTTTCTCTGACGTTCGGCCATCAGGTCTCTGATCTGGCGCTCGACCCTGTCGACCTTGACGGCGGCCTTCTTGAATTCTTCGTACGACGTCGGTTCATTGGGCAATCTCATGACCCCTTCAACAACCTTTGGGTTTAGCGCCCTCTTTAGGCGACTCATCAACCATTTGTCGTGTGCCTCTGTTGCTAGGCCAGCATCCACTCGACAAATGTCAAACTTGTTGAAAAACTCGTCGGCGTTGAGGTCTCCTTGGTACATCGCATCTAGTCGTTCGAAGGCCTTTTGGGATCTGGCAGGGTCATCGAACGAAGTGTCCAGCTTCTTTAAGAAGGCATCCCAGGCGTCCGTGAACGTCAGGTTGCCATCTGCATCGACTGCTCCACTGGTGTAACTCTCCGCCCAACGAGCCGCGGCACCACTCTTCATGTACGACAGGGCGAACATAATCTTACTCTTGTTCGTCCTGAACTCTGACTCAGATGCGTAGATGTAGAGGCGCAGCTCTCGCTTGAAGTCCACATAATCGTGTTCGCCATCGAAGTCTCTTGGTTTAGCGACATGGACCTTCTTTGACACCTTTGATCCTTGGTTTGCACCTTCGCCTGCAGCTTGGAGCGCTAGTACGACCGCCGTCGTGAGATCAGTCATCGCTTCCTTTGACAATGACATCTCGTGTTCTTCTTCTTCGTCTTCTTCTTCTTCACTCGGTATGAGCGGCGCTGGTTCTCGGAACTTTCCAAATGCCAGAGAAGGCTCGACAGTGGGAGCCAATGCTTGAGTGGTCGAACTCGATGGTTCTGGTAAGGGGGCCGTTGGTTGCGTCGGAGTAGGAGGTGAGGGCTCGTCTACGTCGCCTTCTTGTTTCACTCTCCAGTGGATGGACCTTCCTTCCCTCTGGGAGTACCACCTCTTGGCAGTCTCGTCCCACCAGGCGCCGAAGACTTGATTTCCTGCTTTGACGATATAATGTCCTCGTGAGGCGCTCCACCTAGAGTTCACAGGGAGGGCCACTCGTTGCTCGTCAGTTAGCTCCACCTTGATAGGCTGGGGGTAGAACGGGGATCGGGATGCTGTTCGGGCGGGCCCGGCTTCGGATAATCAGCTCGTCTTTGAAATTGACGACTAAACGAAAGGCTCCGAGGTAGATAATGAAGGAGATACTTGTCGACGACTGGACTCTATGCGTTACCCACGAGAAGGTTTGATGGGAGTTCCAGAGAAGGGTGATTCAGAGCGCCACGGTGATATGATTGGTTGATACTTCGGGTACTATCGGGTCACGTCGGAGTCAATCAGACTTCGACGGGCAAGATAGGGGTTTGTTGTCTGCACGGTAGGAACCGGGTTCCGTTCGATGTCGTCCTTCGAAGATATACTTCAGGGGACACGTCACAGGTGAGCGCTCGACGACAACGGGATCGGGCGTGAGCCAGAGGTAGGTCTTTCTATTATGTTAGGCGGACGGCTCAAGGACTGAGTTGAGGCAGGCCAACACAACAACAAATAAGCGTGGATGAGATAATCCCAAACACGTCGTTCAGGTCAAGACAGCTAAGACGAGGCTTAAGTCCAGACCGTCGAACGCTATGTCGCAGTGAAGGTAAGTAAAATTCAGTAAACTAATAATACAAGAGTAGATACCTATGTCGCAGTGAAGGTAAGTAAAATAGAAAGACGAGGAAACGAACAAGTCAAACTATCTACTTATATAGACTTCGAGCATGTGAAAGGTATACTCTAATAAGAAATCACATGATAAAGGAGTGGGATGATTAGTGAGCGTGGTAGAATGTCATGGAATGTTCTGGTGAAAGAATTAATAAGCATATAAGAAAAATAAAAGAAAAGGAAAAAGAATATTAAAATAAATGATGATGTAAGAAAAGAAAAGGAAAATGTTCGAGTCCTTACAGAGAGATTTTATAGTGATCAAGTGGGAACCACATTACCACATGGATATACTGTCATTTTCAGAATTGTTTAGAAAAGCAGATCACGTGAAAAATCGCTGCATCGGTATTTTTACATGGTGACTGGCAATTCCTAAGTACAGACTGTGCATTCCCACGGTCTCTCCTGCCTCATCCCAGTGATCGACACTTGTCGCACTTTTGAAGTTGAGTTTTGTCTTGATCTCGTGTCTTCTACAAAACAGAAAAAATCCTCAAAAAATGTGCGAAATATGTTTTCAGGCATGATGAACATGAATCCATAATTTTTTTTGCTGAAAACATTCATTTAAGTGTAAAATGCACTGTTTTTATACAGTATCTCAGGAATGAGAAACATCCTTAAGAATTTTTTCTGAACAAAACAAAGAAATTTAGGTCAAACCTTGATTTCTGCAATGAAACTGACCAAAATTAGTAAACTCAAGGAGGAGATAGGAATATGGTCATGGGGAAAAGCTTTTGTGTGCCATATCTTTGTCTCCCAGCTGAATATTTTGTTGAATTTTGCAGATAAATATTCCTAACCGTCATCCAATCATCTAGGGATGTTTATTTATGCTGTTTTGTTCTGGTAATCAAAGAAGATGTGTCCACCTCAAATCTGTGTATATGCATCACGTGACTATACAGCCATCATCAAGGCATTTTATTTCATTAGAATACACCACAGATTGCCCGAGTTTCCTTGATTTAGGACCTAATTAGGTTGATATCTGCATAATATGGCCCAGAATTGTGTTGTAGAGATGATTTACTAACATTTCAAAATTGTGGTCAGGTCCGTCCACTCAGAAAGTGAGACACTGAGATCGACGTAAATTACTAAAATTAGGCATGATTCAGACTCTGTCGAGTAAAAAAGTTGGCACGCGGAACTCATGGGAATTGCCAGTCACCATTTTACATGCATCTATGCACATACAGTATGGCATAATTTTCGACATTATACGAAGACATGGTATGGCTTTATTGTGGAGAAAAATTAAGGTTTGTTAGGTTTTGGGGGGTTTTCTGAGGCGATGCAGCAATTTTTACGTGATCTGCTTTTCTAAACAATTCTGAAAACAGCAGTAATTGGACAAGTTCTCACAGGACCCATATGAGAACCAAGCATCCCTTCATAAATCCCGAGCCATAGGACCATGAATGTATTGAAGAAGCAATATTAAGAAGCAACAATACCTCAGAGCATGCATCTCATGCCTCTTCCTGCATGATTGTATTAGGTGGTAGCCTCACAGAGGGGTGAACCTGATACCAAATCAAGCATCGTAGCCCCAACTAAAATATCTATACTAGATCTCACCGCTTGTCTGGGCCTATCTGGAGGGGACTACAGGCTGGAATAGATCAGCTAGGACAGTACTGATTTAGTACATCTTGCCGATTGTATTATAGATAGAAATAGATTACCATTACCTTTGTGTTATCTGGGAGCCCTCACGTCTTCCTTCTCGATGCTGTCCACGATAGATTGAATTATGTTGTCGACTACGGTTTTGTGGTTCCCGTGCGGCCTGTCGTCCCAGAATCGCATCAGCCGTCATCGTTGTTTCTCTAGCGTCTCCCAGTACACTTCCACAATCTGGTCATCCACTTGCTCCCCAGAATCCCCCCCCTCCAAATATGTCCGAGAGGGACGACTGACCCTTCCCACTCGTCATCATCGACGTAAAGTTCATGAAATGGCTCATAATTATCTCTCCCAGCATGTAACCCGAATATCGGCTTCGCAGTGAAGTCGGGCTCCTGTTGGTTATACGGATCCGGCAAGAATCGAGCTCAGCACACAGACAAAAAACAACCAGATCCCAAAAGGCAGGATGCACTCTTCATTCTCGAGCCTCTCCAAATCACGTTTTGCGAAACTGACAGGCTGACTACCAAGGAATCTATACAGAACAAACAAACGAAACAAACGGAGGAAAACAACGTTATAAACATCCTCCTCTCATTGCGGAAAGCTGGGTAAAGCACCTTGTATGATTCGTCTGACATAGCTGCGCCACGATCCTATGCAAATTCTCTGAGGAAGCCAGGTTGACTAGGTCACCAGGGATGTCTGGAATATGAGAATATGAGCTAGCTAGGTTGGACTTCATATTCAGCCAAGTATTCAGCATTTTCACCATACTCTCCTCGATATCTTATTTCCTAAATTTGAGCTTATGGCAAGGCGAAGCACAAAAAAAGAGAAAACAGACACACCATATATTCTGACAGTGATGTTTCTACTGCTGGGCTGGTGCTCTTAAACAGAAGATTCGAGCCATCCAAGCCTAGTATGAACAAAATGGATATATTATGAGTTATATTCAAGAGTGAGGGAGTCGTGCTTCATATATGAGTAGAGACAATTGTAGTTAATTAAATTTGATACGTAGCGTCCTCGAGAACTTCGGCCGGAATCCCTTGAGAAATCTCCCCGCACCCAAGACACCATCGTCCTGCATCATCGTACAAAGCAGCAATTTGTCCTGCAGCGACTGCTATTTGCGGTTCCTCGAAAGTGATTATGATCGAACCGGGAGTCTGGGGGTATCTGTATGCAGGGTTTTGAATCAATGATCCGTACTAATTCGAGTTGCAATTTTTCCTAACCTTCTGACGGTGCAGGGAACGTCCGCATACGATGTCGAATTTGTACTCGCGCATTGAAGCCTCCGGTCTCATCAATAGCAGCTGGAACTTCATCCTGCCATATCCATCGGAAATCCTGGACCACAACGGCTGAACTATATAGGGCGGTATGATTCCTAGTTAACGGCACAATCGTTTCGTGTTCAGCGAGACTAATACCTCAATTTGGATTTGACTTACGAGCCAGGAACCACGTAAATCGTATTGTACGAAGTATCTTTATGAGCGACAAACATCGGCACAGGCTGCCCTCCAATCCTAGCTCCTTGGCCGATCGTGTACCTCCAGAGACCCTGATGTCTCCCGAGCTTTTTCTTGGTGAACATGTCAATGATAGGACCAGGTTTTGGAGGGATGTACTGGGCTGTGAAAAATTTAAAGTAGCGAAAAATAAATGCTCGTTTTCAATACTCACAAAGGAAATCCTCAAATTTTCTCTTCTTGCCCACGAAGCAAATACCCATGCTCTCTTTCCTATTCGCAGTAGGGAGCTTGTACTCCTCAGCAAGCTCCCGAACCTCGGTTTTCTTGAGATGCTGTAATGGGAAAAGACCTGATAACAAACGCAGGACGATGCTTTGGACTACCGGAGAGGAATACGGGAGCTAATTTCTCACCTTTCCTGAGAGCTGTTTCGCTGACGCTTGATAGATAATACGTTTGATCCTTTGTCCTATCGAGGGCACGGACTAATCTTGGTCGCAATTCACCTCTACGTGTAGCCTCGTCACTACTCTTCGTAGCGAAAGGGGGAGGGTCTCGTGTCCATTCAACACCGGCATAATGACCTTTAGACGAGATCGTCAGGGAACTCGAATTAATTATGGAAAGCAGTGCTTACCAGTTGCCAGCCAGGCTGCTCCTTTCAGACCAATCATACGGTCCATCAGTGCACCAAATTTCACTTCTCTGAGAATATAAGCATAGAATAGGACGAGAAACGAGATTAAGATAATGATTTTGCGTACCGGTTACACCATACGTCTGGATTTGGAGTCTGGCCCGCCTCCCATAGGCGTAATGACGGCTCGAATACGGAGGTCCAGTATTCTCGCGAAAGGTCGATCTGAATTCAGAAAAAATGAAAAGAAGGCGTGCACATCAGTCAACGTTTCGACACGGAGAAAATCTGAAAGAGAGCGAGAGGACAGCGTACCAATTCACAAGGCAACCCAAGCTGTCTGCACACAAGCCGCACGTCCTCCCAGTCTTTCTCCCATTCACATCCTCTATCCGTCCCAGACTCGTCACGCGTGTCCCAGTTCCGCATGTACACAGCTGAGAGGTCATAACCCTACACGAAACCAGATAACATGAGAGGAAACCATTCAAATTTTGTTTGTCCCGCTCACCCTTTCTGATAAGAGTCGAGCAGTCACAGAGGAGTCCACCCCTCCAGACATTGCTACAACGACTTCAAAAGATAAGAAAACACACAAATGAGTTTCACGGCAATAAGAGAAAGACATTAGAGCAGGAACCATACCTCGGTCACCTTTCTTCGGTCCGTACTCCCTCAAATTTAAGGTGGCAGAGTGCCACCTTCGATGTGCTTCATTCAAGGTTGTACGATAAGCTAGGACATCCTTCAGCAAAGCTCGTCGCAGCATGAGCATTGACTTTGTCGGGCGAAACTTCTCGGCCATAAATGTAAAGTTTGTGTGTCGGCACGTGACCGTCATAATTCTCAAAAATAATAAAAATACAGTAGAATCCGAATCCATTCATTGATTCATTTTGGGTTGGAGAACGACGAAAAAAAAGGTCACATCGTGCCGCACAAATCTCAGATAACACAGGACGTTAGGCTCGTAGGACGAACAGCCATAGAGCTTTTTGAGATTCCACGCTACTATCCTGGGGAACTACACAGCAAGAAAAGCCGAACTGCGTTTAAAAGAATAATTTATGCAACTTGAGCGGACGCTTTAGCAGATATGTACACGAAAGAGAAAAGAAAAATGAATCATATATCCACCATCCACCATCAAATCATGGGCAAAGCACACATTCAAACAATAAGGTATAAAATAATACGTCCTCCACCTGAAGATCGTCGAACCGTCCGAGTCGCTATGTTGTATGTTACTATGTAGTACTCCGAGTAGTACTCCGAGTCAAGGTAGCTCCGGCATCAGGTCCTGATGATTCATGCTTATATCCCTATGAGCGCGGATCTTCGGCTTCGTAGGCCGCGGACGGAGCGCAAGAGGCCGGACCCAGACTTTTGTCGTGCCCGCTTTCGAAGCGGTGAGCACCGCAGACGGAGTGAAGGTGATGTCCGTGAGGAGGTCGCCTTCGATGTGTTTTGTCTGTTACACCAACTTAACTTCAGCTTTTTTTTTTTTTGGAGGTGAGACGGGAAGGTGTCACGTACGAGAACGGGTTGCACTACCGCCACCTCGTTACGGGACGGCGCGGGGTGGTACTTGGAGGTCTCCTCGCCCGACATGGCTGGTGGAGGAAGGTGCAGGGTCGATCCTTCAGCTGTATTCCCTGGGCGGCGAAGAGCCAGGAAAGCGTGGAGGACATGGATAGTCGTTGTTGTTGGGCAGCCTGGATGGACATAACATAAATCAGATCGACTTCAGAAAGAATTATTGGCAGAGTGAGATGCTTGCTTGTAATTTAGGCCGATGTAATACGCCCGCAGAAAAATCCCACTGCATCAAAAAAAAAATAATGATCAATCACAGCCAAGAAGAAAAGCAACGGTGGAAGAGAGGACAGACCAAGATTAGTTTATTATCCTCCCCGACACTCCCAAACCTATATGACCGCTTGTCCGTCCGGATGGAGTCAAAAGCAACGGCAGAAATGAACGACGAGTGGCCTTGACACCGCGCAATCACTCGCCCATCCGTCATCGAGAAGATAGTGACAAGATCGTCCTGCCCTCCGGTCTTGAGTTATAAAACAAATTAATATATAGTCAGTACCAGTACAAATGAATGGATACAAATCAATGAACGTACTATTACGAATTTTGAGTCGTCCGAGAAGGCGACGCAGGTGAATGACCCAAAGTAAGATGCAAAGCAATCGACCAGTCTATGATTCATTCATCAAGGAAATTCGATGTCAGAAAGACCAGACCAAGAGAGACTCTACTCACGATTCTTGTAAAGCGTCTATGATTCTTAAACACCCATCTTCCGAACAAGCAGCGACTAGTCGCGCATCACTCGAGTATGCAATATCTAAGAGACGCTGTTCAAAATTCAGTCGGCCACTTTAGAGACAAGTTCTCCTACCTATGACAGCTCGCTTCGAGACTCTCCAATGGCTCACAGGGTTTTTCGCTGTCCTCTCCTTGTCTGACTTGCCTCTATTCATATTGAGTGCCGAGTGGGATGTAACGGGATGCCACTTGGGCACTGTGACAAAGACACTTTCTAAGGGGTCCCACTCCTCCCTTGACGAGCTGGCATCGCCGTCTGAGGGTATAGACGAACTGGAGCTTTCAGATTGACTTGCGGGAAGTGCGGAAGATGGGCGCTTGAAGGGAGGTTGAGCGGTGAAGCTGCCGTCTTCACGTTCCTTATCGTATACAATTATCGTACCGTCTGCATGCGAAACGACGAAGACAGAAGGAGAGCCTGGCACCCATCGGACTGCTGTACATGGAGAGTTGCTAATACAACCCTTCAAGGAATTGAGCAAATCGATATGACAAGGAACTTCCGTACTCACCTGTTTGTTTAGTCGTACATAACGACCCGTTATTGGATCTGGACGTATACGATTAGGATCAGCTAAGTTGAAGTTATGATCAACTTTGATTGAGCCTCACCGAACCAGACGAGATCGCCTGTGCTAAAGCCTATGACGATGTCGAGGCTTGTTATTTTAGCGGTACTTCTATTCACATCATGACATGTGGGGAACGCAGAAAACGTGATGCGCGCGAGCGGTTCCTATAAAATACAAATCAATATGGAATGGAAGCAAGCAATGCAGACATGAATCCGAAATACTCACCTTGGCCTTAACGCCGAGCTCCGTCCAGTAGAAGTTCTTACCAGAGTTATAGAACAAATATGTTACAGTGCCCTGTTTGTTCTGCACGATTTTGTTGAGGTTCTCGACGCTTTGTATGCGGGTGACGAAAGTGGACGTGGTGGTTCTGATGTTATGCTTTGGTCTAGAAGCAGGCTTCTTTTTCGCCATGCTGATTGAGGGCGATGAGAATAGTTTCGGAGAATCATAGGAAGGCGATTGCGGGTGTTGGTGCGGGTGCGGGTGCGGTTGCTGCGGCTGCTGCAATGTAGGCGAGTGCGCGAGGTCATTCACTCCATCTTCGTCTGTACCCGGTCTGTCGCTGCTAGAGAGACTCTGGCCATCTTCTTTTTCTTTTTCTCTTTCCCGCTCTCTTCCCTGGTCCTTTTCTCTGTTCTTTGATTCTTTGTCTTTGTCTTTACCTCCTCCGAGAAGCTGCCAATGCGGGAGGCTGGCAGAGGTGACACCAGGCTTTGAAAGTGGATAGTGTAGGACGATAGTGGAGAGTTTTGTCGGGTAGGATACAGGATACACGATGTGCGCATTGTAGGGAGCTGGTTTGTGGTCCTCTACGTTTGAATAAACACCCTCCGGAGCGACGAAGGTCTGGTCGTTTTCCATGCGGATGAGAAGACGGAGAAGAGAAGATCCGGGTCACCTGTGCACCGCGTCGGATCTGCGCGTCAACAACGACGGATCCTTAACTAAAAAACGATGACAACACCACTCCCACTGACACTAGCTGTCACTTAACGTCGATGTCGACGTCGCGGTCGTCGCTGATGGCGGTGGCAAACACACTCCATCTGCGCCCCGCATCGTCTCGATCGATATTGATCCGCGTGCGTTCTCTTTATCCGCTACCCCACACTCATACTAACATCCTTGTGATTGCATCTCCAGGCACGCAACCTCCAGCTCCGGCAGCAATCCAGTACGGCTGGCGCAACCGCAACGGGAGGGGCGGGCGTCGCAACAGAAGACGCGTCTCTCGAGCCGCCTCCAGCGGGCGGTCACCTCCCCTCCATCTCAACCTCAAGTCTCCTACGGACAACACGGGAACGCGCCTTACGTACACCCGGAATCAAATGGGTCGATGAAGATGAAGACAGTTCTCGAGGCGAGACCGCTGGCGTCGGCGGACGCGAAGCTCGCAAGATGAACCTCTATCAAGCAGTCCGCGACGCTCTCAGGTAAATTATTCACGCTTCTCTCTCCCTGCGCACTTTTATTTCTCTTAGCACCAATTCTACTCTATCCCAGCCATGCACTGATGAAAGACGAGACTGCGGTGGTCTTCGGAGAGGACGTTGCTTTCGGCGGTGTTTTCAGGTGCACCATGGTACGTTCGTTCCCGGCGCTAGCAGCCTCTCCTCTTGCTTCTAGACTTATGCTGTTTCTTAAAGGGGCTTGCAGAAGAGTTCGGTACGTGTAGAATAGTGTTCATGACATGGACGCGGGGACGTGTATTGATTCAATAGTCTTGGTCTAGGCCAAGAACGCGTTTTCAATACGCCACTCACCGAGCAAGGAATCGCGGGATTTGGTATCGGACTTGCAGCCATGGGCCATACAGCAATTGCAGAAATTCAAGTATAGAAACCAAAAGCACCTTTTAACGTTTCGTGCTTACGCTCCCTATAAGTTTGCAGATTATATCTTCCCCGCATTCGACCAGGTGAGCGAACTAGTTTGCCCCACTCATCAAACTTCTTTGTGAACAAGTCTTATAGATAGTTAATGAAGCAGCCAAGTACCGGTATCGCTCTGGAGGGCAGTTCAATGTAGGCGGACTTACAATCCGTACTCCGACGATGTCAGTAGGCCATGGAGGTCTATACCATTCTCAAAGTCCTGAGGGTTTCTTCCTTGGTGCATCGGGCTTAAAAGTTGGCTTCCTCCTTTCTTCGTTACATGACTGTATAATTAAACAATTTTTATTGTGGTTATATTCACTTGCTTAGATCGTCATCCCTCGCTCTCCAATCCAAGCGAAAGGTCTACTTCTTGGTTCAATACGAGATCCCAATCCCGTACTATTCATGGAACCCAAGATCCTCTACCGTTCAGCAGGTGAGGCCTTCAGACATAACCATCCTCTTCTCTTGAATCTCAATAATATTTCATTCTTTCGTTTCATATTCTCAATTTCAGTGGAACAAGTCCCAATAGACGACTACGAACTCCCCCTCTCCAGCGCCGAGGTCCTCCAAAGCGGGTCGGACCTAACCCTCCTCTCCTGGGGCACACCCCTCTACCACTGCGAAGCAGCGCTCCACCTCCTCTCCACACCTCCTGACTCCCTCTCTCCTCTCATCCCTAGCTCCCTACGAAAAACGTCCGTAGAACTTATCGACCTTCGCACGATCTTACCCTGGGACGTCGAGTCGATCGAGGAAAGCGTGAAGAAGACCGGGAGGCTAGTCATCGTGCACGAGGCGAGTGTGACGGGTGGTGTTGGCGCCGAGATCGCTGCGGAGATTCAGAAGAGGTGTTTCTTGAGATTGGAGGCGCCTGTGAAGAGGGTTGCTGCTTGGGAGTGAGTATGATTTTTTTCTTTGGGCGTAGTGGTTTGCATGGACTGATTTGTTTGCGCCCGTCTATCCAGCCTACCTGCTGCGCTTCATTACGAGAAGTTCCTCATCCCGGACGCTATCAGAGTCTTAGACGGGATAACAGAGACACTTTTGTATTAATCTAGCGTATTCAGAAATCCTCCCACTTTTAGGGTTCACAGTTCATCTTCGATGCTTGCTCTCGTCACAAGTTGATACCAAATAAACATCGTCTTTTCATTGCGATTACAAGGTTATAAAGGACATGTAGAGTAGTAATAAATACATACATACACAGGTCGATCAGAGTCCCGTTTTTTCGTGTAGCGATTAATAGTTTGAATGCCAATGGCCATCAGTGAATGCATCCACGCATATGTTCCTTGCCATTTTCCTCTTCAGTATAGTATAAATATCAATCCGAGTTCAGTCCTTCAATTCCAGCAAGACGACCCAGCGCGCTAACAGCCCTGCCGTAAGCAGAGCGGCCTCCCAGCGCGCATACATCCGCTCTTCGCGCCATCCTTGGATACCAACGTCCTTGATGCATTCGCGCCGAGCCGTTTCGTCGTACTCCAACGCGCTCGCGTGCGCTTCGAGTGCGCTTGCATACGAGGCTGAGCCATTAGATAATGAAAGAACACGCAGTGCATTAGGCCCTGATGTGAGGAGCGAGAGGATCTCGGGGAGGCGCGTGAATAGGGGTGCAGAGCAGCGTAGACCTGGCAGACGCCCCGGCTGCTTCAACTTGCTATCCGACTCGCTTGACAAGTACTTGGAAAATACGCGAGAGAATGGTAGAGCGGCGAAGATGAAGGCGTCGTCGAAAATTGAGAAACCAGCTTCGCTTGTCGTGAACGAAAACACCGAGGTCTTCTCATATTCATGCTTTCTTTTGAGCTTAGCTTGGGTAGATCGAATGAACGTTTGTGTGAATGCGCGAGGGACTGCATCGAGCGAAGACCAGATGACTATATCGTCATGCTGAGAGGAATGTAAATACCTGGAGCGCATATAGTCAAACCATTACTGATGATCATACCTTTTCGAAGAAAAGTGAACAATAGCGATTCAGGACGGTCCTTTCCACAGGTGATATATTGCCTGTTCCAACAATGAGAGACGTTTGAAAATGGATGTTCTTTACTTCTCACCTTCGTCGGCGAATGTGCACAGCTTCGGAATTGCCTAATTTATGACAGTTAGCTCTCACTCGACTACAAGCGCAATCCATAGACCTCTTCAGGAAAGAAAGACAGTTCATCTGATATAGCCCAAGTCCATATTTTCACTTTATTCTTCCAAGAAATGTCGAGTTTGAAGTTCCATCCATTGTGCTGAAGCTGCCTCTTGACGAGCCGAGGCAAGTCTCCTGACGGATTACGTAGTTCGATTATACCTTGTCTTATTTCGCGAAAGATAAGCTCCAAGTTTATATGAACGATGCTCCGTCCTGGAAACTGTTCCGCCGAGTGGGCAATGCTGAGATACGTCTCAGGCCAGATGGAAGAAGTTGGTATGAGAAACTCGGATAAAGCACGAAGAGCCGGAGATGAGATCGAATCTGTACGAGATCTAGAAGATGTTTGGCTTGAGAACGAACGCCTGAAAGCAATGAGAGAAGACACGATGGACAACAAGAACAGTGCACTGAGACGAAATTGAGGGAATCCAGAAGAAAGCATCATAGTAGGCACAGTCAATAGCATAGAGAAAGGAAATTGAATTATCTGCCAAACATAACTGTTGCGTATCTCTGCTAAAGCATTCTGGATTGCGAAAGTGATAACTGAGAATGTCGACATCAAGGAAAGAGTCAAGGATGCATGCACGCGACGCGTTTAGCAGGACGCGTCTAGGAATGACTCGTGACCCTCACGTGACGTAACGTTCACACGGGCCAAGAGCCCATGCCAGCAAGGCATTTCATACGCTCGAGGACACAACGTGTAATCTGCGCTGCTTATTCTCAGCCTCGATCTACTACTGTCGCCCGTCTCCACCCCCGACGCCGGCGAAGGTCTTGGTTGTCATTTCTCGCCATGGCATCCATCCTAGCACCTGTTTTATACCTTGCAATCGTCGTTGGCGGTCTTTGGATATTTAGTTCTCTGTACCGCAGACGTTCCGCAAGTACGTGTTACTCATTCACTTACACCCATCTACTCAAGCCAGGCTAACCGAAATACTCAATGCTACCACTGAATCTCAGGCAGACCGCTCGAACCTTATTTCCCTTCTCACCCAGAACGCAATGCATACGTTACACTACTTCAGAAGACTGACCCACCAGCACCCGACGCTCTCCTCAAAGCTGCACTCATCCAACGCGCCTGTGCCGACATTCGACGTGTCATGCGTCTCCGAGAAGACAAGCCTGCCGCCCAAGCTCTCCTGCAAAAGGGCGCTATCGGCGACGACCTCTGGAACTCCGTCCTCGCCGCCGAAAAAGAAATGGAAGCGGAAATCCTCGAGGTCATGCACGAAGCCAACAGCTTCATGAACGGTTGGAGTCAATTCATATTTAACAGCGCCGGCGAGATGGTTCAGAACGAGAAGGTGCGGAAGCTACTGGAGGAATATCCGAAGATGCGCGCGGAAGCTGGTAAGTCCGAAGTGCACCCTAATCCTGTGCAAGAATGTCTGTCAACTTTTCTTACCCTTTGCGTATCCAGAAAGTAAATATGGCGGGAAGAAAAAACGATCAACCACTGACAGTGCATCCAAGGTTGAATCTGGTACTGGTACTACAATAAAGATCGAGCGCTCGCCAACACCTCAGCCTCCTACCGAACCAACTCCCGAAAAGCCGCGATCGCCTGTTCCCACTTCTACTTCAAACGGCAGCTTAGCACCTCCAATGCTAGGAACAGATGGCGAGAGCGCAGCTTCATTAAGTGATGGCGAGCTGGTCTCGACACCCAGCAATCCGGGAAAACATTCAAAGAAATCTGTACGTTGCGTACCGTATTCACTATTCACTTGTCCGAAATATTGACAATCGCCTCGCTACAGGGAAAGAAAGGAAAAAAGCGAAAGTAGTTCAATTCACATTGCATTGCTCTCTTTTCATTTGCCTTTCCATTTGCCTTCCCATTTTCTCCCGCTACCCTAGCATTATGTATGGCAAAGCAGCCGAGTCATTCAAAATATTCAGTCGCTCGACACCGCTTATTAAATTTCCGATATTATTTCATTCTGCTCAGATATCACGCACTTTCGCAGACAAAATTAGGCATCTTCGTAAATCTAGAGAGGTAGAAGGAAACTGTAAATTGAGAGAAGTTGATAATAGCAAAAAGTACACGAGCAATATTAAGACAACGCCACAGTGTATAATGAATCCCATGAGCATACAATAAATGAGTCTGTTGGTGTTCGTTTGAGTTTGGTGCTGGCATAATGGTCGAAAAAAATACGCCACACGAGTCTAGGACGACATATGCATACTACCTTCACCGCCACGATCCTCTCGTTATCGACATCGACGGTCGAATCAGCCCTTGATAACGATCGCCTTCTCGCCTCCACCCTGGCGTGTCCGTCCTGACTTGTCCAAGTGGTCGAGACCCAGACAATCTTCGGGAGCGAACTTGTGATCGTAGATCATGTCCTCTGACAGATAAAATCAGTATTGATCGATCGAACAAGTGTATGGAAAGTTTTACCATCTTCGATATAAGACGGTTGCTTGAAGGTACCCGCCTGTACCAGAGCGAAGCGATACTTCGAGAACTCCTTGTCTGGCACGTTCAGCCGCGCTTGTAAGCGCTTCTTTGTATCAACAAATTTCTCGCCCTATCGAGCACATTAAAAGACCAAGCTTAGAAAAGGACCATCCTAGAATGAAATGACTTACCTGCTTCACAACAAACTTGAATGGCACACCGTGTGTTCGCGAAAGTTCCTTTGAGAAGTGGAAGACATTGATGATTTTATCTGACTCGTCCGCCTCAAGTTCCTCGCGTGGTATCTCCTCCGCAAACAACTCCACTTGGTCAGGTATATTTCCAATCATCTCCGCTCCAGTAAACTCCTTTTGTGCCTTTCCGTCTCTTGTTACCTCGAAGATTCGGATCTTTCCCGTTCCCCCAGAAGCCAAAGTCACCTTTTTGGCAAGTTGCTCAGAAAGCTCGTGGATATTGGACGTCTTAGGCAGCAGAAATGGATAAGCCGCTTCTTCTTTGTTGAACATGCCCGTCCAAACAATCTTCAAGCTCCGTTTTGTCTCCAGCTCGATAATACTGACTTCGAGGCGCTCGTACAGAATGACCGTGGATGATGGATGCGTGTAGTTATTAGGCGACATGATGTCCTGTATACTCTGATTAAGGGAGCGTTTGATGATGGACTTTGGCTGCCCAGTAGAAGGTACTGTCGTCGTGAATCGGAGCTTAATCGGGTCTTGGTTAAGACGCTCCGCCACCTTTGCAGCCATCTGAAAACATTGCATGCATATGAATGAAGACCTTCAAAGTGCGGCACGAGAGGGCTTACGTGGTCATAATTCATCTTCTTGCTTAAGACAAGATCGAACTCGGGATTCATCTCATCCGGCTCGTCATATTTGGGTCGGAATATGATCATTACCCGATTTTGCAAGAAGTCGTAAAATGTAGAGGGTTCGCATAAAGCCCTTGGCTCTCAAGGTCGTGTGTCTCCTTTTCGCTGATCTCGACTTGGAAGCAGATGATGTCACCGTCCTGGATCTCACTCTGCGCAAAAGTTATTTTAGGCTTCATGAGCTCAATCATCCCGGGTTTGATTTCCTGTGGAATAAGGCAAACAGATTGGTCTTATGTACTCCGAGCATAAAAGGGACTAGGCTGACCTCATAGAGCTTCAGGGGCGTCCCTTGAGGCCACCTCATCTTTTCGTTGATGTAGTTATAAAGCTCTGCTACCTTCCCGTTCCGCTGTACATAGCACTTCCCAACACCATAGAGAGTTTGTCTTGAGGTATCGAAATGTTTGAGGAAAATCATGATGGAACCAGGTGGTACTTCCGACTTCCAGAACAATTCCATCAACATCGACATGTAATAACTTAAAATCATTCTCTTACCTCGTTGATAACATCCAGATACAAACGAAGGTCAGTTTGTCGAGCAGCCATATTATTACGAATGACCTCCATAGCTACAAGAAATGTTAATAATGAACATAGGCACATGCAAGCA
This sequence comes from Phlebopus portentosus, assembly GCA_037892935.1. Lineage (NCBI taxonomy): Eukaryota > Fungi > Basidiomycota > Agaricomycetes > Boletales > Boletinellaceae > Phlebopus > Phlebopus portentosus. The sequence goes on from JAYXKI010000002.1 coordinate 2,435,604, forward strand.
TACAACTTACTCAATGATTGCTCGTTCTCTGGGATGTGAGTATCTGGTCGGACCGTCTTATTCTGCCGGTTCACCAAGACCCATAGCCTGAATGCCGATTCTGGATAGTTGAAGTGCTGAGCAACGCGACCTTTGAATGTATGGTACGTCTCCTGTTTGAGAATACGGAAAGCCGGGAGGTCTGAAGGAGGCCAGTTCTTGTCGTCAAACGTTGCCAAATCGAAGCCCTCGTGCTGTTGGAAGGTTTCATCGGTGATAATCTATAGTAACTAATGAGCGTGCATGTTCAGCCATGTAGGTTAACATAACAATCACCTTTGCTGTAAGGAAAAGGTGCTGTTCCTCTCGTTCTCGGCGTTTGGCTTCGATCTGCATTCTTTCCTCGTCCAATCGTTTTTCTTGGATCATGAGTTAAAAATGGATCGGACAACACCAAAGCATGTACGTACTGAGATGAGCAGGAGTATCCGCCTCAGTGAAGGGAGCGAGGACTTCATCAATGGCAATGTCACGAATATACACCAACATGTACGCGTTCGTGAAGCGTTTCATCGCACGCACTTGCTGGCGTTGCGCCGGTGATGTCAAGCCATTGAGTACCTCACCACCGTAGTTCTCCTCGAGAACTTCACGGTCCGTCACAGGTGTAACACGATCATCGTCGAACTTGAGCCAACGCGTTTCGCGATCAGGTTTGATCAAAGCGAAGTAATGTCCGCCATGTAAGTCTCCCGAGTGTACAAGTACACCGTGGAGCTTGTATACCCAGGATTGACTTCGGTCGGCATTCTCGTCAAGGAACTCAGAAAGATCGATTTCAAAAGGGAATTCGTGACGATCGTTGATCTGCATATAAAAATTTAATCTTCGTGTAAAGACGATGCACGTGGTGATATTTTACCTTAACCATGGCATCCCGTTGTATATCATACTCGAAACGTTTGAGCTGAATGTGAAGGACGGGCGGGAATGACTCAAAAATGATACCCTTCTTTGCATCTTGGAGACCATAACCCTCTGCGTGATACTTGTTATCACCATCCAGGGTCTCTACGGCAACGTAGTCGCGGAAAGATTCACAAAGATTTTTCATGCCTTTCACGTTGAGCGAAATGTCTAAAGAGATCAACCACGTGAGCATAAAGCTTGAATAGATATAGCAGTAAACTTACCGTTGAAGTCCTCAATGCGTGATGATTCGTAGTCTACATTGAGGCATTTCACGTAGCTTTTCATCTTGCCAACGAACAGTTTGCTAATGGCACCGTCCGCCTTCGTACCCTGACACGGAGGTTATGAGATCAGGTGGAATCGATCATGCGGAGACGGTTACCTACCTTCATTTTAGCCTCCAATTTGTCTTGGAGAACCCGGTTGAATTCTTGGACGTCGTGTTGTAGGAACGAATCTAACGACTTCCAACCGAAGGACTTTGTTAATTCAGTTGTGCCTATAGATTAGTTTTGCTCTGAGAAAGTCTGCCAGTAGAGAAGCAGACATTTGCTCACCAACTGGCTGATCAGATGTTTGCAGATGGTAGAAGACCCGTTGAAGAGCCAGTGCGACACTCTCTGTCGGATGATCATCTTCAGTTGGTATTTGGTAGACGGCCTAGACGGCATTTCCATCCATCAGTCTGGTGGGACTCAAAAGCAGAGAATGCAGACATACACGTCGGAAATAATTGGTGCAATAGAATGACTGTAACAACGAGTTCATGTAGCATGTTGCACCTTGGTTCTTCAAGCCAACATATCCTGTCTCCTTTTTTGAATCATAACTGTATGCCAATATCAGCCATGCATCATGCCATGTCAGAGCAGAGATAACGGACTTTACAAAGTTGTGCCATAACACTCCAGTCGGGTCCTCAAGAACACGAACGAACACGCTGACATCTGCCGTCTCATCCTCGATCGTCGGTCGAGTGTGGCCCTCCTGCACCGTAAACAACTTCCTTAACTCGCTGAAGCGTGTAAACCCCCAATCGCATTCCTCGGCAATGAAGCGATGATGGGCATCTAGGCAATGCATTAGTCATCATTCTGATTTGGGCCGTGCTCCGACACGCAAAATGCAATAGGTACTCGATACAAGGATACGTACGAGAAACAGTGTAAATCGTCGGGTCGTTGGGATTTGAGATGACCAAGGCGAACTGAGCGCATGCGTGCCAACCCTCCGGTGCTCTCTTCGGGTCGGCATAATCGAGATACACCGATACCGTGTCGTTCGGTGGCGCGTTTGAATTTCCGAAGGGGAACAGAAGTATTCGCCTGTTAATATGCTCAAGGATGAATTGTGAGTTGTTATCGTAAAGACGCCTGCGACGAACCAACGATGGCCTCCGCAATCAAATTCCGGGCTTGTAATCTTCTTCTCCAACTTTCTCCAGTTCGTCAATCGCCAGTGATATACGGCAAAGTCTTTGACTTCATGCCCAAGATCAGGCATGTTCTTTGCAGCGAAAGCGGCATCTGCATTTGAAAGGAAAGAAGTTAGACTATCCGCGCATACAAGCTTGTTTGCTCCACAAGCCCAGGAACAGAGTACTCACGATCTCGCACAGACACCGGTTCATCAATCTCCATGACAGGAGTCCCGTTCAACTTCTCATCTATCGCGTCCATTGGGTCGGACTAGTGTACAGAGGCCAGAAGAACACATGTTGAGCACGAGGGTTCGGCCAATGAGCGGTGCATGTAGCTCAATGATGACGCAGACACAGAACACTCACCATGCTTTATCACCCACAATCAGTATGCCCGAAGAGTGTGGTTTATGTGGGCGATCGCGTCGCCTTCGTTGAGCACGAATGGGAAGAGAAGCCTCCCGATGTTGTGGAAGACGGAGGAGAAAGTACTTTTGGTAGATTACGAGGATGAACGGAATGTATCGCCTAAGCCTGAGCGTGGGAAACTTCTCCTTGTCAACTGAAGTCATATCCTCATCCATCTCTCATCTCCTACTATGATAATAGCCTCAATTCCATTACATCTCGCCGTTCATCAGCCAATGCGCTTATAGTGAAACTTGCTTTCTGTGTTTTGTGTTTCGATTTTCTGTTTCATTTCTTTAATTCGACACACGATCCTTAGATCTCTCGGTAGGGAGGGCCTTTGACGCCCTCCAACAGCCTTTCAGCTGCCCCACTGCCGTCGAATGAGTCAAAATCGTGTAAGAGCAATTCGTGGTTGGTGTTTCGTACAGTGTGGGGACTCGTTTTGGGTTCTTGTGCTTCTGGGACGCAAGTCCCCGTTGCCTCCACGATTATGGCTCGGCCGTTCGAGACGTACCTGACTTTATCCAGGTTTTCTGTGGTCTCGTCGCCAACGGTCAAGTTAGACATATCCTGATCGAGATGTTTTTTCTCGTCATTGGATCACTGGTCGATCAGAATATATTTCGTTAATACCGTTCTGTCTTCATGATTTGTCGAGCATTTTGGAATACGACTTTTTGCTGATGAGGCTTCTAAGCATCCTTGGCATCATCCATGAAAGCCAGACAAGTAATAATATATAAACATGACCGATTAGAGTATCATGCAAATGCCGTAAATGCAGAGAAAAATACATAAATCCGTGTGTGTACAAAAGTAAGCAAGACAAATGACGAAAGATCGAACTTACGCCACAATACATCCTTGATCAGGAATCCCGAGCTCTTCCAACTGCTCCTGAGCAGCTTCCTTCTCATTCTGTTTCAGCTTTTGCGCAGTCTCGCGCGGGAACCAGTCTTGCATGAAATTGAGCGTTGCCCAGTCGACATTTGCTATTTCGCCAGTAAGGTGTCATTTATCGATCGGAAAGGATTGGGTACGGGCCAAGGGGAACTCACATCGATCGGCCTTGAGGACTGTCGGCGCCCGGCAACAAGGACAGTGATCTTGACCACGTTTCTGCATTTTGATCAGACATCTGGTGATTAAGATATGAGTCTAAGATCGCTGCCAGAAGAGGAAAGCTCCTTACCGGACACAGAAAAGATGGCCGCAGTCGAGGCGAATGGGTTTGAATGCAATGCTCGTGCATATAAGACACGAATAATCGTCCAGGTGTGGTATGATCGGCAACAGAGTCTCGCCCACGGCTTGCACAAGGAGGTGCGCAAGCGAGGTCTTCGATGTCGGTATGAGCGTCAAAATATCAGTCCGCGAATCTCCCGGATGATGGGTACGGCGTAAGGAAAAGACTTGAGAGTTGCTCTCAACAGTTTTGGTGCAAGCCTCCAATTGGGGGATCGGAAATGGAAGAGCTGTGCGTTTTGCGTGTTTCTTGAGTATTTTCCGCGCAGCTTCTGCATTGGCAAATTGGAACTACGCGAAGCAAAGGTCAGTTTCCGCCAATCATGCCATTACGAAGCAGAAAAGACGCACTTTCTTTAGGTTAAGTATTAAAACATTAAGCTGCAAGAATTTCTCCAAAGCATCCCTGCTCTCCTTAAATCCGAGGTTTCTCTTGTCGTTCAATCCCCGTGCTGTGACTTGTTCCGCGAATAGGGCAAGTCGTCTCTCAGCCTCTGCAACATCTCGCTCGCCCCTGTCAAGCTCATGCATGCTCTCGAATACTTCTATCTCCATGTACAGCTGGAAAATTTCTCTCCAGGTGTACAAATCACTCTTCGACTTTCCGCTAGGCACAAAAGCCGTAGATAAGGGAGATATAAACGGGGCAGTCACGGATCTGGGGTCGCTGTGCGATGACCACGGATGAAATCCAGTATGCAGAGTTGACTGTGGCCGTGCTTTCTGCGAAATAGTACGGGCAAGAGATTCAAGGTCGTTGATGAAGTTCGAGTGAACGATGGAAAGGGTGGAGGAGAGAGCCTGAAGTGCTGAATAAAGCAGCTCAAAGAAGGCCATGTCTGACTGCAAGGGAATGATGAATTCCCGCGAGCCGTCTGCGGAGACTCGCAGCCTATAGAAAAACATGTTTGTATAAGAAAAACTGAGGAAAATAAAACTAAGTCACTCACTGCTTGCGTACGATCTCCACGGGATGTGCTTCAGGACGTGCCACATCTATTCCGCTATCGTCCCCTTTCCCAGCATCAAGTGGAGCCACGTTCTCTAAGTCCGTATTGTTCGTCCTCTTCTGCAGAGTCCAGATCAAGCTTTGCTCAGGTCGAGCAATTACAGGTTTTACGACAAGCATCAAGTCCTTCTCCTGCGCATCATTTTCCCAGTCTGTCGGAACACAGTCCGGCGCATCTACGAGAATATCTACCGGAGGACTGGCGGGCAAATCATCACCGTCGACATCGGCGTCTGCACCGTCTTCCGGATTAGGCGTCCCGACTTGAATCCGCAGCCGCGGATGGATATGCTCTCCATCATGCACTACCTCATAAACAGCCTTCGTCCTGGCCAACCGAGGGGTCGGACTAACGTCATGAGGATCCGTCGTAAAGCCACTACTGATAAGCTCTCCGCTTCTTTCTCCGAAGGCTCGCTGTTTTCCTTTGCCCGCGCTCCCATTAGAAAAAGTTGCCTCATCCGGCTGAAGAAGCGTTTGCAACACAGACGGGCTTAACCCGAGCGATGCAAGCTCGCCAACAACTTTGTTTATGAGTTTCTTAAGCTGACGGAGCAGGCATATAATCACATTAGCTACTGAATTAGGTCCAAAGCACGACAATCACCTGCCGGTACTCGATGGCATTCTCCTGCAGTTCTGGTGGGAGAGTAAGAAGCAGCTGCGAGTATACCTTTGCGAAGTGCATGAATTATGTAAGTAAAATTTGAAGAAAATAAATCGATAACATGAACGTGCGTGAAGAGTCGCCCGAAACGGTCACGAACGTGCATCGTCTATCTTACTTCTAACTTAACTGATCTTGCATTATGCAATATTTACCATTGTTTGGCCTCGAAAGACCGAAAATTCCGAACGATCAACATTGAACTCCGCGCTAAACCGTTCCCAGGTATCTAGAGCCCCTGAGAGGAATGCTTTAAAAGCATCCTCTAAGTGGGGCATGTTCGGCCTGAGGGAGTGGATAGCGCTGACTGCGTCAGCGCTTTTCCACTCCTTCATGCCTCCCAATGTGGCTTTCTGAGGGTCTGAGTCCGGGGCCAGGATGATATTCGGATCGTTTATGAGCATTCGCAGGTGAGTCTTGAGTCGTTCGTGTAACGTTCCCATTTGCAATGCATTAACCTTTTCTTTCTCCTTCCCTCGTACAGAAGCGATATAATGAAGCGAAACGGCCTCGCGGTACAACACCAGCACAGCAAGCTCGGTCATCGTCGCCCAGTCATTCAAACCCTTCAATAAATTCTCTTCAAGATTGGTCCAGGTACGCTTTTCTTTCAACGCGCGAACTCGGAGCAAAAAATTGATATACATTTGTCGATTCGGAAGAACGTGCACCGCCGCTTCAAGATATGACGAATATCGAGTGTTCGACGTGTCCGGGTACGTAAATTCCAGCTTCAATATACGGATCGCGTAGTTTCGAAAGGTATGTTGCTGCCCCTTCTTGTCGTCTTTATGATTCACATACATTCCCAACAGGATCAAAAACTTCACGGCCCCTCCCTGTGTCGACTCCTTCGCCTGCTTCACTACCATCCTCACAGGCCCATGCGCAATTGCAAAAGCACCAGATGAGTTCTGTAAGTGATGTTGCTGTTGCGCTTCTCCACGCTGGCTTCCTTCGATTTGGTGGCTTTGTAACATCGCTGCGCTTGCGGCTGCAGTAGCAGACGCATTAAACGGATCCATGTCTGTCTCGATCTCCTCACCATCGATTTCGTCATCGCATGGACCTAGGGCTTCAAGAACGGCAGCATTCTCCTTGTTGGGGAGAGAAATCGGTGAGACTCCCAACTCAATCCATTTCGCTCTCATTGCTGAATCATCGCTATTAATACTAATAAACTTTACTTATTCGGGAAAGAGCGATTCGCAAATTTTTGAGAATAATTCCACCTGGAGGGAAGCCCTCTCCTCATCGCCTAAAGCCTGCCAGGCAGCCTCTCCTCCCATTCGATTGATCAGCTCCGCTTGAGCTTCTCTGGTCAGTATTTCTTGTTCTTCTTCGGTTTTCGACTGTAAGTACTTCGCCCCAACACCTCGCATCGACAAATCTCGTTTCCATTCGCCGAGCATCCGATGCTTGGCTTTCTGGTCTTCTGCATGGTCCCCGTGGGTCCCTGTATATTTCATGGCTAAAGTCGGCTCATTGAGCACTGCGCCTGGGGTATTACAGGCTTGTCCAAGAGGACTCCTGTTGAAGACGTTGATGGCCTCTTGGAGGCCATCAATGAATGTATTTTTTTGAGTTTCCCCTTCTCAGAGAAAACAGCAAAATCGTCCCCAAATAACCATTCACTAACAAGTGCTCTGCTCACTACCCATACAATAATAAAGTATCGCTGACGGCTGCGCGTTGAACGCCCTAGTGAAACAACTGCTCATTGCTGTACTGGAGGGGCAGTACGACGTGGACCACCTCCACGTCTTCCTCCGCGACCACCTCCACGGCGACCATGCCCATAACCTCCAACATATGCTCCAGGACCCATGAGTCCCACACCACCAGGCTCACCAAATGTTGCGACATTCTTTTCCCTTTCTTCCTCCCGGCGGCTCTTCCCTCCGCCGCGCTTTCCTCCTCTCCCACCACGGGCCGGAGGTGCGCTGCTCGCAGACGATGATAGGTTATCGAAAAATGATTTCTTCGGGTTGTAAGAAAGTTCTTTCTCCTGAGGAGACTTGCTTGCTGCCTTCGACGCAGCATCGCCATCTTCGGAAGGATTCGTGTTAGTGTCACTCTCGTCACCGTGTCCAGCGGCCTGGTTTGCAAGCGCAGCTTTGTCAAACCGTGCATTCGAGCTCTGGAAGTCGAAATCCGTCTTAGGGACGGTAATTTCCGCATGCTGCTGCCCACCACCACTCTTCTTCGTACGTTGATTCGTATTCGATAAACGAACTTCACTCATTGCGCGTTCCACCTTCTCCAAAGTTGCAGCAGCATTCGCGACAGAGCCATTGTTCGCGCGTCGTCCGTTGCTGCTCGTACGACCGCTCCCAGCATTTGTCTGTTGCTGAGATTGTGTCGTCTGTTGTTCGTTGCCAGTGGCGCTCGGAGGCTGCACCGGCGGGGTCTGAGTTGTGCCCGGTTGAGGCGGCACCCAAAGGAGGTCTTTGACCTAAATTTGCAGGGACTTGCTGTGGAGGGGGCGTAATACCGTTTTGACCAGGAACTGGATATTGCCCAAATGCGCCATTCGGCATCGGAGGTCCTGAAGCCTGTGCATTGCATTAGCATTCATTCGTAACTGCAAGTATAAGACGAATAGATAGAACAAGAATCAGAAGGAAGGCAACGGAAGCATCCACATGGTGTTTTTGCGCTCTCGGACGCTCGAGCTTGTGCTCGTTTACATCCGTATTGGCTTCATCACGGAGAGAAGTGCGTAAAAGAGAAGACAGTAGGACTCACTCCAATCACAGCTGGATCGTCATGGACACTCCTAGTGCGTACTGGCATAGGGTCATTATCGAGAGCAATGTCTTTCACTTCAGAGGCACGGAAAATGATGAATTGATATGGTAGTTCTGCAGGCGGAATGTACTCCTCAGGTGGTCTGTAATTCAAGAATTATTAGAAGCAGAAGATATATAGACGTAATCAGCGGCATGAGATTGAAAAGTGCCGTTGGCAAAGCAATGTGAAGTATCAACATGATTGGGCGTAGGTCGTGAGTCATCAAACGCATTGTTCATCTCATTGCATCGCCCAAGAGCAACGAATGGAAGAGAATATTCAAAAACAGACACGTACCGTCGATTTTCGGTGCCCATGGAGTACACTACATCAAACCGACATAGTCGAAGTCGTCGTAACCATCAGCAAATGAGCGCGTCTCAACAGCAGCGTCAACCCTCAAAAAGCCGCTTACCATTTCGTAGTTGGATTGTCGAGTTCGAAGGATCAAGACCAGCGAGAATACCGCGGTAGCGGACATCAGAATGCGATAAGAGAGAAATGGATTTCCTGCATGGGGGGAATTGCAAGATGAGAAGTGCTGTGTACTAAACTGCGACGAGACGACCGACCCGATGAAGCTATTCGCCATTTTCGTTTTGTTCACAGGAGCTGTGCGATAATACGAGAAAATCGATGAGAAATAAGATAGTTCGCTGAAAAGAAAGGATGGCAGGTATACAGAAGAGTAGGAGAAGTGTTGAAACGACGCCAAGTTAGTTTGACGCGTAACGAAATGGGATGCTGGATGACTAAGCAACTACCTTGATTCAGAACAAATTTCGAATTTGCCTCGTGAACAACATCTAATAATATATCTTCACTTTGCGTATGTACTACAAAAAAATATAAACGATATGAGTCCCGGTCCGCCGGCTGGAAGCTCGAGGAACACAAGCAAGAATTTGCTCCAAAGCGATGGCAGCGCTCGTGTCAGAACCGTTGTTTGCACATCGACCATTGCTGCTCGTACGTACGACCACTCCCAGCAATTCATTTATTGCTGAGACGCATTCGTCTGAGGTCCTTGACCTAAGTTTGCAGAGTTTGCAGTAGCTCGCCGTGGAGGGGGTATAATACCAATTTGACCAGGACTGGATACAGTGTCCAGAGGCACTATTCGCCATCGGAAGTCCTAGAGGCTGTGTATTGAATTAGTACTCATCCGTAACTAACTGCTAGCATAAACTGGATGAATAAATATAGCGGATATCAGGGGGCAACGGAAGCATCCACACGATGTTTTGGACGATGACGGCTCTTTGGGTCTGTACCCGTTTATTTTACATCCTCTATGTCGCCTTCATCACACAGTGGTCATCGTGATTACGTGAGTGAAGCTATCGGAGTGTGAAGCGGAACGTGAAATGTTTCGCATTCCGCATCATATTCCCACGCCCTCGGATCCGGACCACTATGTCATGAAGAGAAGTGCATGCAATCAAATAGGACTCACCATAATCACAAACACGGATCGTAATGGACATTCGTGGCACCTACTATCATAGGGTCATCGTTGAGAGCAATGTTTTTCTTTTAACTTTGGAGGCATGGAGAATAATGAACTGATATTTACCCCTCAGCTGACCCGTATTTATTAGAAACAGAAGCCGTATTTCTCGAGAATGAAAAGTGCTATTCCCGGGACCGAGCAGCAATGTGATCAGAAGCGCCACAGTGACTCGTGTGCTCAAACATGACTCTTGGAGCCAAGCTTCAGACTTATTTCGAATCAGACTTCAGACTTCTGAGTCAGACTCCAAGACTTTTGAGTCAGACTCGGACCCGAACATACTGCATTTGAGAATGTTTTATTTATTTGAAATTGCCTCGCATATAGCACATTTTCTCTTGTATATTGTAAACACCAAAGGTTGTCCACCACGTAAAAGAGAAGACGAGAACTTGCTTCAAGCCACCACCAAGCAACTAGAGCAAGAGCAACTAGAGAACAGTGCCCAACCTGAAAGAACTTGTATTAGTTTCCATTTGCGATATATGAATATACAAGACAAGGTATAAGCCGCCGTCCCGCTCGCGGAAAGGACCTGTTTTACTTTCGGAATAAAGGAAGAGCGAACGCTCCAGCGAGCACCAAAGCGGCTAAAACTATAGCGAGAATGCGAGAAGAATCGTTTTCAGATTTGACTGCCTCCGATCGCTTACTAGCGGGTCTACGGTGCGGAGTCGAGCGGGACGGCGCTGGCGAATCAGGAAAGACCAATTGCACGTACCCGATGGATTTTAATCCCTGAATGCTGTAGGGACTGTCAGGAAAGACGATAATATGATAAAGAAAGGTGGACATACTAGTAGCCTTCTATATTTCGTTTGATGTCATCCTCGGTTCCTATCGGTACACCGTCTAAAGTCAGGATCAACTTTGTGGAATCGCCTGACTCATCAAAAGTTGCGGCTAGAGTAGCGAAATGCTCTATGGATGATAATTAAAATGAAAACTGGCGGGATAAACACCTGGCAAAAGACCCACCAGATGGCCAGTTAGGACTTGACAGTGCCCATTTCTGAACAAAGCGCTTCGGTTTTTCTACGGACACGAACTCGCCCTTGACGCCTCCACCGAAAAGAGAGAAAGGAGCTCCCGGCTCTGGTTTCGACTAATAGACAAAAGGCGTAAGACAGATGTCCACGCTCCGAAGACACTTTTCTTACCTGTGCAGGGGCCCGAGACCACAGCGGAATCTTGCTTTCTTCCGTCAACAACTGGAAGAGATCTTCCGCAGATGCCATGAACGAAGATTCCACTTCCACCTTGGCCGTGTTGAGCGGCTTCTTCTCCTGCCTGACAACCTTCGGCCCATTTGCTGAAGAAGCGGAAGCAGCAGGTTTAGTTGCAGGAGCCGGAGTGCTGGTACGTGAAGGCTCTTGAGAGCCAGTGACCTGAAGGTCTTTGCCATGAGTGGCAGTCAGTGCGACAGGGAATTCAGCGAACTTCGCCTCGAGTGCCGCCGGAAGTCGTGCCTTTGCAAATTCGAAAAGTTCATCCACAGCAGGCGAGGTACTTGTCGATAGAGACCAGTAGTACTTAAGTCAAAGGTTCGCATTGAATGAAGATTCGGTGTGAAGAACGAATACATCGAACGTACGACGTAATGCGAAGTCCCATCCAGCGTAATCTCATGGGATACTTCAGGAATCTTCAGCCGCCCAGATACCTGCGTTCCGTCAGACGCAGTTCCTTTCCACTTCAAGTCTACAGAGCAATCGTAAATGGTGATGAGTCTGCCAGGATCACGATACGGTTAGGTCGAGCAAGCATTCCGTCAGCCAGCTCTTTCCCGCAACTTGACTAGTGCAACTCACTTTGACTTGCGCTGACCGAGCTCAATATCACCATCCACGTCTGTTACTTCCGAGATGGATACGATCTGCTCGCCTTCTTTGATCTCGATCGTGGGCAGCTCCCGTTCAAACCAGCTCTTGCCCCATGAAGTCACGTTCTTATTCTTCCAATGCCAATTTGCGGTACTAGGTGGCATAGACGACATGCTGGAAGCTCCTGAAGTTTAATGACTAGTTGGGCGAAATCACGAAAGCAAAACAGGACAGAAAAGAAAAGATGAATGAGATGAAGATGGTAAGGGCGTTGTAAAGGAAGAGCGTTGAAATACGCGCAATCACTGCTCAATCTAGAAACTTCTACGCAGCTTTCTCAATTCGGTATAATACCTCAAAGGCAAACACCTCAATCTCCGTCTCCATCAAGATGATTTGTTGTCCAGCCAAACATTATTGGATCAGCGGTACTGTAGGTGTAACGACTACAAGTGCGACTGGTATTGCCTGCTAAGCAAACTCATGAAAACACCTCGACGCGTCGGGGGCTTTTCTGCGCTCGTGCTGATTCTCTGATCAATTCAATCTCATCGCCCGTATGCATGCGGAGCGAAACTTAAATATAGTGGTTCCGTGGAAACATCCGATATCTACAGTATGACTCGAGCGTAATACGGCGTTTCCAATTGGTAAAGCTCCAAGCTCGCCGGTCCAACACGCACATACAAATGCTACGGCTCCCGAAGCTCGCCTTACTCTTCACTTGAGAACACCTCTCTTCTTGCGTCGTGAACTCTGGCAGCACTCGTCTTAGATGCCAAGTCTCTGACCCGGACGTCTCTCTTATCGCTGGGAAACTATGCTACTTGCAAACCCTCTGAATTGGTTCCGTCGCAAGCCTGCTCCTCCAGCATTTGGAAAAGACAAGATCGTACCAGAAAATGAAGCTTCGTACGCACCAATTCTTGCTGATATATTCTAGTCCAGACTTATCTATCGTTTATTTGCAGACTCTTGTCTAGATTGACTTTCGAGTGGCTTGCTCCTTTCCTATACGTTGGTGCCAGCAGACCGCTCGAGAAGGATGGTCAGTACCGGCACCCGTGCTGCTTTGTGCTTCTTTCTGATCAGCATGTTTACGACAGACTTGTGGAGCCTTCCGCCTGAGCGGCGCACTGAAGCTCTCACGAATCTTGTTGAAGATCATTTTTACAAACGTCTACCGCCTGAGAAAAGACCGTCTTATATGCGAAGAGATTCGTCTGGTGATCAAGCTAATGAGTCAAGGAATTGTGACCCTGGAGACGAAAAGGAGGAAGGCGAGAAAGCAGAAGACCTCGAAGCAACGCCACCAGATTCAATAACGACTGTTGAATCAGTGGATGGGAAACATCCGAGTTTCTCCTTCCTAAAGTACAAGAACGTCCGGCAGTCGATCTCCAAGAACGCCGAGAAGAAGGATCCACCAAAGTATTCAAAGCGTCCCCTCCTCTCCGCTGTCCATGCAGCCTTCTTCTGGCGTTGGTGGAGCGCAGGATTCTTGAAGCTCGGTGCTGGTAATTGACAATATTAGCTATGCCTGAGATCACTTGACTGATCTGTTTCGTTTATAGATACATTGAAGACTACCAGTCCGCTTATATCAAAGCTCCTCCTCGCATGGCTCACAGATGCTTTCTTATTTGCTCAGTCCGGAGGTTTGACATCTCGTTATACATGTTGACGGATTCCATTTTAACTACTTATCTATGAACATAGGTCGGACATCGCAACCTCGAGGGATCGGATACGGTATTGGACTCGGTATAGCTCTCTTCACAATGCAAGGTAAGCTGGATTCATTACCTAAAGTCTTGAGTTCATGATACGAAGTCCTTCCAGAGGTCGCTTCGCTTGTAAGTCTCTAGTTCTTATGCCTTCCAGTCAGTGTCTCGATATCAATTGGCAGATGACGAACCAATATATAATGTGTATGTTCCATATCATTGCGATATGTCATTTCTCACATTCTTTCTCATATTTTGATCTTCTGCCCTCTGTTCTCCAGTCACCATGACGAATGGCTTGTGCCTCAGATCAGCGGTAAATACCAAAGCCAGTTTGTCATCGTCAGCCGTGATCAATATGTTCCTCTAGCTCATTGGAGCTATTTTTCGCAAATCATTGCGTCTCTCGGGAAAGGCGCGAACAAAACATAGCGTGGGACAGATCACAACGATGATATCTACAGGCAAGCAGTTCATTCGCACTATCAGTATACCGTGATTAATTCTCATGCATCAGATGCAACGCGCCTTGATCTCGTATCTGCATCCATCCATAAGTAAGAGTTACAGGCCGGTTTCTTACAATATTTCTGACTATACTTCTCTGATAGTCTTTGGGTTGCGCCGATCCAGGTAGGTTTTCACGCGAATGCTTGATTCTAAGAAACTAATCATCGTCAACAGATCGTCATTGGAGTCGCATTACTAATTGATAATGTGTGTATACATATATACTATTGAACTTGTTTTTGATTATAGTTAATGTAGTTGGGATATTCAGCTTTGGTCGGCCTCGCAGTAAGGAGAACTTTACCTTTCTGTCTAAGCCTGTCTATCAGGTGCTCATATCCTCGAACAGATCCTGATAATCGGTTTCCCACTGCAATACATTCTCGTACGAATCATGGTCAAAGCGCGCATGTCCATGGTACAGATTACGGACAGACGAGTGAGATTGACGAATGAGGTAAAAACCCATCGTCATCGTTGTCTTTATTGTTTTCCTGATACTCGGATTTTCCCATAAGGTTTTACAGGGTATTCGGTTGATCAAACTATACGCCTGGGAAGTCTTCTACTCTCACCAGCTCGCTAGTCTGAGAGAGAAGGAGATCGCGAAAATCAGGCGAATCACGTACGTGAATTACTGTAGTTCCATCTTTCAGGGTATTTCTCAGCCTTGCTTTTGACAAGTTATGCACGATCATTCCTGATTTCGGTCGTCACCATCATACCGATTGCGGCCTCAGTCCTGTCTTTCGTGAGTATGACAAAAAGCACTCGGTAATCTAATGGAAGCTAACATATCTCTAAAGATCACGTATGCACTAAGTGGCCATGCACTTGATCCAGCGATAATATTCAGCTCATTGCAATTTCTAAATGTAATCATCTCTCTTTCTTTTTATTCTTTTTGTTTATTGGCTTTACGTTTCTCGAAGATAATCCGAGCTCCTCTTATTTTCCTCCCGATGGTGCTTAGTCAAGTATCGGACGCAGCGGTGGCGCTAGGTCGAATTGCTGACTTCCTTACGGCAGAAGAACTCCAGGAACCATATCTCATTGACAAAGCCCCAAGTAACAAACATGCAATCCGTGCCGAAGGGTCTTTCACCTGGGAGACCGTTGGGAAAGTGGATAATGACAAATTCGGAAGGAAAGGACCAGACGCACAGGGAGACGCTGGAAAAGGCAAGCCGAAGAAGCCTGAGCATCCCTCCGAAATAAACACTGTCAGCACCGGAAGAGCAAGAAAATGGTGGCCGAGGCGTAAAACAAAAGCTGATACTGCTATACTTCCCATGCCTGTGACTTCTGAGTCTCCAGCATCTCAATCCGGACCCAACGAAGGAGGAGCAAGTGGAGCTGATCAGACGGACTCACAAAGCAAAGACGACGAGGAGACTCCTTTTGCTTTGACTGATCTAAAGCTGAGAATACCGCATGGGCAATTCGTAGCTATCGTCGGCCGCGTTGCGAGTGGGAAGAGCTCATTACTCCAGAGTCTAGTTGGTGAGATGAGGAAAGTGAACGGAGAGGTGAATATCAATCTGTGATTGACTAATATATGCATTGCTTATCTTTGTTGGCCATTTGCGCAGGTTGTCTTCGGAGGCAGCGTTGCATACGTTCCTCAGCAACCCTGGATAATGAACGCAACATTACAAGAAAACGTCCTCTTTGGAAAGGATGATGATGACATGAAGTAAATGTATTCTATACATGACGGAATCCGACATGACATTCTCAAATTTCTCCCTGAATCAGATTTAAGGAAGTCGTCCATGCATGCTCCTTACAGCATGATATCGACATGTTACCCAATGGCGTGGACACAGAAATCGGAGAGAAAGGTATTAACCTCAGCGGTGGACAAAAGGTACATATTCATCAAGTGTTGCTACCGCCGAGCTGATGCCTGCTCTAGGCGCGCGTTTCCCTTGCTCGAGCCGCATATTCAGACTGCGACATAGTCCTGCTTGACGACCCATTGAGTGCGGTAGATGCCCACGTTGGAAAGGCTATTTTGGAAGATTGTCTACTGAGTGGTCCGCTCGCGGATAAGACCCGCGTTCTTGTGACACATGCGCTGCATGTATTGGCTAAGACGGATTATATCTACATGATGGATAATGGGAAGATTACGGAGGAGGGCACATTCCAGGTATGGGTGATTTCTTTGTCACGCCTAGATTTTGTTTAAGACTTGCCGATCTAGGACCTTATGAAAGACGGCAAAGAATTCGCGAAGCTGATCGAGGAGTTCGGTGCTAGTGAAGAGGAGACTGAGTCGGACGGCGACACGATCAAAGTTGACACCAAGGCAGAAGTTTTCAGCAAAGCCGCCGATTCTCCGGACAGAAAGAAAGATCGTCTTCAGCTCATGTCGGAGGAAGAACGTAATACAGGCGCTGTTTCGTGGTCCACGTATAAAGAGTACCTTCGGCATGCTGGAGGAATCATCTGGGCACCAGTGATTATTTTACTCCTTACTCTCATGCAAGGGGCTTCAGGTAAGTAGATATCAAGGTTATGTACATTCTTCGTTATTGACATTCTTTGCGACTGGATGATCAGTCGGTAACAACTTGTTCCTCGGATTTTGGACCGCTCTTAGCATACCCGGTTTCTCTGAGGGAGACTACATGGGTGTCTATGCTGCGCTCGGGGTTGCCCAGGCAGTCCTCACCTTCTTCTCAAGTTTGGTATTCTGGTATGCGATTGTCTCTGTCTAGATGGGACTGACCATGATATGCTGACGCTTCAAAAGTCTTGTCGGCCTATATGCCGCTCTGAGGCTTTTCAAAGCAGCATTGATGGGTGTTCTTCGTTCGCCTGTATCATTCTTCGACACAACACCGATGGGTAAAGTTTGTCTATTCATGTCAAAGTTCTGAGTGTCTCAATGCTCGCAGGGCGTATCATCTCGCGATTATCAAAGGATCAGGATACACTAGATACCCAGTTAGCATTTTTCATGTATCAGGTGATTACGGATGTGGCACATCTGTCATTATGCGGGGCTAACAGATTCAAAAGCTTCTTACAACGTTCAGCAACGTCCTTGGGACAGGTAAACTACTTTAATCAAAATTTGTTTTGGTCACTGATGCTGACTTTGTTCAGTGGCACTGGTCTTTTATACGTTCCCTTATCTGGGAATCATTTTCGCTCCTCTGAGCGCTATGTACTATCTTGTCGCAAGCTTCTATCGGAAGACGAGCGTGGAGACGAAGCGACTCGACTCCTTGCAGCGCTCAGCCCTATATGCTTCCTATTCGGAAACACTCACGGGATTAGCTACCGTTCGAGCGTACCGCCGGCAGGTGAGAGCATGTCTGTAATCA
Source organism: Phlebopus portentosus (assembly GCA_037892935.1). NCBI lineage: Eukaryota > Fungi > Basidiomycota > Agaricomycetes > Boletales > Boletinellaceae > Phlebopus > Phlebopus portentosus. The sequence continues at coordinate 2,453,011 of JAYXKI010000002.1, forward strand.
TCACTCAGGGGTTCATACTGTATCAAAGGAGCGATTCATTGACACGGCGGAGCATGGGATGGACCGTGAAAATAGAGCGTATTATATGACCATCGCCATTCAGCGATGGCTCTCCGTCCGGCTGGACTTGTTCGGAAACTTCCTTATTCTTGGTATAGCACTATTTGCAGCGGGTTTTCGAAATTCGGTCAATCCATCCAAAATCGGTGTAGTTCTATCATATTCTCTCAGCAGTGCGTGATTTTCCTTGGACAAGATTTTATCTCGTCACTGATTCAGTCTACTTACAGTCACTCAGGTCTTCTGCAAGTACCTTTCTCTACCTGTCCATTACATTCTATTGATGCTTTGATTGTGTAACAGCCGATATGGTGTCTCAGGTCGCCCAGAACGAGCAGAACATGAATGCAGTGGAACGAGTGCTAGTATACGTAGATCTTCCACCAGAGGGGACCTCCACAAAGCCGGGTAATATTCCTCGTTCGTGGCCTCAGAATGGTGAAGTGAAGTTCAAGAACGTAAAACTTGCATATCGCGAGGGCTTGCCACTTGTTTTGAAGGGTGTGAGCTTTGTAGTTAAACCAGGCGAAAAGGTATCCGCATATCAGTTGCTCGGTCCGATCATAGACACTGACTTTGGACCTAGGTCGGGATAGTTGGACGAACTGGTGCAGGTGAGATGATCTCAAACCTGTAATTTAGTGGTTGATAAGCTGAACTCTTTCAAAGGCAAAAGCTCGCTTCTACAGGCTTTGTTCAGGTAATCATCCGATAAATACACGTCTTGGTTTACTTGCTCACCTCTACTCAGGATGGTCGAGCTTCGAGACGGCGCTATTGAGATCGACGACATAAATATCCAGACGGTCGGGTTAGAGATCCTGCGCCAACGGCTCGCGTTGGTCCCCCAAGACAGTACGCTCTTCCTGGGAACATTGAGAGACAATCTGTAACGTCTGAGATGCACTTGCTTCTTCCGTAGTTATTAAGGAATCGCTGCAGCGATCCTTTGAACACGCACACTGATGCTGAGGTCATCTCAGCCTCAGACGTGCGTGGTTGATACCACCAGAGGGGACAGTGATGGACCCAGCTGCCGAAAGAAAATTCAGCTTAGATGTTACCGTGAGTGACGAAGGTAAGCTTTCATTGCCTTTCTCATGACTCCGTTCTGACAATTGCGGCGAAGGATCTAACTACAGTGCCGGCGAGAAGCAGCTCCTCGCTCTTGCTCGAGCGCTTCTTAAGAACAGTCGTATCATAGTCCTTGATGAGGCTACAAGCAGCGTGGATGTCGAAACAGATGCGAAGCTGCAGAAGACCATACAGTCAGAATTCTCTTCGTGCACTCTCCTGTGCATTGCCCATCGTCTCAAAACCATTGGTAACTTTCTTTGATACAGTGTTTTACATTCAACTGCTGACAATTGATTTCAGTGTACTACGACCGTGTTCTTGTGATGGACACAGGAATGGTTGCTGAGTTCGATACACCATTGGCTCTGTTTGATAAAGAGGATTCCATATTCCGGTCACTTTGTGATGAAGCGGGACTAACCAGGGAGGACATAGTGAGAATACGAAGCGGAGCAGGCAAAACTATAGACTGAACGACAAGTGACGACCTTGTCAAGATCAGATAGAGATAGAATTCAGACTTAGCACGAATAAAACGTGTACGGGGATTGTATTGGCATTGCATAAAATATAAGCTCTTATAAGAAGCCGCAATAAACATAATTCCGTGCAGATTTCTGAGATTTCTGTAGTGTATTGAATTTACTTGTGAAGGATTTCAGGTTTTTTTCTAGTCTAGGCTTCTAAATGAAGCGTCTTACATAAGCGTCCAATTAAGTTTCGTTTCCTGTTGTCGCGCGGCCGGTTTAGCAGCCTTCGTGTCTGTCCACGACCATCCTCACTACCCCCTCCTTCCACTCTTCAACAATGGCCGCCGTCGACGTTCAAGAAGTTCGCGCAGCCGCGTACGTCGGGTTTGATACCATCACGCAGCAGATTGAGCACAAGCTCTTGAAGCGCGGTTTCCAATTCAATGTCATTGTCGTCGGTTCGCATCAGTTTTCTCTTTTCTTCCGTTTTTCCTGGCTTTGTAGGCATCTATGATGGTCGTTGACCTTTGATTGAGTGTAGGTCAGACCGGTCTCGGAAAGTCTACACTCATCAACTCAATTTTTGCATCGCACTTGATCGACTCAAAAGGTCGTTTGGAGGCAGATGAGCCTATTCGGCAGACAACCGAGATTCAAGCCGTCTCTCATGGTAGGCCCTCGTAGTGAAACGTGTCACCTTCTGTGCATTGAATAATACGCTTAGTTATCACTGAGAATGGCGTACGACTTCGATTGAACATTGTGGACACGCCAGGATACGGAGATATGGTCAATAACGAGAACTGGTGAGATAACCTTCTGGTTGACATTGTGACCTCTCTCACATCATGTTTTCAGCTGGGATCCTATCATCAAATATATCAAGGACCAACATAGCGCATACCTGCGCAAGGAACTGACGGCCGTTCGTGACCGCTATATCGTGGACACGCGTATTCACTGCTGCCTGTACTTCGTCAACCCGACGGGTCACTCTCTTAGACCGATCGACATCATCGTCATGAAGAAGCTTAGTGAAGTCGTCAATGTCGTCCCCGTCATTGCAAAGGCCGACAGTCTGACTCTCGAAGAGCGCGAGGTTTTCAAGCAAAGGGTGCGTAATTCTTATTTACTGTGCTATCTACGTCAGTCTCAAGTACTGTTAGATTCGCGCTGAGCTTGTCTATCACAACATTGTCCTATATCCTTTCGATACGGATGAGAATGATGAGGAGGAGCTACGTCTCAACGAGAGGATCCGGGTACCTGGCTCCGTTTAATTCCCGTCGTTTTGATCGACTGATGTGCATGACTCTAGAACATGATTCCTTTCGCCGTCGTAGGGTCTGAGCGAAATGTGATTATCAACGGTAAGCAAGTGCGTGGCCGCAAGAACAAGTGGGGCGTCATCAACATAGAGGATGAAAACCACTGCGAGTTTGTCTACTTGAGGAACTTCCTCACAAGGTTAGATTTGTTCGCTCTTGTCTTTAGTATATTCGCCTGACCGCTTAACTCGTATCTAGGACACATCTCCAAGACTTGATCGAGACAACCGCTCAGATCCACTACGAGGCCTTCCGTTCGAAGCAACTTCTCGCACTCAAAGAAAACGCGAAGGAACAACCACGTCCTGCTCCCGCCGCTTAAAAAGATCGGAGAAGGAACTAGTGGTAGTCTCCCGGTCCTCTTTATTTACTGGACTCTTCCCGTTCGCTAGAAGCTGGATAATTGATGTTTCTGATACCCTTTTCTCCCCGTTTGCCTCTTAGGTCGTCTCGTCCACATCGTACCGTATTCTCCCACTCCGTTCACTCCTTGAATGCGCTATATGGATCCGTTCCTTTCTGTGCCGCTAATGCGCGTGTTTTGCTTGTTCTTATCGGTTCTTATTCTTGTCTTCGCATCGTATGTCGGTCCTTAGTTGCTTTCTTTATAAAATTTACACATCTTATATAAGATTTACCTTACAGTAAGGTTTGTGAAAATTAGGTTATGAATTCTGCTTCATGTCCGTACAAAAGTCGCATTCAGCCTTCGGCAACTCTCGACATGACATGGGATTGGCGCTGAATCGCTCACAAAAATTCTTTGAAGAAGTGTGGCGTTTATCATCCCATCATGAAACCATAATCGCAACTAAGGCCCAACAAAAAGAAAACAACGGAGATAGCGGGTAAAGTACCAATACAAAAAGGGGAGATGACAGTACGACAAATAAATCACAGCAATACGACGGAAGTAGACGCAAGGGGTACTTTTTTTGACAAGTGCAGAGAAGCTCATCCATCAGGATGGCGGGTAGTGGTCGAATTTTAGCCTATTATCATCCGGGAGTCGTATTCATCGGCGGTCATAACAGCAGCGGGGATGCTCATGTCAATCGCTGGAGTAGGGAGATTCGGACCCTCGACTCGACGACCCCATGCGTGGTGCCATTTGACGTACATGTGTAAACTCAGCTCGTCGAGTTCTAGTGAGTGAAGAATAGGGTCATTAGTGTGTGTATGCTCATAGAAGCTCAGAAGAGATTGGAAAAAAGGAGCAAGCGTGGACGTAAAAAGAGTCAAAGAGAACCACTCTGGGGTACGAAGAGGCGTCTAGATAACAATAAAATTGAATTTGAAGAACAAATGGCTGACCTTTGTCCGTGCCCTCCAAAAATCGCTCTATCAGCGCAGGAGGGTACCCAGTAGCGACGAACATGGGTTGGCAGGACCTCACATACTCCTATTTCCGCGCGAGAAAGTATATAATTAGCTCATTAGCTTGAACGGAAGAAAACGAAAAGAAGCGCAAAGTGTTGCAATATCGATAGTGGCAGCACGCACCTTCATATTCTGGCGCATGAGCGTTCCCATCATCTGGAGTCGTTGCGTTTCTTCTTGGGTAGATCCTGAGATAGTGCGAGATAGGAAAAGTGGCGATCCGTTTGGAGCATATCCGAGTTCACGGAGGCGATTAAATTCAATGAGGGCGCGCGTAGAGACGTTGAGAAGACATTAGGGAGTCAACTGAATGGCACAGAAGCTCTTACCTTTCTTCCACGGCCCGATAGGAGTCAATATTTCCCTGTATTGAACCTCACGAAGCATAGGACATGACTCCATCCATCGTCCGAGGAACCTGCCTGCGTCTATTGCACTTCCTCTGGATTTCATGAGATTGTAAGCCTCTTCTCGAAGGTCAATGGAGTACATGATAAGGGAAAGAATCGGACACCGTACCGAAGGTCGCTCGAGCTAACCACGACTGGCCGAGAGCTCCGTCTCCAAAAGCAGGTTCTTGAGCAGTTCCTTTCTCATTATACATTTCAAGATTTCCTTCTGTGTAAAGAAGGATACCACCTGTTATGACTGACGTGAGAGCTGTTGCATAATAGATGCAATATAAAGTACAAATACCTGGTCGGACGCATTTTGTGGCTTCGTGAATAAACCCCTCAAAGTCAGCGACCTGTTTTCGATTAGCCTTTTAAAAAAAGCGCTTCGTTGCGAAGTGTACGAACCCCATTCGCTGTGCAGCGTGCATGTACAACATCAAAAGAGTTGTAATAGTGCTCAAGACCGAGAGTAAACTGTCACAAAAAGGATTTAGTTAGATAGCCACTTTCGTTGAGTAGTGCTCAAAGCTGACTAACATCGTCAAATTCCAGTCTAGACTCGTGGTTAGAATATGTTATTGACACTAACAGACCCGTACTCACCGGCAATTAAAAGGTGGCGGTCTAATTTCAATTGGCATGAGAGGGGAATCGGTACAAAATCTCCTGTCTTACCTCGTAGTGCTTGGAGCCAAGTCAACTCCAACGACCTGTAAACATCCAGACATTCAACAATTACTGTATGGTTATGTCCGTAAAGGTGATTATTCCACCTGTGCATGAGGGAACTCTTGGGCCATTCCCATTGCCCTAAAATGTAATCCGGTGTAGATTTGAGCAAATCTGAGTGCTTCCGTAAATGAAAACGCGTCATCACCAATTTCCGCCGCCGCAGCCTATACTATTCAGTGAGTATCCGGATGAAGGGTAACTTTGGAAGTTGGGGTGGTCTTCTGGACCCAAACCTACCGAGGTCGAGAATGGCCCTTTGTCGATCGGGCGTCGGTGCTAGGGCACTGCGGACTTCTTCTACCGCGGCATAAAGTCCTCCGAGGGCAAGTAAATTGACTAGATGTTGCTTGTCTCTGAGAGAAATGGGGTTGGTCAGTCAAAAGGAAGCAAAGAAGGAGAACGGAAGTTGGGGCTTACAATCGGCCATGTTCGCCTTCGTCTGGAGAGAAGTTGAATTCAGAAAATGAGCTTACACAGAATCCCGAAAGTAACGCAGGATTAAATAATTGAAAGAAGCACCTGCAGGAAGGAGATATAGCTCGTTCGTCGAATTGAGTTTTCTCCCAGCAATCTCACGAAGCATCGCTTGTCCGTCACGCATAGAGCGGTAAGAGTAGACGGAAGGAGCCGGACTGCCATCCACGGAGGTCAACATGGATGACGTTGTACTGCCCGTGAGGGTCGTGGTCGTGATCACGCTGCATGAGTCGTCGATGTCCATCTTCAGGGTGCCAAGTACTAGTAGCGTAGCAAGAGTCCAAGCCAAGAAAGGAACAGAATAAAGTAAGATAACAACAGATTGATCCCAAGTCACTTCAAAACCCGCGAGTCGCGATGCACAAATATTTGATCCCGGGCACTGGCAGTCCGTTCTTGGATGAAACGTCCCGACTTTCTTTGGAGACGCCGAAATGTCTGTTGACAAGAGATGCGACCTAAACACCTATATGCGAGATGGCGCTTGTCCTCCACAAAACTTCCAGTCTAGTGATGTTCAGGAAGCACCGAGGTGTGGGAGAGAGGACTGAGGGTTTGTGCGGATTGTTTACATTTGAGAGTACGGTGCTTAGGTATTATATATAAGCGGGGGGGACTGTTTAGTCGGGCCCTTTGAAAGTGGTAGCGGCGGAGAGTGGCTGAGACCTCCGAGACAGTGAGCCTCCTCCATACGCGCACCGGATGATCAGGTTCTCCCTCACATCTCGCATGAGAGCATTTGCGGCCTCGTCACGGCGGTGATAAGTATTTTAATTCTATTTCTCTCAATCTCTGAATCATGCGTGTGACTCCGCCAGCCCGGCCCTACACGTGTCAACTTTCAAGTTACTATCACTGGCAAGTTTTGCGTTACAAATCATTAGTAGTACTCCAGCAACAATATTAATACTTTGGATCATCTGTTACTGGTTCTGAAAATATTACATTTTGGCTGTGGGTGTGGGCTTCGATCGACAATGTAAGTAGCTCGGCCCGATTCGCACTAGTGCTGGCGTCGTGAGCACAACACCTGCTTCTACATCGCCAACCCGAAAACCCGAATAGTAAAGAGGATCATCAAGTCTTATATACAAAAATGGATCGACCTGAAGCTCGAAAAGTCTGTCATGTTATCGCGACGAGTCTTTTCGTTGCCTCTGAATGCGGGAAACACGTCGATACAGTGCACCATCCTTCTGGCCCTCATCACCCCTTAAGTCAAACGTCACTCCCGGTCGCCGCCGCCGGTGGCTTCCTGCATCCAGAAATACCTCCTCATTGTCCCTCCATGCTTGAGCAGCTTCGATTGGGTCCCGTACAGAAGGCGTCAATGGGCCAGAAGGCGTCGGACTCCTCCTAGATGAAGTAGGCGACCCAACAACAGTATTGTTCTAAGATGGAAACTGCTTTCAGACAAATCTGGACATAAGACCTTGGAAGACGAAGCACTCACTGCAGTCCCGTCAACAGCCTCCATCGACGCGGCCGACATTGTGCGATAGCGTCTGGACTTAGAAGAAAAGAGACGGAATGGAATAGCGTCAGGCGTCGGAATGGAAATAGGCGGCGGTACATGTCTTGATGCCCGTGGTTGCTTGACTTGGAGATTCGAAGGCATGGTCCCTGCATTTGGCGGAATAAGATTTGGCTCTGGTTCCGCCGTCAATACAATGGTCGGGGGTCTGGTCGATCGCGGCTTATTTAAGCTCTCAGTTCGTTGATCACGTTGCGACCCTGGTACCTGCTTGCGAGCCTCTTGTTCCTTCGGCTCGAGCCTATCTCGGATCTCCTTGTCTTTGGTGGATTTAGTAGAGCTGGGCCGGAAAAGTCTTAATAACCCCCCTCCTTTCTTCTTTTCGGGACGATGAGAGCTTTCCGTTGGCGTATGTATATCTACTTGGCCGCGGGCCTGGTCAAGAGATGCTGGAGTCATCAAGATTTCTTCATGCGATTCGTGTGACGAGGACGGAGTGAGAGGCGGAGGGCTGTCTGCACGCGGCGTCCTCTGATTCTCCGTGATAGACTGGCTTTGATGGATGTTATGGGCCACTGGGGTTGGAGGTCCAATTTGTGACTGTGGTCTACTGTGCGTCGACTGACGAGCGGGACGCTCATTAGGAAACTGAGGCAACGGCTTGGATAGCGGAGGAGAATCAAGGCTGAGCCCTCCACCGGCAGATGAAGGTGAGTCTTCGACAAAAGGTCCAGAACGGTGGGTGGAAGTGACATAGACGGATGAGTTTGCAGGACGCGGAGGTCCTGCAGGTTTAGCCGTAACGTTCGAGGACTGTGTGTTCGTATGCTGAGGTGGCGCGGTTCTGGCCGAATTCAGACTCTGTTGGTAATGTTGTGATTGATGTGCAGAAACATTACGGGAAGTCGAATAATTATGATACATTGAGTTATTTGATTGATTCGTAGACTGTTGGTGCGAAAGCATGGTGGACGGCATTTGCGAAATAGCATCTTGACTAGCAACGGCTGCAGAATAAGATGATACATTATTTGTATTTATCGGGGAACGTGATGGAGGCCTGTGATCTTGAACGGTCGAAAGCATCTGCTGTGATTGAACCGGGATAGATGCATTAGTTGATGAATTATAGGCTGTTTTACTTTGAGCCACTTGAGCTGGCGGGTATTGCTGATGCGAGACATCGGGAGCGGTGCCAGGTATATGTGGTTTAGCTCGGGCGTTCGTAAGATTATCATGAGATGATATGTCGACGTCATCTTTGCTGGAGTTATTACGATAAGGCAAGGACATCTGCTGCGGTAGGGATTGAGAGTGGGAATGCGTATGAGGTACAGATTGCGCGTGAAAGTTCGTGAGCGATTCGTGCTTTACTCTAGACGATGGAGGAGCTTTTAAAGTTGTAGAAGCTGGAGTGGATTGGGCTGGGCGATGCTGATTCGGTAGATGACTTGCATAAGCATGCGGTTGACTATGAGGAGAAAGGAATTGTTGACGTTCCCGCGTTTCCATAGTATGTGAAGCATCTGAAGCTGTACGAGAAACAGGCACAAAAGAAGCAGCATCACCTGATGCTTCTGGAGGGAGCTGCATAGCTCTTCGAGAGGGACTCCTCGTCGAGTTGTTCGACGGCGCCCGGGACATAGGAGCAGAGTGCTGATCTTGACTACCAGTCCGAATCTGTTCAGCAGTTAATCCGAAAACACTTTGGGAATAACTGCTGAAACCAGTTCCATGGGGTGCGCCCACCGCAGGTTTGATGGACTCGAAACGATCATCAAGTGGTTGCTGCTTCATTGTTGAAATTGGCTGCCGCGCATTTTGTGCCGTTGATGAATGCAACATATCAGGGGACGGCGAGACCAGACCGTAGTGCGTGGGCGTTGGAAGGCTCTTTTCCAATAATGGTGCTCTTGACGCAGCATTTACGGGTGCTATATTGTTACCACTAGTTGCGCGAGATTGCGATATTTCCTGCATAGATATAGGCGATTCGCGAGAAGAGTGAGTTTGACCCAAGGATGACGTTACCGCAGCACCCATTGAAGGAGCAATAATCGGTTGCGCGACCGAAGCCCGACGGGATGGCTGATCAAGCGACGAACGTGGCTGTCCTTCATGGGTAGTCATCGCAGAAGGAACGGCGGAGGTAGCGGCTGGTAACCGCTGGTCTGGAGATGGATGGCCAGAAGCCGTTTTCTGCATGACACGAAATGCAGTGCGATCTGAAGGGCCCTGAGAAGCATAAATGCTTACAAGCTTCGGCTGTACCCCTTCAAATGACGTCTGATTCCACGATGGCGTTGATTCCGTCGTTGAGGCTTGCATGCCTAGTAAGGGGTCAGTGCGAGACCGTTCGGGAAGCTTCGAAGGGATAAGATCTTGGTCATAGCTTGACAATGGAGCAGTAGACGCGCTTCGCGGGTTCGCGTTCTAGGGTGAAGTGATGTCAGCTACAGTAAGCGAGAATGAAGGCCGAAGCAGGAGCTCACATCCACTTGCAACGACTGGATCGGTAGTGGAGTAGAGGCCTTGGGGAACAGCTGAACAGAATCATGATGAAAGTGCTCTGGTTGCTGAATCTACAATCGACAATAAGCACAAGTCAAAAAAAATCCAATAAATATTAAGCGCACGTCTTTCTTCGCCTGGGAAGTGTGCGCAGCAGCCGGATTCGACGCTTGCATCGAGTCTTTCTTAGAATCGGGACGACGTGTATTGGACAACGCAGCAAGCGTTTGAAGATCTATGGCTGCGGACTGACTGTGTGAACGATGCCTCTGCAAAGGATACAATAAGATGATTTTAGTAAAGAAACGCTCACGCGACACATTAGGAAACTTACGACGTCCTTCTTGATCGTCATCCTGTCGGTGTCACTTCCCGACGCCGCGCTGATGAGAGGATTAGTGGGCAAAGACTGTGATTTATCGCGATGGGAACGGTGTTTCGAGGCTGACTTGGACGCGCGCTCTTTCTCGGACTTGATGCGCAGTCGCTCACGCTCCACTCGTTCGGACTCTTGTCGCTCCCATTCAGTCCTCGCACGCTGCTTCTCCGCACGCTCTTGTTCCTTTTTCTCTCGCCGAGAGCGCTCGGATTCCTTCTGTTTCTCATGTTCCAGTTGCTCTAGAGTCTTGAGTCTTTCACGTTCTGCACGCTCAGCCTGTTTCTGGCGCTCGCGTTCAGCATTTTCGAACTCCTTCCGCCGATCTCGCTCAGCCCTCCTGGCTCTCCTTCGCTCCCGTTCTAACTCGCGTTCCCGCTCTCGCTCACGATGCTCTTGAAGTTCTCGATTTGCAGCCTCCTTCTCGGCATCGCGCCGCCTTTCTAGCTCCCGCTCTCGTGCAGTAACAGCTTCCTTCTCTGCGGCCTCCCGCCGTCTCGCCTGCTCCCGTTCGCGTTCTCGTAGAAGCGTTGCATCTCGCTCCACGGCCTCTCTATCGAACCGGTGCTTAACATCCGGACCGGAAGTAGGATACGGAGGAAGCATATTGGAAGGAGCCTGTGCCGTCTGATACAGATTCTGATGGGAAGGGTGATTCGGTGTTTGGTAGGAAGCAAACTTTGGCTTAGGGGGAGGAGCTGGAGCCGATTCTTGAGCTGACGCAGGCGCAGGGTTCGAGTTTGGAGATGTAGATTCTATGCGAGTTAGAGGTTGCGCGGGATGTAAGGCATGAGCCTGGTGAGACACAGATGTGGATTGGCTTGAAGAGGATGGCTGAACAGGCACACCAGGTGGGTGGGCTGAGTCCTGAGGAGTAAGCGGCTGCTGACCATCCCGCGTAAGCGCTGTGGTGCGAGATGCTGAAATAGAAGCCTGAGCTGGATGCAAGTAGTAAGATTGACGCGCCTGTTCAACGACACGAGGGGTCAAGAGGCGCCCGACAAATGAAATTGCAATGACGTACCTCCTGTTTCTGAGCAGGAGTCTGGACTATTTGCTGAGCCTGCAGGCGCCGTTTTGCATTATCTGACTCATAGTCCTGTTGCCTCCTCTCTTCTCGACTGGCGCGCGGTACAGTACGATCTGTGCGTGGCACTTTTGAAGCTACCGCTTGAACCCGCTCGGTCTCCTCCTGTTTCACCTTAGACGCTGCATACTCCGCACGCCTTCTTTCTCTTTCCTCCTTAGTCCTCTCGGCCCGAATACCATCATCCTTGGCCTTTCTTCGAGCGCGTTCCTCTCGATCTGATTCATGCACCTGAAGGGATGTATCATACGCTGTGCGACTGGTTGATGGACCCACAAAAGACGGCGCTTGAAGTGGCGCCGCAGAGGAGTGAATTCCTTGATGAGCCTCAGAGCTCCGACGGTGCTTCTGCGAGCTCTTCTGCTTCTCTTCTCCCTGCATCGGAACCGGAGTCTGTTTTCTACTAAACATTTTTGAGAAGTAGCCGCGGGTGTCTGGTACGTCCAGCCGAGTACGTGACGAGGAAGCCGGTGGCGTAGTGGTAGGTCGTTGGGCAGGTGTCTGCCGCGCGTTACTCGGAGCATGGAAACCAGTAACGCTTGCGTTGGGATGTTGTGTTCTGTATCCGCTAGCAGACGGGGGTCTTGGAGGCGCGTTTCCCGAAGCCGCCTCCTGAGTGTGATAAGTGCGCGAGGAACTGGGCTGCCTCGTGTCGCGACTGGAGCTCGGTACATTCGTGCTGGGAGCTGTTGTCTTTTGGGCCTGCGTCTATACAGCATTAATATTAATATCGGCGACACAAATGAGACTGTTAAATTTTTTTCTCATCTGTGTCTAAGTGAGTGATGTACGTACTTTGGACGAGCTCCTAGGCTTGAGGAAAGACGCGCCTGGAATAGAATAATGGTGGCGACTCGTCATAAACCGCAAAGTCTATGACACCCAAGCCTGTACGTCGCGAGTGGATCGTTAGATAGAGAAAAGGGAAGGCCCGGCGGAAGTATATATATTTGTGAAGGGAATGTGTAGCGGTCAAAGACGCAGGCCTTGTGCATGAGGCGCGTGTTGCTGCTACTCGTGTTCGAGCCACCTGCCTGATCAAGTCGTGTGTTTCTGATATTCTACAAGTTCTTTTATTCTAGATTTTCTTGATTGGCTTCAGGGAAGACTCGACTGAATGAACGTTAACAGACGAAGAGATGATGGTACAGAGGAGAGTTATGGAGAACAAGGACGACGACACCCTGATTTGAGCAGTAGTGACCGCGTAGCTGGTCCCTAGGGACTATCAGATTATGTCATCCCATTTTTCTTTGATGGTATCACGGTCAACGGTCGGCACCCACTCTTCCCCGAGGCCATCCTGGATCTCATGGTGAACTCAATTACAGTTGTTAGTGTTACATGAAGTCTTCATCTTCTTCATCAAAGCATTCAAGAGGTTTTTTGTACGTAGATGGACCCTGCATAAAATTAATGTTCATTTGGTCTTCATTCTGATCACCATTGGTTCCACATTTCTTCATGGCTCTTTTAGTTGTAATGCGATGCAAAACGCTCCACGGAAATCGGATGCACGCAAAGTCTGGGTCACTGCCCTAAATCCGATCCGTTGCCCAATAGAGACCGGCGAATTTCGAACGGGTTTGTAACGATGAAGACTATTACGATATTAATTCCGATATGAATGATTGTGCTGGCTTGATATGAGCCTGAATGCAATGGCCCGAACAGTCCTACTCAAAAGAATAGTTCCGGATAATAGAGACGGTTGCAGTTCCGGTTATAACAGAGAGCGATACACAGATCAAGGTCAGTTCAGCATGGCAATCAAACGCATGCTATTACGAACCGAAATTTTGTATACACTTACTCACTCAAGGCATTCTCTTTACTTTCTCGCAGAAGGAACCGATTGAAAACTAATTTGTTATTATACTGTATTGTATGTATAAATAATAATATCTACACCTTTCCTTTGAATTCTAACACGACCAAACAAACATGACCAGGTCCATGTAGCACGTGACGTATTGGGTCATTTCACAGTGACTGACTTTGAATGACTGACTTTGACTTCGCCTTCGTTCACTTACTTCCACCATGTTAGGTCTCGACTATAGAAGCGACAGTGAGGATGAATTGCCATCACGATCCTCTCCTCCTTTAGAGCCCTCAGTGAAGCCCTCAGTGACAATACCATCGCCTAATAAATCCGTCGATAATGGATCAGTGTCAGGACTTTTAGGGAAGCTCAACCTTCCCCCACCATCTAACTCAACTCCGTCATCCTCCTCTTGCAAAGGCCCGTCGCTTCCTCCCCCGAGAGGAAAGAAAACAGGCGGACCGAAGAAAATTCTCGTCGAGCTTCCAAAGTTGGACAAACACGCAAGCGATGATGAGCTATCCGATGAAATACCTGCAACGAAGAAGCGCAGGCTAGGGGGTGGGAAGGGTGGTGCTTCGTCATTAGTTTCAATGCTTCCAGCTCCGAAGAAGGCTGCTCCGGAGCCGCCTGTCCCTGAACGCGTTCTCGGAGGAGGTCGACCTGGTATCGTGTATTCCGCGGCTTCTCGGAAGCCTAAAGCACGACCAGAGTCAGAACCCGAAGCCGACGCGAGTAACAATGCAGAGGACGATGTAGTGGGATTCTCAGCTGATGAGGAAACTACTACATCGATGCTACCGCCTTCGATGTTGCTGAAAGACAAATTGAAGACTCAAACATACTCATCGTCTAAACCTTCGAGCTCTGCTTCCTCTTCAGGCTCTCCTGCCATCGACTTCTTCTCGTTAGGTATAGACGTTTCTCCGGATCTTAAACCACATCTAACTCTATGAATATACAGGATCAACTTCTTCAAGTCGAATATCCGCTGCTCCATCTATTCCAGAACCGTCTTTCCCGTCAGAACCCTCAATCCCATCCGGCATATCCGCAGCTCCCAAGATCGAAGAATCCCGTCCACCATCACCCAAAATTGACGATCCATACCCAGGGTACTACCAGCTCCCATCAGGAGCCTGGGCAATGCACGATCCGGAATATTACAAAACATACGCCGCGCGCTGGCAAAGGGAATACGAAGCCCAAATTCGCGCTCTCGAGAAGAATCAGAAGGGCTTTGAAGGTGCAGGAGCAAACGGGGAAGACGCGAAGGAGGTCAAAGCTTCGGAGCTTTCTGACGCTGCTCGTGCTGCTCGCGAAGAGAAGAAATCAGTCACTGAGCGTGCAGGACGGGAAGTTGACCGACCGATGCCCAAGGTTGCGATGAACCCGACGAAGATGACCGGTGTGGCTAGGTCACGACATCAGTTACATTCTCTATTAGCAGATGCATTCATGAACAGGGAAGCTATCGAAGAGAAAATTGCTATGGGGAAGAGGAATCGGAAGGAGGCAGGAAACAAATACGGTTCGTCGTTTCCTTGTGATTTAGATTGCTACTTCATAAAGCTAAATCTCTGCACGCTACAGGATTTTAGACATTTTCCGGTGCTACTATGTGCGGCCATACTCTATTTGTTTGACTCTTGCGACATATTTTGCATATTCCGGCTAGATCTGACATTGATAACAATGTATTATGTCTGGTATAATATCAAGTACCGATTTCGAAAAGGGACCAGCAGCCTTCTGTCAAGCTCGTAAGGGTCAAAATTTTACTTTGGGAAGCTATTCTTTTGTCCTGCCGTGGCCAACTTGATCCTTCGTAAAGTTCGATAATCCCTGTGAAGATCATCCATATAAACCGTATCATAGTCAGCGGCATCAGAGGCCCGCAGTTGCGGGACGCCCGATCCAATTTCCGTCAATACAGGTACCCCTAATTTCAGAGCTCTGTTGTGCATGCCACAGCCGAAGACCTAGCGTCAAGCAATTTCTGTCTGTCATTACCGCCGGAGACCATCGCAAGTAATCTGTGTCAAAGTGCTGCTGATGATACTGAGATAGTGTGATTCAAGAGAATTTGCCCTTGCGATGTGCACCCTTCCGTCCATAATCATGAAACCAGAAGACTCCATCTGAGGATGCCTACAACAGGAGTTCGTGTAGAAATACCAGTGATATCTATGCGCTCCGAGAAGACGGCAATGAAATATGTAGATAACCGCGACTTAACCGTTGGTAGAAGTACTAGAGAGCCAGACTCGACGGTCGAATTCCGATCAGGATTGTCAGCCTTGTGATCGTCGAAGCCAATGGTTTCGTCTGAATTCTGTCGCTCTATAGCCTCGCGATCCCCACTACGTCAGAAGAGCCATCTTTCATTCGATTGATAGCAGCTAGTTGGATATAGGGAGCAGCATCAATGAGCAGAGCACGAAGGAAGTGCCTCCTGGGTAATGAGATTCAATTAGAAATGCACCGAAGCCGACGGAGCCTGATCGGCCAATTGTCTGCGTAGACAACAGATACAGGATCTACATAACTCCTCTGACTCTTCAGCCTCAGAAAGGAGCGGCGAGTACTTTTAATAAGAAGACCAAACTAGGTGCCACGGTACATTCTCCGAATATCCGGCCTGCGAAGGATCCACTAATTCGTCTTTTCTCTGCGGGAGAGCTCGGCCTAGTTATTAGCTTGACGCAACACAGTATTTGCGGATACAAATCCTAGCTTGAGTGAGACTCGAGAAGAGCCTGTGCAGCGACAGCATGAATGTCCTTGCACATCTCTTGGCAAGCATCGATGCACTATTGAACGGAATAAATAAACATCATTCGGAACGGGAATTCCTCTGAGCACATACCTTTTCGACCTCATCAATACTCATTTGACCCGTCTGCCATAAATTCGTTACGAGACCCAGCGCAGGAACACACGAAAGTGTCAAGCATCCCTGCGCATCTCGCGCTTCCTCTGCTGTAGGATCCAGCCACATCTCTCTAAGCATAGAGGCCTGCAATAATATGCGAATTAGTGCCACCAGTTATGATAGGATTCAAATGTAACTCGTACCGCTGAACAAGATGCAACGAGCCCAAGCATGTCGATATGGGCGTGTGCCAGGGCTGTACTTGCTGCGATGGAACCTGCTGCAACGCAGCCTTCAAAACCATCATTCTCTATAACGAATAAGTAAACGTCGATGGTAGATTTTGGTAGTAGCTCTAGTCGGACGGCAGGAACAAGCGATTGCTGTATTAGGAGAGATATAGATCGATCTTCCGCGTCCTGTAAGGAATCAATTGGATTCGTATTCACAGAATAATAATGAGTGAGACGAACTCGCATAGGTGCTCGACGCTTCGTGCATGAGAATGGTGCAAACTTGACTTCCACGTTTAGTTTTCCTTTCTCGTTATATGTCGAGGTCTTTGATTGTCGTGGACCATATCTAATGGAGATTTGTTTTCACTGTTACAATTTCGTTGGAGATGGGCTGAATTGACATACACAGCACAAGCAATCTTCGTCTTCTCAGTTTCGATGTATGCGGAGCCATTTGCTTGGCTTATGAGTCCTGTTTTTAGAACTAGGACTTTTTTTAACCGCAGCTTGGTCAATCTCTATACCGAGGACGTACAAATACGTCGGATATC
Source organism: Phlebopus portentosus (assembly GCA_037892935.1). Taxonomy (NCBI): domain Eukaryota; kingdom Fungi; phylum Basidiomycota; class Agaricomycetes; order Boletales; family Boletinellaceae; genus Phlebopus; species Phlebopus portentosus. Next base: position 2,469,865 of record JAYXKI010000002.1, read on the forward strand.
TCTAGGTGAACGCCCTTGACGCTGTTTTGACGGATCCTTTTGAAGTCTAGTATTCTCATCGTCACTCTCATAGATCGGGGCGAAGCTTTCTTCTGGTCCGTTTATTCGTCTCCTATCAAAGTTACTGGTGGCCATTTGGTTTGAGAGACGAACGCGAACATGGAAGAGTCATCACAGTTTGAGTTTGTCGCGGTCGCGAATCGAATCATGTCGATCCAAGATCTTTCAGAAAAGGAAATAGACATGAAGGGTCTTGACCGCTTACTTTCATGACCAGACCATGAAAGTCTCTTTCTCTCTCAACAAACCCAAGACTACCACCCCAGGAGAAGCACCCTCTCTTAAACAGCCCAAGGCGTTCGCCTCGCTTGAAGATGATGAGCCTATCGATGCGGCGCCCACTGCCTCAAGTTCCAAATCCGCGACTACGAACGTGAACAAGGCACTCGTCGCACAGGCCGTGCCGAAGGTGTCCAAAGTGCAGCAAAAGCGGACAGAAGCAGCAATGAAAGTCGACGACACAGTCTTTCAGTATGATGAAGTGTGGGAGAAGATGCAGGCTGCGAAGGAGAAACAAAAGCAATTCAAAGCTGTTGAAGCTCAAGTACGGAAGGTATGTTCCGTACTCTTGCTTCAGAGTTCATAATTTGTTGTTGAAATACGTATTTTTCAGCCAAAATACATCAACTCGCTGCTCCAAGCTGCAACTGTGCGAAAGCTCGACCATTTACGGGCTGAAGAAAAGATGATACAACGAGAACGAGAAGCGGAGGGTGACGAGTTTGCGGACAAGGAGCAGTTCGTAACGCAGGCCTACAGGGATCAGATGGCTGAAGTACGAAAAGCAGAAGAGGAAGAGAAGAAACACGAAGGTATGTTCGTCTTTAGCTTGACCCCCGAACGACACATTTACTGAATTAACGAAATGCAGAAGCCGAGAAAGCAAAACGAAAAACTACAACAGGCATGTCGTACTTCTATCGTCAACTGCTTGAGCAGAACGAACAGGAGCACAGCGCGACGGTCGCAGCTGCCGAAGATAAAAAGCGTGGTCCTTTAGGGCCCGAAAACCTGACAATCCATAAGCCCGTGGACTATAAACCCGTGTCCGATCTCGAACTCGCGCAGCGTGCCAGGGAGGAGGGCAAAGACGTCGAGCTGAATGATGACAATCAGATTGTCGATAAGCGCGACCTGCTCTCGGCAGGTCTTAATCTTTCGCTTCCAAATACACGACACCTCGGGCTAGGGAGCAAGAAACCTAAGACCGGTTCAAACGACCCAGATAAAGACCAAGTGATGACTCACACTGCTGTCGGAACTGCAGCGAGCCAACGTGAGATTAATGAGCGACGACGGCGAGAGATTCAACGACAACTTGCAGAGGAGAAGGAACGGACCGCCGCAGAGCGAGAGCGGCTTGAGAGGGAGAGGGAACAGCGGGTAGTTGCGAAGCGTAATACAGAGGAAGATGTGCAGAGTGCTCGGCAACGATATCTGGAGAGGAAGAGGAGGAAGCTGGAGGAAGCTCAAGCTCAAGAAGCGGATGCGCTACAGAACGGGAGAGCAGGTTCATAACGAGGGCATGTTCTTTCGTGTTCAAGGACTGGACAATGTAGTCTACAAGTATTGATGTATCATACAGATATTGCATAAAAGCAGTTATGAGAAGCATCTAGTAATCACCGGTACCACCACCCATCTCGTTTTCCTCGAACTGTTTCCTTGCACGTTTGATATCCTCCTGCATGAAGAGAAGTTCTTCCATACGAGCAAGTTTTTTCGCGTCAGCCGGTCGAGATAATGCTCTTCGTAAATCTTCTATTTGCAAACGATTCTTTTTCGTAGGCGAGAGTGCAGTCTGGCACTGCCGAATCCAATTGTGAATACATGACGATCCAGAGATAGGGGTAAATATGAACGAACCACATCGACAATGTATTCAATCAGGATCTCTTCCATTACAGCAACAGTATCGGCGGCGACCTGCTTATCATCACCGAAACCATACATGAGTTTGGGCACTGTGAAAGGAACGTAAGCGTACAGTCAACAAACGTAAACTGTGTAGAAAAGATATCGTTCAAAAATACATCGGGTGGTTCTCAAACGCTAGCACACCAGAACAACGGAATGTGGATCTCTGGCACAGTTGGCACGCGAGAAAAGGAAAACATCCGCGACTCCGCGAAGCAATGGAAGATAAAGAAATAACAACAAGGCAATGAGAAAAGCTCCAGATATGCTCACGTTCTTTCGAAAAAAGCCCTTTTAACTGGGACTGTCTCCGAGGCCCGCGTCCCCCTGTCCCAGAGCCAGAGCCAGAACCGACTAATGTCGACTCACGAACGAAAGTTGGGTTAAACGTCGAGAATGTCGTTGACGTTGCTGGAGCAGTTGGAATAGGGGCAACTGTGGCTACTGGCGTCACAGTAGTTGAGCCGGTAGGAGCTGGAACAGTTGTTGCAGTTGAAGTTGTTGCAGTTCCTGCCTGTTGGGCTGCTGCTACCGCTCGAGCTTGTTGCTGGTAGTAATTGTACCAAGCTTGCTGATATGTTTGACCGGCATACTGCTCTTGTGCTTGCGAGTATATTGATGAGTACGTTTGCGGATGATAGTGTTGATATTGCCAGGCCATGGTCGTCGGTCACCGTAAAGTCAATCCACGACAAGAAATGAACGCGGGACACGTGCTGATAATGACCGTGAGTTATTCTTACCGAAAGAGGTAAAGGCAACGTAAAAGACGGTAAGGAGAATCTTCTCTACCTTCTACTACCAACTCCATTTCAGTGCATGCTTAAGCCACGCTGAGGCCCAGTACCATTTTATACTCCTTTTCTCCCACACAGCTCTCCCATCTAAGGCAACATTTCGGACCTTTGCGGTCGCCAGCGTAGTTTCTCCTTTTCTATGGGAATTCCGCTCCTCGATTCGTATCTCCAAAGTACTAGTGTCTTGCTTCACCGCCGGCCGGCCATCAGCCACCGCCCAATCCTATATTATCACCAGCGAACGAGTTACCCTTTCTCTGCCTAGCCTGATGCGATGTCGGAAGGCGTGTTTGCCTTTCTACCCTTTCCGGTACCGACCCTGCACAATCTGTCGGTTTTATACTCTAAAATGTCTTGTCAATCTTCGCCCGTTGCTCTCTTAACTAGACGTATGTCCTCCCATTCCCGTACTTTCGTTCAGTCGTCTCTCCCGAGTCGGATAAGTTCTTTGTATAAATTGCCCTTACTTCTAGTTCATCGCCCCAACTGCCCATTCACCTAGTCATAAACTAGACTGTTTACTAGACTGGACCCTTGATGCGTACACGCACACGGACAAGCTCCGGGTCATCCTCGTCGAGCTCGGATACTGTCTCCTCGTGTACCTCAGCATTCTCTTTAGATGATGACGAACTGAATGGTCGCATCACACCCAGTTGGGAGCGCTATAAAAAGCTGCTTGAGCATCGCGGATATCATCTCGAGACGGCTCGAGACGTCAAGCAATACTATGAACGCGTATTCAAAGACTCGATTTTGGACTCATCTGCCAACGTTTGCCACAGGCAGGGATACGCGCGTGCATGTCAATCAAATCCTGAGACGCTCTGCAGAGACGCTGGCCTGGTGAATAGAAGTCATTTGCATGTTACGGAAATGGGTCGGTCTAGATCTAACGTTTCTTTCGGCCCGCTATTCTCAGCCCGATAATCTCTTTCGTGGGTGTCGAACGCGGGACGGCAGGCGCATCGTGGTCAAAGCTGTGTGCCTTCGAAGTCGGCAGTATGAAGTGATAAAGGTATTATCAACTCCTCCGCTTCGCGACGATCCGATGAACCATACCATCCGTGAGTAAGCCTCCAAACTTAGCAGCGGCAATTGCGACAATAATCTCACTCACGTTCGGCCATTACTTATCTCTGTCAAACTCAAATAGCTGTTCTAGATCTCATCGAGGTACCAGAGTCAGACATCGCATTCATTGTGCAGGAAGAGTGGTCTTCGCAACTTATTGATCCAGAGAATCCGTGCTCTCCTTCCGACTTCCTACGGGCTCTTCGGCAATGTATTGAGGTGTGTGTATGATTTTTCTGGTATCTTGTCTTATTTTGAGACTTGCCGCAGGGTTTAGTATTCATGCACAAGCACGGCATTGTGCATCTCGATATCTCCCTCCGTAATATTCTCACGGATTTCCGCGGGCATTACAAATACATCGACTTTGAAATGAGTAGGCAATACACTGACCCTTCGACACACCCTCGGATTATGGGTCGACGAGGGACTGAAGTACCCCCGGAACTCGAACGTGGTGAGGAGTCAGACCCGTTCAAAGTGGATGTGTGGGCACTCGGTGTTGTCATACTTCGCGCTTGCAAAGTATGCTAGATTCCCCCTTCTAAGATTGCTTAATGGACGATGACCTTTTCGTTCTCTTTTCTTTTGTTCTCAGTTGGGTGGACACGATATTCCTGAACTTGTCCAACTGACCAAACCGATGTTACACCCTCTTTCTCCGCTCGGCCCTCTGCGTGTGAAGCGCTACAAGCGTTTGATCGGATGGCGCGTCGAATAATTCCGAACTGGTCTCCTCGACGTTAAAGTTTCCTCCTCGTGTACGCATTCATTTTTCTATCTCCTCTATCGCGACGCGCTCCTCGGTGCCTATCAAGATCTCTGTAGCTTTATTGAAGTGTATAGAAAACTTAGATTAAACTTCGGATATGTTTTTCTGATGCTGTTTGAGCCCGAGCTTGGCAACCACAATATTCCTCGATTATTATGACATAATGATTACCGAATTGGAAAGGCCTCATCAGCATTAAAAACATAATTTCGAAGCCAATCAAACCTGGATCATTTCCTGTTGTACCCTCTGAATACTCGAGCTCGATAAAAATGACAAAGAGGCGCTGAAGGGCGACTAGGGATGGTAGCTGCGTTGAATAGGGAGGATCTCATGGCAAGGAAGATTGCAGTCCTTCCTGCTCTTTTCACATGCTTGCCTAATTTGAATATCCTCGTCCACCTCGGTCTTGCTCTTTACTAGCATTGCTGATCATACGAGCGACTCAAACTCACTCGCTTGGACCCAGGCCTGTGGTCGTGTCAAAAAAATTCGTAGCTCCATTGAATGCCGACGCTGTACCGCCAGTTCACCGCCTTGTTTTCTTTCGGAATTTTCTCAACCCCCGTGGGGGAATTTAGTGGGATTACGGGACATCAAAGGGATCGCGGACCAAAGATCGTCAGGCGCTCGGCCAAATCCGTATTTTGAGCGAGAGAGGATCCCTCTAGACTGAATACTTACCATACAAAAAGCAGCACGATCACCTGGTACACCCGCGACTTGAGCTTGATTCTTTTGCGAGACGGCCGTCAGCTAAAAGCGCCTGCTTCGGCGCTCCGTTGCAGTCATATTTGTCCTCTGAGTCGCGCATGCTACGCACTGGTACACGCTTTCAGATTCACTTGCGGCCCCCTTTTGTGGTGCGCAATGGTGGACCTCGACACGCCCGCAGGGATTGAGCACGTAGTCAAGGTCATCAAACTCACAAAATGGTGCAATAGTGAGTTGCGCGTTGCTGTGATTTGTACCTGCGATTTTGAGCAAGGCTCTTTCCATACAGCGTCATCGGTGGTCATGTATGTGTACGAGCTCAGTGAGTATTACTCTCTGTAATAACTGTGGTATTATCGTTTGGCTCAACATAGAATGCAGTGATAACACTCGACGAAGAAGTGAACTTGATATGGGTGGGCGATCTCTGCATTGTCTCGTTAATGAAAACCACGAGTGACTCAGGATCCAGAATGGAGTTTTCAGTCCCGGAAAGGCTCTGTTCCTTTTGGTCAGTACAATATCTCACCTTGGTAGCAGTGCGGGAAGCGCATTCAATGCTGACGACGGCCACAGCTTCGATATCTCACGCTGGCTTCTCTCCTGTATGTCCATTCCGTTTCTGTCTGGTAGCATTTCGGAGTGCTCTGAGCTAACGTCTTGTGTTGTTAGATTCATCATCACTAGTGCGTCTCGTCTCTGCAATATGTCGCGAAAAGAATGTTCATTCATTCCATTTTCGTTTCTATAGTTTTCAATCTGCCAGAGGTATCATCTCAGGTATTTTTGTAACCATTTAGTATGTTCTTCTCTGATGTAATTGTAATAGCTGTATGTCGTCTCTTGACGCATCTAGTACGCATTATTAGTCGCTCATATCTTCTTCATAGATGTTCGTTCCAGAGAATCATCGCAACACTCGCCATCGGCCATTGGTTGACAAGAGATTACTCTATAGGTCGAGTATGGATTAGATTCCAGTGGATTGCAGGATCGCTCATCGGACTAATGGCTCACCGTAAGTCAATTACTACGAAAAATATCTGATTCTCTTTGCTGATGAGAAGAAAACATTCCAGTAACGTTGGAGTTGCGACTATATGCTATGTTTAACAAGAGCAAAAAAATTCTAATCTTGTTAGTCGTCGGGACGACGGCCGTAGCAGGCTGTATGTTCGGCCTCCTCATCGAAATCCTTCAGGAGGAAGAAGGTGAGAAACACATTACTCCTGAATTGAGCGCATATATAGACGCTCATCATCTATGTTTGGGGACAGTTGAATTCATCAACCTTGGAGAGGCGCCTGAATTACACATGTGCGTCAAGACTAACGTACCATACCTCGTCAGGATCTTCTGGATACCAATCCTTGCGGGAGAAGCGCTTTTAGTCAGCCTAGCCGTCTATAAGGGCCTCCAGACGCAGATGCAGCTACCGAATCAGAATGAGTGGTGGTCCGAACGAGCGCCGTACGGATTCCTGCGCTTTCTGGTTCGCGACTCGGTTTTGTTCTTCCTCATGTAAGCTTCATCCATCATATGTGGCCTCCGCAGATATAAAGTCAACTATCCGCTCAGGGTATCCGCGCCATTTCTTGCAACCGAGCTCGTATGGGTGATAGCCGGAGTAAGTTTCCTCGTTATCAACCCGACTGTCCAAGACCTCATGTTACTAACTCTACACGGGATATAGTCCGACTATATCGAGGTTCCCGTCGGGTTCGCCATTGCCTCTTCGAGTATCTGGAGCCAGCGCCTTCTGCTGAACATCAGGAAGCACCGCCAAGGACCCGTGGAAGAGTTGCACGTCACAGTGGATTCGGATATCCCCGAGTTCTCGAATCGGGACATCGTACTCGAAACTTTCAGGAGCATGAAGACGGAGAGGTAAGAAATACACACATAGTCCCTCAAAGGCAACTGATATAGCGCGCGTTGCTTGAAAGGACCGAACCGTCTCCTAGGTGGCGATATCACAGCGTAGGGTCTGCACAGCATGCTGGTCTCGCATGACCGCATACGTTTTCATTCAGGACAGTTTTACATATCAGTCATGACCATCTTACGCCTTTTTATGTGCACTAAAGTCATTCTTCTCTGTCGTATCCGTATTTTTGACCGGTGGCACGTGATAAACGCGACGCGCTGTAAATGAAAAATTTGAGGCCGCGACGCGTGGGATTAATGATCGGCGAACTCATTCTGGTTTGCTTCCTTTCATAACATATGCATTCGTGAGCTCGCCACGGACAAAGAAAAGGCAGCGCAACATGCAATCCTTCAGCCATCATGCTGCCCGTGACGCACGTTTCATGTACATCTGGTCCGCCTGGTCGATGTTCTCATTATCTCTTTGTCGGCGGTACAAACGCGTCGGTACTTGTGTGGCACGAATAAGCAAAGTGGTCAGCCAAGTATGACTCGCATCTGTGGCGAAGATCTTGAGTGATTCGGACGAGTTCTTTTGGACTGAGCATCCTAGGAGGCTTAGACCGTCCACGTTGTTAACAGCCACCGACATATACTCCTTTGTGTACCAGCGTCTCTGTGTGCCACATAGTCCATGGAATGTAAATACTGCATTCTTACCTTCCCCTTCTCTTTTCACTCATCACAGCATCATTACCTCGAGTCTGAGCAGCCTTAGAGACTCGGAAGAAGGGAGTGTGTTGACAATGTCAAATGCACCTGAGGACGACCTCGACACGATCACCGTTATCAACACCTGGGTTAACAGCCGAACGCATTTTCCCGGGACAAGTTGTAATGGATTGGCCCTCCTTCTGACGACTGCCCTCCTACTCCTACAGACACAAACATTGATCCCAAATTCACCGACGCTTGCCCGCCCTCCGACGACGAAACTCAGGCTTTCGTATCGATAACGGCGGTCTGCTTATGCACTGGACTCTACATCCTCTTGTGTCTAGGAAGTGGCGGTTGCTCGTCTCTCCTCTGCTCGGCATCCCAGCTTCTTGCATGGACTTGCTTCTGTGGCTCGCTCCTGGTTCTGCTATATGCGTTGAATCAAGGTCCCGATTGAAGATCGAAAATGAAGGCAAGCTTGTATCCTCCGCCATAGCACTAAGTCTATCGGGCCGAGCTTGTCTTCGATCTTCTTTATACTTCCCATTGCAAGAACTTCAGGCATGTAACCAAGTGCCATCAAGAAATGCGAGCGACTGAGCGGCTACTAAACGAGGTCAACTCTGGCCGTCATGCCAACTATGCCGTCGTCGTCTTCCGCCCAGAGCGTTGCACTGTCCTTTTCCTCGCTAAACGCACCCCGAAGGTGTTGACGTCGACCAACGAGAACTGGATTAAAGGCACGATACACAAAACTGTTGATGTTCCCGCGGTAGCCCTCATGGAATAATGTCTCGCTGAGCATCAGCGCGGTCAACGGGCCATGGACGAGGCGCTCTGGATGTATGGTCGACTTCAGTATTCCAGAAAGCTCAAAACATGCGCACCTGGATAGCCTTCGACTTCACGAGCGTAGGATGGGTCAAGGTGGATTAGGTGACCATTCCATGTCAGTGCCGAAAATCGGAATAATGAAGTAGGCGTCGGAGTCCACGAGAACGTGAACTGTGGCTTAGGCAGGCCAGGGACTGCGAGATTACGTTCTTTATGGCTACCGTTTCAAGAGAATGTTGTACTGCACCTTCTCGTATACCTCTATTGTTAGCGCGAAGCTCGCGAGGTAAATATACATGAATCCTTTCCTCAGATACGAGCGCCTCAGGACGACTGTCCTGGTGTATGTAGCTGATATTTTGGTGAACGAACACCATCGGCGTGCCTTTCTCGAATCCTTTCTTCTCGATCTTCCCAATCTTCACGCGCGCAGACGCGTTCTGGCCAATTCTAAGCGCTTCGCCACTCCCATGAGGTCCAGGGAAGCGAAAGGCACCGCCGGCCCACATGCGACGCGTGAACGGCGCTGGAGGACAAAAGTCCCTGTCTGTCTGATCTTCTCCAAGTTGATCTTCGCGTGAACGCGGATGAAAGAAGACGAGAGTGTGTAAAGGTGCTAAAGGTTTGCCGGTTGAGAAGATAGAGTCATCGGTGTGATCTCGAGTGGGAAGCATGCTGTAGAGGTCCTTGACCTTGGAAGGCGAGAGGTCGTCATCGTATTGCCGTGTTGCAGTGAGAGTTTTGGATATCCAGTCGTCGAGTGCTTTTTCTTGCTCGGATGAGACGAGTGGTGTTGCGGAGGAGTATAGACGTCGTAGACGTGTGGCATTAGAATGAATGCGTGGGATAGCTCCCAGCTTGTAATGAAGCCGCCTCTGATTACAGGCAGTCAGATTTGGTCGACGGAACATGCTCCCTTTAAAGCGAGTAGTCAGTCAGATGTAGCAGATGGAGACCAAGTACGTTGGGAACAACTTCTGCAAGTCCAAATCGGATTCTTCCGCTATCAGCTTCACCTTGGTTTACACACCTTTCTACTATTCATGTAGATACACGCATATATACAATACTCTACGCATCACTTTCGACGCATCACAACGACGAAAGTATTATACGGATACTCAAACACACCCTGATCCTTGTCTATCCAGACTTTCCCATCCCCCTTCTCAAGGATATCATGAATACCCTGCTTGATAGCTTCCTGCGCTTCCTTCGGTTGTACGGCGATGTAGCTCTTGGAGAGTACACGATTCTTGACGCTCACCTCTGTTGCGGGGATCACACGCGAAAGAGTCGTCTCTTCGGCTGGTTGGAAGAACTTGGCGTACGAGGGCACGGTGAAGACTTTGCGCCAGAGACCTAGACGGAATTGGGGGCTGCCGAGTTCGTATTGCTCGTAGCTGTCCCGTAGTTGTGCGACCCACTGTGCTCGCTCACTATACGAATTCACTTCCGTCAAAGGCGCGGATAAGGTACGACATTATATATGGTGCACGCACCGGTCTTCCAAGTTCCAGATGAGAACGGCAACCCCGTCCGGTTTGAGGACCCGCGCGAACTCTGTCAGCGCAGCGTCGAAATCTGGGCACCAGTGAAATGCCTTCATGAGCACGATCATACGATGTAGTCGTCAATGACCGATAACAAACAAACTAATAAGTATTAATACGCGCGTACCTGAGCGATGATGATTATATCCGCCCAACCACTCTCAACGCCAGTATTATCGAAAGTTCCCTCAGAGATACTCGTTCGTGGGTCCGATACGCTCTTAGAGAATACACCCCGCATGCCGTCGCTAGGTTCGACGGCCTTTAGTTCGGCGATGCTATCTGACCATTCTGGGTGTGCGAGCAGAGCGCGGGTGAAGATCCCGGTCCCAGCACCGAGCCTGACGAGATTGTTAGAGATAAAGGATGGTTGGGAGTGGGTGATGATACGTACTCTACGACGTTCACTTTCGGCTTTGACTCGACTGCTTTGCGGATGAGGGAAAGTGCTTCGGGCTGGTATGAAGGGCGGGCTCTGCGTGCAACCTTAAATGTCCTCGTCCTCTGCATTATTAGCACGCTTCACTGACCTGTCATAGAGCTCATTGGTACCCTTCCCAAAGCCAGCCTTTGCGACGTCGTGAACTTTTGCCGAGACGGAAGCCATGTTACCTATGTACAGTGATACAGTATTCGACTACTGAAGACGATAGCCGGCGCCTCTTATAAGACAGAGATATCAAGAATACTCGGCCGAAGTGGAAGCCAATGATAATGATAATGAAAGTGACTCGGGTCGACCAAGAATAGCATAATGGTGGGATGAAGTTCTCGCCATTCGAGCAGCTGATGGCCTAATGAAGAGCAAATCTTACACGTCGATCACAGGATGAAAAGTACTGTAGATTGAAGGTGAGATACATCGCAGACAGATCAGAGCGACCTCGAGCTTGCCCAATAACGAATCCGACTCGGATAACTACGGTATGCGTTATCCGGCAAGTTGAAGTCCAATCGCAAGTCTTAACTGTAATATGAAATATCCATTGTCTGCTCACACGATGTTCGGAGGAAGAAGCAGACCTGCGGAGTCGGAGGTTTAGTTGAGACGTGAACACGGAAATACTCAATAAAAAGGGTGTTCCTGCCAGCTCACCGCAGCTTATTATACGATCGTGGCAGTCATTGGCCGCCGATCGCGCGATGGCACAGGATTAGCAGTCCATGATGATGGTGACAGTCAGCAACGTCCACCACGTCCGTTCAGCTTTATAAGGCACGCTCGCTCCTCTCTGACCGACCACCATCTCCTCTCCAGTCCCGCAGACGCATAGACTCGTTTCTGACTTTCCTTTCCGTAAGTCCTTGTTTCTTGTCCCGTATATGACGTCTATGTTACCTATCTCGGGGCAAGTCCGGGTTACGCTCAACTAATCCGGACAGGGTTGTATGCGTCCATTTCGTGAACAGCCCCTGCATCTCATACCCCTTCTGGCATCGTCTACTAGCTCTATATGATGCCACTCGAATATAAGATGCTAACTCATTCTGCTTTGCATATTCGTTCCTCGTCTTTGTTGGCGACCTGCCTTCGCGTACGCCATGTCTACAATTGCTTCCGTTGCTGGTCACGGCGACCTCATCATCGATGCTGCGCCGGACGACGAAACGAAACCGACGTCGATTTCGGATGTTGTACCTTCAGACGCCACAGTAGATAGTGGTTCTAACTCGGAAGAATCAAGCAGTTCAACGATGGTGCGTCCAACATGACACCGCGACAATTTAATGCTCATGCTGAACTGGAATCATCCGTGGCGGCAGGCCGAACACTTCTATAGATACAAGGTCCAGGTACGTCGCACCTCGCTGACCGGTTTCCTTTCGCCTTTCTCATGCCATTTTCTCTCAATCGTTGCTGGTTCGTTGTCGCTATGTGACTCAAATAGATGACGTGCGGCGGCTGCTCGGGCGCTGTCACTCGCGTGCTCACCAAAGCCAAGGAATCCGGCGCGGGTGTCGACTCCTTCGTCGTCTCTCTCGAGAACCAGTCCGTCGAGGTGCGCGGTCCGATCGACTTTGACGACCTCACGGCTAGGATCGAGAAGACTGGCAAGAAGGTATCGACCGCATTCTCTGCATCACTTTCTTTCTATTTATGCTTATGCTTGCTGCGCGTAGATCCTCGATAAGGAGGAAGTGATCGATGAGGTTCCTGCTGCTCAGGTCGAGACTACTGCGCAGGCGCTTGCTGTTGCATAATTCTTTTCCTTCTTTCGATACTTTGCGAGCCCGAGGATAATTCGTGTCGGATGTTTATAATAATTGTTCATGCTGGAGGAATAAACTCGAAGTTTTAGACGTTGGGACCAGACACTGCGACGCAGCTTTGACAAGAGCATGCTGGGTATTATGGCCTCGGAAAGGTGTCAAGATATAACAGAAAAATCTAATCTAGGCGCTTAAATATACACAAAGCAGAGACAATGACAGCACAACACAAACACACAAACAGCGACCCATCTCTACCCTATACTATTCTTTTTCCATCGCAGCTGTTCAGATGCACGTAGTAAGAAGGGAAAAAAGCTGGCCCTATCGATTGGAGGATGGCCTAGGCGCAGCAGACATCTCTACAGTCTCAGCCTCGCCTTCCGGAGCCGTTGCGACCCTTTCGAACCCTGCTCGTGCAAGGCCGGCACCTCGCAATCGTGATACGATGGCATTGAACGGGGCTTTTTTTTTTTTGAATAAGGAATAAAGTTAGATGCGAATAGTCGTGTGAAGAATTCCGGGGGTGCAGACGCACATAATATGCTTTGTATTCGCGAGGCGCCTTCTGAGTCGGGTCTTCGAGTGAGATAGTATACTGGTACGCCTGCTAGCACGAAAGCTGTTTTTACAGTGAAATCGAATGAGATCAGTACACATCACATGGAAGAAATGTAAGATTGATACGCACCGAGAACGGCAAGAGCTTCAAGCGGAGCGGCTATTACCGGCATCAACAGGAGGAAGAGAGCAACCTGCCAGTGCAGAAAGCATTATGAGGGAAACAAAATTCCCGTGCTCGATATGCGAAGCAACTTACTGCGCAGAATATTAATGGCGTGGTGATCCACGTTTTGTATGGTCTGTATGTCACGGGAGGTCAATGGAGCCCATTAAGATGAGGATGAGAGGGCACGAACCTCGGAAGCTCGGGCTCCTTTATTCGTAGAACGACGAGACCAAGTACGGTTAGGAAATAAAATCTATCGCCCCCGCGTCAGTACAATCGACTCCGACACGCTAATTGACTTCAGAGGTAAAAGCAACTCACGCCCACGAAGCAACAACAGCGAAGTTGATCAGCCGCCGGAAGCCTCCACCAAGGATGATGAACGCCATCGTAATACCAGCCTGAAGGAGCATCGCATTGACGGGAGTCTTGCGTGTGCTATGCAGACGTCCGAAGGCGCGTGGGAGGTAGCCTTCGTTACCTGCAACGTAGATGAGGCGAGCAGCAGTGAAGAAGGAGCCTACAAGTATGTCGAAATGTAAGAATAGATGTAAGCATGGTGTGACAAGCGAAGAACCTACCATTGAGAGCGCCAAAGCACGAAATGGCGACCATCAACGCGAAAAGTGTACCTCCAATCGGTCCAAAAATTGCACGCCCAAAATCCAGCGCGACCGTGTTACTCAGTCCTACTGTTGTCTGCCAGAAGACATCGGCATGAAGCTGAGTTCCCTGGAATGCCCAAGGGACTATGAAGCCTACCTTATCAAGGACAACAAAATACGACACGTTTGTGAATGCAAACAGTATCTTCATAGAAAACGAGATCAGTTTGGTTACGATAATATAGAAGAGGAAGACGAACGATGACAATGATCATGCTTGTATGAATCGCACGAGGGATATTCTTGTCAGGATTGTGGATCTCTCCTCCAACATAGTTTGCTTGATCCCAGCCATCGAAGGCCCATAATCCAGAATATATGGCTAACGCGTACGATGATGGGCTAGTACTGGAACCATCGAATAGCGGTTCTCGTAGTGATCCAGAAGCACGCCCGCGTGCCAGCTGAATCACGCCGAGGACACTTATTAGTAGCTAGACAAATTTTCAATCACCTGCTATTCGTGTTAACTATGATTCTCACCAGTGATGAGACCTGGTATTGACAAACGTGTGAGCTCTGAGTGAAAGCGAAGATTGTAAACGCTGACTTTTATAGTCGTTAGGACAACCGCTGTGTGTGTGCCTAAGTGACGAGTCGCGATACACAAGAAAGTCACAGAGGCAATAGCAAGACAAGCAGTCAGCTTGATCGACCATTGCGGAATAGCATCAGGCGAGGCATCCTCGTCTGTCAAGTGCCAGAATAATCGGTTTATGTACTCGGCAAAAATAAGCGCGATGACGCCGTTGCCTCCAGGTTTCAGAGCTGTGATAGCCGTCCATGCAAAGAGGTAAGATACAAGTGGATTGTACGCGTACGCCAAGTATGCCTGAGCTCCGCCGTTCAGAGGAATAGCTGAACCGAGCTCAGCGAAGCTAGAAGCACCGGTCCAACCTAGTAGGCCCGAGACCAGCCAGACAATCAGACTCGCACCGACACTTTGTGTGTTCGCCACGATTACTCCAGGGGAGGAGCTTCAGCAGAATATTAACGAGATTCTGCCGATACATATCACGAAACTCACAATATCCCGGACCCAATCTGAAGTTTGTTCAGTCACGTGATCATTTCGGCCCTGTGAAAAGGATTCAGAGGAATACTTACTTGAAGTCCAACAATGAGAGCGATGCCTAGTATAAATGATATATAGATACCTTTTTGAGGTGCAACAATAAGAAGAGTGAATGCATAAGCTCACCTTTGATGAGGCTAATATCTTTCCCTGTGCCTTCACTAACGGGACCGTCCGGATTGCTTAGGCTGGCACTCAACGGTAGGAGATCTTGTTGGAAGTCGAAACCGGAGAAGGAGTAAGATCTTTCTCTTGGTCCAGATCCTCCTGGAAAACCTATTGGTCCATCACTGAGCTCGAGAGCGCGTAACGAATCGTTAGAGTCGTAAGAATGGTGTGAGAGTGGAGGGGAAGGCGGGTATTGCAGACCGGTGCTTCTAGGGGACTTCATGACATAGTCTTCTGTACTTGAAGAGGGCGAATGTGAGCCCATGTCTGAGTGGACCTTCAGGCTGGAAGTGGTCGTCACAGCAAAGACTGAGAAAGAAGCGTCGATCATTTACCGTGTACATGTTTGTCCTTATTTACGCGTGTCGAACGAGCGAGATCTTGATCTTGTCCCTGTTCAACTTGAGAGTGCACTCAAAGCCACAAAGCGACGACAAAAATGTTTTCGCCATCGCCGCGTCCGGCGACACCTGCTGGAAGGATTAGGTCACAGTCTCCGTTGCAGACACCAAGGCAGAGGAGGGTTACTCCAGGTCCTTCGCGTTTGGCTGGTAATGCTTCAAGAGCCCCGCCGGTCTCGCGAATGTCTGTTACGACCGACGCGTCCGCAGATTCGAACGCGATGGACGTCGACGGGGGTGTCTCTCAGAGCGAAGGAAAACTGATCTCTGAAGTTGTATTTGCGCAGTCTGAGGAGCAAAAGATAACCTTGCTCTCGCCCCTTCCGGTCGAGGTCCTACAGGTTTTGCGGAATACCGGTGCGCTGTAATCGCCTGCAGTTCACATTCGATCGCCTCATTAAAAACTTATTCTCAGACTTCGTCAGCGATTCCTTCGTTGGGGACGTTGACACACGCAACTCATTCTGTCTCATTGCCTCTGTTAAGACGTGCTTCGTATGGAAATATACTCAGCTTCTTCCCGGAGTGCCTACCTGCTACATTTTTCCTTGTCCGAATCGATATTCAGAACCTGAAGTACCTTTCTGCGCACTTCTGTCATTTGGTCCTTCTCGCGAGCCCGGCCTGATCCTACTCTCCTCGTATGGCGAGCTTCGCTTTTGGGACAGCATAAGCCTTGGTCTCACGGGAGGAGAGGCTACCGATGATTCTCTCTGGACTTGAGATCGGATGAGACGCTTACAGGCCTACTGTATGCGGAGGTAACTCTGGATTCTTTATTGCACATAGTGGATTTTGACGCAACCTTCAATGCACTTTGATTTTATAGCCACAAAAATTTATAGCCACATCTTCTACTGGTCGATTATTCCTGCTTTCCGTCACTTCCTCGGATGGGCGTTTCCGTATTTCGTCCCATCCCTTCAGCTTGACTCGGCCTCAAGGGACAGTCGAACGATTACGCATAGGTTTCTGGGGTGACAATACTCCCAAGTACACACCGGGTTGGATTGTTGCCGCAGCGGTGACAGACGTCAAAGATGACGGTTTTCAGCTCTGGTCCTGTAGCGACATGAAAATTTCCCGCTGGTCTGTTTATCACAAGGGCTGGGAACAGGTGCTTTAAACCAATCCTTTGTCCGGGTCGTTCCAGGCACTGACAATGACACAGTTCGAATCCGAGGAAGATATAGAAGACCGCCTAGTGAGCACTTTGCGACGCACCTTCCCGCCTGCGAAAGATATCAAGGATCTTGATCTGGAGCTTTTGGATATTGCCTTTGATGCGTACGCAACTCGTGTTCCTTCTCGGAGTTATACAATCTTGATAGATGCTACAGGCAAAAGAATCTTGTTCTGTTTTCTTCCTTTAATGCAGGCTACGAAGACGTGTCTGGCATGGACACTCGACCTCGTCGCTACTACATTATCGTGAGGTTGAAACGAGGAGAAACTCTTGAGATTACCAGTATTCGGACGGTACCTTATCAGACGGTGTGTCAACTTTTTATACGACATCTGTTACCGTTCTTCATTGCAACCTATCTCAGATATCTTCGGACCGTGCAAATATTCATCCACGAATGCGCCTTATGAGTGGCGGCCAGTTGTATGGTGTGCAATTTGGAGACGCTGTCGCTTTCGTAGCGAGAGGTCAGATTTAACTTCTTTGTGACTCTACACACCGAGGAACTTATTGACGGAACATCCGGAGTTTAGACAATGACTATTCTAACATTCTTACCCTTAAAAACCTTCAAGACCGGACATTTGGCTGCGGTGTTGCGGACAACTCCGAGGAACTGCTGTTCATGAATAGCGAGGTCCTCATGAGGGTTGAAATGGACATCCGGAAAATAAATAGCTATAGTGTTAAGTGAGGCACAATTTCTCGATTGTCTAGATCCACTCAGCTCATAATTCAACATTAAGTGCCTGGAGAGGGACATCCGTCAAGTCAATCATGACACAAGCAATTCTATTTGGCTCAAATCCAAAGGCATGATACTCGTCTTTTACCTGAAGGTATATCTGACTTGATCGATCTCAGAATCCTCTTCTCTTCACGTTCCCGCCCGACGTTGATGAAGAAAGTCTCATCATTGGCGCGGAGCAGCTAAGCTGCGCGGTGCTCGCCTCTGATCCTCAGGTTGTGCGCCCTAATCCTGACCTCACGCAACAAATCCTGGAGCGCAAGGAGCGGCTTCGATTCCTTATTCATTTCATAAACGAAAATGCCGTTTTGAGCAAAGTTAGATCTTTTGTTTCTTCTTGGAATGGAAGAAAGCTAACTACTGACGTGCGATAATAGATGTCACAAACAAGTCGTCAGCGACTTGCCACAGATGCCGAGAAGCTGTATGCCAACCAAGAACTGTGGTTACTATATTGTGAACGTATAAAGTAAGTGTGTACGCCGTGATTTGGTGTGGTCTAACTGATCCGAACACGTAGTATCGGATATGATGAACACATCTTGTACAATGCCATTGTCGCGTATATGGAGGAGTCCCACGCAAGACATTATGATGATGATCTGCGGGCGTTCTTCGGCCACCAGGTAAATTTTGGATCCATATCTCATAATCTCATTTGGCTTATTTCCATCTATTGCGAAGACTCGAGAAATCGGTGATTTGCTTCCGTACATACGGCAGGTCGTGGGGACATCATAAGAAATTATGAGTTGGCCGCCCAAATTCCTGACGCGCTGCACAGAGGGATAGATCATGTCCTCGTAAGTCGTCTTCATACTATCCAACGAGTCTTCAACCGACTCTCGTCCTTTTAGACCATACTTTCGGCTGCGTGGAGCTATCGCGAGGCAAATCTGGGCGTTTATGGTATCTCTGGACCAATGCTAAATCCGTGGACGAGCACATCGGTCGTTGTTAAGATTGTTCTTGATTTCTTCAATCTGTCTGATGAACTCTTCACGAAATTCCCGCCCGAGTCGGAGAATGAGATCATTCGCGCAACCCGCGAGCAATTCCCCGTACTCGGTGAAACGGTGTTACGCTGTTTCCGGGAACGGCTAGAGTGGTTGGAAAGGTTCGTATCTTTTATTATTTAAGGAGATCTTGACTAAGAATCCTGCAGTCCGGCTGCGGCTGATGAGGTCGGGAACGAGAACGAGAAGCGTAGCCTACGCGAACGCTTCCAGCAGGTTCGACCCCACGTATTACATACCCTATGTATGTTCCTGTCCTGTCATGCCTATCTGCACTTTCACATATTCGCATACTATTCTTAGTTAAGCATGGCCAGTCCAGATATGCATTCGAGCTTGCCGAGAAGTTCCGAGATTTCCGTTCTCTTGTCGATCTTTGCCATTCTACCCCTCCAATTTACCCTACATCAAGCAACGTGTACTCAGGATACATCAAGGCATACATCGAGAAGTATAAAGAGGAATTTACGGATGAACTATATCTTTGGTACATCGAACACGGTAAATTTCGCCTTTTCCCTGGCATCACTGGGCATGTCTCGCTGATTCTATTAAATATTAGCCGAACTTCGATGCATTTTCGAACAAAGTGATGTATATGAGGAGTATATCGATGCATTCTTCGAAAAACACCCGTATCCGAATATCTCGTGGGTGCATGACCTCGGAAAAGGCAACTGGGCGTCCGTTTCCACTACGCTGCTACCCCAAATAGAACAAACGATGGATCTCGAAACGAGACATGTTGGTATACAATTCATTGTTGGCAATATATCTTATCTCATCATTTATATTTACCAGGTCATGCTCAGCATCGGGAAGCTTGCACAGATCATTGAGGGAGAAAAGAAGTCCAAATCTCCAGAGACTCAGGCTGTTCTTGATGGTTGGTATCCTTACTGAAACATCGAGTAGTCAGACTGACACTTTCGGTTGTCTTCCAAGCATATCATGATGGTCTTGACTACGTGAGCGTTCATCATAAACTCCTTGATGAATTACGCGCATTCCTGGAAGGGTCAAAAGCGAAACTATCTCTCGACAGTCAAGTAGACATCATAATTAAAGGGATTGCACCGTCCTTGAAGGCGAAAACGCATCCTGGATTCTGCGCGCAACTTAAAACTTCCGTGAAGGAACTTCTGCAAGACCGTGCTCTTAAAGTCGAGGACTTGGTCGACGTGCTTCCTCTGAAAGAGAGCACTCTGGATTTCGAGATCTCGCTCGAATTAGTAAAGGAGGCTAGAGTAGGTCTTTTGTCAATCGTGAACAGCACCTACTCACTGCGGTGACTACAGGATATACCAGAGGCACGTCAGCTTTCTGCTTATCGGACGGTTTGGCGGCGCATATACATCCGCGACGAGTATGTCGTCCTGCCTGCTGCGAGACTTCACAGTGAAACTAATCGAATAATTTGCGCAGTTGGGAAAGCATAAGCAAGACCACAAATAGAACTGACACACAGCTCGTTGAAAGGTTCCGGAAGACAGCACTATACGCGACAGTCAGAGATGAGCTTCGGCGAGCCCGAGACGAGCAAAATGGAGTTTTGGCCCCCAGCGACCTAGTGAACACGCCGAATATCGTCCTTCCGCTGAATGAGGCAGCACAGTTGCCTACCCGAGAGGAACTTGCAAGTCGATGGCCTGGCCATTCCGAAGAACAGCTGGATGCTCTCGAGAATGACTACAAGAACGAACAACAACGGCTGGAGTCGTTTGATCTTGCGCCCATCGTTGAGCGTGTGAAAAAGCTTGCAGTACAAGAACTGGAGGATGAACTGGAGATGGATGATGTAGCCATGGGTGTAGATGGATAGTACGGTATCTATACAACATTTTTGTTTCCTGAATAGGCACGCTGTGCCGTAGCAATCGACACACCGAGCGACTGCTTCGGATTAAGTCCGTGATCGAATATTCGGTGAGAATAGAAAAGTAATAAGGGTGCACTTCTTGTAAAATGAGGATGATTATTATGAGGACGAATGTTGCGACTTTGAATTCCCGAAGATGCGCGATCGGAATTGACTGACGGCTGCCCGCGCAGCGAGCATGATACCACCGAAATTTCGTCGATTCCATTCATTCGAGTAATCCTTCAATCTCTCGTGCTCCTGCTGGAGCCATTTTCCGTAGAATTCAGAAAGTGCTGCCTCGCGCGCCTCCGGAGGTGCGTCCTCAGGCAAGGATGAAAGTACGGCTTGTTTAGCAGACTCGAAGCGCGTATTACTCTGCGCAGTAATTCAATCAAATGATCAAATGGAAAGTGAATAGATGATACACACGTCCTTCCAAAAGGTATGGTTGTAGGCATCCAGTCGACTTCGTTCTAAACGCCATTGATAATCTAGCGGATCGCCGCTGAACTCATCCAATTGATACGGATGCGACGTCGTAGCTTGCGTTCGCTTTACCGGAGATGATGCATTTTCGCCTCCTCCTAGCTCAGCATCTGAGTCTCCTTCCTTTCCTTTCCCCTTTCTTTTCCGCCCAGACGGAATAGACTCAACCTCGTCGTAAATGACCGGCCGTAAATTGGATACTGGATCAGGTGGGCCGACTAGAGCGCGTTTCTGCGACGACGTACGTATGCTTCTGCGTAGTTGGGCGCAAAAACTACGTTTTACAAGAGACCGAAGCTGCGCAGCGTAAACAAGGCGTCGAGCGAGCATAACGTACGCTGAGCAAAGTATTGCCCGACCTCTGAAATTAAAGGATTCCGCTTACGTAAAGTCACGGGATCGTCAATCTGTTCACTTTGAAATTGATCCTGCAGTCAACGACGACCACCGGTGATGGACGAGGGTATCAAAGCCAAGAAAACTGTCTTCATTGGCGGCATTGGTGATGACGTAGATGAGGCAATCATCTACGAGGCGTTTTCAACATTTGGTGTGCTCTGTTCTTGCAAATAATCCATTCACATCTAACCTAACGTCATCCAGGGGACGTTCTGGACGTACAGATTCCTCCAGCACAAATAAACACTTACAATAAAGAGCCTTGTATGTGGATTGTTCGAATCGACTAAGACACTAGCTAATAAAGCATTCAGCACAGAAGCACCGCGGTTTTGCTTTTGTAACCTACACTACTCCTGGTGACGCTCAAGATGCAATAGACAACATGGACATGAACGAGCTACGGGGTCGCGTATTGCGAGTGAACATCGCTCGACCACAGAAGCTTACTGCTGCAGTCTCCGGAAACAAACCTAGTGCGTGCTTTCCCCCGTTCTTGCAATAATTAGAAATTTGATCCTTTTTATCGATTCAGTTTGGGAGTCCGAAGAATGGCTTAGGCAATATGCGAAACCATTAGCTCAGAGCGGTGGAGTGGGAGCTCGTGCTGTCATGCGCTCTGGTGCTGTGCCAGAGGAGCCGGAAGACAAGAAAGAGGACGGCGATACCGATGCAATGGAGGAGTAATGATTTTGGAATGCTCGCTCAATCAACATCGAATGCATTACATCTCGAATGCACCGCTGATTTTACCCAAAGGCGATCCTCGATCCGGCCGTAGTGACGAGCGAGGAGACATGGTTACTTGCGCTGGATACCCGGCTCAGCTTCTCTCGTACTGCCAGCACATTCCAACATCGTTCGTGTCCTCACTCACGGTTCATTCGCGCCGTGAAGTCGAATTGTACTATCGATCTATTTTGAAAATATCTCCATTACTCTGGCACGTTCGTGTATTTCGGTCTCGCCCAGAAAGTCATAGATGGACAGAAGAGACGTTTAAGCCACCGTTTCTGTTCCTGGTTTGTCTGCTGAGTCTGATGAATGATTCGGAAGTAAGTACTGCCCACACTATCCATTTACGATTGCTTCGTTGCCCTCGAGTAATAAAGGAATGATCAAGGGAACAAGGTCGCACTAGAGCTTTCTTCCAGAAACCTTTGCCTTTGACTGTTGCAGTAGTTGCGTTGCGTGCCATGTACAGAACTAGTACTGCTACTCTTGAAACGAGCGCGAGCAAGCAGTCAGTAAAACTCAGCGGCATCGTCGAACACAATCAGCAGCAGAAGTTGGTCTCACTTACACAAGACGTGTCTGGGTCTCGGTCATCTTTGAAGTGCCAGGAAGCCTTGGAACTTCGTCCCTGTTCACATACTTTTCTTCCCGGGGAAGATTCATATACACGGAGCCAAAACGCGAAACCGAAAATGAAAGTTTTATCTCTCTTTTTCCTGTTGTTACGCAGTATACTTGTTCCGAACTCAGGATGACCTTCCTAGTACCTTAATTGTAAGGAAGGCGAGTAAAGACAATAAACCGGCCCCACAATTCGGTAGCTACGGCGCTAAATAGTAGAATACACAGCACCGCGTAAGCCAATGGCGGCCGTCTTGTACTTCAATAACTACCTGCCTAAGTTTCCAGGATACAATGTGTAAGTATCTGGAATCACTTACTTATCTAGGTTTGTCTCCGAGGTTCTAACTAGTGCTACACAGATCTAGAGTTTCGAATGCCGCCTCTAAAAAAAGATCTTCATCCGTTCTGATTGGAAACACATGCCTGCCGTACTGCGAATGTTCATTTCTGGTTTGGCATGAAGGGTTCAAGGGCGAACACCACAGAGACAAGGATTCTGGATTCCCAAGGTTTCCATAGACGAAGGATCGGATCAAGAAGAGAGTGAACTCTCAACGACTTTGTTCCCTCGGAGCCATTAAAAACACTTCGTGCTTACCTTCACAAAGAATCAGAGATGCTCACTGATGACGGGTAATGATCGCAGATTATCGCTAGCACGAAGACTGACAAAGGGAAAACGAAGTGATGCAGGGAACGAGATGAGCTTTGATAGTTTTTGAAGTGGCAACTATGATTGATCAATGATGCCGGTATCAATGCAAGGACTCGGACGCTGTTCACGGATGTACGTAGACGAGCGCCTCGAGAGTTCTGTAAGGGGGCAGTGTATTGATGCTTTGAAAATGCCAGCCGCCGGAACTTGCGGGACATTGACACAGATAGATTACTCTGCGAAGGATGCACCCTGTAGCGTCAACACCGGCGAGATAAGGCAAAGAGATAGATGAGCGGGTGGAGAAACTTCTGTCCTCCTCTCTTACGATAGGAGGAAGCAGCGCGTTCTTCGAGTTCTTGCTCGACCATTGGGCGATCATTTCTGGACACGGTATCGAACAGTATGAGAAGCAAACTGGGTGAGCTCCACAATAAGCATTTACTTATAAGGTATTGACCTGATTTGCATGGCGGATCGTGATGGTGATGAAGGGCATGAACTATGTTAGGACGAATGCTACATACCAAAATCAGCCAATTCCGAGTCTCTTCGTAAGTCCTTCGCAAGTAGCGTACTCTTGTAATCGGGAATTGAAGCTAGTAGAGCTACAAGCGGCACCCAAAGGACTCCTCAAAGGAACCGCACTTCCTTTCTCTGAAGTGTCGAATTTGAAAATCACCGCGTGTCAGGTCCATCTAGAAGGGGGGTACGCAGATGCAAACAGATAACCTATTTTAACCTATAACAGCATGTAATAGGTGATCTAGGTGTATCCGAGCAAAGGCAGACGAACGCTCACAAAAACTACCTTGTCAAGGTCTCATGAAGATAATCTAGCATACCCATAGGAAAGGTATGAGTATATTGTATAGGAACATCTATTGAACGTCTCAAACATACCGTCTGTTCAGATCTCTTTCAGCTTGCTCAGGTTTATGTAAAATAATTCAAGGCCCGAAATTTATGTAAGAAGAGAATTCAAGGTCCGCCGGGATTGCAAATAAATACTGTTTTTATTGTATACAGATAAAACAAAAATAATATTAATACTATCTGAGACCCGTATTAGGCAGGTCGTTGATCCAGAGGGAAAGTCGTCCTCGAGAACGAGAGAGAGTTGCGCGAGGGCACGGCGTCGTGGACGCGCAGTCGGCGGCTCTCCGAACATAGAATTCTGCTAGGGATTGGAGAGTCAGCGACGACGAAAAGCGGAAGTTCGGACGCAAACTTTACACACCTGCATCTCGCCGCCAGCAGTCAAGAAATCGGGTACCTGCCCTTATATACCAAGGGCCATCGGTTGCTGCGGTTGCGCATGTGAACTCGGGAACTGGAACGTATTCATCGCGTTGTATTCGCCTCCTCTTTGCTGAGCTGCGACCTGTCCGTTCACTTGCGCCTGTTGTTCACCCGCTGCACTAGCTTTCCCCATCGCGGGTGATCTCAAGAAGGAGTTGTTATTCGAGTCCGTGTTTGTCTCCAGGAGCTGCGGAAGCTTGATCGCAGGAGGCGCTGGTGGGTAGAGATCCGTTTGCTGAGCCGAAGCTCCCGGAGCGCTTGTCGAGGGACGGCTCTGTGGGAGCACGAAGTTAAGAGGTCCCGGAACAATGCTCTGCACAGTCTGCGCTGAAGTTTTCACGGACAGTGAATGACCGTGTCCATGCCCACGTCCTCCGTGGTGCGAATAGGATGACGAGATAGGACCCGATTCCAGCGAGAAGCTCGCGAGCGCATTTCGGGTGTCGATTGCAAGACTCCCGCCTGATCCAGACATCGAAAAGCTCAGCGGAAGCGAGAGCGACTGCGCCTGACCTTGCGACTGAGGTCCTTCAGATTCGCTCATATCGAAGTCCGTAAGATTCGCAACCTCCACTTCGGGCACACTTCCGCAAGTCCCGTTCACATAACCATTGGCGCCGTAAAGCGATCCATTGCCGGACATCGAATCGAGCTCGCTGCCTCCGAGTCGACGGTCGGCGCAGACGAAGACATGCTCGTCGCGCTAACTGTGCTATTTGTCGAACACGCAGAGCTGTTCCGTGCTCGCGCACCAGTACCGCAGGACGCGACTCGTCGACTTCGTACAATCTTGCTTCTTCTTCACCTTCCCACCCGCTGTCGACTCATCCTTCTTCATTTTCTTATCGGAGTAGCTAGGTTGATAGACTTGCCACGGGTACATCTCATCGTGCTCCTTCTTTCTTTCCTTCACCAAGTCATCCCAGTATTTGCGCTCTTCACCAGACACCGAATGCCATTGTTGTGAGATCGTCTTTGAATGATCCGCTTGGCGCTGTCGTTGCGTTACCGGGTCGCCCTCCTGCACGCAGCACTTGCGACGGAACAGGATGAACGCATTCTCTGGTCTTTTGATGTAGTCCTCGTCTCTGCACTCTGGCCGTCTCTCCGTACCAGCGAGTTGAAGAGTATGCACATGTCAGTTTGGAGGGAGCAGAGGATATACTTGCTGAGTTTGAGGCGCAGGTTGGACCGTGGGCTGGCTAAAGTTGAGTGTGTGCAAAGGCGTGGACAGAGCAAGAGGAAATGGAAGATTTTTCTTGATGAAAAGCTGCAGTCTGTTACTGACCTACTTTGCTCTTGACGCAGTCAACAATAGCAGTGGCACATATGTGCTCAACCCATCCATTGACTGCGACGTAGCAAGAGGAAAGTGTATCAGGTGTGCATCTATTATCAATCATTATATCTTATTAAAAATAAATGTGGCAGATGCTTAGGACCACAAAGAGGCAAGGTGGAGGACGACACGACATGGTGGTTCAGGGTTAAGGAGGAAGGTGGGGATCTGTGAGAACACGAAGTCCATTTCTTCATCAACATCTAGTGCCACAGATGACTGTAGATCATCTGGAGTGCATTGCATAGATCACAATAGATTATCTGGTTCTACTTTTTTGAACATTCTGAACAGATGATCTATGAGTAAGACCTTATAGGTATATAAAGGGCTTCTGGATTTGTCTTTCCAGATAATCGACTTAGAGAATCTAGAACAAGACTTTCATAGGTAATAAAAAGATTGTATATTTTCATCTATGCAGTGACTTATCTAGGTCATCTACTGCTATACCAGGAAATATACTTCCAGCTCATCTGCATCTATCTAGAGGGGTACGAATAGATAGGCCCGACACGCAGTGAATCCTTCGTGGCGGCAGAATCCGAGCGTTTCTGCAGGGTTAGTTGAACTCTGCCCTGGTGTGCCAAAAGATGAAGTGTCCACAGATAGAGACCATCTGATGGCGCCTGTGTTCGTTGCCGATAAGCCTTGATAAGTACGCAGAGAAAGAACGTTCTTGTGAAATATATCAAGTCGTGTGCACGCCTTCTGGGAATTCGTGAAGCTTCAGTGTGCCTGTCTGATAAGACGGCGTACGACTCGCCCCTTTTATTTGGGGTTAGAAAGAAAAGAGACCGAAGCAGATCCTAGAGGCAAGAAAGGAGGAAGAGAATGTCTGAGAGAGAATGCGCCTTTTCCTGACGAACAGAAACTCGAGAAGATTCAGAGTTCAAAGTACGCGAAATTTTCAGATGTTCGGGCTTTGCGCGCCCACCGCCCGCGAATGCCACACACCGTGCCGATCTCCGTTTGAATACGTTGTCTGTTGGTAGGGGGAGAAGGTACACTGATGTGGCATTCAAGCATTTATGTCCCCATCTGTCTCAAAGACACGTCCAATTGGACCGATTGGCTCTCAGTCGGAGGTGGTCGCTTGCGTTGATGTTCCTTTGGTCGACTGCTTCATTGATTGGTTAGCGATTACGGTTAGACTTTGACTGTCTGACACAAGTCTATATAAATGCAAAGGCGGTTCGGCACGAGTAGCCAGGACGTTCTTGGCTAAGGCGGGCGAGAGATAAGGAGCGAATTCGATGCTAAGGGTCGATTATGAAGCGAGATGCGCCGCCATGTGTTGATGGAAACCAGCTGCAAACTGTTTTCCGAGTCGCGAAGGCGATTGAAATCATGGCGGTTGACTAGATAAATATTCACGACGGCGAAATTTGTTGAGATGGAACGGCGACTGATTGCCATAGGCAATAAAGATAATCCGCAAATGGTGCGTGAAGGTCGGGCACAACAAGTTCGCGGGTGGCTGAACGAGGGGATATTGACATCGGAAAAGGAAACGCGGTTGTTCTGGAAAGATCGATCATGTAGTTTTTTCCGCGCAACTCGTAATCGTGCGTGGAAACCAGTTCGAGGCGGCTTGAGAGCGCCGTGGCGTCCGTTTCGGTATTTTTCAGGATAAGAGGAAAAAAGGTAAAGAGTAAGTAAGTGAATACCTTTTTAGCGGCTTTGCAAGTCCGCATCGGAATCAAAATAAGAAATGTGCCGTCTTTCATGGGGATTAAGCATCCGGCTCTCGGCGCATTGAAGCAGAGAGGGTCCTGAAAATCCAATCTGTTTCTCCAAATCTTCGCCCGACCGATTTTGCAATGCGCGGGCCGATCAGAAAGAGGCAGTCGAGAGACGATGCCGGCGAGTGGCGTATTCTTCATCCGTAATTTATATACGCAATTCGTTCAGCCTCTACAGTACAGAGTCCTTTATGACGGTGCGCGCCGTATTCACTGCACACAGGAATGAGAAAACATCTCCATGGTGAAAGATCGGCGCCTAGACTGTCAGGAACGGGGTTTGCGGGAGTTCGCACGGTATACTTGCCGAAAGGGAGTATGATGAGCAGATGGCTGTGCGTCAATCAGGGTTTTTCCGGAGTCCATGGGGTTTCATGTCACCGTGACAGTAATAAACTCAGAAAAAGTTTTTTGGGAGGTCACAGGAATAAAGAGGAAGCTGTAGAAAATGAGGCGAGTCGTGCCTTGGAATGCATGGCATGCTGGCAGAAGAAGTTGGCATGGGAGGAATCCGCGAGATCCAGCCGATCACCAGGTTCATTTGATCTTCTTCGCATAGCTGGTTTTTGGAGAGAATAGGAAGCAATGCTCAAAAAGAGTGTGAGCGTTAGCAATTCTAGCC
Organism: Phlebopus portentosus; assembly: GCA_037892935.1. Lineage (NCBI taxonomy): Eukaryota > Fungi > Basidiomycota > Agaricomycetes > Boletales > Boletinellaceae > Phlebopus > Phlebopus portentosus. The sequence goes on from JAYXKI010000002.1 coordinate 2,498,140, forward strand.
TGAATATTCAGAAGCAGAGATACAAAGAGTTCGTAGATATGGCGGCAAGGAAAGGCAGGATGTGACCCCGGAATGCCGTTACGGGCAGCTGTGTCCTTCAGGGATGAAGCGAGATAGCGAGATGATGAGACCGCTGTGACCCACGATGTCTACATGTATAAATTGAATTTACCGATATTCCGACGAAACAAATTAATATTATTATTTCGTTACATTTACGCCTCCTTCCTCTTTCTCCTCACCCCTTCTGCTTACACCTTCCCTTTCCCTTTCACTTCCACTCTCAACCGCCCGCCCGCTGTTGACGCCCGCTGTCCTCGCCGTAGCCAACTCGACGACGGCGACGACAAGGTATCATTCCTACCCGACATTCTACGACTCAATCCAAGCCTCCCAAAAGCTCGTCTTTCTCTCCCGATTCTTACGGACGGTCTGCTAGGCACATTAAACACCTTGTGCGCGCAAAACTCCCGTGTCTCCTGCTCCCTTTCCTTCCTTCCACCTTCTGCTCTGTCTTGTCTTTCCCTCCTGATCCTATCCAGACCATCGCTGTAGCCTCTCCTTTTTCCTGAAGCCACTCTCTGACCGCGCGCCCGAAATGACCTGCTTTTCGCGGGGACGGCGACTTTTCGCCGGGGCAGCCGCGTTTCTAACAGCACTTGCCCTCGTCGCTGCTGCACCATACAACGAGACCTATGACGCTTGGAATCTCAACAAAAACCAAGATACTACAGATCCAACGCAGTACAGTACCACGCGAACAAACACGACTTACACACCTTCACCCGCGAACTGGCGTTCTCTGCCATTTTACACCTTGCTACTCGACAAATTCGCAGACGGCGACCCGTCAAATAACAACTTCTTCGGACTTCCCTATGAACATGATTGGCGCGAGACGCAGTTACGGTTTGGCGGTGATGTCAAGGGCTTGCAGAATAAGCTTGATTATCTCCAGGGCATGGGAATTCGCGGCGTCTACATTGCTGGTACACCATTTTTGAACATGCCTTGGCAGGCGGACTCGTACTCCTCGCTTGACTTTTCCGTGCTCGATCCGCACTGGGGAACTATCGATGACTGGGTGGACTTTATTGACGATTTACACGCGCGGAACATGTACTTAATGATGGACTTTACTATTGGTACTATGAGTGACTTGATTGGTTTCGAAGGGTGCGTTGAGCTGTTAAATTTCATGTGTCACTGTTTCTTATTTCGTATTTCTTATTTTTACAGGAAACTCAACGAGTCTGCTCCGTTCACTCTGGACGAATATAACACTGTTTGGAAGAAGCCTTCTTATACTCCGTGGGATTTTGACACTTATAAGGATTTCTCAATCGGCAATGACCATGACCCGGATTGCCAACTTCCGCAATTCTGGTGGGAGAACGGTACTGAACTTACGATCACCACGAATGGCTGTAAGAAGAGCGACTTTGATCAATATGGAGACATGGAAGCCTTCGGTGTCCATGCGGATTGGCAGCGTCAATTGGCAAAGTTCGCGAGTGTCCAGGATCGGCTACGCGAGTGGCAGCCGCAAGTTATGGAGCGTTTGCAGAATTTCGTGTGTATGGTCATTGAAGCTCTCGATATTGATGCCATTCGTATCGACAAGTCGACGCAAGTAACGGTAGATGCACTCGCGGAGTGGTCGACTGCTGCTCGGACATGCGCTGCGGGTTTGGGCAAGGACAACTTCTTTGTTACTGGCGAAGTCACTGGTGGAAATACCTTTGGTGCTCTGTATTATGGTCGTGGTCGCACCCCAAACAATCTGCCGAGTTCGGACCTTGCTGTGATCTATAACATAACACCCACGGACGACCAATACTTCCTGCGAGATTACGGCGACAATGGGCTTGACGGAGTGGCCTTTCATTACTCGATTTATCGAGGACTCGAACGATTCTTGGGGATGGACGGAAATTTGCAGGTTGCAGATGATGTCCAGGTCAATTTTGTGGATGCTTGGAACCAGATCTTTGTTACCAATGACTTCTTGAACCCGACTACAAACGTCACTGACCCGAAGCACATGTACGGATCAAGTAACTTTGACGTCTTCCGATGGCCGAGTTTGGTCAACGGTACTCAGAAGGGTGCGCTAGCGACGTTCATCATTTCACTCTTGATGCCTGGCATTCCGCTTCTGTACTTCGGCGAGGAGCAGGACCTCCGCATCTTCGACAATGGTGCGAGCAATTATCTCTATGGGTAAGTGATTTGTCGCAGTCACGAAGGAATGATGTTGACTGTTTTCTAGTCGTCAAGCTATGCCTGGTAACAGAGCATGGCAGCGCCACGGATGCTACAAGCTTGGTTCGGAGCAGTTCTATAACTTCCCTCTGCATAGGTCGCTTGTAGCGTGCATGGACGACAAGGAATCGCTCGATCATTTTGACCCTACTGCAGAGTCTCGTAGGCTGTTCAAGCAGTTCTTCTATCTGCGGGAACAATATGCATCTTTGACGGATGGCTTCGCATTGGTGCAGCGTGGTAACTGGACGCATTTCATCCAAATGCCCGGTTCGAACCAGACGGAGACGGAGGTTGGTTTGTGGACAGCGTCCCGCGCAGGTATCCCGGATGCACAGACTCTCACGGGCACCAACTACACCGGAGATGTCTGGATGCTATATACGAACGAGAATCAGACAGAGACGTATTCGTTCGATTGCGAGAGTTCTTCTTGGATCAGTACTCCGTATGTTTCGGGCACGGCGATCAAGAACTTGATCTATCCGTTTGAGTCGTATACTCTCGCGGAGAGTCAGTCTTCCTTCTACGATGATGGAAACTCGCCGTATACTGGATGCTTGGAGTCAATCACGATGGATCCATACTCGTTCAAGCTCTTTGTTCCGGAAGAGAATTGGGTCGCAGTTCCTCCCATGTTGACGAAGTTTTCGCCAGGTCATGATACACGTTTCTTATCGGATGATAGTGGGGACAACGCGACGATCGATATTCGACTCGAGTTCAACGTCGAGATGAGCTGTGATTCGATCACAAACGCACTATCTTTCAACATGTCGCATTCAGGAACCGGCGACACACCGTCAGTGACCAATGTCCAGTGCGGGACGCTGCCAAACCCTGATCCTCCTACGATTATTGGCTCGGGAATGAGTTCGTTTTCGTGGAACGCGACAATTACGAACATGCCGGATGGGATTCTGGTGCTAACTCTTGACAATCCTGCGTCAAGCAGTGGAACTACAACAGGCGCCAGAGATCACCTACTTCTGCGCAAGGGCAAACAAGACAACGTTATGGTGTTCCCTGACAGCGACTACGACAGCAGCGCGTTGACTTTCGACAGCGATAACAGCACATTTACGTTCACGCACAAAGCGATCGGCGCGGATAAGCTCAGGTACTCCATAGACTTTGGGCAGCACTGGTCCGAATGGAGGGACTGGGAGTCTACGACGGTCATTGACAACAGCACCTTCTTTGACGACGAAGACCAGAATTGGTGGGAAGGCCAGCACGTCATCGTACAATGTGGGTTTTCACTGGACCTTCTTTCTCTTTTGAGAGGCTGATGGATTATTTCGGTTTATCCAGATTGGGCTGAAAACGCCGCAAGCTCCTACCAAGTTGTGCACGCAGATCACGATTATCAGTACAAGCGCCGAGTTCCCCAGCTCTTGGGTCGTGGACCTTTCAACACTTGGGGTTACGACTCTGGTATCAATTCACAATTCGAGCAAACGGATGACAATAGATGGGAACTCGAGCTCATGACGACGTGGCCTGCATACATGATGGTGAACGTCTTCGGGTTTGACGACTTTTGGTATGGAGACACCGATGGCGACGGCATCATGGACCGCCTCGCGCCAAACACTGTCGCGGCGAACTACCTCAACATGAGTGCACCTCCGAATCCGCATCTGGCCTGGAAGATCGTCATTGATGACCAGACTTTGGCCTGGACTCTTGAGCCGAAGGGTGAAAGCTCCATTGCTGCAGCCTTGTATGCGTTGCTGGTTTCAATCCCAATCATCACCGGGACGCTCGCTGTTCTTATCTTCATGCGGAGTTTCTATGGAATCAAATACAATAAATGGGGTCTCAAGCCGACCAAACCATCGCATACGGCCTACTTCCCCATCCTTGGCTCGCTAGGTAACAAGTCGACAGCTGATCTCAAGGACGCAGCTTCGGAAAAGCATCATGGACATTCTGGACTCCAGTATACAGGTGAGATGATCGGTTGGCCGGAAGACAAGGCGAAACGTCGTTGTGTTCTCATCGCGACCCTCGAGTATGAGATTATAGACTGGAAACTCAAGGTCAAGATTGGTGGTCTTGGTGTCATGTCGAGTCTTATGGGCAAGGCTATGACGGATGTCGAACTCATTTGGGTCGTTCCGAAGGTTAAGGATCTGGAATATCCACCTGGCGAACCCGCAGAGCCTATCGAGGTTATCATTTTCGGCGAACCGTACCTCATTGAAGTTGAGACCCACGTCCTTGATAATATCACATACGTCATCCTCGATAGCCCGGTCTTCCGAGCACAAACGAAGGCGGACCCATACCCGGCACGCATGGACGATTTGAGCTCAGCGATCTTCTACTCGACTTGGAATCAGGCGATCGCAGCAACAATCCGCCGCTATCCGCAAATTGACATATACCACGTTAACGATTACCACGGTGCCCTGGCTCCGATCTACCTACTTCCGAAGGTTCTTCCCGTCTGCTTGTCACTCCACAATGCCGAGTTCCAAGGTTTGTGGCCTCTCCGTACAAAGGAGGAAATGAAAGAGGTTTGCTCGGCGTTTAATATCAGCAAGGAGCACTGTACGAAATATGTTCAATTCGGGAATACGTTCAACTTGCTCCACGCTGCAGCATCATTCATCAGTGTGCATCAGAAATCGATCGGTGTTGCTGGTGTCTCCGATAAATATGGTAAACGTAGTTGGGCCCGGTATCCTGCTCTGTGGACTCTCAAGCATGTTGATTCGCTACCGAATCCGGACCCGACTGATATCGCTGCACTTGATGAGAATCCGGTTTCCGTGAGGGAGATTCATATTGACGAAGAGGCAGAGGCAAAACGACCGGAATTTAAGCGCCAGGCTCAAGAATGGGCTGGTATCAAGCAGGACCCGAAGGCCGATCTCTTCGTGTTCGTCGGTCGTTGGTCGAAGCAGAAGGGTGTTGATCTAATTGCAGATGTCATGCCATCTCTGTATGTTTTCCCTTTATGTCTTGCCGTATATAGTGTAACTCACTGATTTTACTTAGGATGGAGAAACGTCCATCCATTCAGCTCATTTGTGTCGGTCCCGTCATCGATCTTTATGGACGGTTTGCTGCTGAAAAGCTTGCTCGGCTCATGGAGTTGTACCCGGATCGCGTTTACTCAAAGCCGGAGTTCACAGCCCTTCCGCCTTACCTCTTCAGTGGTGCGGACTTTGCGCTAATCCCTTCTCGTGACGAACCTTTTGGTCTAGTCGCTGTTGAGTTTGGTCGCAAGGGTGCACTGGGTGTCGGTGCCCGTCTCGGTGGTCTTGGTCTTATGCCTGGTTGGGTGAGTGTAACAATTTCTTGACGTCATCGTAGTTTTTCTAATGATTAAATTTTCAGTGGTTCCCTGTTGAATCAACGTCTACTGCACACATGCAATCACAGTTGTCAAAGACAATCAAGATGGCACTCAAGTCGACGGAGGAAGAACGTGCTCTTTTGCGTGCCCGCTCAGCAGTACAACGATTCCCAGTTGTGGAATGGCGCCAGCGCATGGAGGATTTCCACAAACGTAGTATCAGCACAAGCAGGCAGATTGCTGGCCGTAATGCATGGAGGCCGTCGGATGGCGAAATAGTTCATACACCTCAGGTCGCTCATCTGGATCACGATGACTGGGACCCTGTAGATCAGACTGAACCTTCTCAACCTCAGTGGGATACACGGAGTATGATGGAGAATGCAAGGCTGTCCGGTGTTCCGAATTCGCCTGGAGGAATGAGCTCACCGGGACAATGGAGTCAGTCAACGCTTGCACCTCCTAGATTGGATGATCATGATCGACGTGCTTCAGAAGACGCGGATAGTGATTACTTGTCGACTCACCGTTCGCGCGCTCCAAGTACTGTTGGAACGCCCTCGGAAGGTGGTGGCTTTGATAATTTCTTGACCAAGGTGAACAAACAGATTGCTAAGGACCATCGACATGCTCCGGACCCTTTCTTGGACGAAGCGGCGGCACCCAAGAAACCGTTTGGCGAGCACTCGCGCAATTCTTCACGAGATTCTATTGCGTCTATTATTGATGAGAAGGCGAACTCTCCCCTTAACAAGGCCATTTCTTCGGTAAGTTTCTCCAGAGAAGCTCGCATCACAATACTGCTTTGCTGATGTACATACACTTCCTAGTTTACGGATGAGAACGGCGAAGTTGTTCATGACTTCATCCAGAAGCTCCAGAACTTGTCGGCCGAGAATTCAAAGCACGACCTATCGATTGAACGATACCTGCAAAAGAGCGAGGAAGCATTCTTCAACAAGGTCCGAAAGGATAAGATTTCGAGTGCAGTGAGTATACGATCATCAGCGCGGGAGTCAGTATGGGGAACAGATTCCATGTACGACTCGTCCCGACCACACTCGCCAAGTGACTTCTCCGTTGCACCGAGTTCGGCGCATTTCAATAATGGGTTCAGCACAGAGGAATACAGTGGACCGATTCCGAATGAGAAGGGCGAGGTTGTCATGACACGCATGCAAATCGCTTTGGCACGTACCATTGGAGACTGGCCGCTCTACACCATCATCATCGCCGCTGGGCAGATGCTGAGTGCGACGAGTTTCCAGATCACGCTTTTGTCAGGTCAAAACTACCAGACTGACCTTCAACTCTACGTACTCGGTGCGATCTTCCTCGTGTCCTCGGTGGTATGGTATGCACTATTCCGTTTGAAGCCGGCAGTCTACATACTTTCGGCGCCATGGATGTTCTTCGCTATTGCATTCTTCCTTATCGGTCTACCGGCCGTCTCTTCCGTATTCGACAAGGCCGCCTTTGGGCTCCAGAGTGCCGCGACTTGGTCATACGCAGTCGCTTCGTCCGCAGCATTCGCCTTCTTCGGTCTCAACTTTGGTGAGGAGGCTGGTGCGGCAACGGAAGTCTGGATGTTGCGTGCTTGCATCGTGCAAGGATCCCAGCAGGTTTGGGTAGCCGCATTGTGGTACTGGGGTCACGAACTGAATGGTGAAGAGTCCTCCTCGCCTCCGTGGTGGGTTGTTCTCTTTTTATGGCCATTGTCCGTGATGAGCTTGGCCTTCGCGTATCTCATGCTTTACGGTCTTCCGGAGTATTATCGCCAAGTCCCTCCAAAGGTCCCCAACTTCTTGAAGACCCTTTTCCGCCGGAAGCTCGTCCTTTGGTTCCTTGCAGCCGAAATTCTACGCGACTACTGGCTCAGTGGACCCTATGGTCGTAATTGGTCTTTCCTTTGGAATGTGCCGGTCCCGAAGTGGGTAACGCTCCTGCTCGTCGTGGCCTTCTTCATCCTCATCTGGGGTATCCTAATGTGGATTCTGACTTACTTCAGTAAGACGCACACATGGTTATTGCCGGTCTTCGCCGTTGGTTTGGGTGCACCGCGCTGGGCACAGATGCTATGGGGAACGTCATCAATTGCCTATTATCTTCCGTGGGCAGGGAAATCTGGACCATATCTCGGAATTTCATTGTGGCTCTGGCTTGGTGTGCTGGATGCGATCCAAGGTGTTGGTCTCGGTATGATCCTTCTCCAGACGCTGTCCCGTCTCCACGTTTGCGCGACGCTGGCGTTCGCCCAGATGATCGGGTCCATTTGTGTCATGGTTGCGCGCGCTTCAGCACCGAACCGGATTGGTCCTGCCAGTGTGTTCCCGGATGTCGGTACGTGGGATTTTGACGACGGTATTGCAGAAAGTCCAATTGGGAAGCCAGCGTTTTGGATTGCGCTTATTTGCCAGCTCATCATCGTTGTCGGCTACTTCTGGTTCTACCGAAAGGAGCAGCTTGCACGACCATAACCTCATCAACATTTCGTTTTTTTAAAACAAAAATCTATTTCTTTCCATATTCCCATCTACCTACCCGGTGTTTTGTCCTGCGCATTCAAGGACTTGCATCCTCGTATTGCATATTCCGGACTTCGGGGTGCTATAGCGGTATTTTTTTACGAGATGCATCCGATTTTGGACTATTTTCTGTTGCGCAGGGGCTCACTTATACGTATTCGATAGACAATCATCGACGCTCTCTCTCCCCTTCCGTTTCTTTTCATATAATAGCATACTTTGTCGACCGCTCCCGAGATCTCTGTAATTATCGACCTGTAGACACGTCACGTTCCTTTCCAAACTGTTTCTCCTTTTTTTTTCTTCGTCGTTTTCTTGGTTTTGTCGAGCGCTTTGTGCATGGTATATCTCGGACGGACAACTCGAAATACTCTTTCCCTTCTCCTTTCCCCTTCCCTACCCTCTATATCTTTTTCAATGGACACGACGAAGTTGAAATGATCACCATATTTTATTAGACGTACATAATTGCTAGCAACAGTACCAGAGAAATCTATGGCATTTCTGAAGTTTGAATTCTAGAACGTGTCCTGTCTGCATAAGAATACTTTGAGATGTGTCTGCATGGTAGGGTGCTTTATGTCTTCATGTAACATTCGTTCGAGATGCGTCTGCACGCCAGCGAATACGGGTACCAAGAGTAATTCATTGTGAACTGATATTGGATCTTTCGGAACGTCAAGCTGACTATATATATAGGAATATAACTCGAGCGCAAACTTTCAAGAAGGCACTACGTAGTACCACGTAGGCTTCGAAACTTGGCGAGCATAAATGTCAGGATTGTACTGAAATTAGAAATGTAAGTGATACAAGGTCTCATCTATCTGTGACGTATATCTGATGGCCTTCTACTGTCAATGCTAATGACCATCAATAAGTACGTATCTTATCATTCTTGATCCAGTGCTATTGCATCAGTACTAGTTACATGTAGCAGCTGCGTATGAAAGAGACTATCTTGCCGTACAGTGAGTACCAGTGGGAGTGTCACAAATAATATGGTGACAAATAATCGTGCTCTTTCTTCTAGTCTTACCGAGAGTCGGACATCTTGTCGCGAGTAAACTAAACTCTAATTTCAATGGAACGCGTAAACAAACCAAAACAACGCGTACGCTACCGGATTCTAGTCCGAGTCCAGCCAAGCAAAGGAGAAGCATCGTAAGCAAAAGCTACGTATATACTATACGGATCTCGATAGCGAAGTAATCGAGGGTGAAAAGAAACCTCATGACTTGCCATTTTTTGTTCACATGTTCAACGGAATCGAGGGTAAGAATCGATTATGCAGGCCCGGGTGAGACATCTAACCCTCGTATTTTTCGCGCTAAGTGGACAGCTTCTGGCTGGGGGCACAAAGAGATATCGAGATACGACGAGTTGGTGGATGGAATCCATGCTTGCTCGTTCTCAAGCTACCAATGGGATGTCGGGTTGTGTCGGAAAGAAGGACAGATAAAAGAGACAGGAAAAGAAGAGTGCTTAGCAAGGAGCGCCGGGGCTGGGCGTCCGTGAAAATGAATAGAGAAGAAATGGAGTATCTTGATTCTATTGGTGAATTGGAGACGGAGACGAATCGAGTTTGAGGAGACGAGGCAAGTGATATTCAGGTGACCAGGAATATCGTCGGAAGGGCTTGTGCAGAGCAGACTGCCCTGGATATCTCGCCGAATCGCGTCCCGAGAAGTCGCGATGCGCGTCACGCGGAAGCGGAAGTCTGGGGTAAACTGAATAAAATTACCGTATGTGGCTAGACAATACCCGAATTGGGCACTTGGGGTAAGCAAAGAAAGTGCAGTAATAATGATAAAAGGGGAGAAGCTTGATGGATTGATGGGTTCGCAGGGTTCGCAGACAGAGTTCCCATGGCTGCTGTTCCTGTTCGCGCCTGCTCCCGTGTCACAACCGCTATAAATACGAGCGCATACACCTTCTGTCGCTCTTCACCGCGCCTTCACTCTCTTATCCAAAGAGCATCTTTGAGTCCATCATCATCTCGCAACTTCTCCACCACTTTTAGTAGAACAATGCCGGTTCTCGCAGGTGTATCCATTCCCAACGTACAGACCGCTGCCGTCGTGCCCAAGATCGGCGGAGACATCGAGATTCGCAAGCAGTACCCAGTCAAGTCCCCGAAGGAATTGAAGCCCGGCGAATGCCTCGTTAAGCTCTCGCATACCGGTGTCTGCCACACCGACTTGCACGCCAAGAAGGGCGACTGGCCAATCCCGCCCATCAACCCGCTCGTCGGCGGACACGAGGGCGTTGGTGAAGTCGTCGCTATCGGCGAGAACACAGCGAACTCTCCGGTGAAGCTCGGCGACAGGGTCGGGATCAAATGGCTCGCTAACTCCTGCCTGGATTGCGAGTTCTGCCGACAGGGCGCGGAGCCGAGTAAGTTGACCCCCATCGTCTTGTCGCACCTCTTCGGTCCGATAAAGTCGAAAGCGAGCATATGCTGATTTTCATTTCCGCTTATTAGATTGCGTCAATGCGCAGTTGAGCGGATATACCGTGGACGGAACATTCGCCCAATATGCCGTGTCTTTTGTACACCATGTTACTCCGATTCCGGCCAACCTCGATAGCGCTGGAGCGGCGTCCATTCTTTGCGCTGTACGTTGTTTTTGTTTGATCCTCGGTGTAGATAAGATAAGATAAGATCGGACTTGCTGATTGATTTTCGATTTATTTCAGGGTGTGACCGTGTACAAGGCGCTCAAGAACAGCGAAGCCAGAGTTGGCAATTACGTTGTCATTCCCGGTGCTGGTGGAGGACTCGGTCACTTGGGTAAGCACATCATTCTTCTCGATGCGCATAATTCGAGCATTGAACGGATTTTCCTTCTCTAGCCGTCCAATATGCACATGCGATGGGTCTCCGCGTGATCGCCATCGATACTGGTGCCGACAAGGAGAAGCTCGTCAAGAAACTCGGCGCCGAGTCGTGGATTGACTTCAAGACGACGAAGGATCTCGTTGGTGACGTCATAGCCGCATCCGGCGGTGTCGGTGCACATGCTTCTATCGTCGTCGCAGCGCACCCGAGCGCATACGAACAGGCAGTCGACTACCTCCGTCCGACGGGCGTGCTCGTCGTTGTCGGTCTCCCGAACGCACCATTGGGCGCGAACGTGTTCTGGACGGTGTTCAAGTCGATCAAGATTGTGGGAAGCTACGTCGGGAACAGGCAGGATGCCATTGAGGCGCTCGACATTGCGTCGGCCGGCAAGGTTAAGGTTGAGTACGCTCTGAAGGACCTTTCGGACCTTAAGGAGTACGCACGCGTTCTTTTTTTTTTTTGGTCTGGTAAAATTGATTTTCTGATCGGGGGTGTTACAGAGTCTACGAAGGCTTGGAGAAGGGCATTGTCGCAGGACGTGTCGTCCTCTCGGTCCACTAAACGCGGGATCTTTTCCGCCCCCACTGATTTCAACGCTTCAAGGACGCGCGTCTTTCTTCGCCCAACTCTTCCTTGAGTTTCTCTTTCGTTTTCACCATTTTCTCCAGAAAGGAAAACAGCAGCAAATCATCAAATGTGTAGAAGTTGTGTACTAAAAAAGCTCGATCGGATAAAAACAACTATGGCGCGGTGTAGTGTATTTCTATGTAGGTAGGCAATTGGCATTTAGGGATTTGGATTGCATGTTATGGTTATGGTATGGTAGAGTAGAGTAGAGAGGTACGCGTAGGATGTCGGTATAATCGCTGTAGATAGTCGTAGTGTAGTAGTAGTCGTGTAGGCGATGAAAATCTTTCAGAAAAGTCATTGATTTTTACTCCATCTTGCCTTCTGAAGAAGGTGTTAAAATCTGTTGTTTTTGATATCGATCGATATCGGAGTGTGCGGCCGGAAGATCTAGACCGTAGATCTAGACCGTAGAATAATTCCGAAATGATGCGTCGGTCGGTGCAAGCGAGCGCGTTCGGAGAAGAGCCCAAGCAGTCCTAGCGTACATGTGGCATGCATGCTGAGCCGGCGGCCGACGACAACAGGGATCGTTTTCGAGGTTCGCTCGCAAGCCGATTTTCATATTCTGCTTTTTTCTGATGCCGGGCGGCTGTGAGTCTCTGTGAGTAGGACCCCCGGCAATCCTGATAGATGCCTGTTGCGAAAATTGGCTCTCATGGCCGGATCGTTCCGGGCGCTAAAGCGCCCGTGATGGCCGGATTGGCATGAGCCTATGTGGATTTGGGTCCATTATGGCCGGATTTTCGGCACAGGCCTCCAAAACTGGGGATCAGCATCCCGATTTGGATATTTTTCGGATTTCCCATGAATTTATGCATGTAGAGGCGAGAACTGACAATGTAAATGTACTATACGGAATGAACTACATCTACTCTCTTTTCTTCAAGTCAAGCATAAGATTTGGTTTGGTTTGAGTTGAGACACAAGATTTCGTAATCTTGAAAACTAAGACTTATATTCTCTATTACACGGTCCAATACAAAAACTATATATGGTCAGCTACTCCCACACCTCCTTGTTTATGTCGCAGCCACATAGTATAACTGCCCGAATTGGGCAGGCTAGGCTGACCAATAACTCCGGATCACCACACCTATCAGACCCTCCCATGGCCGGATTATCGCGCAGACCCGGGTCCCATGGCCGGATTATTGCACAGGCCTACATCCATTTTTGCGGCCCAAATGGCCGGGAACGCCACAGGCCTAAGGGCCAAAATTCGGCTCCTCATGACCGGATCGAGCACAGGCATCTATCAGGATTGCCGGGGGTCCTCTGTGAGTACGGTATGATGTGTACTAAAGTTCCCTTTCTTTTCCGAGACTGAAGTTGTCGTCTGCGTCTGTTGTATTAATTACATAATACTTGCTTGCTTGCTTATATCGGAAGCAAATGTATAATGTAGGCAGTATCGGAGCTGCGCGCCGGGCATGATCAGGTCAGAATCGATGATGGTTGGGGTTTTTCGCTCGGTTTGTTTTCATTGTCTATTTCATTCTCTATTTCATTTTCTCGAAAGAACCTCTTTCTAGGTCAATGAAGAAACAACCTTCAGACGGGGAAATGAACCCGCGAGTGCTAGGGCACCGCTAACGCACCCGGATCGACAGGGAAGAGCCGGAGATGGTGGTCTTGGTGATGTGATGCAAGCAAACAAACAATTCGAATTCGAATCTTTTGTTGTTTTCCTTCGAACTAGCCTTGTAGAGTGGAGTGAGTGTCGACGACGCTGCTTTATCCCGCCCCGAGTGCGTCCGGTTCCGAGGGGAATTGGCCGCCGTCGTTGTTGCTGCAATGTGTGTGCTGATGAATATATAAGCCCCTTATGTGTGCTCCACATTTCGCGCTCCTTTTTTTGCTGCGGTATTTCGTACCCGCCGACTCCATCACTCGCTCTCTCTGCTTTTCGCTCTCGTTCACTGACTCAACTCTCCCTCTCCTTGAAAGACACCGACGACGCGTCGTGGTAACGCGCACTCTTATCCCCGTCGGGCGCTCATTTTTCTATTACTTTCTTGGTCGATCCATCCCGGCCCTGCCATTGACGCAGTTGGTTGCGTCACCGTTGGCTGTCGGTAATCTAGCAGACGCGGAGAGTGGTTCATCCCGAACGTGCTCGGCTTCCACCCGAGTTGAAGTGCTGCGGACGCCTCACTCACGCCTCCTTAAGCCCGTGTCCTTAACTGCTATTAGAACTTCAACTCCTATCTATCTACTGCACAGCTCTACATATCTTAAGATCGTATCTCACTGTCAGTCTTAAACTTCCCCTGCTTGTGAAGAGGACGGGGAATTGGCTGACGCTCTCTCTTGAAGTTGCCCGCCAACATTTGGGTCCAGTCTGTTCGTTTCATTTGCTATTTCTACTACGATACACCTGTTCAATCGGTGTGCGACTCGACTGGCCTACGTTTCTACAACTTATCCCTGCTCCCCCCTTCCCTCGGGCAGCTGAACGTCAAACCTAACCTCCTGGGATCTCCTAAATTCCTGAAGCGCGGAGTAATGACGGTCGATGCGCTCTCTCGGTACCATGCCCTCACGTTCGCTCTCCTCGGCGTATCCGCCATCCCTTCCGTTTTCGCTGCTTCCTCATCTTCATCGACAGCCCAGCCTGCAAATCCAACGGCACCAAACTACGTAGACGACGTGACATGGCTCACGGGCTATCTCACAATCCACTCCCTCTCCGTCAACAGCTACGCCTACATGTTCCTCTTCTGGTTCGGCGTCGCACTCGTCTTCTTCGGGCTCTCCTGGGCGACTTGGACGGGGATGCGCGCGACTTCGCTAGGAGCGCGATGGAACAAGTGGGCGCTGAGGCGGAGAACGTGGAGGAAGAAGCATACGCTCAAGGCCATCGAGGAGGAAGCGAGGAAGAAGGGCGTCCCCGTGTCGGCTGTACATCGTCAGCCGAAATCTCTGCCTAGCAACGCGCAGATTATGACTGCGACCGTGCTCGTTATCGTCACCCTCGTCATATGCTTCGTCGGACCTGATTACATCAATCCAGACCTTCCGTTATTCGACTTCTCCGGGTCCTCCTCATCTTCAGTAGTAGTAGTTCGAGTTCGGGCTCGACGACGAAGAAAGCGCGATTAACGGCGCCGATAAACGACCAGACTATGAATGCCTTCATTGCGCATTACAACATCCAAAAATCATGGTGGACGTCCGCGGCGCGGACAGGCGGAGTAGCGTTCGCGCTTTTCCCGCTCGTCGTAGCTTTTGCGCTCAAATCCCCGCCCTTTGCGATCTTCGGTATACCGGGCTTAGTGCAGTTCGGACACGACAAGACTATTCGCCTGCATAGATATGTGGGACGCTTGATTTATTTCGTTACGCTCCTGCATGTCCTGTTCTGGGTTGTGCAGGTTTTGAAGGATAGGAGGGAGTTGACGGGCGAGCTTGTCTTCGCGTATGTATGGAAGTATCAGAAGTTCCGTTTTGCGTGGGTGGTAAGTATCATACCGCTATCTTTCGATAATTGGGATATATGACCACTAACGTCCGGTGAATCTCCCGCGCAGGCCTTCCTCTCGATGACAATCCTGATGATCTTCTCCCTCGACTGCATACGTACACCACATTACGAGCTTTTCTATATCGTTCACATCGTCTTCACGCCGATGACCATCATATTCTCCGCCTTGCATCATCCACAGCGAGGCTGCTGGGCCTGGTGTGCAGCTGCTCTTGCGCTGTGGGCGGGCGAGCGCCTTTGGCGCGCGTTTTGGTGGTGCTATGTGAATGGGATTTTCGGCATTAAGCGGAAGAAGAACGTTGGTGTAGGAAGTATTAGCCCGTATACGTATCACACTGGGTTGAATGAGAAGGAGGGTATGTCTGCTGGTGCTGGTGCTGGTGTTGCTGGCGCTGGGAATCGACCCAGTGCGCCTTCGCGGGGGAGCACTGTGACTCTTATAAACTCCACTAACCCGGTGAAAGAGAGCTTCGACGGGAAGCAGTTGCGCCAGGAGAACGAGGACGAGCAGTATGAGATGAACGCTCTGCGTGCGCCTGCACCGCGGCGTCTTGGTGCTCCAGACATTGGTGCTGCTCTGGGCCTGGGAAATGAAACGATTATGCGCATACGCCGAACCAGAGTGGGCCTCCGTCGACGTTTGGCGCGTCGTCGGAGAGCCTTGCGTATGGGAGTACACATGAAGACGGACCGACGCCGACGCCTGGAGAGCTTATCGAGCTGGCGCACGTGCAGACTGGGAATAGTGGGAGCTCGACTCCGGCGCGTGGTATGCCTTTGCAGATTCAGACTGCACATGCCCCGACTCTGGCTTACCCGCCTCAGGCGCACCCGCGCTTCGCTTCTGCTCAGTCACCCGGTGCTGGGCCCGGACCGCGTTCAGCGACTGCTCGTCACCAGCAGCAGCAGCAGCAGCATCAGTTTCAACCTCATTTGCCGAAGACGACTTTCCGACATGCGCGGTATGTTCCCCCTCCTGGTTTCGCACTGGCTACGCTCCTGCCAGGGAGGACGATACGTCTGCGCCTCGTCACTCCGGGGTACCAAACCTGGGCACCGGGACAACACTTCCTCATTGGCATCCCGGCAGTATCCCGCTTCACGACGCACCCGTTCTCAGTAGCGAGCGTGTGCGACGAACAAGCGGCGCTGCACGCTGATCCCGATACTGCCTCGGAAGACGGGAACGGGAATATGAAGAAGATCGTACGCGCCGAAGCCGGGCGGGAAGCCGTCTTTTTCGTCCGCGCGAAGAAGGGGTGGACGAAAAGGCTGTGGGATTTGGTCTCGTCGTTACAATCTCAAGGGCTCGCGTCCGCACCGGGTGAAGACCTCCCGGAGGGGTATTCGCCACCGCTAGCGCAGGGAAGTCGTACACCCGGCGTCGTCCTCCGCGCGCTCGTCGACGGGCCCTTCGGGACTGCAGGCCGGACGAAGTGGGGGAAGTACTCGAGCGTGTTCATCATTGCGGGCGGCTCGGGCGTCGCCTTCGGCTTGAGCGTGCTCGAGTATGTGTGCCTTTGCATTGCTGGGCGGGATGGTCGGTTCTTGGGTGGATACCCTGGTGGATGGGGTGTTGGGCCCAAGGGAGCGTGGCTCACACAGCGCGTGAGGTTCGTCTGGCTTGTTAGAGAGTACGCGCATATTCAGGTTCGTTTTCACTATTCCTTTTTTTTTTTACCCCTTCGATGTGCTGATTCGTGCTAAATTCTAATTTGTTTTGCAGTGGTGTGTAGGCTCGCTCAGACGATGTTTGCAAATCGTCCCGACAGACGCGCTTGAGCTCAACATCTTCGTGACGAATCATCGACCCCCACAGAGCTCGGTATCTCGCCAACCAGCGCTTTTCCCAGCGCCAGCACGGAGGGACGAGATGACCTTACAGACGATGGACACCTGAAGCCTCCCGCCCCGCGCTTCTTCGCCGGTAGACCCGGTGGATCTCCAAATAACAATCGTAAATCGTCCACTTCACCGCTCGCTTCGGAAGAGTCGCTTGCGGCCGACGCATCTGTCGATAGTATCGTCGACTCGTATTTCGAGGGCCACGACGGCCGTGGAGTCGAGTATGGGACGAGCGAGCTCGGGCACGAGACGCACCTGCTTGATTATACGAATTTCGACGGGGACGATGATACGCCTATGCCGGGCGAGCATCGGCTTTCGAGGAGGATTATTAAGGAGAGTAAGACTCGCCGTGCGTTGTCGAGGAAGCGCGATAGTGCGATTCGCGCGAAGAAAGAGCTGGAGGAGAGGGTGAAGGCTGGAGGATACTTTGGCCAGCCGAAGTCACCGGATGAGGAGCAGGATGCTTATGGTGGGAATTGTGAATGGGAATAATAACAATATTAATAATCGGAGTTCTATGCACTCGACTGCGCCGCTCCTCTCTGGAGACAGTGTGCAGGGCGTCTCGCCCATCTCGATGCACTCGCTCTCTCCGATAGATCACTATCCCAATTCTCGTGCGCAATTCCCGCCTCCGTCGGCTTTTACGTCCTTCGGTGCCAGCGCGAATGAATTATCGTCATCCTCATCCTCGTCGAATAGGCGGGATCGGGGGTTATCAGTTGGCTCAACGATGAGCTCGTCGACTCTGAAATCGCCAAACACTTCGACGCCTTCCCTCACTCTCTCCGGAGGGGGACCCCCCAACATCCGCTGGGCACCAACGCCAGCACTCACACCGACATCAACATCGGACACACTCTCGCCGTGGTCCGGCTCGAGCGCGAGCGGCGCGCTGGGCTCCGGGCTGGCGATCGACCCGCAGGAGGCGTTCGACCTGCAGATCGTCTCCGAGTGGGCGCGGCCCGGGAAACCGAAGCTGGGGAAGATACTGGCGGATGAAGTCGAGTGTGCGAAGGGGCGGTCGCTGTTGCTTGTATGTTTATATTCTCTTTTTACCTTTCTCCCTCTCCCTCCCTCCCTCTCTCTCTCTTCCTTTTTTTTTAAAAAAAAGGAAAAACTGATAGATTTTTTGTGTAGGCTGCGGACCGACCTCGCTCAACGCGCTCATGCGGAAGTACATCACGCAGCAGATCGACCCCTCGCGCGTCGCTCGTGGCGACATGCGCGGCTCTATCGACTTCATCGCGGAAGATTTTGAATATTGACACATTCCATAAAATGGCAATGGCACCTTTCGTTCCTTTTTTTTCTTCTTCCTTTATTTTGCATTTTTCTCTCAATTTGCGCTATCGACACAAGTAAGTAAGCACATCATCCCCCTCCTCGCCTCGGAAGAACGCAAACAATTAATACTGGTACATGCATAAATACGTACGTACATACATAATAGTAGGATAGTAGTAAAACAGACTCATATTGGAAGGAAGGATAGTTGTATTATTCTACATAGGGGCTTTTCACAGAGGTCGTTTCTTCTTTCTTTTATTTCGTCTTGTCTTTTTATCTTTATACACATTTTTTCTTGGATGGGTGGGGACTCTCTTCTTCTTTTGGTTCGAGCTGGGTTGATTCTCAGGCGATTTTTTTGTCCATCCTGTGCCTCTGGGAGGTTTGCTGTGCTTTTCTTTTCTTTTTCTTTTCTTAAGCTTGCTTTGATAGTACTTGCGTTCGGTGTGTTCGTACGTTTGCTTTTGTTGCGTATAGACGCGAACTTTTTTTGCCCCGATGTCGAGGGGAGTGAGTACTGGTTGAGGCTCATCGTGTTATTGATGCAACGAGTTCGAAGGCTCGTCTCATATGTAAGTAAGTAAGTGTGAGTACACGCAAATGAATGAATATATTTTCCGAGTCGACGTTGCATGCAGGTATTACATGTATGAAAAAGGCAGTAATATACAGTACAGATTAACTACACTAAGACAGACCCGACACACGGTAATTACTCTTCCCAGTGCCGCCTCAGCTTGTCAAGCATAAACGTATCATGCGCCTTATCCATCAGCACCCTCCTGTTTACGCTCGGGGACCATTTCCCGGCGTCCTTATTCCAGGATGCAGGGTATCTATCCACATTGTGCTTGCCGACCCAGTCGAAATCGATTAGCATGGCTTTTCCCTTCGGCTTCAGAACAATATTTTGAACGCGAAGGTCTCCAAATACCAGGTCTTGTGCGTGAAGCAGGTCGACTGCGGTCTTGACATCGCTCAAAACTTTTTCGGGGTCTTCAGGTTTCGTGAGGTAAAGCGACGTGTTTTTGATATAGTCCATGATGACCATATACATATCCCCAACAAGAGGGATACAAGAATGCAATCTCGGCGCCAGTTCTTTCTGCTCGAGTATCCGATGCGCCTGTTCATGGTAACGCACAGTAAACTTTACTACAACGTCTACCTCGTCGTCAGATCCATCTTGAATCATCCTTGCGCGGTAAAGGGCATATGGTCTCTCCAGCCGTACCGCCTTCTTGTCCTTCTCGTCCAATAATTCCCCCGTGTGCGATAGCTTGCCGATGTAAGTTAGCCGAGGGATGTGATAACCTTCGCAGGGCAAAGGATTGGGATACACGTGAGCAATGGTTGCCTCCATTTCCAGGCCCTCAGAAAACGGTTCGTAGTATTCGCGGAGTTCCTCGATTGCAAGAGAGAGCGCCTTGAAGATACGGCCCACACGTAATACAGTTTCCGATTGCCAGGCATCAATGTAGAAATCCTCCGAGAGCAGTTTGTCGGAATAGATTCCATCTGTGAAAACAGCAGTAGATATTTCTAACCGACTGCCCGCTATGCCGATGAGGATGATAGGCCAGTTCGACCAAACCACGCAATCGCGGTTCTAAATAGAATGAGCGTGAAAATAAGCCGAGTTCAGCACGAATCCGATGGAAGAACGAACCTGAGCCTGAGCCTGAGCATGAAAGAGAATATGCGCGTAATCAAGCGTAGCTTGCAGTATCGGATTCCCGCCCACCCCATCGACGTTCTTGAGTTCTAAAATCGCTCGTATTATTTGTCCCCATACTGCATCTGGTTTTGCCGTTCTGTCTTGAAGATATTGCTGCCATGAGGCGTCTTCACCAATAAGAGCATTAATGATCTGCTTCAATTCTCCTTCCATTAGATTCTCTTTTTTGAACCCGTCATTGCAAACTTGAATAAATTTGTGCGCCCACACGAAGTGCTCAGCAGACGGTTCTTCAATTTGATCGAGGTGCCTCAGGCGATGTCTGAGCCTGGCGAGGGCAGGATGGAAAAGAGCAGTTGGCGGGCCATAGTTTCCAACCGGCCGGTGAGTATGAACACCAGAATTGTCGTTAGCCCATCCCTTTATCGTTTCCTCACTCTTCACACCCTCTGACGGACTCGGGAACCGCTTCATACCATCAAGCTGCGATAATCGGTCTGGAAGCCACGTCATGACCTGAGCACGCCTACATATAAAGAACAGAACCGACCTTTCGTGACCTTGGAAGCATGAATGTCCGGAAGAGCATATACCACGTTACGGCTTTCCAAAACTTGCGAGAAGTCATTTCAAGTATAGATGGGTGGAGAATGTAAAAACGCACTGGAGTCGGTCACGGCAATCACATCTACCACCTTGCACTTCGGAGGTGCGGGTCCGGTGCCGAAGTAGTCAGTAAGGAGAAGCCCGCCGTCCATCCTGATCTCTTCATTATGGGCGTGGTCACGAATCCATCCCAGAGCACGAGTATAGCGTGTGCTTGCTGGTAACACGGACAGGGAGCCACACTGAGGAAACAGTAGTGTTTTATTAGCATAACGATAGAATGGGAGATGACTGTGAAGTACCTTCAAAAGAATTAGTTGGTCGTTCCCCAGGTGACGGTTCAAATCCGGTGTGGTATTTCGGGTGGACTCTCTATCTGAAGGCGCTACAGATGTCCGTCCTACTAAGGGAGCTGAATGTGTGAAGAAACCTCCAGAAACGAAGCCTCAAGCTATCAGACTCTAACCACTAACCACCTGGCAGGTGCCAAAACCGTCAGAGACGTCGGGGAGTGGCCTAGGGATGCCGAGGCATGAAAGGAATGGAGTAGTAGATCCGCCGGACAGAAGGGGAGGTCACAGGAGTCCGCCGGAGTAGCGCAATCTCAGTAGGGGGAAGCTAGGAACTGTATATGACAAATATGAGGTGTAACATGCGGTGAGTAGGTGAAAAAGACGCCAAGGGGGAATACCATGGAAGGCCTGTGTCGCCGGAGGGCTGCCGAGGTCAAATAGGGGGCCGCCGGGGATGAGGGAGCTTGTGCAAATCCGCCGCGGTAGCGTAAACTGGATAAACAAAAGGAAGGGACCGTATACGATGAATATAAGGGGCAACGTGCGGCGAGTAAATGAAAAGGACGCCGAAGGGGAATAGGAAAGGAGGCCTGGGTCGCCGGAGGGCCGCCGAGGTCGAATAGGGGGCCACCGGGGATGAGGGAGCTTGCACAAATCTGCCGCAGTAGCGTAAACTGGGTAAATAAAAGGTAGGGACCGTATACGATGAATATAAGGGACAACGTGCGGCGAGTAACTGGAAAAGACGCCGCAGGGGTGTAGGACAGAAGGCCTGTGTCGCCGGAGGGCCGCCGAGGTTGAATAGAGGGCCGCCGGACAGGTACGATGTAGTGCGGCGGACGTTTGGGGGTAGGTTCCCAGTCCTAACTCACACACTAAATGTCAGAGGTGCCAAAGGAGAATAGAATGACGAGTCAAGGGCAGTATATAGTCAATGGGGGAGCTCAGTACATGAGGGGGAGCTCAGAGTGAGGGAATCTCGAACCCTGGCCCTTGGGTGCTGTATAAGCTCTCTATCCCATCTATCTCTTTTGTCTACTGATGAATATACACTCTATATATACTCTACTGCTCTCGCCGATGAGTCCTACTGTCTGACAACATCTCCTGAGTCACTGGGCTTGCCAAGGGCCGCCGCCGGAGCATCTAGGAGTCGCCCAAGAGCTGCATCGCAAGGGGATCATCCAATGGCATGAAATATCGTGTATCTGCAATAAAATGGGCGCTGGCGGAGTCTGGCTTGGCAGCAGCGGTCGGTGGCTTGGCACACCGCTGTACCACATGCCTGACTGCCATATATGGTCTAGAGTTGCCCACCGCTTGGGGGGAAGTCGGGAAACGTCGGGGCCGATGTTCGGAGGCCGATATTGTATATATGAGATCAAGGGCACATCAGTCAGGGTCCCTAGGCCGCCCAAGGCCGCTGCTGCACTCAATATAGAGTGTAGGCGATCTATGGTAACTAAGGAGGGCGCCGGAGCGGCGGATCTGCAACTCGCCGCTCGATCGGCGGCGGATTCGTAAAACTGCGGCCTTTAGTGGCATATGAGCAGGGATGATACTAGATAAATCCATAGGCCTTGGGGGACTGCCTGGTAAGTTGTGGGAGGCCTCGGCGAGGGTACCTGAGGACGCCTGAGTGGCCGCCGGACCAATCTGAGGCTTGGAGGGCCGCCGCAGGGGTGTCCAAATCCGCCTTGAGGCTGTACATATGAGGAATTGTAATAACGAAGGCCTATAATGATTGGGGGACATCTCCTATGGTGTCTGGTGCTGGGTAGGAGCCTTCGGCGGATCTGTATAGGTGCCAGGGAGCCAGCAGTGGACTCGTCTGGGCTCTCGGAGGGCGCCGCAGGGGGAAGCGTAGGCTAGAATCCATAGATATGTGCTCGTATGGCCTTTAGAGTGTGGTATGAGTATGCCTTGGTCCTCTGAGGTGTAGGCGGCGAAGGGATATGGTATCTGAAGTAGGGGAGAGCCATAGTATGAGTGTCCTGGCACAGGACTGGCCAGGGCACTACACCGGATGGTCTCGAATGTTAGGACCGGCGTTTTCGGATGAGGTGGTCAGTCCGAGCGTACCGGAACAAGTCCCTGCTTCCTCCTTCTGACAATGTGTAATTGGAGAGTAGAGTAGCGAAAGTTAGATGTACTACTAAGAAGCGAGCTATAGGCTCAAGCTTGACTCAGCAGTAGAGCAGAGGTTCAATCAAAGGGGTACAGTTATGTTAGAGGTGTAGGTCCGGGGTTACACCGGTTTTGATCCTTTTGCCTAAGCAACGATATGTTGTGCAGAGGTGATCTATCTACCCACGTTTAGCTGTACCACGCGGTCCCCTTACTATCCTTCCTAGTTGCAGTCCTGGTAAGGGATGCTTTCAGAGACAAGGTAGAGTAAGAGCAGATTGGGATTTCCAAGAGGCGTAGTAGTACAAAGCACACAGTGAGTCGTGTTAGGACACTATCACCAGTGTGTTAAGAGGATCGAAAGATGGGGAAAGAGGGCCTACTTCTAACGCTATTTATGCTTTCTAGATAATTCATTTTCCGTCCTATTTCTTACTCATCTTCTCTCCACTTTACTCCACCATGCTCCACCTTTCTCCACCATTACATCACTTCCTTCGTCATTCTGCTCCACTGA
This sequence comes from Phlebopus portentosus, assembly GCA_037892935.1. Classification (NCBI taxonomy): domain Eukaryota; kingdom Fungi; phylum Basidiomycota; class Agaricomycetes; order Boletales; family Boletinellaceae; genus Phlebopus; species Phlebopus portentosus. Next base: position 2,521,558 of record JAYXKI010000002.1, read on the forward strand.
GCGCCACTTTGCTCCAATGTATCTCCACTATGATGGAATTCTGTGGGGTTGCTGACTGATACAATAGAGGTGCTGCTCCAGTATGGAAAGCTCCACTGTCAGTGCTCCACTATGACGTCGATTCCATCACCAGGTGGGATTGTAGCTCTTGGTGCAATGTAGGCAGCTCGATATGTGACTCTTCGCTGTTTGTCTTGTGGTCCGAAGGGTGTAAGTACAACTCGCATATCGGTATTGAGATGTCGGGTTGGTGTAGAGTATGGTCCAATGCATACCATGAACTGTATGAGTTCTGCTGGGGGATGCAGTTGTGTTCAAGTGACTAGCCATGCTTTGCCTGGGAGTCTAACATCGCGAATGTATTGCCATATCCTTCATTGGAGTACCAGTTGTAGTTGCTTGGTGTCCAGGTTTGCGTTCTTTGGTAAATAAAGGTTTGCTTGTACTGTAGAGGCTGGACATGAGTTATGCAGCTCTGGCTTGTACCATCCTAGTATCCTCCAAGTTATCGGGTCTGCAGCTCGAGGGGTTTGAGTTGTAACAATGAGTTCCTCATGTCGCTTGGGTATTATAGGATTTGGTGGATTGGCATGTAACACTTCTTGCGTGTGACGTTAGACTTCGATTTGGCAGTCACGTGTTTCGCTTGTAGCATGACATACTGTGAAGTATATCTCATAAAGGACCATGTACACTCGGGCACAAGTCTGACAGTGCTGGAATGCCAGTGATGTCTCCATTGGGATTGGATTAGCCTTTAGACTTTAGGTGTTAGGCTTTAGTAGTCGTGTTCTAGACTTCTCGGGCTTCTAGTAGTTTTGATCGCTTCTTGACTTCTTTTGATCGGGTCGGATCGGGAGTTTGGTCGGCAGTGTTAAGGTGACGGTCGGTGGTAGTAAATCGGCGGTGGTAATTACCAGTCGGCAGTGTTAAGTAGTCCGCGGGGTTACGTACTTGTGGCGTGCTTCTTAGGCGCCCATATGTTGCCGTTGATGCCCGTGACCGTTGCCTTGGTCGCGTTAACAGTAGTTCGGCTCTAGTGGCTTCTAGGCTGTTACTAGTCGCATTTGGAATGCTGATCCTGTTGATCTGCCGATCGTGTCGATCTTGATGCGAGTTTTTGAGCGGATCCTTTCACTACCCCCCTCCTAAGATGAACTTTCGGAGAAATGTTCATCCTAATCCGTGAGAAAGCTCGGATAAAGGAGTCGCCTAGTGATAGTTGATGTTGCTATCAAACCATCATCATCACTGCCCAGTTATGTCCAAAGTCGCCGCTGTCTGCATTGTTTTCATCGCTCTTGTTGCAATTTTCGGCGTGAATCTTTGGATTCTAGATTGCAGGAGGCATAATGAGGTGAGTTCTCTTGCCTCTGTTTGCAGGTTGCAGCTGCTGATAGTCCTATAGGAGAACGATTATGAGATGCAATCGGTTCCTAATGAAGGGACTGCAGAAATTCGGCAGCGCGTCAATGGCATATTCCCTGACCCTGATGCGCCTTCCGATTCAGCTGAAGCTGTCGATAAAGCAGGTATTTCAGCGCAGGAAAGTCGTGAGAAGGGTGTTTGGGAAGTCGTCGATTTGTAAAGGGTGGTGGGACAGGATGTGAATGTGAAATGTGAAATATGCATCATGTAACAGATTATGATGCAATTGAAAGTGATAAGAATGAAAAAGTCATAAAGTCGTTACTGAATGAGTTTTCGGTTACTTTGGAAGTGGCTTGCCTGGTGTATTGACTGGGTATGGGGTGATATTTAACCATCCCAGTACATAGCAATAGGTTCACCTACGGTTCGCCCACCTCCAAAGGGGTTTTTTCGAAAAGTAAAATAGAGTCGGAGTTCCTATTGGCTCCTCTTCCTCTGCATAGAAGATAAGAAAAGGGTGCATAATGCGCCATGTATCACTGGGATGCACAAGAAGTGCAACAGTTGATAGTTGGTTAAACCAAGTAGGCTTAAACCGCCCATCAACTTATTCACAACTTGGCATATCAGTGAATATGGTGAATAAATACCATAGCGAGTTGGGAATTGTGGTTGCATAAAGGCATAATTTGGTCGGATGTGACCATAAATACCATAGAAAGAGTAGAATGCATAATTGATCATGTCAGGTCACGATATGGGAAAGGGGTTGCATAAAAGAATAATGAAAAGCTTGCATAGATTATAGTTCTTCGCTCTCAGGCATAGTTTCCTGTGAGTTCATCGGCGTAGGCGGTGGTTCGTTAACCTCATCTGAATCGTCTGAATCAGTTTCATCTGATGAACCAAATTCTTCATCCTGCTCCGTGATAGTGAGCATGTTGTCTGGCTGGTAGATCTCGCTTGGATACTGATAGATCGTGATCATCATATCCTCCATCATCAGATGTCTTGTCGCCTGTAGTCTTTCCCTTGCTTCCTCTTCTCGCTCGTTGAGTTTCATAAGGTATTGTGGATCATAGTTGACTATCCTTCCTTCGACTAGGTGGTGCGTGATGTCTTCAATTGACAGGCCATTCGCTTGGTCTGTAGATTGCCTGGCTCGAATGAGCTCCTGGTACATAGTACCTTCGTAGTACTTCATCATGTTGAGTACCACCATGAACTGCATGGCATGAGAAGCGTAAAAGGCTGTCTGATCAGCTAGGTAGTTCATGTACTTCATCATATCCACACTGATGGGATGATAGTGGCTCCATCGCATTATTCGGTTAAGAGTTGCGATTGTCAGGCCTCGTCTGTAGGCGCAAATTTGAATTGCTGAATGGTAGATGCCCATGACATTCTTGTATGTCGGCTCGTGGCTGAAGTCAAATTGTCCTCGATGTAAGGCTCGTGTCTCGAGTTCGACTGCATAGGTAAGGAATGCATCGTCATTGAGTCGTCGGACTGCTGCATCTCGAGGGTTACTGAGTTTAAGCAGTTGTCCTTCTGGTTGCTTCGGTACCATAAGATCAGGTTGTTCTTCGGCTGGCTGATGGACTGCATTCCATTTGTCGAATAGGTCGTCGAAGTATTTCCCTGGGCATGAGGGTATGATCTCTTCTTCGTAGTTCTCTTGGTTAAAGCGGTTGCATAGCTGCGGCCATTGATAACGTTCGGTAGGTGGCTTTAGTTCAAACGTCCAATCAGGTGCATCTTCAGGTGCACTGAATGCTTGGAGTTCGTCGAAGACTGGCATGTCTGAGCAGTAGTTGTCTTTGAGAGATGAGTAGCTGTTAGGATTCGAGTTGATGATCCTTAAGCTTGAGTTTCTTCATCTTTTATACCATCCTGTTGGTATGTCGCCTCTCTCTTGCCTAATTTGTCTTCTTCTGCTATCGCTTTGAGGTGCCACTGTGATGTCATTGCTTGGTAAGGTCGTTGGATACCTTACTCATCATCTCTATTGTGGCTCCATATGTAGCTCCATCGGGTGGAGTGCATGTGATGCAATTATCTCCTAATTTGTCTTCGTTCGGCAATCCATTGATTAAGGTTTGGTGGCCTCATCGCCTGAGGGTACCTCTTGTGGAACTCTTCTATCATTTGATAGGAGTTCTTGAGGTTATCGAGTGGTTCCCATGTTCGCTCTTGGTATCCTTTCCATTGAATAAGATACTGTATCTTGTTTCGATGACGTCGTGTATCATGAATTGTCTCCACTTCATATTCTGCTTGGCCCTCCACTTCAATAGGTGGTGGCTCGTCTAGTGTGGGTCTTCCAGGGTAGTCCTTTCGCTTGTAAGGCCTGAGAAGACTTGCATGGAATACAGGGTGGATCGGAAGGGTTTCGGGTAAGCGTAATCTGAATGACACTTGTCCGACTGCCTTCTCGACTTTATAAGGGCCTGCCCATTTCATTGCAAGTTTCTTTGTCGGTTCCAGTCGACTGAGATTCCTCATGTCTAGTAACACTTCATCTCCTGGCTTGTACTCTGGCAGTTTGCCTCGATGCAGGTCTGCATAAAGCTTCATTGCCTCGTTTGCTTGCCTAATTGAATTATAGGCTTCTTGCTGTACTTGTCGAAGCTCCTCTAGGTGATTTATTGCTTCTGGCACGTTTGAATCACCGGTCTCCGCAACATCCAGGTGAGGATGCCATCCATACAGTGTATAGAATGGTGACTGATGAGTGGTACTGTGTTTTCGATTGTTGTAGGCGAATTCTGCCATATCGATGTACTCTGCCCAATCTGTTTGGCGGTAGGACACGTAGCAGCGTAAGTACTGTTCGAGTTCTTGATTGAGTCGCTCGGTTTGACCATCGGTTTGTGGATGATGCGCTGTACTAGTTTTCCACTCGACATCGATGAGTCTGCAGAACTCCTTGAGGAATTGCGCAGTGAAGTTGCTACCTCGGTCGGAGATTACTTGTTTAGGGGCCCCATAGTATTTGAAGATGTGTTGGCGAAACAAGCGTGCCAACTGCTTAGCATTGGGTATCCCCTGGCAAGGAATAAACTTCCCCATTTTAGTGAGTTTGTCCACTATAACAAGTATTGAACTGTAGCCTTCATTGCTGACTGGTAAATCGGTAATCAGGTCACAGGTTATGGTTTCCCATAGTTGATGCGGTGCCTGCAATGGTTGGAGCGGCGGATTTCGAAACTGCCGAATCGGTTTTGCACGTTGACATATGTCACAGGATGAGATATATTCTTGGATCATCTCTTCCATCTTTGGCCAATAGTATGATCGCCTTACAAGCTCTATGGTCTTTTCTGCTCCTGGGTGGCCTGCGAGCTTGTGGTCATGGCGCCTTCAGATTAGCAACGCTTTTAGATTGGCGGATGGCGGGACATATAATGCATTGGTTACGTAGTGCAAGCCATTCCTGTAACTGTAGCCGTTGCTCTTCTTGATCGCCAATATTTCCTTCTTGGCCTCCTCGGTGTTGTAGTGTCTCTTGATCGTTCGAATGATCGGATCAGAGATAGTGACCATTTCTGTTTCTAGCCTGTATAGACCATTGATCTCAGTTCGTCGCAATGTCTGTTGCTCGATCATATCAGGTGGTAGCAAGGTAACTCCCAAGTTATCCTTGTCCTCTGGCATATAATCGGCACGTCGTGATAGTGCATCTGCCTGATTCTTCTTGCCTGGCCAATGGAGAATCTTGAAGTTATATCGTGATAACTCTAGTGCCCATCTTACTTGACGTCTTGTTAGATTCTGTGCTGTCATGAAGTATCGGAGGTTTGCATGATCACTTCGGATGGTTATTGGTTCTTTTGTTCCTTCCAATAAGTGTCTCCAATGTCCGAGTGCTTCCATGATTGCTAGCATCTCTTTGTCATGCGTCGGATAATTTCGTTGAGCACTTGATAGTGTCTTCGACATGAAACCTAAAGGTCTCAGTTCTCCTTGATCATCTTCTTGTTGTAAGACTGCACCAATCGCTACATCGGATGCATCGGTTTCCAATGTATATGGTTTGTCTGGCTTTGGCATTGCCAATGCCACTTCGGTTTCGAATGCCTTCTTGATACTTTCAAAAGCTTTGTCCTGTGCTTCTGTCCAAATGAACTTGTGATCCTTCTTGATAAGTTTGCCAATAGGTGTGTATAAATCGGCATAGTTCCTGATAAATCTTCGGTAGAAGTTGCAAAAGCCTTGGAACTTTCGGATCTGTCGTTTCGTCTTTAGTATTGGCCATTCTCGTATCGCTTTGAGTTTGTAAGGATCCATTTGGATGCCTTTTGTTCCTACTACAAATCCCAGATAGTCGAGTTGGGTTTGGAGGAAATGACATTTCTCGATTTTGAGATAGATGTCAAGTTCTCGGCATTTCTGTAGAATTGCCCTGAGGAGTGTCCAGTGCTCCTTTTCAGTTTGCGCTTGGCCAATAAGGTCATCTAGGTAGTTTAGTGCCTCCTCTGTTCTGAGCCAATATTCGAAGTTGTCATTCATGAATCGTTGGAATACTGCAGGTGAGTTCTTCATTCCAAACATCATGACCTTCGGCTTGTAGACTGCATTGCCAACTCGGAATGCTGCCTTCCATTCATCTCCTTCTCGGATTCTCAGGTTGTTGTATCCTGATCGCATGTCGAGGGTGAAGAAGAATTTTCCTTTCTCCAGTTTTTCTGGTAGAACGCTCATAATCGGTATTGGGTATGGATCTGATACTGTCGCGTCGTTAATGTCTCGGTAATCAGTTACTGCTCGTGCTCCTCCGTCTTTCTTTCCAACAAAGAAGACTGGTGCTGCTACCGGACATGGTTCATGTGGGTGAACCTTCTCGATCCATCCTTTGTCCAATAATTCCTAGACATAGGCGTTGAGTGCTGCTTGCTCTTCTCGTGTGAGCTTGATAATTGGCCTTGGTTTTGGTAATGGTACTCCTTCCTTGAGGTTTATCGCCATATCCCATTTTGTATGCTTGGGTAACCTCCTTGATTTGTCGGGATCAAATACGTCTGCATAGTCTGTAATTTGCTTTGGTAGGAGTTTTTGCCAATCTCGTTCCTCTGTGCTGAGTAATCCTTCTGCAGCTGCCTTCTGCTGCAAATACTGCTGTGATACTGAACTTGCTTTGTTCAGTGGTTGTGAGACTTGGTTTCTCGGTGACCAATTTCGTTTAAGGTCTAGCTCTAGCTTTTCAGCGAGCTCTTCCTTTCTGGTGAGGGTAATTGGTTGATCGGTCATTCTGAGCCTTTCGATGTCTAGTGGCTCTATATCATGCATAGGAGTGTCTTCTGTTGTCTCCTGTTCATCTTGCATATCGATATCGCTATTCTCATCTGCCCATCTTGTACGCTTTGGTATGGGAGTTGCTTCTTTGAGTGGTATTGGTCGTGGTGTCCAATTTCGTTTCGTTCCTGCCATTCGTCTGTCATGATATCGCTCCTCTGGTGAATGTGTACTAGTTGTCATCCCAGGATTTTCCTTTGGTACTGGCTGGATTTCTTCGCCATCTGGTTTCTTCTGTACCAGTGGTAGTGGTCGCCTTCTCCGTAGTGGCTGTTTCTTCCATCGTTTAGGAGAGTCGTTTATTTCCTCCTGTTTATCTCGGCTATGCTTGCCTGTTACTTCGGTAACTTCGTCTTTGGATGTCTGGTACAATTGCCGTGCTGGGATCATCCTTCTTGGTATGTGCCTTGTTCGTCGTTGCACTGTAATCATTCTTTCTGATGATTGTCTCGATGTAGAGTCTGGTATATTTTCCATGCTCGGACTCTTTGCTTCATCTGCCTTCTTTGGCTGTTCTGGTTTCGGTGTTACTGGTCGGCTTTCCAGTTTTGCTTGTGGCTTCGTCTCTTGAGGGTTTCCATTGTTACTTTCCCTCCATGGTGCGAATAGTATTCCTGGTGCTCCAGAGTGTCGATAGTTGTCTCTGTTCTGAGCCTGTTGTTTCGTGTTCTGCCTAGGTCTTGTCTTGTCGGATTTGTCTTTCCTCTGCCGCTTTCGCTTGCGCTTTCTGTGCTTTCGCTTCTTGATAGCTCGTATAATGTTGAGCTCGAATGGTATCGCATTACCATTCCGATTCCATATCTGATTCTTCCAATCAATTTCTGGATTGACTTTGGCCAAATAGTCAATGCCTAGGATCACTTGATCCTGTCCTGTAGTTGCTACTGCCAGTGTTTGTGGCTGCGGCTTAGGTCCATCAAAGATTAATGAGTAGACCTCGTGTGTGATTGCTCCTCCTTGGTTTGGGCTTCCATCAGCATTATTCAGGGGTCGAGGGTGATCAAGTCTCTTCTTGAATAGGTTATGGTGTCGTACCAAGTTGGGGTGAATCGTACTACATGTTGCTCCGGAATCGATTAACGCTTGGACTGCTAGGGTCTTTGTTCCAACCTTCACTCGAATGGGTAATCGAGGATGCAATGCATGTATTGGCAATCGCTTATTATACATCGCTTCACTGGGGTTGAATCCAGGAGGTATGAAACTCTGGTTGTTGAAACCATTCTTGCTACCCTTCATACTCTCGCATCGCGCAGTCTCGTTCGATGGAGGTTCTAGTCTTTTCCCTGTTGCTCTTTACTTGCTAGGGAATTCCGGAAGTTGTTTCTGTATTCTTCGTCATGCTTGCAGGTGTATCCTGCTGATTTGTCTCCTTTAGCCCATGCTATGTGATCATAGTGGACTGGCCTTCGACAATGAGGGTCGGGACATGTTTCCTTGAAATTCACAGCTCGTGCTGTCATCGGCTTTCGTTTCTGACCATTTGTTCTCTTCTTGGGCTGTCCTAAGGAAGAACCCTTTTGCTTCCTTGGTGCTTTGCAATTCTTTGAGTAGTGTCCAATCTTTCCACAGTTGTAGCATTTTGCTCCCTTCTTCGGCAAGCCTTGGAGTGCATCTACATCCATGGCGTCTGGATCATGTTTTGTTTGTTGTATTGGTGGTCGAAATGATGACTGCCCATTTGTCTTGAATCTCGGGGTGTATGTCTGACTTCCTATCAGCTTCTGTCTTGCATCCACATCTGCTAAGTTGCTTGTCCATGTCATCCATTCTTCCAGCTTGTACTTTTCGAAAGCGTCAGGTTGTACCGCTTCGACTCGTCGTTTGACCCAATTATCTAGTCCTTTGACATAGATGTACTTGAGCATAGTAGCATCAATTGATGGTGGTGCTCTAGCTCTGAGTCGTCGAAATTCATCGTTGTATGCCCTGATGCTTGATCCTTTTTGCTGGATGCATAGAAGATGGAATAGCGCTTCTTGTTCTCCAACTATTGGATGTCCTGCTCGGACTCTCATCCAATCTAACATCTGCTTCAGCGATGTGAACATTCCTCCTCCATTTGGATCGATAATTGCTGGTACTGGTTTCAGCTTTCCTTTATCATCAAATGATGTCAAGGTCTGCTTCTCTGCAAACCAATCGTAACTGTCGCCTTCAAGTGCTGAAAATAGACTCTTTGCAATCTCGTCCTCGCTCTTGACTCCATGCTGTGCCAACTTCGAAATACATCGGCTGACCCACAGATCAATATCTTCGCTTCGCTTGCCATAATACTTCGGCAATTTGATGCTGTGTTTAGAGAGTTGTATCTGAAGAGTTTGTAGTTGCGTCTCCAGGATCTGAACTTTCTGGTCGGTGGTCGACATGATCGTATGTGATTATAGGCACTGCTGGTGGCGAATATGTGGCTGGATGTTCTGGTGCTTGGGTTGCTATTGAACCACTGGTTGGTACTTGGAGTGTAGCACTTTGACTGTTGAACCCTTGCAACAAGTATGGGTTTAGTGCTCGTGATAGCTCCTCGTCGGATGATACTGTTCCTTCGGAAGTATGCTCTGTTCGATGATGCAGCTCTCGGATTCGTTGAGCTTCCTGTCTGAGATACTCTGTGTGCTCGAGTATGTTCCTTGCAGTACTTTCTGTTGTCTGCACTGATGCAATCAATGTCAGGTAGGCTTGTTGACTTGATTCGACTGTACGTCCCAGTGTCAGGAGTGCTTCGCGTAAGTTGCTAATGTCTTCTGCAACGTTTGGTGTCGATTGAGCGATCCTTGTAAGTTCTGTAGTTGCTGTTTCAACTGCTTGGATGCGTTGCTCGTGAGCGTTAAGTGTATCGCGTAAACGTCCTATCTCGTCTTGAACTACTGATATCTCTGTGGTGACTTGTTGGCTTAGGAGTATGACTGATCAATCTAGTGAATCGTCGTTTCGATGTAGTGTTGCTACTTGTGCTCCTAGTCCGTTGGTATTAATCTCGAGTGCTTCGAGTCGCTGTCCAACTGTAGTTGCGTATGCTCCACTCGGCAGGTTGTTATTTGCTTGAGCTCTCGCTTGACTAGTCTGTAGTCCTTCGAGTCATACTATCCTTTCTCGTAGAGATAGTATTATGGGTGGATATTCGTTGTCTGTGCGGGTGGCAGTTCCCCAAAGAATGTCTCTATCCAGTTCCAATCTTGATATCCTTCCTTGGATATGATTCAGTTCGCTATCTCGTTGCGATCCTGATCTCATTCGGTTATTTGTTCGGTTACTCGTCCTCTGGTTGTTACTTCTTCCACTTGAGTTCTCTGGATGGTTCATTAACCACGTTTCTCGCCTATAGCTTCAGGTGAATCGTTATGAGGTACGGTAGACCAAGCCGTTCCTTTCTCGTCGAATTTAGCAATAGTAGCTGGTACTGTTGCTACCTTGGTTGTTGTTGTTTGTGTGCTCCCAACTGCAGGGCTACCAGATGCCTTTGCTATTAGGTACACTTCGTCGGTAAAGGGGTTATGGTAATAGATGTTTGATTTGAGTGAATTGGGTTTGTTCTCCAGGATGTGCACTTGTCCTAGGGAATGGGTTTGCTAATCTCGAAACTAGCAGCGTCGATAGGGACTTGAGGTCGACGGTCCTCACCTCGATAAAACACTAGCCAAGAACCTTGCCCGTGAGAGGTGGTGTTAAAACTAGCGAGTGATCTTTCGATCCAATGTTAGAGGTGTAGGTCCGGGGTTACACCGGTTTTGATCCTTTTGCCTAAGCAACGATATGTTGTGCAGAGGTGATCTATCTACCCACGTTTAGCTGTACCACGCGGTCCCCTTACTATCCTTCCTAGTTGCAGTCCTGGTAAGGGATGCTTTCAGAGACAAGGTAGAGTAAGAGCAGATTGGGATTTCCAAGAGGCGTAGTAGTACAAAGCACACAGTGAGTCGTGTTAGGACACTATCACCAGTGTGTTAAGAGGATCGAAAGATGGGGAAAGAGGGCCTACTTCTAACGCTATTTATGCTTTCTAGATAATTCATTTTCCGTCCTATTTCTTACTCATCTTCTCTCCACTTTACTCCACCATGCTCCACCTTTCTCCACCATTACATCACTTCCTTCGTCATTCTGCTCCACTGAGCGCCACTTTGCTCCAATGTATCTCCACTATGATGGAATTCTGTGGGGTTGCTGACTGATACAATAGAGGTGCTGCTCCAGTATGGAAAGCTCCACTGTCAGTGCTCCACTATGACGTCGATTCCATCACCAGGTGGGATTGTAGCTCTTGGTGCAATGTAGGCAGCTCGATATGTGACTCTTCGCTGTTTGTCTTGTGGTCCGAAGGGTGTAAGTACAACTCGCATATCGGTATTGAGATGTCGGGTTGGTGTAGAGTATGGTCCAATGCATACCATGAACTGTATGAGTTCTGCTGGGGGATGCAGTTGTGTTCAAGTGACTAGCCATGCTTTGCCTGGGAGTCTAACATCGCGAATGTATTGCCATATCCTTCATTGGAGTACCAGTTGTAGTTGCTTGGTGTCCAGGTTTGCGTTCTTTGGTAAATAAAGGTTTGCTTGTACTGTAGAGGCTGGACATGAGTTATGCAGCTCTGGCTTGTACCATCCTAGTATCCTCCAAGTTATCGGGTCTGCAGCTCGAGGGGTTTGAGTTGTAACAATGAGTTCCTCATGTCGCTTGGGTATTATAGGATTTGGTGGATTGGCATGTAACACTTCTTGCGTGTGACGTTAGACTTCGATTTGGCAGTCACGTGTTTCGCTTGTAGCATGACATACTGTGAAGTATATCTCATAAAGGACCATGTACACTCGGGCACAAGTCTGACAGTGCTGGAATGCCAGTGATGTCTCCATTGGGATTGGATTAGCCTTTAGACTTTAGGTGTTAGGCTTTAGTAGTCGTGTTCTAGACTTCTCGGGCTTCTAGTAGTTTTGATCGCTTCTTGACTTCTTTTGATCGGGTCGGATCGGGAGTTTGGTCGGCAGTGTTAAGGTGACGGTCGGTGGTAGTAAATCGGCGGTGGTAATTACCAGTCGGCAGTGTTAAGTAGTCCGCGGGGTTATGTACTTGTGGCGTGCTTCTTAGGCGCCCATATGTTGCCATTGATGCCCGTGACCGTTGCCTTGGTCGCGTTAACAGTAGTTTGGCTCTAGTGGCTTCTAGGCTGTTACTAGTCGCATTTGGAATGCTGATCCTGTTGATCTGCCGATCGTGTCGATCTTGATGCGAGTTTTTGAGCGGATCCTTTCAAGTTATGATTGAAAGTACAAAATAATTTTGCTGAGGGACAACACCCCGCTCAGCTGGCGCCTTAAATAAAATTTCTACTGAATACTACCGACTACCAATTATTACCGACCATGCCTCACCATTGGTTAGGACAACATGTTTCAGCTGGTTTCACCACCACTGTCTTGAGTCGGTGGTACCACTGACAATGCTGGTGACGCTACCGAAACTCCTGGTAGCACCACCGACTACTTCCTTCCCTATTAGGCAGGCCCTAATCTGTCTCTGTTCCGAAGAAGCTTTCCCCAGGCTTCTATCAATCTCTGTTCCCATCACATGTTAATCCTTAATGCCAATCCTCCCACGAGAGACTTCTTCCATGTGCCGCGATCTCACTTTGCCGGTGCTCCGTTACTCCGGCCGAGCTTCTGCCGTTAGTCTTCCATCATGGGGCTGACTGTTATCTTGGGATTCGAGATCGGCAATCCCTGCCAATCATCGGAGATTAACCTCGGCAGCTGTGTATATTTGGCAGATACTCTTCTGTGCCTTGCCGCGATATCGATGTCGGAGAATTGTAGTCCAGTACCCGACGTTAACCTGTATCTTCTTCCCAGGTGATTCGTCTCGCGCTATTCGTCGACTGTAATAACCCCTTCTTCCGATCGTTCCCATGCTTCTAGCATTCGATCCGTTGCTTCTTCGATAAGACTTTCGACGTCTGATGGTGCCGTATAGTATGTCGGCCAATCGACTTCCACTGCAGTGTTTCGACACAAGGTCTGGTGACGATGCTGATTGATCCAAGCTCTCACGCCAACCTTCAGTGCATAGATATCTCTGTCGCCGAGCCATATGGATACCTCGTGATCGTATGCGCTCATTCCGCGGTTTGGCAATGGTTGGTCTAACGTTCGTTCCGAGGGTCCGGGCTTATGCCGAATCTTGACATCGGCTCCCTCCCTAGTTACTAAGCGCTCCACGAAGTTCTTGAGAAGCCACTCCAAAAGAACCCAACTCCTTTGGTATGCCAAATAGCAGTTTGTACAAACCAGGCTTTTGTGAACAAAGCGTCTGGTTGCACTATGTCAATATTGTCTCTTCTGCAGGAGTTCTACGTATCTTGCAATGTTACGTTCCTCCATCTGTACGTAGCTTCGCTCGGGTGAAGGAGTGTGCCCAATATGCATTCCAGCTAGTCCTTCTTGCAAATTGTATGGGTCCTCCCTCTCGTCGCGTTCGTCTTCGGAATATCGTCGATCGGGTTCCTCTTGCGCAGCTACCTCCCCAGGTTCTTGCTGCCTTAGTGGGCGAGAATCGCCTCCACTGTTCTGTCCTTGAAGCCTTTCGAAATGCTCTTGATCAGGCTGCATAATTCGGTGTGTAAAGTGTCTGATGCCACGCTGCATTGTATATCCACAATTTTCGTAACATCGAATGGCTTTTTTCAGGTCACCGACATAATCGCCCTCCGGCACCCGGAAAGGGTATGTGTCGGGGTAGGAGCTGTGCTGAGTGCCAGACTTGATCTCGTATGGCATGTATACTATGTAGCAAGCCGACTTTTGAGTCGTGTTCGAGGACATGATGAGCAATAGAAAAGAAAACACAGTTCGCGTGTCTGGATTGAGTTGAAGTTATACTCCACAACGATCACGTGCCGTGTAACAAACCACAAATAGTGGGGACTGGCAATTAGGGTTCCACGCTGAAGAGTAAGTCTGAAGCTTGGGAACGTACGGAGTTGTTACGACCAGTTCCGCGGTGTTCCGACTGGTTTCGCTCAGTTTCGACTGGTTTCGCTCGAACGAGTGAACTTAGCAAGAACGCCATAGTCCAGATGGCACGTGCACCATTCTTTGATCGGCCATCAAGACGGGAGAATCACGGCATCGAGTTTGCACGCTGTAGACTATCAGACTCTCCTAGATAGGGACAAAGGCGGCGGCGGCGTTCGACCACAGGGAGGCGATGTCAAAGGTGTCGAGAGGAAAAAGGGGAGGTCCTACCAGATCTACAGACTACCTACAGGCTCTCAGAAGCGACACTCAGCTCAGATGTACAAGGATCTGGCCGTTAGGCAGATCCGCCGCGCCTTCGAATAACTCGCCGCGGCGATCCGGGCCTCGGCGGCTGTATAGGGATCGCCGAGTCCGACTGAACCGGCGAAGGGGCCGCAGCGGCGGACTGGGTGCGGGGCCGGCGGAGGTTCGCGCCAGTGCAATTCCGCCTGGTAGTCGGGGAGATGACGTCGGAACGACACAGAGAAGATGCGGGAGAGAGAGAGTCGACACCACTTGAAAGGGGAGTAGTGTCGGCGGTGGAACGACGCGGAGGCGGTGGAGGCGGCGAGAAGTGGGAGACTGGACTCAGTCGAAAAGGGGGCGCCGGCGCCGACGGTAGCGGTGAACACAAGAAGAGTGACAGCTGCGTCGAGGGGTCGACGAAGTATAACAGATGCCTAGAAGAGTGACGGCTGCGTCGAGGCGTTGGGGAAGAATCACAAACGATTAGAGGAGTGACGGCTGTGTCGAGGCGTTGAGGAAGAATCACAAATGTTCAGGGGCCGAGCGGCGGCGGAGGCTAGAGAGAGAGGGGCGGCGATGCAGATATGAGTGGGAAGTCCCCGGAGCGATTACTAGACGAGTGACAGCTGCGCAGAGGAGAGACGACCAGGGCGGCGAATGAGCTCGGCGGCTTCTATCCTGTGAGATCCGGGGTCGCGCCGTCAGGACGGGATCGGCGAGGGCACGTGACCGGGAGTTCGCCCGATCCGGCTGTCTGGTTCTCTGTATATACTGGTTTCTTGAAGGAGGCTTCTTTACCTATGGGTGGTCTCTGGTAGCTGCGTTCTAGAGTGTATATCTGCTGCTTTTTAGGATAGATACATGCTCTCTATATATACTATGAGTCCTTGATAAGAAATATCACTTAAAGCGGCGGGCGGCGAGGCGTGACAGGCGCGCCGCGACGGCGGGGGCCGCCGCCGAGATGCGCCGCCAAGCCACCAAGACCTAGGGGCGCCCCAATCGGAACGGCGGAGTGCTGGTACGTCGTGTCGAATGTCGGGGCCGTTCGGATCGGTCAGGGCGCGCTCTATATGGATCTGAAACGCCAAGGGGTCGAATAAAACTAAAAGGGGGAATATACGGACGGCCGCCGGGCGCGCTACCGCGCTCGGCGTACAATGTGGGATGATAAGAATATGAAACAATCAACGAAATGGACCTGAGATTGGTTATCGTTCACCCAGCCGGCGCGGCGGCGGGCATATACCTCCGCGATGGCGCGATATACATCCGCCGCAGCGTGTCCGGCCGCCGTGCGAGTATTTCCGAAGCCCGGAGTCACCGGATTCGGCGGAACCGTTCTTGAGAGAGGCTGGAGAAGGGGAACTAGGGTCTGGTCGAAGGGGGGACAAGGTGATCATAGGATAGGAGTGGAGGCGTCGGCGCCGGTTCGTATGGTCGGCGGCGGCGGCGGCGGGATCCTGTTCCCAGGCCGCCGAAGGTCCGGCGGCCGCTGAGCAGGCTGTATTATGGGTAACGGCGGCGAAGGCTGGTTTGCTGACAATAGTACGCGGGGTGTCCTGGGTATGGCATAGGGGAGTACCGCCCTTACGGGCCTGTGCCGCTGGACCGGTACAGGTTAGTGCGGCGCACTACATCTCCTTCTGACGAAGTAAAAAAAAATGATTAAAAAAAAAAAAAATGCTGGGTAGTGTAGGGGAGGTATTTAGGCGAAGTTGAGCGGGGGTTGTGATGTAACTGGGTGGTATGTCTGTGACTTGCTCCTGGATTAGTCTTCGGTTGTGAGATCGATCATCAGCGGAGCGTGGATTGGTGCGGCGGTGTGCGGTGGAGGGTTGGCTCTGTCCGCCGCATCTTGTTGAGGTACGTTGTTGAGGTATGGGTGATGTTCAATGGATTCCCGAAGCTCGGCAAGGTGCTCTTCAATGTCCTGGGCGGCTGCGATTGCTGAGAGCGAATACTGTTGTGCTTGGAGTATAATGGCGATGACGTTGGCGGCGCAGTCGCGTATATCATCGTCGCCGCGCTCGTCGAAGAGGCGTAAGACTTGGATTATGGCATTGTGGGATAGCTCTGAGGCGGCGTCGGAGTAAATGACGGCGTTTTCGAGTGCAATAGGCCCTTCTCTGAGGATGGCGAGGGGGGCATTGGGTAGTACGCCATCGCCGAGAGGCGCGCCGAGAATTATGGGGATCGTAGTGAGGGCGCCGCCGATGCGGAGCGTTTCTCGGATGCGGCAAACGAGTGTCGCTTTGTTGGCAGGCGTCAGATGGTGTCTGGCGAAGAGTTCGGGGATGATCTGAAGCATCGCGGGGACGTGTCTGGCGGGGAACGGCATCGCCGCAGGAAACGCGTCGGCGAGGAGGTCGCAAAATGATCCCCAGTTTCCGCCGGAGAGGCGTGGGTCTTGACAGAGGAGTTGCTGGGCGTCCGGCGAGGCCCAAATGTACAGCAGGAAGATTAGAGTCGCCGTGTCGGGGCAGGGGTGCTGAAAACTGCGAAGGGCGGCGATGAGAATATTTGGTAGAGCGGTGTAATCAGGGTGCCATGGGTAGAGGAGCATGGGGTGCCCGGGAAGTGTGATTAATTGGGCGAAGTTGAAATCTAAGAGGTGTTGGGCATGGCGGGGGAAGTGGACTGGGTGCGGGACTTGGAGTAGTGGTGTCGCCGGTGCGAATGGAAACGCTTCGGCGAGGCTGGGAACCAGCTGGGGCATGTTGTAAGGAGCGCCGATGGTATTCGTAATCTGTAGGGTAGATGTTTTGGGGGCGGTGAGTAGGTCGCCGACCGCTTTATATATTTTCGGCGAGTGTTTTCCGGGTTGGCCGGAAGGTATGACGGCTTTTGGCGAGGTGAAGTTGCCAGTATTATAGTGTAGGGGCCAATATAGGCGAAAGCCGAAGTAGTGTTCTAATGGAAGGGGGCCTAGGCGAAGGTGTTTCGTGTAGGCGGATCGTCGGCGGGACGAGTAAGTGGGATGGGAGGCTAGCGGCGAGGCTGGTTCGCCGGTAGTTCGGGTATGGTGGCCTGTAGCGGCGTGGGGCGGAGCGAACTTCGAATGGGATGGGGGCCTGGGCGAAGGAATTTCGTATAGGCGGGTCGTCGGCGGGACGAGTGAGTGGGATGGGGAAGCTCGCGGCGAGGCTGGTTCGCCGGTAGTTCGGGTATGGTGGCCTGTAGCGGCGTGGGGCGAAGCGATCTTCGAATAGAAGGGGGCCTGGGCGAAGGAATTTCGTATAGGCGGGTCGTCGGCGGGACGGGCTTCGATTTAGAAGGGAGTTCGGAAGTAAAGTTTAAATGGTTAATCATGGAGGGTGTCGTCATATCATGATCTTGATCTGGTACCAGATATGGATACACTGGCCTTGTAGTCAGGGGTAGTGGTACATCGGAAATACAATTCGGCGGGATTTTGGCGGTCCGGGAACCAGTCGGGGACGCCAGGTAGTTAACTAGGGCGGTGTAGGTCGTAGCTTATAGGTTGAGGATTTGTTAATGGGTGTAGGTACGGCTAGGGTAGGGTGTGCAGCGATATTTGATGATCGGCGGGGGGGGATCGGCGTAGAATGTTGTATCGGCCGGCTTGGCAGGGGTCTGGAAGGTTGGGGCTGTGTTGTGGCGGGGTTCGGCGGATTGTTCCGGCGAGTTTTGGAGGGGGGAGAGTCGCCGAGGGGTTTGTGGAATTTGAGTGGAGATTGCGGCGGAGCAGTGGGGAGGATTTGGTAATTGATTGGTAAAAAGGGGGCGGGGAGGTCGCGTGTATGGAGGGCTGAAATCGGAGTTTGAATTGGGTGCGGCGAGGATATAGACGACGGGGACTCGTGTCTGAGTTCCCCGTTTCTCTTTTTCTCTTTCCACCATGGCGCCGACGATTCTCAGCGTCAGCAGCAGCAGCGACAGCGGCAGCGACAGCAGCAGCAACAACAGCAGGGAGGGGTCGGAGGCTCCTTCCGACCAGATGGAGGTGGACGCCGGGGCGGTGACGGGGGCTCCTGCCGCGGGCGGGATGTCGCGGGCCCCCAGCGGGCAAGAGGTCCCGCCGGAGTCGCAGGGGGAGACGGAGGAGGAGGGTGGGGAGGGGGGGGAGGGGGGGGAAGAACTGGACGCGGCCGTGTGGGCGGCCATTACGGCGGTGAGGGGGTGGATCGAGCGGGCCCGAAACGACGAGGGGCCCGCTGCTGATGAGCTCGATGGGCTCTTGGTAAATTTGCGTTCCCTTGATAATAACCGTGTGAGCTGACGATCTGGTTTACTTTTTCAGAAGGGGCTTGGGGAGCGCTTCCCCGCGCTATCCGACGACGCGAGGGCTGAAAAGCCCGAATATTATTGCGCGGGGAGGTGGTTGGTGAACCGGGCGACGGTGGTGCGGATGGCCGCCGGGGAGGCTAAGGACGCCGCCGAGGCGTTGGACAAGGCCGCCCAGTCGGAGGTGAATCGCCTCCGACGCGTCGCGGAGAGGCTGGCCGAGCGCCGGGAGGAGGAGGCTCGTGAGGAGGCGAAGCGGAGCGCGGCGAAGGTGGCCGAGGAGGCGAAAGCCTCCTTCCTCAAGACGCTCGCCACCCTGCGAGTTGGGGGCCCGGAGGTCGTCGAGGCCTTCTGTAGGTCCTCAGGGCGCGATGAGGCGGGGAACCTGGTAAGTCGTTGTCTTGAATCTTGTTTTTTACTGTCTCTGATAATATCTTCTTAGGTCGCGGCGCCTAAAACGAGCACCAAAGCGAAGGTGCAGGCGCGTCCCGCGGCCAGGCCGGCGACGGGAAAGACGATTACTCTTCCTGGGTCGTCGATCCCTGGTCTTGAGGTGGCGGGTTCGTCCAGCGAGACGCTCAAGGGGGGGAGTGGTCGAGTGACGCGAGGGGGACGCTCGGGGACGGTCACAGGAAAGACCATTACTCTTGAGGTTGAGTCTGATGAGGGGTCAACGCGAGCGAAAAGGTCGAGTGGAAAGGAGGTATATGTCGATGTGTGTTTTATGTCCTGGATCTTATTCTTCACTGACATGTTTCGTTTCTAGGTGCCTCCCCTTCCGAAGCGCGTACGTGAGCCGGTGGTCGAGCCGCCGGCGAAACGAGCAAGAGCGCCGGGAGCGGCGGCCTCGGGTGGGGGCAGGGCGAAAGAGGAGGCGACAGGAAGACGGGACGGGGCGGTGAGTGCTGTCTTGAATTTTGTTCGTGACACTCTCTGACTATAATATTCAGAGGGAGGAGGGGGGTTGGGAGTTCGAGAGGGTGGGGCGGCTCCCCAGGGGTCAGAGCCGCCGCCTCCTCGAGTTCGTGTCGCCGGGGTGCGAGCGGTGCATCGGGCGTGGGGAGATGTGCACGAGGCGCCCGCCGGCGCTCCTGTGCCAGGCGTGCCGGGTATCGCACCACCGGTGCGATATCTTGGAGTCGGACGTGACCTTCCTGGCGCAGCAGGAGGTCCTCGCTCTCCGCCGGCAGCTGGAGGGGATGGAGTCGACGTTGGCGGGAGAGAGTGCGGGTGGGGGGGTGGAGGAAAAGGCCCAGGGTGAACGCCGTGGATAGGCGGCGAGCCAAACGACGCAAACGGCGTCGGCTCGCGGTCTTCGGCGACCATGAAGCGCCCTTGGGCCGAAAAAAAATAAAAAAAATAGGAAAAATATAAAAGTACAAAAATATTGTATTTTTCTTTTTCTTGTGTACTATAGTGGCTTGTAATAACAAGCCGAATGTTTTTCTTGTGAGGATGGTTCTTTGTGAGATCAGGGAATGTAAGATTGAGATGGGCTGGAGTGAAATAGGGAGGATAGGCGCCCTAAAAATAGCGCCGGGGCCGAAAGAATGACTTGAGTAAGGTGAAAATGTGGGAGGGGGTGACTCGGCGTCTCGCCGCAGTCGTTTGGGTGATGATTGGAGAGAGTGAAGATAGCGGCGGGTCCGAATAGGTGACTTAGGGAATGTGTATATAAGGGAGAGGGTGATTATGAGGCTTCGGCGGATCTTCATAAGTTGGATTCGGCGTCTAGGTCATCCGCCGCGGTCTCTTGTGCTAGGTTGTCGAGTTCCGGCGTGGATTTCTGAGTGAGGTCTTCGACTGAGTCGATGATTCGAGTGCGTGCGTGGTAGGGGATAACTCTGAATGCTGCGTAACGAAGTGCTGAAATGGCGCCGTTTGCTTCGGCGAGAACGTAGGATCCTCCTTTGGTTCGCCGCACGACAATCATGGGCCCTAGGTATTTCGGCTTTGTCTTCCTGTTCAGCTCGTTTTCTATCTGGGAGTTCCGGACCAGCACAAGTGAGCCGGGGGCGAAATTGTAATCTTTAATTGTTGCGGCGTGGGTTTTCTCAAAGTCCTGTATGGATTTGAAACGTCCCTGGATGACAGATTCCTTGACTCGTTGGAGGTCCTCGGGTCGTTTCTGGAGTGCCCTTGCTCTCGCCGCGATGAGTTGTGCGTCGGACATCTTGGAGGTGACCGCCGGCGAGATGTACGTCTGTTCGGCGAGGTCGAAGGGGAGTACTGGTTCGACGCCGTGGGCCATAAAGTATGGGCTATAGCCTGTGCGGCGTTGGATCGTGATTCGTTCAGCCCAAATGGCGTGGTATATATGCTGGGACCACTTGTCTGGGCTTGCGTCGGCGAGCTTCATTAGGGTTTCTCTGAGGTCCCGGTGTCGCCGCTCAATGATTCCGTTGGCTCTTGAGTTGTACGGCGAGATTCGGATGTGCTGGACATTGTATTTGGCGAGAAGGCGGGGTAAGTCCTTGGAGAATGAGGCGCCGTTGTCGGTTACGATCTCCTCGACTCGTCCCCATCTTGACAAAATATCTTCAAAAACGAAGCGTGCTATCGAGGCGGCGTTATCTTTGCGCAGCATTCGGAATTCGGGGTATCCGGTGAGCGAGTCTCGGGCCTGAACGATATACTTGAATCCGCCGGAGGGTGGCATTAACATCACGTCTATATGCACCCTGGAGAATAGCGGCGCGGGCGTCGGGCTTTGCGGCGTGGTATATATTTTCGTAAACTGCCTCGTTTGGCATCGGTGGCAGGTTCTGATATACCATTTGATGTCCTGATGCATTCCTGGCCACCAAAATCGGTCTTGGATCGTTGTTCTGACAGAGAAGAAGCCTTTGTGGCCGAGTTCGTCGTGGGCAGTTCTGATAATGGAAATTCGGCGTTCCGGCGGAATAGCGAGAGCGGCGTGACCTTTGTCGTTCTTTCTGTAGAGTTCGCCGTGCTGTAGGAAGAAACGAGTGGCTCGGCGTACGAACTGTTTGAATTGGGCGTCTGAAAGATCGGCGGGGCGGGATGGGGCGGCGAGAAATTTCTTGATACAATCGAGGTCTTTGAATCCTTTTGGGAGGCTTTGTGATCGGGGAGTTGTACGGGTTCGCTGTTTGGGGTATAGGCCGTGTCGGAAAGGTCTTGGTTTAGGAAGGAGTATTGATGGTCGATCCATTCTTCCAAGCCTTCGTCTCGCGGCGGATCGGTTTGTGCGGCGCCGCGGCGTGATAGGCCGTCTGGGCCGAGGTGTTTGGGCGCCGGCGTATGAATGATCGTGAAATTGAAAAGTAAGATGCCGGCGATCCATCTATTGATAGTGGCGTTGGGTTGGAGGTCTGGGTTGTTAATCATGCCTTTAATATAGCTGGCGTCGACTTCGACGAAAAAGTGATCGATGCCGACGAGGTATATGCGCGCCTCATATAGAGCTCTGAAGAGGCCGAAGAGTTCTAGCTTCGCCTGGGAGTAGTTTCGTTCTCTGTTGTTCCAGGTTCCGGACATGAAACGAGATGGGACCCTTTCGCCGTTTTCGCCGAGCTGTAACAAGATGGCGCCGTAGCCATGAACGGAGGAGTCTACACAGAAATGAACAGGTTGTCCTGACTCGTAGTCAATAGAACGAATGGCGCCGGAGGATGCTACGGCGTGTTTTAGTAGATCCATAGATCGGCGGGCGTCTTCGTCGAATAGGAAGGGCTGGTCTTTGCAGAGTAGTTTGTTGAGACCGGCGGATAGTCTGGCGTAGTTCTTAACGAAGTGTCTAAGGACGCCGGCCGTACCTAAGAATGCCCGAACATCGTGGACATCCCGCGGCGGCGGCCAATCCATTATCGCCTTGACCCTGGATGCGTCTGGGACTCGGCCGGCGTAATTACAGGTGTGTCCTACAATGACTGCTTCTGGTGCGGCGATGATGAGTTTCTTACCCGAGACAGTGGCGCCGACTACTTTGAGGCGTTGGAGGACGCGGTTGACGTCGTTGAGATGTTCCCAGATGAAGCGGCGGATGTTCGGGTTCCCCGGAATGGTTTCGTAGTTTCCGGCGGCGAGCTCGTATCGGGATTTAGGGCCTTTTACAGGAATATCGTCGATGTATGGGATACAGACATGGGGTATCTCGTCTTTGAGTACGAAGGTGACGTCGGCGTGCATAATTTGTTGCGAGTTGGTGTATCCCATAGGAATCGAGGTGAGGCGAAACGCGCCGAGGGGTGTTTGGAATGTTGTGAGGTCGCGGGATCGTACGTCGAGCTTTCTCTGGTCGAAGGCGACGAATAGATCGAGTGTGGTGTAGCAGGCATGGCCGCCGAAGGTCTCGGCGATGTGTTCTGTGGGGTAAGGGACGGAGGGGTCGCGTATGGAGACTTTGTTGAGTGGCTGGAGATCGTGTACAAGCCGAAGGGATTTTCCATCCTTTTTAACGACGCAGAACCATCGGGAGCGGTAAGAGGAATTGGACGGCTCGTAGACGCCGGAGTTAATTTTGTCTTTGATTATGCGGACCACTTCGTTGAAGATGCCCGGCGGAATAGGGATGTTTTTCATTACCCACGGCGTATGGTCGACGGTAGGAATTAGAACCGGCGCGAAGTATTGATAGTCGAGGGAGCCCTTTTCTGTTTCGTCCCAAGCTAGGCCGTCTTCATGTTGTAGAAGGGTCCAGTAGGCGAGATTCTTTTCTTCCTCACTGAGGAAGCCTGTTGGGTCGATGTCTAGGACGTCGAAGCGTTCTTGTGTAAAGCGGCGTCCTGGAATGAACTCCGGCGGATCGATCGGGAGCTTCGGTAGGTCTATGAGCGGCTGCGGGTGTGATTTGCGTATGATGCGGTAGTCCTCTGGAAGGGTCGCCAATATAGGTTTGGTTCGTTGGGCGACCTTTTTGTACTTGTAGGCGTGCCCGGCCGGTTGAGCGGCCGTGGTATTAAGAGTGCTGTTGGAGCGGGGTATTCTGTTGCGTACGGGGAGTGATTCATCGTCGAAAATAGAGTTAATGAAGAAGGCTGGATGTTTTTGGGCTTTGTTCTGGGCTGTGAAACCCTTTTCGGCGGATCGATCAGAAAAGAGGTGGAGATATCTATGGTGCGGGGATTGAAGGCGATATTTACAGTCGCCGGGCCGTGATGGAGCACATATGCGTCGGGTATGGTTGGGGGTATACGCCGCATATGTTCCGGCGGCCGCTGGGACGTCATTGTCTAGGGGGCGCTGTTTTTCTGTCCCGGCGCCGCGCTGAATCGTCGGGATCGACATGGTTTCGTTCGTATCGGGATGAGTAAGGTATAGCGTCTGTTCGCCGTCGGCCTCGTCTATGACCTGCGCCCTAGTGTGTACGAAAAACGGCCGGCCTAATAGTAACTGAAAGGGGGCTTTTCGACGACCTGGACTTGGACAACAATAGAGAAGGCGCCTATGGTGAGTCTGACGCGAGGGATGAGTCCCGCCGAGCGTGAGGTTTGTCTGTCGGCGGTTTCTACTGTGATTGCTTGGCTCATTATCGTCGGGGAGCCGAGGTCCTTCCATACCTCTTTTGGCACGGCGATAAATGTCGACCCCGAGTCGAGCAAAGCTTTTACTTCGAATTTATCATCGAGCCAGACCTCGATTTCGCGGAGGGGAATGTTCGGCGGGGCGACGGAAGGATCTTCGTCGCCGAAGTTAACCGGCGAGGTGGGCCTCGGGATTGAGGCGTACATTGCCATCTCGTGATCAGGATTTTCCCTAATTAGTTCTCGGCGCCCCGTGACAAATTCTTTACACTTCTTTCTGATTTCGGGAGAGGCGGCGAGCAGGCTTCGGATCGGCAGGGTGACTTCCGAGTCCAGAATCTTGTCGAAAACGTTGGATACCGCGGCGTCATCGTATGCTGGTACGGTGGTTCGGTATTGTGGTTTCGGATCCGCCGCGTCGTCCCTGTGCGGCGCCGAGGGCGTCGGCGGCGGGGCCGGGCGTTGTTCGGGTGGTTTCCCCTTCTTGCTGTTATCTCCCCATTTCGGGTTGGGGTCTCGAGGCGGCTTTCTGGTGGGGATTTCGATTCCGTCGAAAACTTCTCTGGGGCCTGGCCGTCTTCCGGCGGCGGCGAAGGCATTCTGCGGTTGTTCGGGGGATTCTTCTTGTTCAAAAAGGAGCGCGACTCCGTCGCAGGCATCGTCGTCTGGGGGGTCTTCTGGGGTGATAGCCTCGAAGTAGTTCGATTCCTGGATTCGCGGCGGCAGGCCGTTCGGCGGATTTGTATTGTAGGCTAAGGGAGGCGGTGCCCGGTTGAGGCCCTGGTACATAGATTCCTGTGATGGAGGGTGTGACTGATACATGGATTGTTGAGTCGGCGGTTGTCCCTGATATGTGGGATCCTGCCTCGGCGGAGCGATCCTTGGCGGCGTGTCGGATACGGGCTGAATGGGGAGCTGGACGCCAACTGGTGCGTAGTTTGGATTCTCTATGAAGAGCTTATTAATCCTGTCCAGTACTGACATCCCCGGTTCTCCCTGAGGAAGTCGGCCATTGGAGGGGTACAAGTACCCTTTGGCGTCGGCGAGCATGATTCCCCTCTGGATCAGGGAGATCTTGGGGACAGTCGCGGGTAGAGTGCGTTACACTGGCGCATACGGCGCATTTTCCGTTAAATCTGGCTTGTCGGGGCTGCGGCGGGCTCCTGCGGTTGGCGGCGGAGCGCGGCGGTTTGACTTCTCGGTGGCTTCACGGAGGGCGCGCATTTCCTGGATTAGGAGGGACACCCACGGTTCTTCTTGCTTGACCTGGGGTTGGTTGATGACTCCGTAGGCCGGAGCACCGGGCTGCGGCGGCGGCGTGTACGTCGTAACTTGTGTATAGGTGGGCATGGCCGCTGTCGCCGCATACATCAGTGGTTGGTCGGCGGTTGTGAGGCGGCCGCCGGTTAGGATGCGTTCTAGTTCTCTTACAACTGTGTCGATGTCCCAGGGCACGCCGGTAGGGTGGTCGTGCTTGACAAACCGCAAATTAAGATCCAGCTCTCTGTTTAGCGTCGGGTGGAGGCCTTCTCTGAACATACGCTTCTGTTCGAACTCTGATAGCATGCCGGCGTCGATAAGATACGAGGAGACGGTGATAAAGTTCCTATGGTATTCGCCGAGGGCGGCGGTGTTCAGCATAATTTGGTTGCGGCTTATGTTAATAAGGTTGTGGAGGTCGCCGAGTGTGTACTGGGTCGTAGCGTTTGGGTAGTACTTTAGGATAGCGTCTTTGAATGCCATAAAGTCGTTTCCTCTCGTTTCGGGCCTTTTGCACCATAGCTGATCGTCTTTAGCGTCGGCGTAGCATCTTGCCCAAGCGATCATTTGTGCATCTGTTAGGCCGGCGCTTCGTCCAAATAGCCGGACTCTGTTAAAGAAGATGGGGATTTCCGCGGGGTCGCCGGAGGCGTTGAACTTCGGCGCGCGGCGGTCTCCCGGGTAGGGCATTGTAGCTCCTGGCACTGGTGGGTTGGGACCACTTAATGGATGGGTATCTGGGTCACTGAGGTCTGGGAGAGGGGGAAAGGCGCCCGCGGGGGTGGTGCTGGTGCGGCATAGGCTGGTGCGGCGGGGGACGGCTGTTGGGGGGCGGCGGGGTCGATCCTGAGGCTGCGGGGGGGCGGCGGGAATGCCGGTATGGGTGCTGGTCATTGTTGGTATCGAGGCCGTCTTAGGAGGTGTACTGGGGGTGGGTGGTTGGGCGTTGTCAATTGGGGAGAGCCGCGGCCTCTGAGCTGGTGTCGGCGGCGTAAGAGGGGGGGTGGGGAGAGCCTCGCCGATCGCTCTTCTTCGACGGGGGATAGTGGAGAGTCGGGGGTGATTGCGTGGCCGTGTACGAGGGAGTCGGGGACGTAAAGGTCGTTGTCCTCCTGTTCTTCTGCGGCGGAGTATAACTGTAGGCCGGTGCGGCGGTGGAGATCTGGGGGGTTGTCTATGTCGGAGAAGAGGTCGGTTTCGATGGGGCCGGTGGCTGGAGGTTCCTGGAGGGATATTGACAGGTCCTCGATGCCGCCGGGGACACGAACGTGAGTACTGGGGCGAATTTCGGATTCGCGGAGGTCTTTAGGAACGTGGATGAAACGAGGGGGAATTATAGGCGATATAGGGTGTGCGGCGGCGGTGCTTGCGCTTTCGCCAGGCGGTGGGTTGCGTGTAAAAGGAGTGATAGATGCTCTTCTGGGACGCCGGGTGGGTGGGTCGTCTGCGGCGATGGGACGCGCGTCGACGGTTCGGCGCGGACGGAGATCTGGGTGCGGTGGGACGGGGTTCTTCTGTTCGGCCTCTTGTAAAGAGTGTGGAATAATGGTATGGTTGGCCGGCGGTTGTGGCTGAGGCTGTTTGACTGTTTTCCGCCCTTCTTTGCAGCCTTAGTGAGTATCGCGTGCCCTTGGAAGGGCCTGAGATCGGTTGGAACGACACCTTTTTACCTCCCTCGCGGTGGGCTCCAAAATGTAGACTATCAGACTCCCCTAGATAGGGACAAAGGCGGCGGCGGCGTTCGACCACAGGGAGGCGATGTCAAAGGTGTCGAGAGGAAAAAGGGGAGGTCCTACCAGATCTACAGACTACCTACAGGCTCTCAGAAGCGACACTCAGCTCAGATGTACAAGGATCTGGCCGTTAGGCAGATCCGCCGCGCCTTCGAATAACTCGCCGCGGCGATCCGGGCCTCGGCGGCTGTATAGGGATCGCCGAGTCCTGACTGAACCGGCGAAGGGGCCGCAGCGGCGGACTGGGTGCGGGGCCGGCGGAGGTTCGCGCCAGTGCAATTCCGCCTGGTAGTCGGGGAGATGACGTCGGAACGACACAGAGAAGATGCGGGAGAGAGAGAGTCGACACCACTTGAAAGGGGAGTAGTGTCGGCGGTGGAACGACGCGGAGGCGGCGAGAAGTGGGAGACTGGACTCAGTCAAAAAGGGGGCGCCGGCGCCGACGGTAGCGGTGGACACAAGAAGAGTGACAGCTGCGTCGAGGCGTCGACGAAGTATAACAGATGCCTAGAAGAGTGACGGCTGCGTCGAGGCGTTGGGGAAGAATCACAAACGATTAGAGGAGTGACGGCTGTGTCGAGGCGTTGAGGAAGAATCACAAATGTTCAGGGGCCGAGCGGCGGCGGAGGCTAGAGAGAGAGGGGCGGCGATGCAGATATGAGTGGGAAGCCCCCGGAGCGATTACTAGACGAGTGACAGCTGCGCAGAGGAGAGACGACCAGGGCGGCGAATGAGCTCGGCGGCTTCTATCCTGTGAGATCCGGGGTCGCGCCGTCAGGACGGGATCGGCGAGGGCACGTGACCGGGAGTTCGCCCGATCCGGCTGTCTGGTTCTCTGTATATACTGGTTTCTTGAAGGAGGCTTCTTCACTTATGGGTGGTCTCTGGTAGCTGCGTTCTAGAGTGTATATCTGCTGCTTTTTAGGATAGATACATGCTCTCTATATATACTATGAGTCCTTGATAAGAAATATCACTTAAAGCGGCGGGCGGCGAGGCGTGACAGGCGCGCCGCGACGGCGGGGGCCGCCGCCGAGATGCGCCGCCAAGCCACCAAGACCTAGGGGCGCCCCAATCGGAACGGCGGAGTGCTGGTACGTCGTGTCGAATGTCGGGGCCGTTCGGATCGGTCAGGGCGCGCTCTATATAGATCTGAAACGCCAAGGGGTCGAATAAAACTAAAAAGGGGAATATACGGACGGCCGCCGGGCGCGCTACCGCGCTCGGCGTATAATGTGGGATGATAAGAATATGAAACAATCAACGAAATGGACCTGAGATTGGCTATCGTTCACCCAGCCGGCGCGGCGGCGGGCATACACCTCCGCGATGGCGCGATATACATCCGCCGCAGCGTATCCGGCCGCCGTGCGAGCACTTCCGAAGCCCGGAGTCACCGGATTCGGCGGAACCGTTCTTGAGAGAGGCTGGAGAAGGGGAACTAGGATTTGGTCGAAGGGAGGACAAGGTAATCATAAGATAGGAGTGGAGGCGTCGCCGCCGGTTCGTATGGTCGGCGGCGGCGGCGGCGTGGATCCTGTTCCTAGGCCGCCGAAGGTCCGGCGGCCGCTGAGCAGGCTGTATTATGGGTAACGGCGGCGAAGGCTGGTTTGCTGACAATAGTACGCGGGGTGTCCTGGGTATGGCATAGGGGAGTACCGCCCTTACGGGCCTGTGCCGCTGGACCGGTACAGGTTAGTGCGGCGCACTACAACGCGTCGATCACAAGTCTCCGGACCTCGGATCCGCGTTCCAGACAAAGAGAATTGACCCTGCAACCTTGTCCTCAGTCCCTCTCCTTTGTTAAACATCACAGACTTACTTTGTCAGGCTATCCAGAGCCCTTCCGAGTTGTTTCCCCGAGTTCCGCAGAGTTCCGCTCAAAGAGACCTGGTTCCGAAGGTTCCGCACATATTCTGACCTTTCTATATGCGTCCCCTTTAATCCATTATGCTCTTGTTCCAGACATGCTTAGTATTGTTTCTTTTGACCTATGTGTCCCTTAAACCATTCCTATGCGCTCCTCTCCTTTGTAGATAGCGATATGTGTTCCCTTTTCTTTATGACGTAGGTTCTCTGACCGCTGGGAGGCTCAGTCTTGGACGTTTAGTATAAATATAGCATGACTCTCGTAGTAGAAGGGGAGTTGAGTGGAAGCTTAGTGGGAGCTTAGCTTGCAGTTCTCACATCGTCTCTAAGCCTCTCGACCTCTAGTCTACTTGTTCATAGTGGACTCTCTCGTCTCTATAGTCTAATATACGACATTTCGTGTTCTGTACAGTCGATCGGTGATCTCTCTTTGCAGTAGAGCCGTTCGTGCGTTCGTATAGTTCGCCGTCATCGTATAAAGGCTTCTCTATCTTCTCTCACCCGAAACAAGACCCTCTCACGTGTTTCGATCCGTTTCGCCCGGTTTCGCTCGTAACCCAGTTACTCTGCGTGCCGCTCGCATTTGGTCTCGCAACACCTTCTCCTCTCCATTGTCGTCGGGAAAGGACACCATATCACCCCTTTCCTCTTGACTTTCCACTCTCCGCTTCCTCAAGACCAGCCTGGTGCTATTCCGCACCGTTTTGATCGGAAACGGTCGGTTTCATCGTCCCTCACATATCCTTCGATTCTCTCAGTCCCCTTCCGTCATCGTTTCGCACCTCCATCCCTCGCATCACATTTCGACACACTCAGCAATTGTCCTTCGTCCATCGTATCGCGTTTCGAATCGTTACGCCGCGTTCCGACACTTTAGACTACGAGTGAGATCGGCTGCAGTCGCTTGCCAGTGTGTTAGCACAGTCGATTAGTCACGTTCGGGTTGGTGGTTCGACTAGCGTAGCTTAATTAATTTAGTTCTTGTGCCTTGGGTTAGTCGGCTTTAGTCCAGAGCTCGCAGCTGAGCCGGAGAGTCGATTTAGCCTTCGCACCGCCACCGTTGATCTCGGAAGAAGTTCACCCTCGGAATTCTTCCTCGAGCGCTTCCCTCATATCCCCGGTTCTCACCAAGCCCTTCCATTGTATATCCCTATTTCCCTCCATTCCTTCGTGCCCTTAGCGCGGGTGTAGCTCTCTGCAGACCGCTTGATTCCACGCGTATCGTATACGATACGTGCGTATATTTTCAGCTTCATACACATATGGTCATATAAAATACACTCTGAAGCAAGATAATACGCATACGCATGTATAACATACGGCGTATACAGGACCATACTGACTAATATGATATTTTGACCATTACACCTCTTGTTCGGGCTTCAAAATACTTACATGACATTCCTTGACTTAAGACAACTTATATAAGTATTGATAAACTAACAAGAGCAAGCAGTGAGGGGAGGTGGAACCATGACTGAAAGTCAGTTGTAATTTCCACACCTTAGTACCAAGCAACTGACCCTTGAATCCTTGATACCATGTCAAACCTGGGAATCAGGCCTTGAGACTGAGATCCAACACTAAAGTTTTGGTGAGTAGTTGCTCATTTTTGTGAAAGGAAAGCAGAGCTGACTTTTATTTAAAGTCAGAGTTTTCTTACTGGTTTCAGACCTTGAAAATATACAGTCAGTGACAAAAGTATTGCACCACCCAAGAAAATTTCATAACTTCCTCAAAACTCAACATTTCTTAGTGTTAGGACTAGTGTTTTTGGATGAGGTGGCTAGTCCAAGTGTACTGGAATAAGTCCCTGCTTCCTTCTTCTGACAATGTATAGATTGGAGAGTGAAGTAGCAAAGGTTAGATGTACTACTAAGAAGTGAGCTATAGGCTCAAGCTTGACCTAGCAGTAGTGTAGCAATGTGCTCTTCTGATACTATACTTCACTCAACTGATATGCTCTCTAGCATATGGATAAGGAGATATATCTGTGCTGAAGGTAGCCATACTGTATTAGACTACAGTATCCAGAAGGAATTGTCGAGTACATACTATAGGTTATAGGGAGGGATTTATTTGGACCAAAATGAAATACCACCCATGAAGGTATTGCAAGGTGTATGTTGGAATTGTAACTGCATTTATTTTATTACTGATTATGAAAGCTCGCTCATAAGGCAATAACTCAAACCGCAGACGCAAACCCGTGCAGAATTTGCAAGAGCTCAGTCGACTTGAACACAGCGCTGATATCTATCAAGAACAGAACGGGGAATAGTTCTCGGTGAGTACTGTAGACGCTTGCGACTGATAGTACGTTCACAGGAAAGTGCTAGATGAGAGACGATTCGATTGGGAGGGAAGACGGTGGCGTGAACCATAGAGTGCCGTGAAGATGTAGAGCAGGCAGATATTGGCAGATACGAGAGTCTGTGGATGGCTTATATGTAGCACTGGCGGTGCATCATTACCATTATCAGGTTGAGATGGTCTGTTCAATCAGCAGAGATTGTAGTATACTTGATATGAGTGAATTGGAAAGGCATCTGACGCAGTGACTCCGCGCACCCGCGAATAATGAATAATCTAGATTGGATATATGTCTTCAGCCTCGAGGGAAGAGAAGTACGGAGGCAATGTTATTTATTTTATGAGGAAGAGGACAATTGGGACAATTATTATATTATAGTATCCTCTGAGTTGCGCGCGCGTTGTCAACGTTACAGCCAGTTTGTTTGGTCCGACCATACCGTAAGCCGTAAGCGTGCCCATCACGTCCCTGCTACCGCCATCGCCATCGCCATCGCCATCTTCTTCCTCCTCCCCGCCACCTCTGCTCTTTCTCTTTGCCATGACCGCCCTCGCGCCTTCTGCAGCACTCTCGACCTCGTCTCTCGCGGGGCCTTCACAACCAGGCCCGTCTCAGGTATCATCGTCCCTTTCTCATCCATCTTCTCCAGCAAGTCCAACTGCAAATTTTGGCTCGGCCCAGCAGGCCGCTCTCAATGCCGCCGTCGCTGGTACTGCAAGGGGTCATACACATCTACGCTCTGGTTCAAGGCCTGGCACGCCCACTAGTATCATGCTGAACGGCACGACTGTCAACGGGAGTAGCAATAATAATAGTACTAGTAGTAGTAGTAATAATAATAACAACAACGCCGGTGGTCCCTCGCTCGAGCCTCCTTCGGGCGTCTCGTACGCTGATTTCATCTCATCATGGAGCGACGCACACGTCGCGCGCTGGCTCGCCGCGCTCGACCCGCACGGAAAATGCGCAGCGCACGCGGGCGCGTTCCGCGCGGCCGACATCCGCGGGTCCATCCTCCTCGACCTCGACCAGCCCTCGCTCAAAGAGATCGGCGTCACAAGCATCGGGGACCGGATACGCATCCTCAATGCCGTCAAGTCGCTGAGGATTCGTTGTAGTGCTAAGCATGCGCAGGTTAATGGGCATGGCGGACATGGGACGGGGTCCAGTGTGAGTAGCCTGGCGAGTAGTAGCAGTAGTAGTGGAACGACGACCACGGCGAACGCCTTGATGCACTCGAGCCCGAAGCTCACTGTGACCAACACGGACTCGGTGGACGCTTTGACGCGTCAGCAACAGCAACAACAACAACAACAACAACAGCATCATCGTAGCCGACGACCTGCACCGCTCCAGCTGCGAAGTCCATCTCAAACGCAAAATGATCTCCCGCGCCTCATCCGTGATACGGGGCCCATGCCAGACAGCGCGCGCTCGACTGGCGCTGGCGCGACGCCTCTCCGCGCTCTCCCGCTCCCGAATAGCTCGTCTCAGAGTCAGGCGAATACGCCACAGGCTGCTTCGTCTTCGCATTCTTCGTCTGGGTCCGGCTCGGGGGGTAATTTGGGGAGTGGTAGACCGCACCTCCCGCCCCTGCCTCCGCCGCCGCGTACGCAGATGCCGCTCCCGCCTTCTCAGGGTTCGCGTGGACAGCCAGGTCGTCTGCTCGCGGGCTCTGGGAGACGCACGCCGACTCAAGCTGAAGCGCCTCCGCCTCCGCACTACGCGCCACCTCCAGTCCCTTCGCAGGCACCGCAACAAAATCAGCAAGGTTCGGCAATCGCTCAGACGCCCACGCAGTCTCAGAACCCGGCATTACTGACGCCTTCGTCGTCTGCTTCTGCTGCTGGCGGGTGGAAGGGCGAGTATGGACTTCCTGCAGGCCCGCGTTCTGGGCAGGGAGTAAGCGCATCTTCGCGTGCCACCTCGCCGCTTCCTGGTGGGCTTGGGCGTCGTTCTCCGGGAGGTGTGAACACGCATACGAAGGCTCCGAGCTACAGCGCGAGCAGCACTAATTCTGCTTCCATTAAAACGGCTCCGCGTCCGAATACGAGCGGCGGACATCCGTATGCTACTGCAGGCAGCTCGAGCTCTGGAGGGTCGTCGTCGTCATTGCAGCCTCCGTCGCAGAGCGGTGGTGCGGTTGCAGGAGCGTCTTTGTCGCTCACACTGTCACCAATCGCAGAATCATTCCTCGGTAATAGCGGTCTACCAACGCCCGTCCCTCCCACCGCAGGGTCGTCCGCTTCATCGTCCTTAGTGAACCTCGGCGCGAGCACTTCCACCAACCCAAACGCCTCGGCGTACCACGTCGGACGGGGTCCCTTCCGTCCCTCCACACCCTCTTCTCATACAGGTCAAGGCGGCAGCGGCGCACCGTCGCTGGACGACCTGCGCCGCCGACTCGTCCGCTTCCGCCTCGCAGAAGACGGCCATAGCGCGATAATCAACGTCACGGAATGCGCGAACGGCGTGGAGGTCCTCGAGCGCGTCTTGCGCAAGTTTGGGAAACTTGGGAGTAATATTAATGGAGGTGCGAGTGGGAATGTCGATCCGGATTCGGATGAGGGTGGGTTGAGCATTGATGGATGGGCCGTTTACCTTGATTGGGGAGATGATGAAGCTGGGCCTGGTATGTGTTTTCATTGTTTGGTGGGGGGATAATGGATTTATATTGATTTTTTGTGTATTGTACAGCGAAACCTCTACGCGAAGCCGAGCTCCTCACCCTCTGCTCTGCGGGCCCTGACCATCCCGTGCGCGAACACGGACTGACAGTGCGGCGAACGAACAAGCCGAAGCGCTCGAAGACACTACAACAGATATTCGGCGACCCCGGGACGCCGCACTCGCCTATCCCACAGGTCAGCGTGGCGCAGGATGATGAGCAACAGCAACACCTTGGCAACTCGAGCGTTGCGTTCCCGCGCACGCTTACACCGAGCCAGGAGCGCGACAGGGAGCGTGAGATGAGGAATATGAAGCGTGCGAGCTCGATTAGCGTGTTGAGCGGGTTAGGCGTGCGCGACCCGGAGCGGATACTCGATTCGTCGGAGTCGGCCTCGCATACCCCTGCGAGTGCGGCGAACGCGAATGCGAATGGGGGTGAGAAGTCTGGGGGGAAGAGTCCGAGTGCGTCGAGCTTTGCTGGGAAGATACGGACGTTCCTCGGTGCGCGTCCGCCCAGCGAGCTCATCGCGACGCACTTGCCTGCGTACTTCCCGTATACGCAGCCGAAAGTCTTACGCCGGACCGTACGTCAGTCCATGCGGTTTAGCTCGGGTGCGGGCTTGGGACAGCGGGATAGTGCGATTGCGGGTGCTGGGTTGGCGGCTAACGCGAGACGGGCGAGTCGGATGAGCACGGCTACTGCTGCTGGTGGGCGGACGAGCATGGCGCTCGAGAAAGAGCACCAGAACCAGAGGAGGGCGAGTATGGCGAGCCTCCCGCCGCCCCCGGTTCCGGATAAGAACAGGACGTCGACGGACGAAGTCCCGCGGATGAGTATCTCCACTGAGGACGGCCACCCGATAGATTTGCACGAGGGTGGGAAGAAAGACGATAAACCGACTCCGCATCTCCTCCCTCCCGTTAACTTCCCAAGCGAGTCGTTCGCGGATTCGTTCCACGATGTTACAGTCGGGAGCTCGACGGGTCCTTCTTCTGCAACTGCAGTTGCTTCTGGAAGTGGGACTGGGGGGGCGGGGACTGGGACAGGCGCGGGTACGGATGGTGGTGCGCGGTCCGGACCGACGCCGACGATGTCGCGCACGCCGTCGACGGCATCGCGCGTGTCGCACCGCTTCAGCTACATGTCGGAGCTGCGCGCGCGGCGGGACAGGTCCGACACGGCGAGCATGCTCACCGTCGATGAGATCACGGCGGAGGTGGAGCTGAACCGCCGGAAGAGCCTCGCTGCGAGCGTGCGCTCGCACGAGAGCAGCGTTGCTAGTGCTCGTGCGAGTATGAGTGAGCGGCCTGCGAGTACTGCTGCTTCTGCTTCTGCTGCTGGTGCTATTGTAGCTGCGGAGGGAGGAGGGAAGGAAACGTCGTCGCCTGAGGTTGACGAGGAGGAGCTGTTGATGGATGAGGATGAGGAGGGCGATGAGATGGGGAGTGATGTGGACGATGAGGATACGCTAGATGAAGAAGAGGAGGAGGACGAGGAAGATGAGGAAGCGACGCTTGCGAATGAGGATGAGGATGCACCTGTAAAGTCTACCAGAGGTAAACAGCCGTTTCTCTCTCATCTTATTGCTGCTTGTCGCTGAGTCTATCGATTCCAGGTAAACGCGGCGCGAAATGGATCCGAGGCGCGCTCATCGGCGCGGGGTCCTTCGGGAGCGTCTACTTAGGCATGGACGCGATGAACGGCCTCCTAATGGCCGTCAAGCAAGTCGAGCTGCCCACCGGGTCCGGCCCAAACGAGCAGCGCAAAAAATCCATGCTCGAAGCGCTCGAGCGCGAGATCGACCTCCTCCGCGAGCTGCAGCACGAGAACATCGTGCAGTACCTCGATTCGTCCTCCGACGACACGCATCTATACATTTTCCTCGAGTACGTGCCCGGCGGGAGTGTGACCGCGCTGTTGCGCAATTACGGCGCGTTCGAGGAGGCGCTGTGCAGGCACTTTGTGAGGCAGATCTTGCAGGGGCTGAATTATTTGCATAGTCGGGATATCATACATCGCGATATCAAGGGTGCGAATATCCTTGTGGATAATAAGGGCGGGATCAAGATTTCGGACTTTGGGATCTCGAAGAAGGTTGAAGAGAGTGGGTGTTGTCTTTCCCTCGTTTTTGCACAGAAAAAGTAAATAAGATACTGACGACGATTTGGCTGGCCCTTTTTTTTTTTTTTTTTTGCAGCGTTCCTGGGCGGAAATGCACGCGGCCACCGACCTTCTTTGCAAGGATCCGTGTACTGGATGGCGCCGGAGGTGGTGAAGCAACTCGCGCACACGCGCAAGGCGGACATCTGGAGCGTCGGGTGTCTCGTCGTGGAGATGCTCACAGGCAACCATCCATACCCTACACTCAACCAAATGCAAGCCATCTTCAAGGTCCGTGTCCCCCCCCCCCTTCTTTTCCCTCTCTCTGAGGAAATTTTCTAAATACTGAATTCGTTTTATGTTGATATATAGATTGGCTCGTCCGCAAAGCCGACTGTCCCGTCAGACATCTCGCCCGAATGCGAAGACTTTCTCCAGAAGACGTTCGAGGTGAAGCACGAGGCGCGGCCGGATGCTGACGAGCTGCTCCAGCACGCTTGGATCGTCCACGGTCCTTATTCCTCTTCCGCCTCCTCTTCCTCTTCGACGACGAAAACGAAGGCTGCCAAGTCTTAGTCTTGTCTAATGTCTTTGTTTTTTTTTTCATTTATTTTTCTTTGTGCTTCTTCTTGGGATCGCACGCGCATACGCGCTTTCTTCATGTGGAGAAACGTACTCATTTTTGCTGCTTTTCGTAAGTACGTAGATTTTCTTCCCTTTCCTCCATTTTTCCCTTCGTCCCTTGTACTCAGTCATGTCTGGTCATGTCATGCCATACATACCAACGCCCCGACGTCGTCTCTCTCTGCATTTCCTCAATTCTCTCCTCTTTCTTCTCTTGTGTTCATGCTCTGATGATTATGACGAGCTGTGTAATAGCACTCACTACTACCTAGCAAATGCCCCCCCCCCTTTTACCTACCCGCGCCTGTCCCTTCCTCATTCGTCTTCTACCTGCTCCTGCTCGCCCTTCGCACCTAATGTACATAGAGTAAACAAGCTAGCCGTACATGCCGTTCGTGACGTTGTGTTTTTTGCTACTGCTGCCGCCTGCTGCGTGTAATTTGGATGTATTCAATCGATATACCAATACATAAGTATTTTTGAAATTGAAATGTCTATGGACGGGATATCTATCGGAGTTCGTTCGGAATACCTATTTGAATTTTTTTTTTTTTTGGGAAGGGGAAGAAAAGCTAAGACGGTTACTTATTAGACCCGCGTTCTTTTTTTTTTCTTTTTGTCTCTCTCTCCCTTTAGATAAGTTAGCTGGCCGGGCATTGGCAACGCAACGGTGCAATCATCCGATCCGTCTCAGAATGTGTATCTCCCCCCCACCCTCACCCTTCACCCTGTCCGAGTCCCATCCCAAAGGCCAGGGCAGGATACGCGATGATAATGACATCTGCCTCTCATGATCTTGCCTTTTCAAGACCTAGCCTCAGCCTCAGCCCTCAGCCTCAGCCCTCGGCCTCGGCTTCACCTCCAGCAACGACGACTTCTTCGCGCTTGCGCTTCTTCCCCGTCGCGCGCGTCCCGGGGCCCCAATGCGGCGTCGGGTTCTGCTGGTACCGCACAAGCTTCACCTTCGACGACTGAAGCGAGTTAGACTGCGGGTGGTGTGAGAAGTTCGCTTCGAATCTGGGATACATTGAGAGGGGTGTTTTGTTTTTTTTTTTTTCGAGTTTGGTAGTCAGTTAGTTAGTTAATTGATATTGACGGTTTGATGAGCCACAGATGGGAAATACCAAGGGAAGAAAGAGAAGAGAAGAAGAGGAAGGAGGAGGAGTAGAGATTTTTGAGTTTGAGTTCAAAGAGGTGAAATTCGGAAGACAGGGGGAAGGGAAAGGACGAAGGCGAATACGAAAAGAGAGAGACAATAAGAACGGCACGAGGTCCCCCGGAGAGATGTGGCCGCAATTGAACGTGTGATTGCAAATTACACCGTGACCAATTCTGAGCCTCCCACCCCACCCCACCCCATAGAGGTCGAAAAACAAAGCAGGCCCGCAAAGGGCAAGGAAGGCATTCCGCACAAAATAAAAATAAAAATGAAAGAACAAGATAACTACTTACCGCGGAGACTTGGAATGCAGATGGAATGACGGTGAATTCTCGGGTATGCTCTCAGGCTTGACGGGATGCGCCTTGACCCAGCCGCGGAAGACGTCGTGCACGTCCTGTCGCGTCGCTGTCGTCTTCAGCGAGCCCGCTAGAGCGTGTGAACGTGAGATTGAGAAACCAGCATGGAGGAGACCGTTTCTTTTCGTATACGTATTTATTCGATAAGGAGAATATGGTACGAGATTCGGGTTAGAAAGATTCGAGACTACTGTAACAGGAAAAGGAAGCTATACGTACGACATTTCTTCCAACGATGGCGAGACGCTATGGAATATCCCTGCTACCCGGCTAGGTGTAAAGTAGAACGGAGTATCTAGTTCCTGTCCAGATCCAAGAGATCCAAGAAGTAGACATAGTTTTCAAATACGTTGAGCCCAAGAACGACACGAACAATAAGAGCTGGAAGGTAACAAAAACGAACCTCTTTTGCAACGGTAAGCATTCCCTTCATCCTCGTCGACGTACCGTAATTCCCCGGATTCGTTTCTACGTGCGCTAGCACCTTCTCGACAAAGGATGGATCGTGGATCGGGCCGGACCACATTGGACCTGCAACCTGTTCGGGAGGGAGACAATTACCCAAGGTGCACACAGAGCAGCGCAAGTTCACAGAACGATCAGTAACTCAATCTCCCGCCGAAGAGAATCTTGAGGGTTTGAGAAGGGATACGCACGTGAAGTGTGCTATCGCATTCAGGGCATTTGTCCCCCACTGGAGGGCCTGCTCGCTGTCTGAATAGCAGATTCACTTGCCCGTTCTTCTCAGAGACTTTCTCGATGATTTTCCCGAGCGGTTGTTCGTAGAAGGCCTGACAGCCCGAGCAGACGTAGTAAGTTGACGTCTTGCTAAAGGTAGACGAGCATTCATGTTGAACATTATCCCCCATGATCAATGCCGAGAAAGTAATACCTTGCTGCTTTCTTGACCTCGGCTGGACTCGTTTGTATGCGGATGAATACTCGGACGTAGAAATCGATTGAAAGAGAAAGGAGAGGGTGGATGAATCGACCATATCGCGCGGCAGAAGTGGATACGCTATGAAGAACAAGCCGGAGGGCCTAGAGGGAGAGTTAAGGCAATGTTATGGAATAGTTTCTGTTCACCCCGACTTACAGCTTCGTGGCAATACTCAGCTTTCACCGGTATACCTCCATAATTCGAGAAGCTGTACACAAGTACGTCAATACGTTCAGTCAATGGATATAAGGGAACATCGGAACAAACCATTTTTCTGGATAGTTGTTCGTAGCAAGGACGGTCATGTCCGTGCATGTTACACAAACCAGTCCACCATCGTTCACACATTGGACTGCAGCGTCAATGAACGGAGCGGCAGTCCCATACGGGTCCAGGTCTACACAGTCCACTCGCAGTCTGTCGGCTCGGTGGGAATACATCAGGGCACTTCGCATTGCAAGAAATATGCAAATATAGTCAGTACGAAAATCCCGTTTAAGAGGCAATCCGATAATTCACCAAGCATCTCCTTCATTAACCTTGACTTTTGCAGGTAATACTCCTTTTGATGCTGAAGGTTTCGTCTTCTCGTCATTATTTTCAGTCTTCCCTCCTTCCGTTTCAGCAGACACTACGGGTGCTGGCCCAGACTCAGACCTCTCTCCAAGGTCATTAAGCTCGACGTTCCGCTTCATAGCCTCAACAGCCGCAGGCGACAAATCATTCGCAACAACATATCTATTTCAAACCAGCCGTCAGAATGAAGTACAAACAAGGAAAGATGCTGGACGGACTTGACGAGCGGGATCTCCTTCGCGTACCGGATCGCACGCAGACCAGTAGCCGACAGTGGTTCAAGAATCGTAAACCGGTAAGGAACATACTTGTTCCTGACTTGTTAATAAAGCAGGATGATATAGCATACGATGAAGACCTTACAGTAGGTTGTTTATAAGCGTCCGGTTTGTTCTGTTCTGACTCGGCAGCGGGCGCTCCTCCCTCAGCAGATGCATCGGTCATAGTAACATCAGGGGCTTCAGCAGGCTTTTTTACATCAGAGTCTCCTTCACCTGTGAAATAAATATCTTTCAACACCACATTATACTAAACGCTTGGACACTCACTCTTCGCCTTCTTCCTCCCATGCTTCTTCGCGCCTCCCTTCCCCGGCCCCTCCCTCGCAGCAGTCCGCTCCCTCCACTTCCTCTCCTTACCCTCATCAAGCGCCTCGCTCCAAACGCGTATACACGCAACGCTCAGATCACGATTGAACTCCTGCACGGGATTGAGGAACGCTTCGTCCGTGCCCGGGAGCAAGATCCGCGTGGTGTTCTCCTTGTGTAGTGTGAAGCCGTCTGGGACTGGGATTTCAGGCAGCGATAGTGTACTGTCCGACGTGCTTGCCATCATCCTTCGGACGCGACAGAGATGCGCGCGATGTATGTACAAGGGCAGAGCCCTGAGGCTGTTGAGACGATGTATGGCGAACGTCGTTGTAGCTATTGCAGAAATTTACTTTGGTGGTGGTTGATGACTTCACTCCTCACGTGGTCGTTCATGGCCAACTTTTTCTCACACGAAGCGCATTTGTAGTGTAGTAGTGTATGAAAAGAAAACGTCAATTCATCATCGAACACAGTACACGAATATATCGATATCAATACAATGAAAAGAACAGAACGAAGAACGAGTCACACAGAAGACGCCACTTATTTCGCACCAGCCGAGAACTCTGTTACAAACTGATTAGTATATTGGACCAGACATCTTTGATTGAAGACACGCACTCGTCACGGACTTGGTACCCTCGCTGATAGCGTGCTTGGCCAGCTCACCAGGCAGGATGAGTCGAACAGATGTCTGGATCTCACGAGAAGAGATGGTCGACTTCTTGGAATATTGCGCGAGTTCTGTTCATCACGTCAGCAACATCATCTTCTATATATGAAGACGTCGCTCACTGGATGCTTCGGTAGCAATACGCTCGAAGATATCATTGACGAACGAGTTAAGGATGGCCATCGCCTTGTTCGAGATACCCGTATCAGGGTGTACCTGCTTAAGCACTACACAACCAAACCAAACAACCACCAATCAGTCGCGTGCTTGCGAACCATAACCAAGTCACGCACCCTTGTAGATGTACGAAGCATACGTCTCCTTGCGGAGCTTCTTGCGCTTCTTCTTGTCGTCGCCTGATGCGCTCTTCTTCGCGGTCTTTGCAGACTTATCAGCGGTTGTCTTTGCTGGCGCCTTAGACGCGGGCGGAGCCTTGGAGGCAGTGGAGGCCGGAGCCTTACCAGCAGTCGACGCAGGCTGACAAAGAAGTCAGTGTGTGATGACGTCGCAACTTATTTGAGGCCACTGCTCACCTTAGGGGCCATTGCTGTTATCTAGATTTACGAGAATTCGGGTTTGGGGTATTATGCTGCAAAGTCCAAAGTCACCGTCAGAACGAGTTTTTTTAAGTAGAAGTACGTGTATGGGTGATACATACAGTATGAGATGCGTTTGAGAAGCGAAGATGCTTCGCAGGACTGAGAGGCAGCAGGAGAGTTGGTGGTGGAAGGAAGAGAGGCTGAGAGGTGGTCGTTGCGGCGCTCCTTCTTTATAAAGCCAAGTCAAACAATGCACGTGATGTTTTGTTCCCTCTGGCGGTCGCGTCGCGACGCGTCCTCAATTGCCACAACCACCTAATCAACGCGCTCTTCGGTCCTACAATTGAGCAGATACAACACAGTGAAAATCAATATTGGCATCTCCGTTCATTCGCTTAACACGGTCTATGGTGAACAGTACAAGCAGTATTTCAGCATTTTATTATTTTGATCCTCTTTCCCAGTGTTCTTCAATACGTGTATGCATCTCTCCCCCAATTCTAGGTTTGCCGTCTCCGTAGTCCACGTCACGCACCACTAGCTTTCGCATACTGGTCCTTTTTCTTGACTGAGCGCTCGCTAGCACGGCGAATCGCCCAAGTAAATTCGTATGTCTTGCACGCGTCCTCGAATGAGCTCAGAATTAGACCAGCCTCTTCATCATTCTCTTCAATGTCCTCGATAACGTCAATAAGGTTCGAAACCTCAGAAAAGAATGGATCATCGTCGGGGAAGCGGTGCGTTTCCTCGTAGTCATCGCCGGGACGCCGAATATAGAGGACAGGTTGCACGTAAGGGTTCACCAGCCTAGCCATAACTGTAAGTGAGCACGCATAATTTAGCGTAGTCGTGTGCTTACTTGAGGGAATAACCATCCGCGAAGACTTCCAGTTCACAGCTGTAGTTCGTTCCTTGAAGCGCGACAGCGTGCGTCAGGCTGCCGACGGCACCGGTTTCGTATTTCCTGCGTCACTGTTAGCATGCGTGCCATTGATGCTCACTGACAACGAACCAGACGGCACTTGTAATACGTGGAACTCTGTTCTCTGGAAGAATCTTTGACTCGTCAATGGACATTTTTGACAACTTGCCGGGTCCTTCATCCCATTCGAGAGAATGCGCTTGGACAGACGAGATATCGACATCACCGCCGAAGTAGCGGGACAGATCGCAGAAGTGGGTGCCCTGCTCCACGATAGGGCCGCAGCTACAAAACATTCAACTCTCATCAACGACTGATAATCAATGGCCATGGCTTACCTCTTGGACTTATCCCACCAGTCAGGTTTTGCAATAGCCTCATAAGCGCAAGCATAGCGCGCCACGGTAGCCATCACTGTGAGGTTATTATCCAAAATGATTTGCTTCATCATTTGCACGGCTTTCAAGTAGCGAAGCATATATCTGCTGGAGTGAGGACCGCAGTCTACTCTAAACCAAAAGGTACCTACCCAACAGAACAGACAGCACCCTTGTCGCTGATCGCTTTCGCCACTGCAAAGGCCTCCTCGATTTCAGCATCCGGGTGAGTTGCAATAGGCTTCTCAATGAACAACGCAACGCCCGGGAAGTGCTTTAGAATTTGCAGCTCAATATCTCGTCCAGGCTTTGTGCTTCCGCGGAACATCGGGGGACTACCAATGACAAATGCACGAGGCCGCAGCCGCTCGGGCATACCCTTGAGGAACTCATCAAATGATTTGAAGATGCGTGTGTCCTTGTATGCGGACACGACGAATGAGTTGCACTTTATTTCGAGCACCTGTTGTGCACGTTCGACGTTTGGATCGATCAACGCGACGATCTTGAGACGAGGACCGAGTTTGCTGTTAGCGGCATACAGGTTAGAAAGACGAAGTGAGGATCGCATGCGATCACGCACTGTTCGAAAGCGGAAAGAGTGGTTCCATGGGCCTTCGTCCGAACCTATATACGCATGTTAAAGTTCAGAAATAGATTGTCCAGTTACACAATCCAGCACATCTACGCACCAAACATGATATTCCAGCGCCAACAAAGACGACATTAAAGTCATCGTAACCACCTACATGGTGGACTCTACATCAAAGTAGTGCAGAGTCAAGTCAAGTGGCATGAGCGCATATAAGCAGGTATGATGAGCACAAACGCGTTGATGGAGAGGAGTTTCACTCAACTTGTCCATACGAATGAGCCTGGACGGGTCGATGGACGACTTGCGCGACGCAGGGCCCGATGGCCTGCGAGACGACAAGCGCCGCTCGGAGGCGCGGCGCGAGGCCGGAAGCGTAGTGTACATGATGATGGAGGATTGAAGCGTCGACGAGCTCAACTACCTCGATAGCGATGAAATTGGATTGAGCTCGGTGTCGACTCGGACGCTTGAGAAGATGATGGTGGTATAAAGGAAAGGATGCGAGCGGAGGAAGGAGGGAGATCAGTAGGGGACTGGAGCTTAGTAGGTCCGAGCCGACCCTTCAGAGCATATTACTTCGTTTATGTAGTATACTAGGAATCTGACATAAGAGGAGATGTATAGACAGCATTCGGGTATAATTAATTCGTACATTTCATTGCTTGTATTAAATTCGTTAGAGAATCATTGTCAAAAACAGACACGCATGCATCTCGAAAGAAAGAAAAAGGAAGAGAAAAAGATTAAAAAGCGAAAATACCAAGAAATCTCTGACAGAGAAAAAGAGCAACAGCCATAAACTAAACTAGTTCTGCGACCGCGGCATGTTCAAAATGCGTGCGCCGATGTCTGCTGCTGGTGCTGTCCGACCTCCGAGGAATTTATCTGCTCCAGTTGCTGCTTCGCCTTTCGTTCTCGTGCAGCCAAGATCGCCTGCGTCCGTCGCTCAGCAGCAGCGAGCCGCTCACTCATCGCTTTCAGCTCCGCGTTCAGCTTCTCGTTCTCCTCCGTCAGCCTCATCACGTTCGACTGTCGCTTTTCCATCTGCTCTTTCTTCCTGTAGTCCCGTGCAATGTCATGTGTCAGTATGTGAAACAGTTTGTATGGAGTTTGAGTTTGAACGTAAGGAAGATATAAACAACTTGCAACCGTATTAAGCGAGATTTTTCTTTGTATAAAATACGCAAGAATAAAGAGGGATAGAAGAAAGAAGGGCAATGAAACGCACTTTGGGTCAATATCCGCTTCATCAAACTTCATATCGCTAATGATCTGGTCGAACGAAAACGATAGATCGAGCTTCGTC
This sequence comes from Phlebopus portentosus, assembly GCA_037892935.1. Taxonomy (NCBI): domain Eukaryota; kingdom Fungi; phylum Basidiomycota; class Agaricomycetes; order Boletales; family Boletinellaceae; genus Phlebopus; species Phlebopus portentosus. The sequence continues at coordinate 2,565,821 of JAYXKI010000002.1, forward strand.
TCAGGTAGCGACGGTGGTACAGCGGGGACCGAGGGGGTCTCCTCCGGCTGCTCCATGTTGAAACTATTGCTCGTCATGCGAGACATCCTCGATCGTCTGTATCGATATACCGGACGCAAGAACACACTCAGTCAGCTCCAGCTCATTTTTTTGCTTCCGGAGTTTGTAAGGACTGTTGAACTGACCTGCTCTCTATTGACGAGCGGGGCTGGGGCGCATCGTCCATACCCGGGTTCTCACGCGAGCTCATGAACAACGTCGAACGAAAGAGAGCAACTAGTAAAGAAGGAGAAAGAGAAACGAAAAAGGAACGAAAAGAGAGCTGATCAAGTTGGGTTTGGTCGCAAGGGGAGTGGTAAGGTTGATTCGGTTGCAAAGCGGGCGGCACGATCGCCTCAGACTACTAATTACAGTATCCGAGCTTGTTCCAGCGCTCAGCCTTACCCGAACAACGTCCTCACCTCCTCAGGTTCTGTTCGTCTGCATCTCGTCTGAGCTCGCTTTCTTTCTGCGGCCGTTTTTAAAGCCACTATCAGTTCGAACAGCGGGCTTTGTTACTCCCCCTCGTGGCGTCATTGATTTCATTAGGCGCTACCATCCAATACTCAAATACAAATACTTGAACTTTATTCTTGGCTCCCACGTAACAGAAACAAACGCAACCAGAACAGAACGGAAATGATGGGTGGCCAGACACTCAGACCAGTCTCTCGTACAGACAAGAACAGGGATACAACGCGGAAAGAAAGCAAGTTATGCAAGAATCTTTGATTTACCTTTCAGGCCATGAAGGCCGCAAAACTTCTGTGCTTACGCTTCCTCGGCGGAAGACGAATTGGCGACCTTACCAAGAGGTGTTTTGGCCATCACGCTCAGCACCTCAAACAGCACCTACATATCCCATATCAGTCGATCTCAGCGCGAGAAGACGGCGCAAGATATAAATGACTTACATCCGCTGCAGCCATAGTCGTAAGCTCCGCATTCGTGTCATACGCAGGTGCGACCTCGACGATATCCGCAGAGATAATCTTCAGACCGTCCAGCCCACGCAGGATCGCACGGAGCTCGCGTGTCGACCAGCCACCTGTCTCTGGCGTTCCCGTCGCAGGCGCAAAAGCGGGATCGATGGAGTCAATCTACGTCAAGAATAAGTACAACCGGATAAAGTAGTTGGCTGAGATTTCTGGTGCTTACATCGATGGATAGGTAGACGGGCTTGTCGCCGACTGTTTCGCGGATTTTCTTTATGATACCGTCCGTACCTTAAAGAACGTCACCGAATCAATTATAGGAAATCAAGCAAAGAGATCATGAATAGGGACCGATGGTATCAATCTCACGAGCCTCGATGCGCTGGAAACCACTCTTATCATCGTTTTCGTAATCCGCAAGGCCAGAGAGCGTCGTCCGGATCGCACCGTGCTAGATAAAATGGACAAACTAGGATCACAAGTCTTCACAATCACGAATAAAAGTGAAGGTTGGGAGAAATCAGAACGAAGACACTTGCAATTGACGATCCATTCTTGATCAGCCCCTCCTTGCTCGCCCAATAGAAATACGTTCCGTGATTAATCTCAGCCTGTGCGCTTGGCGCTCCACCAAAGACGGACGGCTTCCACGTATCGAGGTGCGAGTCAAAATGGATGACCGAAACTGCTCCATACGCAGAGTGGATTGAGCGCAGAAGCGGGAGGACGATCGTATGATCTCCACCGAGCGTAATAACCCTCGGATGTTCTTTCCCGTCAGCCGCAAGCGTGACGAGTTCTTCGCCAGAAACAGAATCTCTCCCGAGTTTCGTCGCAGGAGCGCGATGCAAGAGCGTCTTATGGCCTTCTTCAATCTGCTTAATCGCAAACGCATTATCGTACGGCGTGACTGGTATATCACCGCAATCAACGATCGTCAGATTTTCGAATGGGTTGACTGCGAGCGGGACGTTGTACCCTCCGTATAGCGTCAAGCGGCGCGATCCCGCGCGGATACCCGCAGGCCCGAAGCGCGCGCCGGGGCGGTATGACGTACCCGTGTCGAAGGGCGCACCGAGGAAGGCTATGTCGAAGGAGACGTCCTTCCCGGAGCCGAAGCATTGCACCCAAGGCAGCTTGGCGAACGTCGTGATCCCGGAGAAAATGGAATCAGCAGTCACTGGGAATTGCATTGCTATCCGTTAGTTATCATATCATATCATATCTTATGCAGCGTAAGACATTTATTACCTGTATCTTTCAAGCGATATGACGCCTGATAGGGATACTTGATATAGCCAAAGGTATCTGGTCTTCATCATGGTCTTCATGCGAGCTCGCAACGGCGAAGAGGACTGCAAAGATAAGAGTCTTGAAGACGTTGAGTATCATTTCAGTTTGACCGTTCCAGGAAAACGAGTCAAAATTATGGGCGGCAGTCTTAAGACCAGTGATTAAGTACTGGACTGGAGATAAGACGGTATTCATTCGGCAGATAAGACAGGAATTAAACGTCAGAGGACCTCTAGAATGCACAGGTAAAACAATTCTTGAAAGCGGTTTCGTCATAGAATCACATCGCATTACAGAATTCAGCCTCGTTGCTCCGACTGTGCGCCTCGTGCAATCGACTTTTACAATGACCAGTGGCCTGACAATGATTCGCAGATTGGAATTTATCGATAACCAGCGAAGACTCCGAGCTTGACGGCGGATTTCACGGCTGGTTTCGTAAATACCAGACACTGATATGACCTTAATGGGGTGAATCGTCCGTTCTCGAGGGGAAGAGCATATGCCCGCCCAAGCCCACCATGAACTCATGACTAGTATTATTGAAGGGAATGGGGAACACTGCGGCCATGAGGCCAAACGAACCCATTCTTCCTCAAAGACAACCAGTCATAATGACGGTCCGCAATAACCTCTCCTCTGGCAATTGGACGAAAGCCAGTCCAGACGTGGGAGCAGGACCGGCCATGAGGTGCCCAGGAGAGTGTCCTTGGCTTAAACGAGCACAGCGCTGATGAAGAACTCCAGCCTCGTTGTCGCTTGGAATGAATCTTACAGTAAAGGCTGGACCGAATGAACGAGTTGCAGCGATTCCAAATGTCCCGGTTGAAAATTTTCGTGAAAGCGGAAGAGCTATCTCGCTATCGGCGATAACGAGATAGGATAACAGTGAGTCGGAGTGAGACGGATACTGAAAAGCATACTGTTGGAGTGCTTGTCTTCGAGTTACTGAGTCCCGTCCTTCTGCTACAATCGTTGAAAAGTTGACACCGATGGAAGCAGATCCTCTGCTTTCTCCGCGATTCAGAGTGGATCCCGACGGGGACCTTTTGGACGTGGACGTCACATCGCCCAGAAGAGCGACTTTACCGCAAAATTGGTGATCTCCCTTTTCGTTGACTCGGTACCAGGTATGCCCAAGGCGCCCATGCGATATAACCACGAAAGCTGACGTCCAGAAAAGTAATCCTGTCATACATCCTTCAAAACTCAATCCAGACAGTCGCAGTACTCGTCGCCGGTCGACTAGGCCAGAGGAGCTCTCCGCCAGCGCCTTTTCGTACATGCTCGCCTTTGTCACAGGCGAGTCCAACCTGTTCTAAAAATAGAAAAGAATCTTTTGATCCCACAACGAAGATCTGTCGTTGTAGGCTGGTGCATCGCGCTTGGTGGGACAACCGCACTCGATACTTTTGGTTCCCAGGTATTCACAGGTGGAAGTAGAGCTTCGGATGTCTCGCTTCATTTTCAGCGGTGCCTTGTCGTGCTGTGGGTTCTGTTCATCCCGATCGGCGTACTTTGGACGTTCATCGAACCCGTCCTTTTGGTGCTCGGACAAGAAGAACGTCTTAGTCGGGACGTACAGAGCGTTCTTCGCGTCCTAATCATTGGAGCCCCTGGATATATTGCATTTGAGAGCCTAAAGAAATATCTTCAATGCCAAGGTAGCCATTCTAGATTGAGATAAAGTATTAATGTTCACCTGGGACACAGGAATAATGCGCCTTTCGACGCTTGCACTTATTATCGTCTCCCCGGTCAATCTCGCACTAAATATCCTCTTTGTGCATCATACACCGCTCCGTCTTCTTGGGTCTCCGCTAGCTCTCTCCATGACATATTGGCTCGCGTTTATGATTCTTGTCATATTGACTGTGCTCTCTCCGCAGCACAAACAAAACGAAACATGGGGAGGTTTCCGGTTAAGGGAAGCTCTTGATCTTGCCGGTGTACGGAGATTTTGAAGCTTGCCTTGCCTGGATTTTAATGGTTGGAACCGAGTGGTATACATGTTCTTGAATACTATGAATACATCTTGCTCAAATTTGTTTAGGGCTGCTTTTGAGATCGTCGCGCTAGCAGCAGGGAGGCTCGGAGCACTATCCCTTGCTGCTCAGTCTGTAATAATGACGACAGATCAGAGTGAGTTCGACCATACGTATGATATTATGACAAATTTACGTGCATAACGCAGTCCTCAATACTCTCCCCTTTGGCATCGGCGTTGCAGCCTCAGCTCGTGTGGGTAATCTGATAGGCGCACGCTCTGCGATAGGTGGCAAACACGCCGGACATGCATCTGCCCTCCTGAGTGCAATAGTTGGAGCAATAGTAATGGGCGCTATGCTGGTTGCTAAAGACGTTTATGGTTACCTGTTCAGCGAGGATGTAGAAGTCGTGAGGCTCGTCAGTAAAGTGATGCCACTCGTTGCTTCGTTCCAGGTACGTGCTTTGGTGAAGTATCGGCTACGTGTACTCTATTGCTGAAAACACAAAGGTCGCAGACGGATTAGCAGGTTCATGCGGAGGCGTTCTACGCGGATTGGGTACTTCAGCTCGCTAGTGTTGCGTGAATGAAGCTGATAATTACTTACGAATAGGTCGCCAGCATATTGGCGCTTTCTTTAATCTTGCTGCATATTATGTCCTCGCGTTGCCTATGGGGATCGCGCTTGCCTTCAGTCCCCGTACGCATATGGGTCTCCAAGGCCTTTGGATAGGTATAGTTGATCGAAGGAGATGAGGAGTAAAATCTCTGACTTACTGCTCGTAGGCCAGGTTGTGGCTCTGTTCATTGTTGGGATCGGTCTATATGGCGTCGTCTGGCTTGGAACAGATTGGGATAAAGAAGTACAGCGCGGCATAAAGAGGAACAAAGCGGACGATGAGGCGAGAAGAAGGTATGAGACCCAGATTAATGGAGACTAAAGGTAAGAATACACTTTTCGTCCTCGCAGTTTAGAATTCTCGGTATCTTGAGGTTGTACAAGCTTGAGGATAAATGGAAAAAGTAAATAGAATTTGCGCTCGTCTAGACCCAAACGAGCGTCATCCTTCAGGAAAGAAATTGTAGTCTAAAATATTTGAGAGAATGACGTGCCATTTTCATGAAGCCTTCGCATGTTGCATCTGGTGACGGTGCTGGAATTGGGTGGCTGTCTTAAGCGCCAATTGGCGAAGGAAAAAGGTTGGTGAAAATGAAAGCGGCTGTCGAAAACGCGGGTTGAAGTTTCAAACTCCGCATGAAACTCAGTACAAATATGGCAAAAAGTTGTAATGCTACGCTACTACTACTAAGCCACACCGGGCAAAAACTCGTTTCGAGCCCTTAGAACTTTTGATCAGAACGGGTGAGCTCTCAACTGTTGGCTCTTTTTCCATTTCGGGTAACATTTTCACGGTTTGGAAATGAGTTTTTGCCCGGTGTGGTTACACTACGATGGCATTGATGAGGTTGCAATATTGTTCATACTTTCAGCCCAGAAGTGTGAGAACTAATGATAAGATCGAGTCACTCCGCGTCTCTCCCAATAGGCACTGGACAACCCTCTGAGACTTAACCATCTTGAATCATGCTTCCAAATCGACGGATCCAGTCATACCAACTACACCGTCATCATCCTCCGTCCATAACATCCCTTTGCCTTTGTTTGCGTCGATCGCGCCATGAATGTGTTGGTTTCGGTCAACATATACCGGATTTCGAGCACGATATTCAAAATTATTGATCCGGCCTTTGTATCCGTTGTGTAACAACGCTTCCACAAGCATTAGTGCGGTGAGTGGACCATGGACAAGCAAATCTGTAGGTAATTCAGGATTCAGAGGAAGCACAAATCTATCATATGTTCGCCAGATGCTCACCGGGGTATCCTTCTCTTTTACGGGTATACTCCCGGTCCAGATGAATAAGGTGAGCATTCCACATCAGTGCGGAGAAACGGAAAAGCGTCGTAGCAGTAGGCGTCCAGGTATAAGTGAATTGAGGTTTTGGAAGACCGGTCACTGCGTCAGGGAATTTCAGCGAGAAAAGGTTCATATTTCAGCTTGTTACGCTTATCCGAGGCATGTCCTAGTGAGCAGTAGTCACCTTCATGTATTCGTCCACTTGGACGCGTTTCCTCAGTCAGGTACGCATGAATTCTTTTCTCCTTAACGACAGGATCATCACCAAGCTGGTGCTTATAATAAACATCTTTGTGCACGAATACCATCGGGGACCCCTTGTCAAAACCTTTCTTCTCAACCTTGGAGACAGAGACAGCTGCGAGAGCCTCGTTACCCATGCGTAGACCTTGATTACTGCCGTTCGGAAAATGGAGTGATCCACCAACCCACATACGACGAGCTCCAAAAGGTGCGGGAGGACAGAAATGTGTCTCTGTCAAGTCTGCCCCAAGTTGTTCTTCAGGTAAGCGGGGATGGAAGAAAGCAAGGCAGTGTAAAGGGGAGATCGATGCATTTCGTGGCGGTGGATGTGCCGGGTCGCGAGTTGGAAGCGTATAGTAGAGATCCCGGACCTTCGTTCGAGAGATTTCATCGTCATAATGAATTACGGTACCGCGGATGTTCCATATCCATTTATCTAGCTCTGTTTCGTCTGTTTCCGATACTGCCGCAACTGAATAGGACCTTGCACCCGCGCACCAGGACACGGGGCGTAACACGCAAGTCGCGTACTTTGAAAGGAGTGGCATGTTGACATCAATCGATAGCTAAGATACAATCTTGGGAAAAGAACTCAAGCTCATATTGAATCAGATTCAGAATCCCAGGCTCTTCAGGTGCGCGTGACCAGGTTTAAAGGTATATATATAATCGAGCGGAAAGCCTGGAAGGACATGGAGAGTCCTACCCAGCACCTAAATCATAAGAACTTGAATTTTATGGGATAGAGAAAGGTTTCTGAACTGCGGTCATCAGTGAGTTGGAGGGGGTGATAATAAAAGAAAGCCACCAGAAACGGAAACGATGAGTCATTGATATTCAAACTCCGCCTTCAGCTCAGTCCTTCCTCTCACCCATCCGAGTCAACCATCTTGGTTAGAGAAATTTCTGCTGAGCTCCTCTCTGCATCGAACACCAGTCATCAATAAGTACTAAGTGAAAACTGTCGTTGAATATATCTTCCAGATGCCCGGTCCTCATAGTCCGATTGTTCACCGAAGTCTTCTCTCTCTTAAAATCAGTCACCACTCTATCACTGTCTCCAGATTTCGTCATGCTGTTAATGAATTTGCCTTGCTACTCCCAAGCTAGAAAGCAGTATAGAAACGGGCTCGATATCCGGTAATCCATCAATTTATAATCTTTCGAGTTGATAGACTAATATCTTCGTGTTTCCTACGTATCAGGTTCAAGGCACTACCATGACGTCCGACCAGCTCAATGACACTCAGATTCCTTCGTCTGTGGCTTTATTCAGCCATCACCAGTATTGGATGCAGGAGGACCTTAGTATTCCGATTACCCTCGAGCAAACTATGCTTGAGACTCGACACAGGGCAATCCTGACTGTTTTTATCTCGCGTAATTCTTGTCGATAAGCTTGTTGCAGCGGAGAGGCACAGAGGATTTGAAAGCTTCGAATGCGCGTTTTTAGGAGTCCAGGACCATCTGATGCAACGATAAGAGATTCGTAATGAAACCGAGGATCTACATTTTATAGGTGATACAGGCCTTCCATGGTCAAAGAAAAGACGTGATACTCTATTCAAATATTGGTGCATCAACAGGTGTCTCATAGACCATGGTGCCAATCGCCCCTTCGTAAAGTGGAATGGATACCTTTCGCTTACCATGGGAGCACGGATCTAGAACCCTTCAAGCCTTCGTTCGAATCGGCGGTGGGTTGACTTTACTCGGCATCACTCGGGCTCGTCTACCCGAAGTCAGTTCGCTTTCCTTTCTGCCTGCCATACAAGCACCTAACTTCGCCCTGGACGAACAGCTCCATCTAACAGCAGCAATACGGTTTTGTGGATCCCGGAGCGCCGTCGGTATGAAACTCGGTAGAAATAGACCTCTTCTCGCTGGTGCTCTTTCCTATCTTATGGATGAATTGGATGGGGGGAAGGTAAGATCCAGGGAGAATGCTGCGGCTGTTCGCGAGGCTGCACTATACTTGAGGACTCGAGAAGACAAAGCGATGACATTGTGGCTGAGAGGATGAATCTTGTTCATATGGACACCTACTAACTCATTTCTCTTCATGGTTACGAGCTGCTACGCACGAGGCTCGAGTCCAATTCAATTCCTTCAGAAAGAATCGGCCCAGAATAAGTAGACAGGATAGGTCTGCTTGTTTGCCCTTCGCCGATGACGATATGCGAAGTTTGCTGGCGAGTATGAAGCATCGGTTCGTATAAATTATAATAATAGAATAATAATAAACCTTACCTGAATATGACTACCCATTTGCTTCGGAGAGCACCGAAGCGAAACACCCTTTCCTAAATGACCAATTCCATCTTTGGAAGCTGTGCAATTCGATGATGCCCACCGACGCTGTGATCTGACGTGAAAGCTCCATAGTTGCTTATCAACTACCATGTGTCGACACAGTCTGCAACACCATCTGAGTCGGGAAAGGTCCATCCCACGTCTCAAGCTGGATTTGGTCAGGGGAAAGCTGAATTATACGATTCGTATGTGACGACGCTCCTCACTTCTACTGTAAGAATTAGACACAAAATTTAACAATTGACCTGTAGGGTACGGGCATCTTATCCGCCGGAAGTTCTCTCGTTTATCCAGAAGCTCGTAGTGGGAAAGAGCGAGCTTAATGTTGTCGAGTAGGTGACTTAGAATCATATATGAGCGAGGCGGAAAGCTCTAAGCGCGTTCTAGAATTGGATGTGGAAGCGGGAAATTTACCCGCGCGCTGTTTGCGCATCCTGAATGGAAGCGAAGTATCAAAGAGTTGAAGTGCATAGAACCGAATGAGGGAATGCGCGCTGTGTTTTCGAAGACGGTGGACGACTCAAGAGTCAGTTTGTCCGAAAGTATTTTTGATACCACAGGTGTACCAGACCACTGGCTGGATTTGATCGTCATTGCAACGGTACATTATTTGCCTGAAATATTCTGCTAGTGGTCTCATTGACGTGCTGATAAAAGGCATTCCACTGGTGCCAAGATCTTGAAGCCGCAACAGAGGAAATTCTCAAACCCGATGGTGAAGTCTGTCTTGTGTGGGTCATGGACGATTCGACAAGTATGTATTCATATTCTCATGCGCTTGAGCCTTGGAACGCGTTGAGTCATACTATATTTCCAGTGTCGCATGGGCGAAGCAGGCAAGCGAACTTTGCTTGCCGTTTCAAGATAATTCCCCGAGCAGTAAGGAAGGAAGATTTCAGTGGACACGCATTTTCAGTCTACCGCAATACACAGAGAATTTCTCTGCAGCCGGAAAGATTATAGTCCCTTACGTTGAGCACCGGACTCTTGATAACACCATCGCTTTCTACATGACTTTGAGCGGCGTCGCAATGCTTCCGGATGACGAGAAGGAAGAAATAAAGGATGGAATTAGAACTATAATTGACCGCGGAGACGGACTTGTCTGGGTGGACGAGAAGGAGGGGATTCTTGAGGTTCCCTTCGTAACTATACTAGTCACTTTCCGCCGCATTTGCAAGGAAGGGAAGTAGCATAGTCATGCGACAATACTTACTGGGATCGGAGGTTAAATGCTTTGCAGCCAATTCGGTGATATTGGTATTAGTTTGACCCCAGCTTCAAGTGATTTGACAACTAATATGAGCCTACGAATGCTGTACACGAGGCTCAATACTAAGTCAGCATGAGGCATTTGAAGTTTGAACAGTAAGGTAAACAAATTAAAACAAAGATTTACCTGACAAGCACAGCAGGCAAAGGTCGGTTTCGGCAGGGCCGCGATAACGAGCGAAAGTAGAAACAAAATTAATAATTGCGCCAATGATTGCGGCAGGGTCGTGACTTATTAATGCAACGTGCCTGTCGGCTTTGTTGAGACAATAAATTGCGTAATTGATTGCAAAAGGCATTTCGACCTATCTGAGATTACAAATTGCAACGTGTTTGCCACGGAAAGGGAAATTTGAAGTTGTGTCACGGTGGCAATTTATTATGTCACTCGCGATTTCCCTCTTTGTGAGGTTTCAAATGTTACAAATGACGCAATTAGTAATTTCGCCACCGGTTGCACCCGGTTGGGCGATCAGTGGTTGCTCAGTGGGTCGTTCCGCGGGCGATCACCGCATTCAGTGGGCGATCCAATGGGACGTTCAGCGGGCGATCTGCAGGCGATCAATGTGGTGGGCGATGAACGGGCGATGAATGGGTGATGAATGGGCGACAAATGGCCAGTGAACGGTTTGATAGTAGATGGAGATGAGATAGTCTGATAATACATCACTTGTTTCACGAAGCTTCCTGATTTATAATTCGCAACATCATAACTATTTTAACTAATACATTCTAACATTTACACAACATGCAATGCAGAAGATACACAGAAACCCCACCCACAATTCATTCGCTGACTGGTGGTACGCTATATAGCTATGACTTCCGAGATGTCAGAAATTATTGAAACGTATTGATGCCAACTCAACTCACTCGAGTCGAGAAATCCTCTACAAATATCGTCATTCTTCTCCATAAGGTGTTTCGTTTTCTTATTAAACTTTAGCTTTTCAGTCCACTTCAGCACGTGAACCCATGTAGCCCTCCCGTTGCGTATCTTGTGTAGACGGGTCATAAACCAACGCTCATTACCGGGGCTCCAATATCTGACATTTGAAGTAGCAGACATCCATTGCTTAGGCGTCGGCCACCATGAATAGAGCATGACATTCCTGCCTAGAGAGCATCTTCAGCCATCAAAAGGAGAATGAAGGCTGACAAAATACCTTTTTTAACTTTATACGTCCTGCACAAGAAAAGGAGCTCAGACCCTGTGAGCACCTCCTCCAAAAGAGCTTCGCCATTCGGTAAAGAAATTTTTCGACCGAAGACGTTGATATCAACCGACGGTCCTATCGGAATGTCTTCATAGGACCCGCAAACTTCCAAAATAGCCCTCCAGATAGGTCCACCGAGACCAAAGATCGAGCGGGCACGAGGTTGACGCATAAAAAGCTGAAACAATTTTTCGTATTGTGCATATGTGTATGCCCCGGGTTCCTCGTCAAGTGTGCGACTCCCGAGGTCCCAAGTCAGTGGGTCCAATCTAATGCTGGGTTCCTTTGCAAAGCACAGAGTGCGAAACGGCGAACCACGTCGAACGAAAAGATGTACGAGCTCGCGCCCAGTCAAACACCCACGTCTAAGCAACTCTACCACTAAAGAAGGCTGTTCAATAGCAATTATGAAATCGAGATCGTTCGGCCGAAGGAGATAAACGACTCCATCAAGAGTGCACTTCTGTAAATTCAGAGAGAAGGAGACTTTTCGCATCTCTCTTACAGCAGGCGAATCGATATTACCGGGGTGAATATCTAAGACTGTCGAAGGTATTGGGAGGGTTTTGAGAAGACGCCGCACAAATTGAATGATCCCAAGCATCTCGATAAGGGTGAAACTATCGGTTGACGACTCAATGTCATAAAGAATGCCACGAGTCGTCGCCCAAGAACTCCCCGCTTGCTCTTCACGTACAACGGATGCCGATTCGTTATCGAGAGAAAGAATCAAATGGACGTTTGGAAGCAGTAGACCATAGCGATAGTACAGCATTCTATCTAACTCCACATCCTTCAGGGATCTAACTTTGACCTGGGGCGTATGGAATATCTGGTCGTGAGAGCCTCCTGGAAGCGTTTCTGACTGAATACCATTTCGGATGGCAACGCTGCATTGGAATGCATCTGAAAGTGATCGGACTCTAAAATTTCCCCTTCCTCTTCCTCTTCCTCATCCACATCCGGTAAGGAAAGTCGATGCTCGGTCGATTTATCAGGAGATGAACGACGAGGAACGGAGACACTCGTAGAGTTTTGCAATCTAGGGAAATCGCAGCTGTCGTCCGAGTCGGGATCTGGGAAAGAAGGCCTGGCATCCGGATCAAAATTACTACAGACGTCCCACTCATTCCGTGTCACCAAAAAATGCATCTGAGAAGCTGGATACTCTGAATAATCATCAAGTTCCTTCCTCGACACCCTACGACGAACGTAACCCCAAGAGAACTTTTCCCAGTGAAAAACTTTCGACTTCTTCGTAATACGACCTCCGTTTCGTTCGTTCTTGAGCCTCTTTCTGTCCGCTTTGGACATCTTGCTCAGGCTTTCTTCGTCCTCGGCGTGCTGCCTAGCCCAAAACTGTTCCGGTGATTCAAAGGGATTTTGGCGTGATCCCTTTTCGACCTGCCCTGGTTTGAAGAGAACAAAACTGGTGTAAGGCTCGACAGGAGTCAAGTTAGCTTTTGTTGTCAAGCTGGCATTTATTGAGTGGGACGATTTGTTGGTATGATCTATCAAGACTAAGTTGGACTCGTTCGAGCGCGGCAACTTGCCAGCTACGATATTGTCGGTGACAGAACGTGGCGCCGTCGAGGGGTTCGCAACCGATTGCGCCTTAAATGATGCTGTCGGAGACTCGAGCTCGTAGTCCCAGACCGACGAAGAATCGATCGATTCAAACTGGAATGAATTTCCGTTTCCATTATTCTCCTTCGCTGACGTCACTTCCTCGTAACTCGGCCTGAGCAACTCGGCTATGCGAAGGTTGAATTTATCATGCATTGGGATTCGGTAGCTCTCCCCGTCTCTCCAGAATATCCAGAACGGTATATGTTTTCGAATAAAGACCGGCAAATGGCAAATCTCTGCGATGCTTTCGGAAAAGTCAATGAATGTTCCTACGCTGCCATCTCTGAAGGTAAAATTGGCGATTGGAGAATGTTCAAGGCCCTCCAGAAACACGTCCGGAAGACCTTCAGCTTTACCAATGCCCTTCCAATCAGGTGTAAGCGCGATGAGATAAGTAGCCATGCCAAATAGAATGCAAAATGCTCATTGAGACCTTCTAGTGCGATTCATGGCTGTAGAATAGTCGGTAGCTACTCCAGCGTATCCTATTTTGCATAGAAATATTGGAAGAGAAAACTCGAGTGTCGTATTCACGTGTTGCAGTAGGCCTCGGCAAAGACGAAACGTGCAAGATTCGAACACTTCCCATAAATCGATCTGAGAAGGCGAAAGGATAAAGTTGCCATTGCCGCACGATACGATGTCGATGGATCTGAAAGGCTCAAGGAAAAAGCCTCACAATGCGTCCATTTTCGGAACAGCGCAGAGATAAGGAAACCGTTCATTGTAGAACCGAGGTTTCATGGCATCACGAAGACTACCAACGTTCGCATCCCGACGTTCAGGGAAGTCCGAAACATTGAATCCAACCCAAACAGAGCCTTTCTTATCTATGAAGACCTTCCTTCGTTGCTGTATGACTTCAGCTAATTTATGCTGCGTGTCGGCTATGCGTCCTTAGAAGACGTTCTGAGTCCCAGCCATTGGAAGATGCAACGAAGTCCCGATTAAACCAGAACTGTGCTGCGGGCAGAAAGAATATGCAGAGTAGAATCTCTGTTTGACTTTTGTTTGAAATCCTGGAACCCGATTAAACCAGGTCCCAATTGTGGAGTTAAGGATAGTTTGTTGTTACTGTTAGCGTATGCGTGTGTGTTCGTGTCATCTCGGTCACGTGGGAAAATGCCTAAACCGCTTGAGCCTCGATCCGATCGACGCTCCCTCCTATATTTCTTCCTTACCGCCAACATCATCCCATCGGGAGTCCCAGTTTAATCGGGACTTCCGATTTTCTTTCCTCGTAAATGCCAAACCTATATAGCTCTGGTTTAACTGGAGCTTGTTCTGGACTTCGTGATACTTCGTAGTTATTATTGTTCTTTTCGGCTATAGAAGTAGGATTTCATTCTTTCACGCTGGGGCTCAGCAGGTCATCACGACAATGGCTCCCTGTACTATTCTGTAATGTATTTTTATTATCCATAAAAGTATAAAGGCATTCTCGGAGAAAGATGGTTCTCCTTTGAAATCATGCCTCGCCGTTATTCGCGCTTTGATAATGCAAATGTTCCAGTTCGTGCTTCAAGAAGGTCTCCATCACTGTCGGATGAAGAACTCGGAGAATCGCACTCCAGCTCACTTGAGGAAAGGCGCAGAACTCGCTCAAGATCGTCGGAGGGCAGCGATGGAGCTCGCGATTTGATGGAAGTGGACGATTCTGTTGGCGACGATTCTATTGGCAGTGAAACTGCAGACAATGGAATGTCAGTCGTCGATGACGTATCTTCAGAAGAAACCTCGACTCTCATTCCTAAGCCTCCTGGAGAAGCCTCGAGACCCAATAGGGGTGGATACAACCTCGAGGAAGTACTCTTGGGGTGTAGCTGGAGCAAGGACGACATCACAACTAGGAGGGTGAGTCGTCATTTATCGCACATCAGTGGAACTAAGTGCAACTTATGCAGAAATATGTCCACCGTCTTATTGATAAGTATCTCGATATTTGCAAGCCTATCACACGTCAGAAAGATCGCGCTTTAAAGACAGTCTTCGATGTGGTGCGTGTCATCCTTTGATCGGAACCACTGTCTGAGAACCATAGGACAGGCCATCAGGGAGTATCCCGATTTCAAGCGCTTCCAGAATGGTTGGCCCATTAAAGACATGTGCAGGCTGCGTTTGAAATATACTGCGAGTCGGGAGAAATGTCGTGCTGACAGGGCTCTTGCACGAATGGTTAAGGCATCCAAGGTGGTATTCAGCACTGTGTGTTTGACATCCTTGCTAATATTAATATAAGAAATCTACTCGTTCTCGTTCTCGTTACAAATAGTTGGATTTTGTTATTGGCGCACCAGGAGAGGAGGGGAAGGGGCTTGTGTTTTTCTGGAGGTCATCAATGTTCCAATCGGTAATATTACTTCTCATTTCAAACCATTTAATATAAGAAACATTTATATGCTATAGTAAAAATTCAAAAAGGTACATACTCCGCTCTTGCGGTAGAGCGCAAACTGCAATCTATTCAAGGACGTTCCAAAAATTACAACCGAGTCTCGATTCTCAGTTTCTTCATCATACGGCACCGCCCACGGCATGCCTGCATGAACCTATGTTTGAGGAGAAAATAAGATGATTCAGCAGGGCCAGAAACTATAGTGGAAATGGTAAACCAACCTGCTCATAACAAAATCAGCAATTCTGCGGCTCTCAGTATCGTCATTCATGTCTACGAAATATGAACCATCGAGGGCTCGCTTCAGGAGCAAAGCGTCGCCCTTAAACGTGGAGCGGACACTACGATTAATGGGCAGGCGTTTGTGATTCTTACAAAAAATCGTATAGAATTCGACACGACGGGGCCGGATCAGAGTGACAGCGACGGCATGAATGTATGGTTGAATGCTTGCGTCGGCCAAGATAGATGAAACGCATGCATGCATGGTATGTTGTCCAATGCAGGCTTGAATATGGAGCATCTCAGGCTCTGGCTCGTGACACGAGTAGAAACGCGAAAGCATAGGTACCATAACTCACTGATGAGGGGAGGTTAGTGATCAATGATCTGAGCGAATGAACATTGACTCACGTATTGAAGAGGATGCAAGTAACTTTGGCTCGACATACGTATCCGTGATCTACTACGAAAGGTGAAGATTGGCGATGTGAACACTCAGTGGATGACACAAAATTTGAGGAGCAGACCAGGCGTTGGCCGGAAACTTAAATATTCGAATGCAAGTCTGAGCCTCCGGATGCAAAAGGCGCAGCATGCCAGCTTCAATGAAGTTTCTGATCGTTCTGCTCAATTGTGCTTGATGGCTTGAGCCACTCCGAATCCATGAACACAATAAAACAATGAGATTCACTAATGTGTTTGAACGTGCATGCATTATCAGACATGGTCGTGAAGGATTTCTATACACAATGAAAAGCTCTATAGCTAACGACTCGAATAAGTAAGTTCCGAGAATGTTCTTGAGAAGAAACAAAATGACAATGAGATACTCATCTGGGACAAGAAGCACGATACGACATGGCGCCGATTGGAGCGGTGACAATGAATTATCCCAGATCGGGGAGACACATTCATTTAGGATGAGAGGCCACCACGAAAGGCCACCACCACAAAAGCTCATTCTTCTAAGCAGACCGCTGAGTAACTGCGCACAGCAGAAGCAGAGCCACACCCCTGCTTCAAAAGAGTGCTGCGATCAGTGGCAGACTCCGCTCTCCTTTTCCGTTGGACGGACGAACATGGACGTTAATGGTGTTGATTCAGAATCGTCGGTTCAATTGCCTTTTGCTTCGAATTTTCCAGATTCAGCTCGGAGCATGATGGCGAATGCCTCAATGGATGTCAACATGGGAGAGAATGGAAATCCCTGGAATGAAATGACGGCTTCTGGGATCGATGTGACAAATCCTTGGACAGATGCAGGTGATGCGCAGTCAGCGACAGTTATCCAAAGCATGCCCGTCCGAGCAAGATCGTCAGTTACGGTTCAGGTGAGAACTTCGGTAAAATTTTGAACTACTCGGACTCACTCACATTCTAAGAGCCCGTTCACCGCTCCAAACCTTCTGTCGGCCAGGAATACGAGGGCACCCAGGGTACCTAGTCGACGTAAACACAGAGTAAGATAACGCTCATTCAAACTGTCCGAACTGACAAAGGGACACATCCCCAGACTTACAACCAACCTTACCCACAATATTATAAAAAATACCACACCGACTGGGGGGCAATAGGCGTAGTAAGCATAGAGGAGGACGGGCTTGAGTGGTCCCGTCTGGAGCGGGAAAGAGATGAGTCTCGATTAGCTCTTGAACAAGAGAGAAAGAACCTAGAAGCACAAAAGTTAGCATTTGACGAGGAAGCAAGAAAGCTGACAGATGAAAGGAATCGTGAAAGGTTGGAACTTGAATCGCGAATGAAAAGACTGGAAGAGGAAAAGGAAATAGTGAGTAGCATCGCGACCTCTGCCAATGCCATACTCATCGTCATTGTTATCGCACAGCTCCGTCAACAGATGGAAGCCGTTACTCAGAGGGAGCCAGAAGTCGCACAACAATACATCCAACAAGTAAAGCACTTCATTCTTTAGTTGATCGAGCTCATTGCCTTTAGGTTGAAATACAACATGAAATGGAGGCTCAAAACGAATGTGGACCATCAGGGACTCCTGTGGAAATAAATAACGAACCTTGTCTGGAGACTCCAGTGGAAGTGCATGACGAACCTCATCCAGAAACTCCAGAGGGAATGCAGGACAATCTAAGTCCAGGAAATCCGGCGGAAATGTGGGATGGATTCAATCAGGACAGATTCCATCCGGAGGGAACGCCAGTCGAATATCGTCCACCTGCTCCAAGTACGGCTTGGTACTTCGAAAGAATTGATCAGGAGATGGATTGCAAAGATGCACAGCTGGGTCAGGGCTGCGACAATATGTTCATACTCCAAGGGGAGCTCAAATCTTGTCGTGCTCGATCACGATCCGAACGTAGTAACAAGCAATCTGTAAGCCAGTAAACTTCTCTTCATTGCAGTGATTGACGGAGTTCCTTCAGAAGGAAGTAATTGCAGCTTTTGCTTGTTTGTTCAAGTTTGGAAAGGAGACCGAATTCGAAAGGCATACACCCGCAAGAAGGACGCAGGTGGATGCTTACAACAGGAGCAGTGAACAAGGCCCAACCCCAAATGATCTATGTCTCGATGTGTTCGGACAATGCACATCACGCTGGAATAAGAAAGTAATCGAAATTATCTATGAAAACATTCTTCAACAGAAAGGTGTCGCTTCCTTACCTCAAGAGTTCAAGAACAATTATCGGTCGGCGATCGCATTCAAGATCAGATGCGTGAGATACTTTTGTCGGAAGCTGATTCCTTGAATCAAGGAACCAGGAGTTCTTGAAACTACGTTGAAAGTGTTCCATCGAAGCAAGCAGCAGACATTCAACAGACAGAAGACGAATCGGCACAACAGTAGGCGTCTTAAGGTAAGTCGGACGAGCATTGTGTTGAAGTCTTCGCTACTAAAGATGACAAGTAGATCTACAGAGAGCGAGTCGAGATGTGCCTAAAATGCCTACCGGTGCAGCATGATCCGGATTCTCCTTGGAGCTACCTGGCGAGAGAAGTCTTGGAGCTTGGACCAGATGGGATGAGCTCTGATGAGTCCGACATTGGAGAAGCTAATCAACGAGTTTTCCACGTCAAAACACTTCCATGGAGGACCAAGGATGCTGAGAAACAGTTTCAATTTATCGACAAGCAGTGTCACGTATTGAAGAAAAACCGAGGTTCGGGCCCTAGAAATTGAATACGAGACCACAAATTTGTGAGCACTCAGCAGGCACCTAGCGGAAGGGCTGGAATAATCTACAATGCAGAATGGCTACAGGGCAAATCTTGGGAGCAAAGGGAGGTTCAGGAAGCCGTCTCCACAAAGCGACTTCCATGGGTGAGGGTGCATACAGTGCAAACAGTGTAAACAGGTAACTAGAGACGAGGCGCATACTGTATCTCAGATAGTACTACAATAAAATTGATTTATGTTCCTGTACATGATAATACGACCAACTTTTTTGGCATCCGCAAGACGATTAAACCACCTCGCCACAGTATTCCGCGACCGGAACTTCGCCGACTTGGAGATATGAGCAGCAATTTGGTATCCGGTATCCACGAGACGATTAAACCGTCTCGCTGGAGTTATAGATCTTAGCCGCGATACCTTATCTTTGTTACGAAAATTGTGGATATATAATGCGGCGTGGTATCAGACACTTTACACACCGAATTATGCAGCCTAATCAAGAGCATTTCGAAAGGCTTCAAGGACAGAATAGTGGAGGCAATTCTCGCCCACTAGTACAGCAAGGACCTGGGGAGGTCGCTGTGGAATATATTCAAGAGGAACCCGATCGACGAAATTACGAGGACGAATGTGACGAAAGGGAGGACCCATACGATTTACAGCAAGGACTAGCTGGAATGCACATTGGACATACTCCTCCACCCGAGCGAAGCTACGTGCAGATAGAAGAACAGAACATCGCAAGATACGTGGAACTCCTACAGAAGAGACGATATCGACATAGTGCAACCAGACGCTTTGTTCATGAAAGCCTGGTTTGTACAAACTGCTATTTGGCATACCAAAGGAGTTGGGTTCTTTCGGAGTGGCTCCTCAAGAACTTCGTAGAGCGCTTAGTAACTAGGGAAGGGGCCGATGTCAAGATTCAGCACAAACCTGGACCCTCGGAACGAACGTTGGACCAACCATTGCCGAACCACGGAATGAGCACATATGACCATGAGGTATCCATATGGCTTGGCGATAGAGATATCTATGCACTGAAGGTTGGCGTGAGAGCTTGGATCAATCAGCATCGTCACCAGACCTTGTGTCGAAATACTGCAGTGGAAGTCGATTGGCCAATCTATTACAGTGCGCCATCGGACGTCGAAAGTCTTATCGAAGAAGCAACGGATCGAATGCTAGAAGCATGGGAACAATCGGAAGAAGGGGTTATTACAGTTGACGAATGGCACGAGACGAATCACCTGGGAAGAAGATACAGGTTAACATCGGGAACCGGACTACAATTCTCCGACATCGATATAGCGGCAAGGCACAGAAGGGTATCGGCCACATATACACAGCCACCAAGGTTAATCTCCGATGATCGGCAGGGGTTGCCGATTTCGAATCCTGAGATAACGGTCAGCCCCATGATGGAAGACTAACGGCAGAAGCTCGGCCGGAGTAACGGAGCGCCGGTGAAGCGAGATCGCGGCACATGGAAGAAGTCTCTCGTGGGAGGATTGGCGTTAAGGATTAACATGTGATAGGAACGGAGATCGACAGAAGCCTGGGGAAAGCTTCTTCGGATCAAAGGTAGAGAAAGGCCTGCCTAATAGGGAAGGAAGTAGTCGGTGGTGCAACTAGGAGTTTCAGTAGCACCACCAGAGTTGTCAGTGGTACTACAGACTCAGGAGAGTAGTGGTGACACCAGCTGAAACACATTGTCCTAACCAATGGCGAGGCATGGTCGGTAGTATTTGGTAGTCAGTAGTATTCAGTAGAAATTTTATTTAAGGCGCCAGCTGAGCGGGGTATTGTCCCTCAGCAAAATTATTTTGTACTTTCAATCATAACTGTACCCCTTTGATTGAACCTCTGCTCTACTGCTGAGTTAAGCTTGAGCCTATAGCTCGCTTCTTGGTAGTACATCTAACCTTCGCTACTCTACTCTCCAATTATACATTGTCAGAAGGAGGAAGCAGGGACTTGTTCCGGTATGCTCGGACTGACCACCTCGTCCGAAAACGCTGGTCCTAACAATCTTGAGCCAACTATTTGACCTGGGGACAGGCAAGACGATTAAACCACCTCGCTGTCAGTGCCATTGCGATGATGAAACTTCCAACAAAGATCCGAAAGAATACGTCGGAGTCATAATAAAGGGCACGTGCAATATGCTGAGATGACCAAATTCGTCCCATCGTCCTTTTGACGACCTTCTTTCAACAAACACGACACGATGAATGAAATTGTGCAGAATTGTCTCATGGCTGAGCCCTGTTTAACAGGGCCACCTGAGCGCAAGGATATAAGGACGCATTTGCAGTTTAACCGTCGCCTTGTCCTTGTTGATGTTGATCTTCCCCCATCCCCATCTCATTTTCTTCTCTAGCCTCTGTCTCGATTGCAACATAAATGGTCCGCCCTTGCAAGGACGAATGTACTGAGAGGTGTGAATGCAGCGTATGCACCAAAACGATAAACGCAGATGGGACTCGTGGTGTCAGCCACTCTGCGAATGACCATGAGGCCCACCAAACGTTTCGATCGCGCTTCAGAATTTGTAATACCGAGCCAGAGATCATATACCAGTATCACGACTCGAGCGATGACGAGAACACTGACATGGACATGGAAGTGGATGATGTTGAGGGATTGGTCGGGGACATGGAAGCTCTGTTTATTCAGGAGAGTCTCGAGCTGGGTGAAACTGAAGTTGACGTTGGTGACGACGATGATGATCAGGGATACCCAGAACCTGTGCTTTCACATTCTGAGCATAGTCAAACCATGTATAAGAATGGTATGTTCCCTTGGCTATATTTTCAATGCATTACTGATTTAACTTTGAATTCATGTGATATATCAGAACATAATTTCGACTGGCCTATTGTTGACGAAACGGGAATTGTCTATATGGTTTTGATTATATCCGCATTTTGTTCACTATTCTTTTCCATGAGCCGAAGTTCATCCGACATACTACTGAAGTTCTTACGATGTCTGGTTTATGCAATACTGCATTGCACCACATCGGATAAAACGGCCGTGCGGTGTGGTATTTTGGGTGGTCTCTCTATCTGAAGGCGCTACAGATGTCCGTCCTACTAAGGGAGCTGAATGTGTGAAGAAACCTCCAGAAATGAAGCCTCAAGCTATCAGACTCTAACCACTAACCACCTGGCAGGTGCCAAAACCGTCAGAGACATCGGGGAGTGGCCTAGGGACGCCGAGGTATGAAAGGAATGGAGTAGTAGGTCCGCTGGATAGAAGGGGAGGTCACAGGAGTCTGCCGGAGTAGCGCAATCTCAGTAGGGGGAAGCTAGGAACCGTATATGACGAATATGAGGCGTAACGTGCGGCGAGTAGGTGAAAAAGACGCTGAGGGGGAATACAATGGAAGGCCTGTGTCGCCGGAGGGCCGCCGAGGTCGAATAGGGGGCCGCCAGGGACAAGGGAGCTTGTGCAAATCCGCCGCGATAGCGTAAACTGGATAAACAAAAGGAAGGGACCGTATACGATGAATATAAGGGGCAACGTGCGGCCAGCAGATGAAAAGGACGCCGAAGGGGAATAGGAAAGGAGGCCTGGGTCGCCGGAGGGCCGCCGGGGACGAGGGAGCTCGTACAAATCTGCTGCAGTAGCGTAAACTGGGTAAATGAAAGGTAGGGACCATATATGATGAATATAAGGGACAATGTGCGGCGAGTAACTGGAAAAGACGCCGCAGGGGTGTAGGACAGAAGGCCTGTGTCCCCAGAGGGCCGCCGAGGTCGAATAGAGGCCGCCCGACAGGTACAATGTAGTGCGGCGGACGTTTGGGGGTAGGTTCCCAGTCCTAACTCACACACTAAATGTCAGAGGCGCCAAAGGAGAATAGAATGACGAGTCAAGGGCAGTATATAGTCAATGGGGGAGCTCAGTACATGAAGGGGAGCTCAGAGTGAGGGAATCTCGAACCCTGGCCCTTGGGTGCTGTATAAGCTCTCTATCCCGTCTATCTCTCTATGTGTACTGATGAATATACACTCTATATATACTCTACTGCTCTCGCCGATGAGTCCTACTGTCTGACAACATCTCCTGAGTCACTGGGCTCGCCAAGGGCCGCTGCCAGAGCATCTAGGAGTCGCCCAAGAGCTGCATCGTGAGGGGATCATCCAATGGCATGAAATATCGAGTATCTGCAATAAAATGGGCGCCGGTGGAGTCTGGCTTGGCAGCGGCGGTCGGTGGCTTGGCACGCTGCTGTACCACATGCCTGACTGCCATATATGGTCTAGAGTCACCCGCCGCTTGGGGGGAAGTCGGGAAACGTTGGGGCCGATGTTTGGAGGCCGATATCGCATATATGAGATCGAGGGCGCATCAGTCAGGGTCCCTAGGCCGCCCAAGGCCGCTGCCGCACTCAATATAGAGTGTAGGCGATCCATGGTAACTAAGGAGGGCGCCGGAGCAGCGGATCTGCAACTCGCCACTCAATCGGTGGCGGATTCGTAAAAGTGCGGCCTTTGGTGGCATATAAGCAGGAATGATACTAGATAACTTTGTAGGCTTTGGGGGACTGTCTGGTAAGCTGTGGAAGGCTTTGGCGAGGGCACCTGAGGATGCCTGAGTGGCCGCCGGACCAATCTGAGGCTTGGGAGGCTGCCGCAGGGGTGTCCAAATCCGCCTCGAGCCTGTACATATAAGGAATCGTAATAACAAAGGCCTATAATAATTGGGGGACATCTCCTATGGTGTCTGGTGCTAGGTAGGAGCCTTCAGCGGATCTGTATGGGTGCCAGGGAGCCAGCGGCGGACTCATCTGGGCTCTCGGAGGGCGCCACAGGGGGAAGCGTAGGCTAGAATCCATAGATATGTGCTCATATGGTCTCTAGAGTGTGGTATAAGTATGCCCTGGTCCTCTGAGGTGTAGGCGGCAAAGGGATATGGTATCTGAAGTAGGGGAGAGCCATAGTATGAGTGTCCTGGCACAGGACTGGCCAGGGCACTACAGCGGATCCTAGACGGTATCCCGAAGGACTCAAGAACGGCCCGTTCCAGTTTCCGCCTTGGTGGAGGTTCGACTACCTACGCTGTTTGCCCGGAATGCCTCGCCTTATATGAACCCACTCGCAGTCCCCTGTCTAGGAAAGCTGTCTATCCAGAGAAATGTTCTTACGTTCCGAAACCTCGTGGCCGTCAGTGCGAAATGCAACTCCTGGACGCAGATAAAAAACCTCTAAAGAAGTTTGTGTATAACTCAGTGAAGGATTTTATTAGTGGCCTGCTTTCGCGACAGTCAGTTGAGGCCTCTATCGACAATGCGTGTGATAAGCTGCGACATTCTAGCTCTTTTTCGGAGACTAGAGGTCCATTTGAAGGCGAATTCTTGCGGAATTTGAATGGTCATCGGCCGGGCGTGTTGTTCATTGACAGGCAGGACAAGTTGAGACTCACATTCTCTTTGAATGTCGATTTCTTCAATGTGGACGGTGTATGAAGCAGAGCAGCCAGCGTATCTTGCGGGATTATTTCTCTGATTTGTCTTAATTTGCCAGAGGACATTAGATACAAACACGAGAACGTGTTCCTGGCAGGAATCATCCCACCCAAGGAACCTGATGTGGCACAGATCAATCATTACCTGGCTCCACTTGTGGATGAGTTTCGTGTCCTATGGGATCCAGGAGTGTATTTTTCCCGGACCGCGTCATCTCGGAACGGTCGGCTAGCCAGGGCTGTTATTGCGCTTGTTGTGTGTGATCTGCCTGCTGCGAGGAAGGTCTCCGGACTGTTGGGGCATAGCAGTGATACTTTTCTTTGCAGTCATTGCCATTGTTCTAGGGAGATGATCGGTAAAATAGACGAGGTCTTCGAACCGCGCAATACCGCTGTTCTTCGGGAACAGTCGAAAGCATGGCGTTATGCAAGGACTTCGAAAGAGCAGGATGCCGTAACGAACCAGTACGGCGTGCATTGGTCTGAGCTCTGGCGTCTGCCATATTGGGACCCATTAAAACAGCTCGTAGTCGATCCAATGCATTGCTTGTTGCTGGGACTGGTACAGAACCATTTCACGTCGATCTTGCCTCTGACTACCGAGACGTTGTTGAAAAAGTTTGCACGTTGGACCGTGGTTCCAGCATTCGAATTCGACTTCAAACAATTACCATCAGTCAAAAATCAGGACGAGAAAGGAGGGAAGAGGAAGGTGGACAATCTAAAAATTCTCTTTGCGGGTAAGGAGCATGTTGTGGATGAAACTGCAATCAGGAACGTGGCAGAGATTCACGATTGTTTGTTAAAGCCCATCAACCCCCTCGAGGCTGATGATGCAAAGATCCGTCTCCACTCGAAGCTGGAATCAAAGCGCTGGGTATCTCTGTACTTCGTATGCGATTCGCTGGAACTCTGTGGATCCTGCAAAATCGAAATTGAAAGGACTAACCAAGAACGATCTTGCTAACCTACTCATCGGATGGGTAAGTGGACATGTACTTATGCAATAAGCGATGTCCTTATGCTTGGATTAGCGCTTTGAGAGATCTTTACAGTCGTCATCAGAGTCTTCTGCTGCTCTACCTCAGCCGACCATTATTGGATTAACAAATCATATTCAGCATACGCTTGCTCTCGCTTCGGCGCCAGCTTTCGTGCGCTCTGTGCCAAGGAACTTCAGCTCCTCGTCTTTAGGGAAGATAAAAGCGGATGAATGGCAAACACTCAGCACGATTTACCTTCCCCTAGCATTGGTATCTTACGTCTACTATAGCGGCGAAGTTAGGAATGATACTCTTAGAGGACGCTTTTCCAACATTATAGATCATTCGATGGACTTAGTTCAGGCCGTATCGGTGTTATTCAAGCAGTCGACGACTCAGAGCGACATTGAGGCGTACAAGTTTCACATCAAGAATTATATACGCCACCTCCGGGAAATACATCCCGATGCGAAGTTCCTGCCCAATATGCACATGGCGACTCATGTTATGGATTCATTGGGACTTTTTGGCTCTGCCTATTCATGGTGGACATTCCCATTCGAACGTCTCATCGGAAAATTACAGAGTATACCCAGCAACAATAAGATAGGCAAGCCTGTTTTTCGTCATGCCTGCTCGGGCTTCTGACCGACCTACGTGCAGGTCAACTCGAGAGCACGATTCTTGATACCTTTGTTGCTATTTCAAGGATGAGACGCTTGTTCTCATGGGATATCCATCTTCCTGAGGTAGAAGGGTGCTTGGCCGTCATCGATGAAGTTTTGTCTCCAGAATCTGCACCTCCGGCAGAGAGCGACGAAAGGGAAGGAACGTGAAGGCGAAAGCGCAAGAAGAACAATAGATTTGATCTCTCCAAGCTGTCTGGTAGCCCGTTTGCTAAGAGAATTGCGGAGGAATCCTGGGACAAGTTGCGGTTTCATTGCAGGTGGAATAATGTCCAGTACTCTGTCTCCAGCTGGCATGTTGGAAATAGCCAGATCATATTTGTCCTGGAGGCTGAAAATATCCTGCACGCGGGCTTCATTGAATATATCGTCGAAGGTCCCTACCCTATTTTCATTGTGCAGCGCCTTCTCCCTGTAGAGCAACAACACGATCCCTTCCGGCGATATCCGAACCTACCTATGTGCATGTTCTACAAGGATCCTTCCCAACTGTATGAAGTCGTTCCTTGTCATGCCGTTAAGGGCCATTTTGTCGCTGTCTTCATCATAGACAGGTACTTCGCAGTGCGGCCTCTGTGCGAGATATGATCGGACTTGTTACTTGTATTTTTTATGCGTAATATAGTATGATGGATCGTATGGAGCAAGAAGTTGTTCCAATAAGGTGTCGAGTAGTTCCTGATTGCCCTTGTTATTGGCCTGGGCCTGAGAGATGCATCTAATCTAATCTAGATGATATGATAGTTGAGTTGACTTGCATTGTCTCGCGTGTCAATCGGAGCTTCCTTGTATGGAAGTTAGAAGATCACGTGAGCGTGCCAGATAATTTGAATTTAATTACTGATTGCAGGATGACAATGACGACTACAAGACGAGCTCGAAGCCAGTGTTTCAGCAGCATAACCAATGGTATCATCAGAGAGAAAGCCTTCACCTGACTCCAGATACTCTTCGAACTCCCTTCGGACCGTAGACAGTAAGTCAGCCGATATTTGATTGTCAATATGTGCAACCTCGGGACGTCGTTTGTTCGCAACGGTGATATTCCCGATCTTACGTTCCGCATCGAAATTTGCATACCATTGCATCTAGGATATGCATGCTTCTTCCATAGGTTTTAGTATCTGTGATACACCGCGTGCTCCTAGTGTGCCTAATGCTTTCACCGGCTTTGCTCATCGGCGTCTCTTGTTCTGATTCGAGGTTCTGACGATCTCTTATACACTTTGAAGATTTGAATCAACAGTAAGCTCTCTGCAATCCTGTATTTCTTCCATTTGATGACTTATACCTCATTTTGCATCCGCGTTTCGCATCTCAAAGCTTACTTAGACAAATGGCTGAAAACAACTTGCTCCTTCTGGCAGAGACTGCGATGGCTGCTCAGGCACGTATACCCAAATCAACTCTCCCGATTGTCGTTCTTATGATATCTCTGGTCCAGCTGGCCGAGACCGCGACTCCAGCTCAGGCAATCAACCACGAAGTCCCAGCTCCGGCTCAGTTCGCGTGTGGAATATGCGACTACATCGGTCACACGGCGTATACTCTGCGCGTTCATAAAAACGTATAGTAAGTGTATACTATTGCGTCAGGATAAGTGCTCACCAGACTTCAGTACGGATAAATTTCTATGTGGAATCTGTGGTGCAAGGTTCTGCAGGTCTAGGCAGCTCGTGGCGCACTGCAGTTCTCAGTAGGTGATTACTTGTTTACATTTACATCCTTTAACATTTCTCCCAGCACACAGTTCAAACCTTTCGCGTGTTCGTACCCCGGTTGCGAGACAAGGTTCACTTACGCTGACAACAGACGCACGCATGAACGTCGTATACACGGCATGCACTGAGAGTGCGGGGCTTAACGAGCCGACTCGGCTCAATTGTTCAAGAATATGTAGTGAAAGAAAGCCTGTTGATTTAATGTAAAATGTTGTACTTATAGCTAGTCGAAATGCTCTGTCGCCGATCCCCTTTTTGACTCACCAATCTTCTATCTTGGTTTCGGGAGATGTGAAAGCGGCACGCCTACTACAATAGAGTGTTCGTTAGATCGTTTGGTTCTGACAGGAAGCCGACATCCAGAAAATTTAGAAAGAGGAACTTCATTGGGCGAGAAATTCGTATCGAAGAACCTCGATCGTACGAGTCCACTGCTCTCACGTTCCAATGCCCGTGTTCCCTGCAACTTCAGATCCACAGTAGGTGACGACCTATAGACAGCATTCGACTGCAATGTCATGCTTTTCTCTATCACGACCGAACCTACGATGGGAGGCGATAGAGATTCGCTTACGCGCTTGCCTTCTCGATTTCGACCGCAAGTACTATGGCCTCACGTCCGTCCGATTGAGCACTTCGTTCAATGAAGTCTTCGCTCGTCTTCCGGTACAGTTAGGTACCTCGTCCATCGCGAACCTCGCGTCCAGTATGTGTAGCACCCAATGCTCCACCAATGCCTAAACCAACACCGATACCACCAATGGCAAGCAGAGGATATCGCAATTGTGGGGAATTGCTATCACCTAAAGGAGAGTTTGCTCCACTGGCAATAGACCGCGAACGGGACCGACCTCGTTCTGGCTTGCCCTGATCTGGGGAAGAAGCGAGAGAAGAATTACGAGTGCGAGAGCGTCCTCGGCTCTCACTCCAATTTTCCGATCGAGACAGCGAACCCGATCGCACAATGGACGAGGATGTGGCGGAGCCGGAGACTGGTGAAGCACAGCTAGAATGATCACGCAGCGATGTTTTGGGTGAAAGTAATCCAGCATGTAAAGCAGGCGATTCTGGAGGGGAGCCCATTTGTGCATGTTCTTCTTGATGTGCAGGACTGATTCTCGGCATCGCAATTGCAAGAGTGGGTGATGAAGGCATAAGTATTACCACAATATCAAATCCTGGTGATGATGGCAAAGATGGCGATGGCAATCTGCAACCACTCTCACATCTCAAAGATGCTATCCATGGATTAACCTTGGGTTGAAAATCAGGTGATGGCATTTGGTCGCGAAGTAAATCCAACTGAGAAGTTTGTGGACTATGGTTATTGCTGCTCTCGGAGTGGCCATTTGCATTAGATACAGCTGTCCGCACGCAGTCCTCCCCTCTTTGTCCTGCAACGTTATGCTGAGTGACAGAAATCGGCACATGTCAAGTTGCCACCTATGGAATCTTTGTGAGAGTCTGCCAGAATATCATCAAGATATTCGAACTCTGCCTCATTCGTAAGTCTTTCAGAGCTAGGATCGCTACCAACAGTGCAGTGCGGACCAGATGATGAAGATACGAGTCCACGTCGTTCATGGCCTACTGACATCATTGTTAGGTGGCGAGACTAACAGGCGTCGATCTCGAGGCGGCCAACATAACAACAAACAACTGGCTAACGCGAGTTGCCGGGCTATACGCACGCTATGTCGCAGTGAAGGTAAGTAGAATTCAACAAACTAATAATACAAGAGTAGATACCTATGTCGCAGTGAAGGTAAGTAGAATAGAAAGACAAGGAACGAAAGAGTCAAACTATCTACTTATATAGACTTTGAGTGCGGGAAAGGTCTACTCTAATAGGAAGTCACATGATAAGGAATGAGATGATTAGTGAGCGTGATAGAATGTTGTGGAATGTTCCAGCAAATGGATGAATAAGCGCATAAGAAAAATAAAAGAAAAGGAAAAAGAATATTAAAATGAATGATGACATAAGAAAAGAAAAGGAAAATGTTCAAGTCCTTACATCACCCCCTTCTCAAGGTTGGGCGTCCTGACCAACCACATAATCCTTCTGACGACGTGAACCTATACAGTGCTCGCATGCTTTGTCGAGGTATTGTTAACTTTCGCGGAGCTCCAGGATGTTTGCAATAGAATTCTTGAATTGATTCCTGTGCATTATCCTTGACATCGGATTCCGGCTGCCATGTCGCTTCCTCATATCTGACCCACTTGACCAAGAACTGGAGCCTTCCTCGATGTAGACGTGAGTCGAGTATTTCTTCAACCTCGTACTCTTCTTGTTCATCAATGATCACTGGCGGGGGTGGAGGCGGCTTCTTTTGTGATTCGAAAGACGGTTGAATGGCTGGTTTGAGCAGGATCTCGTTAAAGACGGGATGAACGTGTTTCCATGTCTTCGGGATCTTTAGCTTATATGCGCTCGCGCCCACCTTTTCTATAACCTCGAATGGGCCAAACCATTTGTCGTCCATCTTCTTCATCGGTCGGATCGTCTTAATGTTTCAACCATCCAAGAAGACCTTTTGTCCCATCTCATAGACTACCGACTTTCCAGCGTGATGATCATAAAAGCGTTTCATGTCTTCATTGGCCTGAGTCAGATTGGCCTGAGCGAGTTCATGTATTCCCTTGACATGTTTGGCAAACTCTTCTGCCGATAGATTGGACGAAGTCATTCCAATGCCCGTGAAGCTTGAAGGGTGTTGTCCCGTGTTGACGAAGAAGGGTGATAGTTTGGTCGCCGAATATTCACAATTGTTGTGTGCAAACTCTGCGAGAGCTAGCCAGTCCGCCCAGTCTGATTGTCGATGATTGACGTATAGTCGAAGGTACTGTTCGAGTTCTTGATTAACTCGTTCCGTCTGTCCGTCCATTTGAGGGTGGTACGCCGTTGACAGATTGCCTTCAATGTGAAGGAGTTTGTACAACTCCCTCATCATCTTTGCATCGAACTGTACTCCTCGGTCATGGATGATCTTTCGAGGTAAGCTGTGCAACCGGAAGACATGGTCCCTGTAAATCCTGGCCATTCCTTCTGCCGTCAATTTCGTCGTCGTTGGTATCGCATGGATTTGTTTGCTGAAGCGATCGACTACTACACAAATTGCGTTAAATCCATTTGACTCTGGCAACTCTCCAATCAGGTCGACCGTGACAACTTGCCATGGCGCCTCCGGTACCTCGTTAGGGTGCAAAACCTTTGCCCTTGTTGTTCTGAGGGCCTTCGTTTGCTGACAACAATCGCATCCTCGCACGTAATTCCTGACATCGACGTACATGTTAGGCCACCAGAAACTTCTGTTCGCTAGTGCAACGGTCTTGTTCACTCCTGGGTGGCCTGCCAACGTCGAGTCATGACACACCCTCATCACTTCCTCCCTCACGCTCGTCGGTACAAAAATGTTTTGAAACTTCTTTGTCTTCGTCATTGAGAGCTTAACCATCACCTCCTTTTTCTACAACCCATTTACGAACACTAAGTTTGTCGGTCTCTCTTCCTCATTCAACTCCATTTGTGCTTTTCGAATCTTCTCGATCAACACGTCTCTTGACGTCTCTACCGCTCCTCTGACCAGCCATTTGTCTCTGATGAACGTGACGTCCTCATTATCCCGTTCGCCCTTGTTGTAGTCCGCCCGACGCGACAATATGTCTGCCTTGCCCAACGTCTTCCCTGGCTTGTGTACTAACGTGAAGTCGAATTCAGCTAAATCGAGTCGCCAACGAGCTTGTCGGCGATTCAACTTTTGAGGCGATCGGAAATACGTCAAGTTTGCGTGATCGGTCCATACTTCAAAAGGTCTCTTGGCTCCTTGGAGGTATTGTCGCCATTCCTTAAGAGCTTGAATGATTGCGAGCATCTCTTTGTCATAGATCTTGTAATTTCGTTCGGCCTCCAAGAAGGTCGACGATCGATAGGCTATCACCTTCCACTTGTCGTCTTGTTTCTGAAGAAGCACTCCTCCAGATGCAAAGTCCGACGCATCTGCTTCGACCCAAAAAGGACCCTCCTCATTTGGGATGGCTAGAACTGGGGGACTACTCAACCGACCCTTCAACTCTTCGAATGCTCGTTGTTCCTCCTCTCCCCACTTCCATTCCACCTTACCCATCAGCGTCGT
The DNA here is from genome assembly GCA_037892935.1 of Phlebopus portentosus. Classification (NCBI taxonomy): domain Eukaryota; kingdom Fungi; phylum Basidiomycota; class Agaricomycetes; order Boletales; family Boletinellaceae; genus Phlebopus; species Phlebopus portentosus. The sequence goes on from JAYXKI010000002.1 coordinate 2,597,437, forward strand.
CAGGGGTTTAACGACAGAGCTATAGTCCTTTACGAATCGTCGCAACCAATTCCCTAGTCCCAGGAATTGTTGCAGTTCGTGAACGTTTCACGGGATTGGCCACTCCTGAACCGCTGTTGTCTTTTTCGGGTCCATTCAAACCTCGCCATTACCGATGATGTGTCCGAGATACTTAACTGTATCAACCTCGAACTCACATTTCTGCGGCTTCAGGAAAAGTCCGTTTTGACGCAGGATTTCAAAGACTCGTTTGGTGCATTAGCGATGTTCCTCCAAATTATTCGAGAAAATGAGGATGTCGTTGAGGTAAATGATGATGATACCCTCATGGATCATTTCTCGAAAGATATCGTTCATGAAACCTTGGAATGTCACTGGCGCATTGCATAATCCAAAAAACATGACCGTTGGTTCAAATAAGCCTAAATTCGTCCTAAACGCCGCCTTCCATTCATCGCCCTCTCGAACCCGAATGTTGTAATATCCCCAGCGAACGTCGAGCTTCGTGATGTATTTCGCATCCTTGACCTTATCGATGAGCTCATTTATCAATGGCAACGGGTATTTGTTCTTAACCGTTCCTTCGTTAAGCTTTCGATAGTCTTGGATTGCTCGTAAGCTCCCATCTTCCTTCTTAATAAAGAAGAATGGAGATGCCATCGGGGATTTCGACTGTCGGATGCGTCCAGATGCTAGGTTCTCTTCGATAAATTCCTTCATTGCCTCTTGTTCCTTCAGCGACAATGGGTAAACCTTGCAATCGCTAGGCTTAAAATCTGGTTTCAAGTCGATAGCATAGTCCCACGTTCGATGGTTTGGTAGGCGTTCAAACAATTCTTCACTAAAAACGTCCACATATTCTTCCAGATAAGGTGGCCACTTCGCCGCCTCCTTCATCCACACATTCCTCACAAATTCTTCGTCTATCTCCTCGCTCGGTAGTGACAACTCACATTCATCAGGGCAACACGTGAACTTGACTGTTCCCGACCTCCAGTCGATCTCAGGATTGTGCTTCGTCAACCAGTCATGTCCGAGGAAGATGTTGCTCGATGCTAAGGATGTCACCGCCAGTCATATCTCCTCTTCATGTTTCCCAAAGAACATTTATACGACTACATATTCCTTGATCAATCCCGCCTCATTGCTTGTTCCATCAGCATTGAAGACTGGTCTAGGCCGAATGTACCTTTGGGTGGGGAAACCGTATCGTTTGACAAAACCCTCGTCGATACATGAACCCATGCATCCCGAGTTGATTAGCGCATGAGCATTGATGAAGTTTTCCTCTTCGAGTAGAGGGTTTGACAAATCTACTTCATCATCGCCCGCTATCTTTGGGTGTACGATGCTAACGAAGGCGTCCAACTCTTTTCCTCCCGCCCTCCTGATGAATTGATCTGCGTCCACTATGCCCTTGTGCCATACCTCAGCCGCGCGTCTGCCAACCACATCCCATACTGCTTCAGTATCGTTCGCCTGAGCAACAATGTTCTCGCAGTAAGGTGCTTCCACCTCAACCTCATTTTTTATAGCAGTTTGATTCCGCTCTTCCACACTAAGCTCGTTTGAATCGCCTGCTTGCGCATTCACTTTTCTAACCAACAAATCTGTGTAGACGTCGAAGTCATCATCGTCCGCTTCAGGTTCATCAGGTATTACGTCGGTAAGGAGTTTTTGAAGGGTGAAACTGTCACTGATATTCGCATCTTGGTATTGTACAACAGAACGATTATATTTTAATGAGTCCGACGAAAAGAATCCTTTAGGTGATTGACCAGTCGTTCCAACGTCTACGTCTGGTCTTCCAGAAAACCCTCACTGTCCATGAGTTCTTCCAGCTCAGTCGGCACTGCTCGCACATTGATGTCGTCGATCTCTTCAAAGGAGGATTCCTTCACTTGGCCGAGTTCCTCGAAGAGCGCCTTTCTGTCTGCTGGAACAAAGGCCGCAATGATTGCATGTATCGCTTTACGGCCTCGGGGGCATTCCCGGATGTAGTGGCCCACTTGACCACACTTATAGCAAGCACGTGCACGACGCGCCTGATTCATCATCACCTCCATTGGCTGATCTAGGCCTCCGTATGTTACTCCAGTCGCATCACGACGATCTTGGGCGGGAGGGATGAAAGGGCGAGTCGCTTGTTGAGGCGGCACCGGACGTCTTAGTGGCGGTGGGGCTGGTTTCATCACTGTTGAGCCGACCGTCTTCCTCCTATGCTCGGCCATTAGATCCCTGATCTGACGCTCGACCCTGTCGACCTTGACCGCAGCCTTCTTGAATTCCTCATACGTTGTCGGCTTATTGGGTAGGTGCATGATACCTTCAACCACCTTCGGGTTTAGTGCTCGTTTCAAGCGACTCATCAGCCATTCGTCATGAGCCTCGGTGGCCAGTCCAGCATCAACTCGACAGATGTCAAACTTATTGAAGAATTCGTCGGCGTTGAGGTCCCCTTGGTACATCGCGTCGAGCCTTTCGAAGGCCTTCTGGGAACGAGCCGGATCATCAAATGAGGTGTCAAGTTTCTTTAGGAAAGCATCTCAAGTGTCCTTGAATGCTATCCTACCCTGTTCGTCAATTGCGCCACTCGTGTAGCTTTCCGCCCAGCTCGCAGCAGCACCGCTCTTCATATACGACAGAGCGAACATGATCTTTGCTTTGCTCGTCCTAAACTCTGACTCCGACGCATAAACATACAGGCGCAGCTCTCGTTTGAAGTCGACATATCCGTGTTCACCGTCGAAGTCTCGGGGCTTGGCGACATGAACCTTGTTCGTCTTTGATCCTTGGCTCGTTCCTTCTCCTGCCGCTTGGAGTGCTAGCGCGATTGCCGTAGCAAGGTCCGTTATTGATTCTTTCGACAACGACATCTCTTGTTCTTCTTCTTCTTCTTCTTCTTCTTCTTCTTCTTCTTCGTCTGTTGGTACGAGCGGAGCTGGCTCTCGTGGTTCAGTGAAAGACAACGAGGGTGCTATGGGTGGAGCTGACGTCTGGCCCGTCGATGTTGATGGCCCTGGTAATGAAGCCGTTGATCGTGTGGGGGTAGGGGGTGCAGGATTGTCTACGTCACCCTCTTGTTTCGCTCTCCAATATTGGGACTTGTCGCCTCTGGTAGAGTACCACTTCTTCGCAGTCTCGTCCCACCAAGCAATGAAGGTTTGATTGCCCGACTTGACGATATACTGTCCTCGCGATGCGCTCCACCTAGTGTTTGTCGGGAGAGCCGCCCGCTGATTGTCAGTTAGATCCACCTTGATAGGCCAGAGGTGGAATGGGGATCGGGATGGTGTTCGGACGGGACCGACTTCGGATGACCAGCTCGTCTTTGAAATTGACGACTAGTCGGAAGGCACCGAGGTAGATGATGAACGAGATGCTCGATGATGATTGGACTCTATGAGTCACCCAAGAGAACGTCTGATGCGAGTTCCACAGAAGAGTGATTCGGAGCACCACGATTGGAGGGTTAATTGATTGTTTCAGGAACTATCGGGACATGTCAAAGTCAGTCGGACCTTGATGGGCAAGATAGGGGTTGCTCGGATAACTCCGGGATGGGCGCGGTCATTGACCGTCGATGTGTCTCCTGCGTGGAGTAGCGACAAACGAGTGGTTAACCCACGGGTTCGAGAGTGGGTCTTTCTATTATGTTAGGCAGCGAGACTAACAGGCGTCGATCTTGAGGTGGCCAACACAACAACAAACAACTGGCTAACGCGAGTTGCCGGGCTATACGCACGCTATGTCGTAGTGAAGGTAAGTAGAATTCAACAAACTAATAATACAAGAGTAGATACCTATGTCGCAGTGAAGGTAAGTAGAATAGAAAGACAAGGAACGAAAGAGTCAAACTATCTACTTATATAGACTTTGAGTGTGGGAAAGGTCTACTCTAATAGGAAGTCACATGATAAGGAATGAGATGATTAGTGAGCGTGATAGAATGTTGTGGAATGTTCCGGCAATTGGATGAATAAGCGCATAAGAAAAATAAAAGAAAAGGAAAAAGAATATTAAAATGAATGATGACATAAGAAAAGAAAAGGAAAATGTTCGAGTCCTTACAATCATTCACCACTATTCACAATATTATCAGCTTCAAACACTGTTATCCTTGTCCTGAACAACAACAACTTGTCATACTCGAACGAGACGTTCTGTAACGAAGGAACGCAGTCAGTCTTGTTTGAAGTGGGCCAAACTCGGTGTAGTAAGCAAATGGCTTATTTTCATGCTCAAGCAAAGTAGTACTTATCATCACATTAGACTAGACTCTCCTCACTGTATTTCTTCAATTCACTGGCTTGGATCCCATTCTTAGATATCTTCTGCGAGAACGGCCTCCATCCATCTTGAACTGTGCGTATCTGTCTCAACGGCATCTTAACATAGTACACTGATTGTGTTCTCATGGTGCGTAAGATCTTTCTCTGGCATCCTATTTGCTACTTCTGCTCATCTTTTTCTTACTTCGTGTTATCCATGCTTTCTAGATGGAAACTATCATGATGCGTAACACCGACCTACTTCTCGCTGCTTCTCAGATCAGGAAAGCAGCAGCGACATTGATGGAGTCAAAGGAGGACTTCAAGGTGCGTGTTTATGATTCTATTCCTTAATTGTATGCTTACAATATATAACACTGCAAGTACAAATGGGTTGAGGCCGAGGGTCCCCTTTATAAGGACACAGAGGAAGAAGTCGGTGAGGCGGCACCATGTAATGCGTCGCCTGCGAAAGAAGAGTTTCGCTGTGAACACTGCCACACAGTGTTCAAAACGTTCGGAGCACTCAGAACGCATCGATATATCCAGTACGTCTAACTTTCATTGAAACATGGAAAACTAATGTACATTGCTCCTTGATAAGTACCGACAAATATAAGTGCCACAAGTGCAACGAACGATTCACGAGATGGTCACTCTTGAGAGACCATCTGGAGAAACAGTGCGTATTTGACTTATATTTATTTCTTTGCTGATTTTTTCGTCTAGTTCAAACAAGAAAACTCATGTTTGCAGCCATCCTGACTGTGGAAAGCCTTTCCCTAACAAGTCGAACCTGCGTCGTCACTTAAAGAAATTTCATAACGATGCCTAAAGTTGGCGATGTTTTCATTCTTGCTAGTCTTAGATTGACTCTTTCTTGATAAAGTAAAAAATCTGACTTGAAATATATTGGTCATGTATGATACAATGTGTTCATGTATATTCCGAAGACCTTTTAAACTCGTGAATGAAGAGAACTTGTTTCCATTGACGAGTCGACACATAAGCTCAAAGTCGGTGGTCCAACCAATGCCCTACTCGAGTGCGTGCCCGACCGGCCTATATATTATTCACGTGACTCTGACCGATTTGATGCAGTCTTCGTCTCAATCTTTCCGTCACTCCTTCGTATAATGCCGACTTCGATGGTGATGTTGTATCATTGCCGCCTTGTGTTTTTATTTCTGATCTCCATGTAGCGTTCCTCAGGCCTAGGAGACTCGGGCCGAACTCAGTCAAATAGCATAGGTGCCCAGGTAGATCATTTCACCCCAAGCGAACAAGACCTTTATGACTATTGTTCAGTATAGTCTTTGCGGTATCCGCAAGTTCACCTTGCACGATTCTTTGTCTTGCGCTTTCTTGTCTAGACCATACGATAGCGAGGGTCTTCAGTTCTTCGCTGATGTTGAGGTGTGAAGAACATGTATAAATCTGTCAAATACTGATTGCCCTGCGTGTGCCAGAGTTGATACCAGAAATAAAGTACCAGTGCCCTTTATTACTTAATTTTGTGAGCCGTTAAAGTAAGCAGGAACGGTGAAGGAAGACAGGATGGAGGATGATGGTAGCAAGAAGAAAAGAAATTGACGCGTCGCATCGCCCATTCATTGCCCGTTCATTGCCCGTTCATTGCCTGTTCATCGCCCACCACATTCATCGCCTGCAGATCACCTGCAGATCACCTGCAGATCACCTGCAGATTGCCCGCTGAATGTTGTAGTGCGCCGCACTAACCTGTACCGGTCCAGCGGCACAGGCCTGTAAGGGCTGTACCCCCCTATGCCATACCCAGGACACCCCGCGTACTATTGTCAGCAAACCAGCCTTCGCTGCCGTTACCCATAATACAGCCTGGTCAGCGGCCGCCGGACCTTCGGTGGTCTAGGAACAGCACCTGCACCGCCGCCGCCGCCGACCATACGAACCGGCGGCGACACCTCCACTCCTATCTTATGATCACCTTGTCCCCCCGTTGACCAAATCCTAGTTCCCCTTCTCCAGCCTCTCTCAAGAACGGTTCCGCCAAATCCGGTGACTTCGGTCTTCGGAAATGCTCGCACGGCGGCCGGACATGCTGCGGCGGATGTATATCATGCCATCACGGAGGTGTATGCCCACTGCCGCGCCGGCTGGGTGAACGATAGCCAATCTCAGGTCTATTTCATTGATTGTTTCATATTCTTATCATCCCACATTGTACGCCGAGCACAGTAGCGCACCCGGCGGCCATCCGTATATTCCCCCTTTTAGTTTTATTCGACCTCTTGGCATTTCAGATCCATATAGAGCGCGCCCTGACTGATCCGAACGGCCCCGACATTCGACACGACGTACCAGCATTCTGCCATTCTGATTGGGGCGCCCCTAGGTCTTGGTGGCTTGGCGGTGCATCTCGGTGGTAGCCCCCGCCATCGCGGTGCACCTGTCACGCCTCGCCGCCCACCGCTTTAAGTGATATTTCTTATCAAGGACTCATAGTATATATAGAGAGCATGTATCTATCCTAAAAAGCAGCACATATATACTCTAGAACACAGTTACCAGAGACCAACCACAAGTAAAGAAGCCTCTTTCAAGAAACCAGTATATACAGAGAACCTGACAGCCGGATCGGGCGAACTCCCGGTCACGTGCCCTCACCAATCCCGTCCTGACGGCGTGGCCCCGGATCTCACAGGACAGAAGCCGCTGAGCTCATTCGCCACCCTGGACATCTCCCTTCTATGCAGCTGTCGCTCTTCTAGTAATCCCTCCAGGGATTTTCCGCTTATATCTGCATCACCGTCCCTCTCTCTCAATCCTCCGCCGCCGCTCGGTCCTGAGCATTTGGGATTCCTCCTCCACGTCCCGACGCAGCCGTCACTCCTCTAGTAACCAATCCCACGATCTTCGATTTCTCCCCGTGCCTGAGGCCCCCTTTCATATTTCCTCACTGCTGCTCGGTTCAGATCGTTTGTGATTCTTCCTCAACACCTCGATGCAGCTGTCACTCTTCTAGGCATCTGTCGTACTTCCTCGACGTCTCGACACAGCTGTCACTCTTCTTGTGTTCGCCGCTACTGCCGGTGCCGGCGTCCCTTTCTGTCTGAATCTAGTCTCCCGCTTCTCGCCGCCTCCGCCACCTCTGCGTCGTTCCACCGCCGACACTACTACCCTTTCAAGTGGTGTCGACCCTCTCTCACCCCCGCCTTCTCTGTGTCGTTCCGACGTCATCTCCCCGACTACCGGGCGGAATCGCACTGGTGCGAACCTCCGGCGGCACTGCATCCAGTCTGCCACTGCGACCCCTTCGCCGGTTCAGTCGGACTCAGCGATCCCTATTCAGCCGTCGAAGCCCGTATCGCCACAGCGAGTTATTCGAAGGCGTGGCGGATCTGCCTAATGGCCAGATCCTTGTGCATCTGAGCTGAGTGTCGCTTCTGAAAGCCTGTAGGTAGTCTGTAGATCTGGTAGGACCTCCCCTTTTTCCTCTCGACACCTTTGACATCGCCTCCCTGTGGTCGAACGCCGCCACCACCACCTTTGTCCCTATCTAGGAGAGTCTGATAGTCTACAACGTCCCATTGGATCGCCCACTGAACACAGTGATTGCCCGCGGAACGACCCGCAGAGCGACCACTGATCGCCCAACCGGGTGCAACCGGTGGCGAAATTACTAATTGCGTCATTTGTAACATTTGAAATCTCACAAAGAGGGAAATCGCAAGTGACATAATAAATTGCCACCGTGATGCAACTTCAAATTTCCCTTTCCGTGGCAAACACGTTGCAATTTGTAATCTCAGATAGGTCGAAACGCCTTTTGCAATCAATTACGCAATTTATTGTCTCAACAAAGCCGACAGGCACGTTGCATTAATAAGTCACGACCCTGCCGCAATCATTGGCGCAATTATTAATTTCGTTTCTACTTTCGCTCGTTATCGCGGCCCTGCCGAAACCGACCTTTGCCTCTTGTGAAGGTGACCCCGGGCTGTATGATATTTGTATATGACTATGACTAATTCCATTCTTGGCACTGTGGGATGCTGCCGGCGCTGTGATCTAAATAGAAAGCGGCATGCATAGTCACTACTCAACCATCATGTCGTCGACACCGTTCACTACGTTATCTGAGTCGGGCAAGGTCCATCCAACTTCTCAAGCTGGCTTTGGTCAGGGGAAAGCTGAATTATATGATTCGTATGATATTCCTTACCCTGTAAAATAAATAACTAAAAAACAGAAGATAACATCTGACCTTATCAGTGTCCGGCCGTCTTACCCGCCAGAAGCTCTCTCAAATATCCGGAAGCTCGTATCGGGAAAGAGCGAGCTTAATGTTGTCGAGTAGGTGACTTAGAATCACATATGAGAGAGGTGGAAAGCTCTGAACGCGTTCTAGAATTGGATGTGGAAGCGGGAAATTTACCCGCGTGCTGTTAGCACATCCTGAATGGGAGCAAAGTATCAAAGAGTTGAAGTGCATAGAACCGAACGAGGGAATGCGCGCTGTGTTCTCGAAGATAGTTGATGACCCAAGAGTCAGTTTGTCCGAAGGCACTTTTGATGCCACTGGCGTACCAGACCACTGGGCGGATTTAATAGTCATTGCAACGGTACGTAGTTTTCCAGCATTATTCTCCTAACGATACTATTATCTTGCTGAGGAAGGCATTCCACTGGTGTCAAGATCTTGAAGCTGCAACAGAGGAATTCATTCGTATTCTCAAATCCGATGGTGTAGTTTGTCTCATATGGATCACAGACGACACCGATACGTATGTACCCGTGCGTTCCTGCTCTCAGACCTGGAATCTAATCTTGAATTTCCAGTGTTGCATGGGTACAGCAGGCATACGAATTTTGTTTGCCGTTCCTGGATGATACTCCGAGCAGTGGGGAAGGAAGGCTCCAATGGATACGAATTTTCAGTCTACCGCGGTACAAAGAGAACTTCTCCGCTCCAGAAAACGATACAATCCGCTTCATTGAGCAGCGAACGACTGAAAATGCCCTCGCCTTTTACATGTCTTGGAGCGGTATTGCAATGCTACCAGACGATAAGAAGGGAAAAGTAAAGGAGCAGGTTAGAACCATAATTAAGCAAGGTGACGAACTGGTTTGGGTAAATGAGAAGGAGGGTATTCTGGAGATGCCCTTCGTAACTTACCTCGTAACTTTCCGCCGTGGTCAAGGGGCAGGAAACTAGATAGTAATTTGACAGAGGCGAGAAGAGTACTAGTGATGGTAATCAGTTTTATGGTTTCGAGCATACACAGCAGAACTTTCGTCCTAGAGAAGCCAACTATTCGCACGTCCAGGTCGAGACTGAACGCCGATGACTTGTCCTGGTGTCTAAAAATTGTAGAGAAAGGCATTCCGAAAAGCTCGGCACTTGAAATCTCCACGGCCAAGTGATTCTTAATGACGGTTCTGGACTCAGGCTCTCATGCCTTCAGAGACGAAGAGGATGTCCCAGAGCAACATCATAGGAAAATACGGTAAAACTAATCGAGCTGCTGGACAATACTTCCCTGAACGGAAGCGGATGCAAAATGGATGATGAAATCCGTGCGAAGATCTAGAAGAAAGTAGAAACATCCAAGGCTATGACGCGAGCAAACGTAAAGGGCGTAATTATTCATCCAAGGTCCTGAGGGACCGCACATAGTAGATATCTCTCCGAGCAATCTTTATAAGAGCGAGCGATGGAGTGGGGACTCGTCCCTCACAGCTCTATGCCATTCTCTTGATCTGTCACTTTGGTCTTCAACAGACACTAACTTTTTAGCCTTTCAACAGTTGCTATCGCTTACATAGGTCTTCAACAGGCCTCATGTTGTCGATTGAAGCTTCGAAAGTCCATCCCAGATCCCAAGTTGGATTCGCCGGACAAACAGCTGAGTTATATGATACGTGCGTGCAATCATGTCACTGTCAGTTTGTGGCAACATACCGTATTTCTAATGTGCTCTGTTCAGAGCTCGGCCTTCGTATCCACTTGAAGCGCTGACCGTCATTCGAAATGCCTTACCTCGTAAGCAGGGATTGAGGATTGTCGAGTATGATGTCTTTTATTGTATTGTTATTATGGATGATTTGCTGAAATAATTTCAGGATTGCGTCCGGCTCTGGGAAATTTACCAAGTCGCTGCTTGCCCATCCAGGGTTCAACAAAAGCATTGCGGAGATGAGGTGCATTGAGCCTAACGAAGGAATGCGCAGTGTATTCACAAGGACAGTCTCTGACCCCAGAGTCAGTCTGGCTCCTGGTACCTTCGATAAGATCGGAGTGCCAGATGGTTGGGCAGATCTGATTGTCATTGCGATGGTTGGTAGCCTTGTGCGTGTCCTGTGGTTTCGGTAATCCAACGCTTGCTTTCATCAGGCATTTCACTGGTGCTTGAATCAAGAAGCAGCACTTAAAGAATTTGTGCGCGTTCTCAAACCAGATGGAGTCGTGTGCCTCCTATGGAACTTGGAAGACACGTCCGTTCATTTGTGGTCCTTAAGTCTCATCCTCTTCTGACCCATTTTACAGGAGAAAAGCTCCGTGGCTCAAGCAGATCTACGACGTGTGCATGCCATATCGAAATAACACACCCGCAAGCGCCGCAGAGTGGGACCGATGGCGCCAGATTTTCGAATTGGCCGTGTACAAGCGGAACTTCACTCCCGCCGAGGAGACGACCGTCAACTTCACCGAAGATCGCACTCTCGAGAGTATCATCGACCTATTCCTGAGCTGGGCTGGCGTCGCAGTCCTTCCGGACCAGGAGAAAGAAATCGTCAAGGCAAAGATCAGAGACATAGTGAAGCGAGGCGATGGTCTGGTGTGGAAAGATGAGAAACAAGGAATTTTTGAGACACCATTTGTCGTAGAGCCGATCGTGATCTTCCGCAAGGCTCTCAAAGAGGGAGTTCTACAACGCCTCTGGAAGCAATTTTAATTAGTTTATCCCATTCACAAAATGAAGCACTGGTGATATGCTGTATGTTTGACGTATAAAATAATTTGTAAAGCGTTCAGGACGTACTTTTTATCGGAAATGCATGAGTGAAGGAAGGCAAAGCGTAAGGCGATTGGTTTTAGAATCAGATGGCCGACGCCGAAGAGGCCGACCATTGGTCCACGCGTCATCTTGCTTTCCTCTCACGTAAACGCCGACCTCGTCATGGCTGTTGAAGGTCAACAGTCTTTAGAGCACGAAGTTCGTGTTCTAGTCGACGGCAAACCTGCGACACTTACCTTGACACGTGAAGGAGTTGTGCAAAGTTCGCGTACGTATCGTGTTCGGTTTACTTGCAACACACTAAACACGCGTCGTTGTAATCTAGAACCACAATCATTCCGGCAGATAAATGTCTACAATGTGTTGTGGACGCAGGTCAATGGGGACCAGCTGGAATTGTCATATATAAGACGGCGGAAGAAGGGCAAACAGTCTGTTCTGACGCGGTCGTACTGGACGATCGAAGAAGCAGACAAGGAAGAAGCGAAAGAATGGTGTGAGGCAGTCATGGTTGAAGCGTACAAAGGTAAGTCGCAAAGTCATTTTTCTCATCGAAGACACTAAGAAAGAGAATTCACCAACGTGCAGGTGTCACGCTGAAGCGTCGTTTGAGAATACTTGTCAATCCTCACGGTGGTCCAGTATGTCCCGATCAAGCCTCATTTGCTTCCTTCATAAAATCATTCTCACGACAGGGCAAAGCAAGGCAAATATACTCAAATACAGTTGAGCCTATATTTCAAGCTGCCCGATGTCGTATGGAAACCTCTTGTAAGTTGATCTTGATATTTTGGCATCAAAACGCTCTGAAATTACAATTTAAAAAAAGTCACGGAACGAGCTAGGCATGCTTCAGAACTTGCCAAACAGCTCTCGTTGGAGTTCGATGCTTTGGTACTGTTGTCTGGTGACGGACTTCTTCATGAAGTATACAACGGCTTCGCAGAACACGATGATCCATTGACGGCCTTTTCTATTCCTGTGGCACCCATTCCAACTGGTTCTGCAAATGGCATGGCTATAAACCTTCTGGGAATAGAGGTTGGTGCAGCTTCATGCCTGCGGTTTCAAATGACTGATGCCGCATTATAGGACGGCTTTGATGTCGCTATTGCGTGTCTGAACGCGATAAAAGGTATGGGTTGTCCAGTTTTCTTCTAAATTACCTTACACTGTAGATCTAGGCAAGCCAATGAAACAAGACATATGCTCAGTCATGCTTGGAGACAAGCGCATCTTCTGTTACTTCTCGGTGTCTCTAGGATTGATGGCTGACCTGGATCTGGGTAAGCAAGTACTGCTATCCGCGCGAACCGAAATACCGTATGCTAATGGCACGAACTTGTAAGGAACCGAGCACCTGAGATGGATGGGCGACGTCCGTTTCGCTCTTGGTTACTTATACGGAGGTGGGCACTCTTCTCTCTATATTTGTAACCAACCGATCTGATAGTAAATGCCGAAGTGATGAAAATGAAGCAATGTCCGATCCTGCTGGAAATGAAAACAGCGGAGTCTGACAAGGACAAGATGATAGAAGAATTCCGGGAGCGTAGCGAGACCCATTGGCGTGTTCAGCACGCGCGTGAGCTGGATGGGCATAGACACTTAGTTGGTGATGATGCGCTACCTAAGCTTAAGCATGATTCTCTGAAAGGGGATGCTGACGAAGGATGGGCCAAGTTTGATAAACAGCTCATCTACTTTTAGCACGTCACCTGTCCCATATTTCCCGTGTGCATGCTGATTTGACATCCTTTCATTATAGTGCGGGAAGTTCACCATATGTCGGGCGGTAAGATCATTATTCGGTTTACCAACTATCAGCTGAGTTTCTCATTACTTGCAGTGACTTCATGCAATTCCCGTAGCACACGCCTCAGATGGACTGATTGATATCGTCGCGCAAGAGATCGTGAGTTGCTGCGTTTCCTTTCCCCTTTCCAATATCGGCCTGTTTTCCTGACATTTTATTAAAGACCACCCGGAGTGAACTCTTGAAGGCGATGGACGGTGCAGAACAAGGCAAGACCTTTTTCTTAGAAACCGTACGTCTATTCCTCTGCTTTCTCGTTCATTAGTGTACTAAGTGTTTGCTGTTTTGTTTCCGTTTCGCTGATTTAGCAACATTACTTCAAAGCGCAAGCCTATCGCATCACTCCATACTCAATAGACGGAAACCTCGCAATCGATGGCGAACGATACCCCTTGCAACCATTCACTGTCGAGTGCCACAAAGCACTCGGTACTCTTTTGTCCCCGACGGGTCACTATGCTGCAGAGTTCGATACATCTCAGTTTGAGCGGAGAAAGCAGCGAGTTCAGTGTGTAAATGACGATGATATGACAGTCACAAAGAGAAAGGGACTGGGCAAGTTGCTTCCTTGTTGCTAGTTTGCTTGGGTTCCTCAGGGATCGGACGGTTCAATTTGATTCCATTTCCCGATTCTTTTGAAGTATTTCTGCTGCTCTGTTGATGTGCATTTGTATCTAGAAAGTTCGTCTGAATGCTTTAATCAAGTAATCTTTTGTCGGATGTCCTTACTTGCATGCATGACACACTACACGATTCTGAGACACTTTAGGCTCATTAGATATTGCGACATTGCTATCCCAGCAAATTATTCAGTCAGTATCTGATGTATCGAGACTCCGCCTGCTAGTTTCCAAGCCCACGGTGTATCGTTTCCCTGTCAGATGCATCCATCTTTATATTTCAACATCGTCTCCTGACTCTCATAATATCTTAACCGTTCAATACTCATTATCATCCGAAATAAGGAGGGCATATATATTACGACGGGTCTACGGGAAACTAACGTGGTTACTATCCTTTCCGACGCGAGAAACAGCATGTTCAACAATGATCATGGAGCATTCGCTGATGGAACGTAGTCCTCTCCCACCCCGTACAGTACTATGCTCACAACCCTTCTACTAATGCCGAGACTCGTGAGTACTAGTGTTCGTGTCTTACGAGGCCCAACAAACAGAAAGGCGCGAAACAAGTGACAGATGTTTTAAAGTCTTAAAGAAGTCTAAGCCAGGATGAGACTGGAGCTCTAAATTGAGATGATCGGATACCATTGGTTGCAGTGACGACAGGGAGAAAAATGCGTATGTAGAAAGGATCATGCGCGAGACGGATTGTCTATGGGGTGCAGTTACCGCAAAAATCATAAAGTAAGGAAAGGACGATAGAAGTCTGATCAATGATCCTTCCCGGACGCTTTCTTGCTCTTGCTTCGGGAAGGAGCAGCCAATCCAGAAACGATCCATGCCCCAAATAAAAGCCCAAGGAGTGTGACGGCTCCCCTCCTTTCTTCGTCATCTAGCGGACGGTTCAGTGTCCTCTTTGCGGTCAACTCTTGACTCGACTCGGTCGCGGGCGAGGGAGCTGCGGACAGAACGTTGTGCGGAATGCCGAGATCATCTAGGACGTCTCCAACGACGCCGTCATATTTCCTTGGTGGGGCATAGGTGGGCAGTTCGGTGGACGGAAGCGTATCCGATGCTGGCGACATCGCGTATGTCGGTCCTCCAGCTGGATGGGTGCTTACACCTGCTACAACCAATATTTTAGGCGTCGTTGAGGACTCAGTAGATACAGAAGCCAATTCTTCCTCTGCCTTTTTAGCGGAGGAGTCCCAGAAGTCCGGTACGAAAGGCTGAAATGAGAAAACAAATGCAAAAACATTGGTATATGGAATAAGACAGATGCAAATGATTGAAATGGCAGACGCACGACTAGAACTGGAGGCTCTGGCGCCTCTTGCGAGACGTCTGGAAGTTTGATGTCGAACTTGATGGGAGGCACAGATGCGACTGAGGAGGGATTCGGAGGGATCGGTACAGCTTCCGCACGAGATGCGGAGGAACTTGATACACCGCGGGTCCTCTGATTGGAAGTTTGCACGGCAGTTGACGGTTCAGTAGCGTTACGGACATCTGCCTGCTGCATTCGGGAAATCAATGTCGATTTGTTGCCGGACCTGCCATAATTGCGACAAAAACCAGGTATAGACGTTAGTGACGCTCAGATAGGCTTCAAGAAATCCGATCATGCAAGGACCGTAGACATACACGGAAAGTCCCCGTGCGCGTAGCTCTGTGCGGAGCTCCGCCACAGTTTTGTCTTCATACGTTTTTGAGAGTAAGACAGTGCTGACGAAGGAACGCTGTGAAAGCCGTGCAGCTCTCAGCGATAGCAATGATGTGCGTGCAGAGACGCGAAACATGGTGGACTACTGAAAAGAGACGGAGAAATGAGGAGGCCCTGACGAAAGAGTCGAGAGTCGAGGCCAGGTAAAACGGAAAAGAAATATCACGTGATGTGTTCAGTGTTGATCCAATCGAATTGAGATTTGCCTTCAACAACGATCGATCGTCCCGAGTTTTATGTTTTATTGGCCGCCTTGGCGCTATCTGACTCAAATCGCATACATCGATTAGAGATACTTAGATCGTGGGCGACGGGCAGGTGGAAACTACCCGCAAGTCGTCAACAGCGTGGAACGGTGGTGTAGAGTGATCTGACTGACATCAGTGCACCGGTTGCCTCGTGTTCTGCTCGTGTTCAGGATAGGTGTGTGGTCCTATTCAAGCAATTTGTGTAGGTGACTCCATCCACCCCCTTCCATCTTATTCTATTACTCATGATTGATACTGATCCTTAATCTCTCTTTTCTGCCACGCACTGCAATTAGAGAGCTTCTCGCCTACTTCTAGTACGCACACCCACCGCCTGGTCTCTGGCAGGACATGCTCCTCTCCCCTGCGTACGAGTCACGATCTCTCATCATACTCTTTTAATCTAAGCGTCGCTCACATCCGGCTTCTCTTTCCATGCTTCTCAACTCGCCATTCAGATCCACAGACGCCTCTCTCCCTTCTACCGGTAGCTTCTGGTCCAAACTCACAAAGAAAGGTGGCTCAGGTCGTGACAACGACAAAGCCCAACAACAGGCTCAGATGGCACTCACTCGGACGCGCCTCGTTACTCTCGCCTTCGGCGATAAGGAGACAATCACAGCGGTTCGCTCCTCTTCTCTTCCATCCTGTTGACGACCAGTCTACTGATCTTGCACATCCACAGCTGCCCAACACCTTCGCCGTACGTCGATTGCACGTCGTTGACGCTGTCTAAATACTCACACCTATCTAACAGGAACTAGAGCAATTAGCTCGTGACTGGGTCAATCCGCCGCCAGGTGCTCCTTTTGCTCTTCGAGTCCCCATTGAGTTTGCTTCATTTCAAGCTTCTGTATGTATCGTTTTCTTGCTCAATCATCCAATGTATCTAATGTACCCACAGCGCTTCATTACCGGGGATTACATATGGGTATGCCATCTTGTTACTCATCAGACACATTTGAGGACTTAAGCCTCGTTGGCCTTGATTAGCTCAAAGCCGAAGAATCGTATCAAATTGCTATTATGGGGGTGCCGGGGACGAGAGTTGAAATCGTTAGTGATGCTCCCCCGCCTCCAGATGAGCCTCCGTAAGTGTAAAAGCCGTATGTAACGTCTGCTGTCTGCTCATTTCTTATCTTCGTAGTCCGCCTCCGTAAGGAACCAAGTTTTCGGAAATGTGAATCGCTGCTGACATACTCCTTAGACCGCCACCAGTCCTGGAGATGGACGGTATCTTTAATCTAGAGTTGGAGAAAGGCAAGATGGTCGGCATCGATGTAACGCTCAATTCAGACGAACTCGATATGGCGCGTACGGAAGACGGCACGACTGTGGAAGGTGTCTTCTGGGGTAAACTCGACATCGTGCACGATGGCGATGTGCATAAAATGGAATTCAGCGGGACACGCATACAGAACCAATCCTACAATCCAGATTTGCTCGTGGATCAGCGTGTCATTTCGAAGTTAACTGTTGCTGCGAAACCGGTGACAGCAAAGTGTAACCTGAGCATCCTCGCACCGACTCAACAGTACTGTGAGGTCAATGTGACTTTCTCCCGGCATTGGAGAGTTGGCATGACTTGGCCTCCCGCAGAAGATGTGACGGAAGACAAATTCAAGTACTTCCTTCGTGTGCATCCTGGCGGTGCGCTTGAACACTTCGAGACATCCACGGTTGTGACGTCCATCTACTACGAAGCAGTGTAAGGTTTTGTCTATTGCGGAGCCAAAGCCGGGTCTAACTCAATTGATCTAGTCCCGATACTTCTATTAACGACCTAGCCTCCCTTACGTCGCCAAGCACCAGTTTCTGCCTGCCCTTCCGAGACTTCGTACCCCATTTGACTAAAGTTCTCGGTGAACTCGGTCTCACATTGCAAGCACGAACAAACTTTATAAAGTACATCCTTCGGTCTTCCTGCCTTTTACCACACTAATGACTGCCATGTTTAGCTCGCACTTATCATCCTTCAGCTCACATAAGAATGTCGCCTACCGATTCATGTCTCCGGGTCGTCTCGCTCGGGCGATAGACATCAGTGTGACACACGATCCTTGCGTCTGGACGCGCATCTTCCTGATGTACCGCGGCATTCCCGACGAAGAGATGGGAGAATGGGAAGCTGCAGGCGAGAAGGAAGCCTTGCAGCAGAATTGGCGTGAAGTCATTGGGTGGACCGACGCGTCGAAGGACCCGCAACAGTTCCGTGTGCTCGAAGTCAGCGCACTTGAGTGTACGTGAACTATCGTGGGCACTAATTTCGTCGTGCGGCTGGGTTGGCTCTGCGCTGAAATGTGAATATGCCATAACGGAGCAGTCGTATGAGTGGTGTCATGTCTTATTCCCTATCTACCTTCTTGCATTCACTTCTCGTTTCTCGTTCATATCCATTCCTTCTTCTGTCGTGTCCTGTACGGGAATTGTTTTTTTATGCTCTACCTCACTTGCATTGTGTCCTGCCGTATGATTGTCTTGGTCACTTAGTCTTCTGATTGACGTCCTCCAGTATACCTGTAATCTGTCACATGTTTTCCACATCTTCTCCTTGGCTGGCCATGATCTTGTAACTTCTTGTGACTTCCGAATCTTTGATGCCCATGATCCTTTTGAATTTCTTAGTCACCTTGTATCGATACGTTCGCCTCTCAGTCCTAATTCAACGTTTCTTCATTACACTCAATCCCCCGACTGACAATGTAATGGAGCAGCAAAAGTCATCTGTCTGCAGTATTTTTCTTCCAGAATTTCACGTATTGGATTTCTGTCGAGGTTGCAGAGGGTCAAACTCTGCTGAGAGTCTGCGAGTGAGCCCGCTAATGAAGCAGTGAAAAAGAGAAGTGCCCGGAGGTGTGTCCTGTCCGTCTGAAAGGAGCTACATTGATTCGCACGGAATCTGGTAGAATTTTACCCAGGCTTATACCTTCTCGAACCAAGCTATTGCACCATCCTGTATACTTACACCTTCTTCTCTGACTCCTTTCATGTCGTCTGTCCCGAAATATCCAAACCCTAGAACGGATTTTGATTCACCATCAAGCACGAACTCCGCTTGACCATCATATGCATCGCCTTCGTAAGTCTCGAACGGAGTCTTCGAAGCGCCATAGCCTTCTGGGAACAAAGCAGTGAAGGAGATATCGAACTTATTTGTATTGTTTTCAGCGTGTACGAATCGAACGTGCGAGGACCAAACGCGCGGCCATGCAGCCAGTAGCTGAGGTACGTCTGAACGTGGGGGAAGAGGAAGGCTTTGCGCGACGTCGACGGTGCGGAAATCAGTTAGGACCGAGTCACAGTAGTGTGAAGTAGATTCCGGATCACAGAGAACGAAAGTACCATAACCTGGGTTCTTGTATGCACCGCTGTATGACGAAAGCGGGAGAGGTGTGATCGTATTTGGTATACCTGGAGGATCAGGAGATGTAGAAGGTCTATGATCGGATTCCATGAGTCATAAGATTGAGAAGTAGTTTGCGGGAAACATGAAACATACTCTTCTGCGCTAAACTTGTTCGGAAGTCCCAGGATATCCTCAGCGGCTCGATAGTGTAGAGCAAGCGCAACCCTATTCTTGTCACCGGCATTGAGAAGAGTCACGATTCCGAAATTGTCGTCTGGGAAGAATGAGATATGACTCGTAAAACCTGGGATAGCTCCCGAGTGAGAGATGACCTTCATACTTGATTGAGCACGAATCAGACGCAATACAGAAGAACCCTTACATCGTGGCCCTGATAAGAGAATCTAAACCAGCCCATACCATACCCGGCAACGGAAAACTCTGGGTCTGATGGCTGACCCAATTCTATGACACCGGAAGTCGTTACAGCCTCATACACTGATTTTGGTATGATTGATTCGCTATTTTCTGACGATGCCGCCTTCAAGAGTGCTCCTATCCATTTTGACTGAGACGATAAAGTACTTAAGCATCCGTGTCTTTACAAGCATAGTCACTCTACTTACGAGATCGACAACGCTGGAGATGATGCCTCCAGCTCCTGCCTTCAATTCTTTCTCTTCTTCGAGAATCCAGTACGGAATTCTCTGACCGTGTGTCGTCCATGATTGTGTCACTTCACCTGACCTAGCAGCTTCGTCCGGAGAAAACGTCGTCGAGTTCATACCCAAAGGCCTGAAGATACGCTCCATAGCGAAGTCTATGTATGACCCTGTATATTTTGATATAATATGAGCACCGGTCGTATACATCTGCACAAAAGGGAGTGTAGCCATCAGACTCGATGTTAAGGCTGGGCGACTAAATAGAGAAACCTGGTTATTGTAGGAGAACTTTTGTCTTAGTTCGTGAGCGGGCCGAAGGAACCTGAGCCTATGTACGATATCTACCGACGAGTCAGATGGCTTGTACGACGCGTCGTGTCTAGAAGGCGTTAAAAGTTACGATTAAGCGTAAGGTCGGAAACAATAGTGATAATTTACCTGGGTAAACCACTTGTGTGAGACAGAATATCTTTGAAATTCGCTTTCTCTGTGGACCATTCATCTTGAAGTTGCCATTCTCCAGGAAGAACATGTTTGATCTTCGTATCCCAGTCTAGTTTACGGAGGCCATCAGGGAGTGGAGTGCTGTTTTTCCCATAGGCGTAATCATCAATCAAGATACCCAGAGAAGTTGACAAAAAAGCCTTCGAGCACGAAGCGATCCCGAATAGAGTCTGATATGGATTTCCATATCAATCTAATTAGTGAGTTCTTAATCCGAAAGGCTTACCTCCGGAGTCATAGGCTCGCCGTCCTCTGTCTTGTTTCCCCAAGCTCCAAATTCTACGTTGTCATCCGGCTTTACTATCGCCATGGATATGCCTTTCACGTTCCAAAGATCCATTAAATGGCCCACATATCCAGAAAATCTGGAATTGAGTACTTTGCTCGTTTTAGATGTGAAGGCTATTTGCTCGCCCTCGACTAGAAGAGCACAGAACAAAGAAGCCAAAGGTAAAGACAGTCTCAGAATCTCTCGCATTCCGTCACTCCTGTAAGGCACTCGAAAGAAAGGATGATGAAAGATCAGCACGTCGCAACTTGGACTGTGAACTTTTGGGTAACCTGCGATCAGCGCTCGCGGGAATACCCGGAAACGGATCGTTTCAAGTTTACATTCTCACGCTCACAGAGAAATGAAAATACACGAAACCTGCTCATAAAAATAAACATCATCATCATACACTTCCAGTGCTGGAGACTTGTCGGCATATAATTTATGCACAAAGGTAACTTTTACACACCTATGAGACTATGAGACCACATTTTGCGCTCGAAATTCACTACCTCTCCGGTCTATCCACGCATGTGCCTTTATTCGCAAGTCCAGAATATCTGCATGATCCGTACCGCTTAGAGGGAAGACGCCTTCGGCACGGAGAAGCGCAGCCACATATGTGTTCGCTGGCTTAAGTGATCCGAAGAGTGGCGATAGAGCCACAAGAGTCAGTTCATAGGGTGAGCCACCACGAGTGAGGACGGTGTATGTTGGAATAGGCTGAGTTTTGTTCAGAATAACGTCATTAGAAACATATAAGGAAGATATAAGAAATAAGGCAAGAAAGAATTACTTGATTCCGCAGCAAGTCATGACTGCCTCCGACAACACCGAATGCCCATCTTCCATTCGAACGGGCCCAAACAATATCACCAACCTACGGCAG
Source organism: Phlebopus portentosus (assembly GCA_037892935.1). Lineage (NCBI taxonomy): Eukaryota > Fungi > Basidiomycota > Agaricomycetes > Boletales > Boletinellaceae > Phlebopus > Phlebopus portentosus. The sequence continues at coordinate 2,618,794 of JAYXKI010000002.1, forward strand.
GTAACTGGTCAAGGAGAATTTAAGAATCTAGGAAACCTATGGACCAACTCTGAACGAGAGCATGCATGGCTGGTCGGATCGCGAGTAATAACCAGTTTTTGTCAGCAAATCTGAATCTTTTGATCCTGCAGAGGAGCGATGGATAGGGAATGGTCCAGAAGATCGCATGCTGGAAGCGGGACACCGGAAAATAGCAGTGATAGAGAGCAGAGCGCGTGAGGTGCAGCAAGCTGCGAGAGTTTGCGGATGGTGAAATGACAAGAAGTACACGTAGTTTGAGCGCTTATACATGAATCTAGGAACGATGTGTGGCCACTATTCAGGGAGGCGTAAAGGCACATGCTCTACACGAGCCACTGGCACTGGTAAATGTAAGTCCCATAAGTAGCGCATAAGTCGTTGTGAGATAGATATGGCTATCTGCGTAAATTATAAATAGCGTTTCAAGCGGATAGCGCGACGGTATTGCCCGCAACTAGGAACATCCACGAGTTGTCTTTCTAGCACTTCTCAAGTTTCGGAAGCATGCCACGAAACCACATGTTACATGCTGCATAGAAACATGTCTCTTTAATGGTGGGATGAACGTGGAAGGATTCAATTGATCAAAACACAGATGTCAGACAGGAACAAGGGAAGCGCCTGAGTCCAAGCGACATGGTGAATGTCGCGTTTAGTCACAAGCACGTGCTTAGAATAGGACGTGACGCAGAGGCCGGTGGAATCACGAGATCGGTGTTTTGGTCAGGATCAAAGCGTCTATCAATCTGCGAAGAGCCCCCACCGTCCCCTTCAATTCCCTTCTAGTAATTGGAGTCGCTTTGTACACCCGGAGTCGACTCGATGGTCTATCTACCTCCACCACAATTCCAGAAGCCCTCACAACGCGGGTATGAGGAAGCGTACCAAGAAATATTAGCCACTCATCGTCGTTCGCCACAGTCTTCGGCTAGCTCACTTATCATGCTTGTCGCTCCTGACGTTGATGCACTGTGCGCATCGAGGATGCTTGGGGATCTATTTAAGAGGGACGACATTATGTATCGTATTATTCCTGTGTCTGGGATGAATGAATTGGAGCGACTTCACGACGAGATGGTCTCCAATACCGAGGTACGCGGTTAAAAAAAGTTTATGCTTAATTGAAAATATAATGTGTAACCCCAACGTAGCTGCGCACGCTTATTCTCATCAATATGGGTGCTATTCTCGATTTGCCGTCTGAAGATTGGTTTGGCGAGTTTCCTGAGCACCTGCGAGTACATGTCATTGACTCCAATCGACCTCAAAATCTGTCATCACTATTTGGGCCGGATGAGAGGATCGTGGTATGGGATGATGGTGACGCAGAAAAACTCAGGAACAGAAGAAGGCATGGGAAGCTCTCGCTTACGGTCCAGATGAAGACGAGGATGATGAAGATGAAGAGGGTGAGGAAGATGAGGAAGAAGGTAGTGAAGATGATGATGAAAATCAAGAACTGCATGATACTGCATCATCTGGAAAGCGAAGACGTTCGTCTCCTGGTTCGAAACGAAAACGACGTAGACTTGAGGAAGTGAGTGTCAGAACTAGATTCATCTGTGGACAAATGCTGAAGAATGATTAGGACCCAAACCGAATAACCCCTGAGGAACGAGTACATTTTTCTGCAGTAGTAGAAAAGTACTACATGGCAGGTACTTACTACGGACAAGCGGCCTCCTCAACCGTTTACATCCTGGCAGGAGCTCTTTCACGATCCGACAATGATCTTCTATGGTTCGCAATTTTAGGCCTTACGTTTCAGTATATCACCTCACGTATCTCTCGACACAAGTATGAGGAGTACTACGTGATATATGAGAGGGAGGTCAAACGGTTGAACAAGGACGACAAAGATGATCGCCGTCATTCTGCATTGAACTGCGCTCGAGGTCCGGACGATAATTCGATACGAATAGGTGAAGATTTACGTTTTATGCTCTGGCGACATTGGAACCTCTATGACGCTATGATGCACTCTGGCTACGTTGCGAGCAAACTTAACATCTGGCGGGAGAAAGGCCGCAAGCGCTTACACGGACTTCTTGCAAAGATGGGGTATGCTCTCATCCTCCGTGTTCTTACGATGTTTCACCAATAACTCCTTGTATAGGTTCTCCACGGTTCAGAGTCAACAGCCTTATTCGCATATGGATATGGCCCTCAAGAAGGATTTACACACGAAGCTGGAAGCAATCACTCCGGAATACGGAATGATTGAATTGTCTTACCCATCCTTTACTCGCTGTTGCGGGTATCGTGCACCTCCACTCAGTGCGGCAGACGGCGTCGAAGCTGTTAGTGCTTTGCTCGATGCTGCTGGCGGCGTTCGATTAGAAGTGGAAATTGAGGGCGCGCGTAACGGTGGTGAATGGTTTGGTGGTGGCCATCTTTGGCAACTGCACGGGCAACAGCAGAACAGATGGCGAGACGATGAACGAGAGAATATCCCTCCTGGCGGTCAGCTCCGGCTGCAGAAACCGAATACTGACGACGCCGAGGAACAAAAGACAATGAAACAGTTGCCGTGGTGGATCCGGAATTTCTGGACGGCGTTCGATGCGCTCAATGAGTAAGTAGAATCAAACTAGTCGCGTTATCGATAACTTAAGCAAGTTATCAAACTAGCATCACACAACTTCGAGATGCGCTCCGTCTTTCAATGAGTCTGCATCGTGCAGTGATTCGGACTGGTTCCGCCTTGATTGATGCAAAAGCAGCACGTACGATGCGCGGCCACCGCGTTGTGCTACTGACGCAAGGGCCAGACCTGTCGCTCTTCTGTGCTCCCGGGCCTCTTGCACGTCTAGCACGTTGGCTTGTGGACGCAATGCGCGACCGAGTAGCTTCCTCTCGAACCGTTCACTCGCAATCTAAGAAGAAAAGCCTGCCGCTCGTCGTGGCGGCTCTTGATGAACGGGAAGGGACGTATCTCGTTCTTGGTATCAATGCGGCTTTGGAACTTGGCGATGTGCGGAAGAAGTAAGTGTCATTCATTTCTATGCAACCTTCTATTTACTAATCTGGTTTTTATAGCGAGTTCGGTCTTGCGTTCCTCGATGCGAAGGAGAGGTGCAACGCACGAGTTCGTCATGGTACTTTTGATACCAATGTTCTGGAAATTAAGAAGGAAGACCTCGAGCTTTTCCTTCAAACGCTGTGTGAAGGCGGACGTAGGTGGTGATCAAAAACTATACTTTGGACATCAAGAATTTTCCCTTCTTCAACTTTCGGAAATCTCAGTGGACATAAGTGCTTCTGCTTTCGTATTGCTCTGCACAATGCCATTTCTCCCAAGTTCTATCCACAGTACCTCGACTCGATAGGATCAATGTAGACTGCACTTAATTATTGCTTCATCATGTACGACCATATCTGTAATCATATGTAATAATTTCACAATATACATTTATCTCTTCATTTGATGTGACTGATACTAATATGAGAGAACCTCTTTGGATACAATATGCTGGAGATAGGACTACACGTAGTTCATCAGCGGTCTATATCCCAAACTTTAGCGCTTCCTTCCAGGCCCTTTAGGTCTTGCAAACCCCGGCGCTTGCCCACCTGGTCTTGGCGTGCTTGTTCCGCTTCCCGGTGGACTAGCAGAAGTACCTAGGCCAAGTTCGCTTTTGAGGAAACCCTCGTTAAGCTCAGTTGGGTCAGACGTTTCAATCTTACGCTCCGAGAGAACCGAGGGCATATCAGCCAGGTGAGACTTAGCAATGTGGTGCAGTGCGCGCGCTTGCAACGAATAGATCATGCGATTCTTGACTGAGCAAGAGGATGGACATGAATAAATGAATACTAGAAGACATAAATAGTCAGACCCTGTGCTTTCTGAAAGAGTGGGACCGTACTTATGTCTCGTTTTGCACCGGAAGGAGAGCCGTGATCGTGCGACCATGCATAAAAGGCAAATGCTTGTCCACCGAAGATAATCAGTACAAGTGTTCTTAAAGAAGGAACGGGAACATACAGGGATCTGACTTAGGTATGCGTTTAGAAAGCTCTTCTACTGGGCATTCCGAAGCAGACGATAACACAAGTGTCTCGGTGTCGTCAATTGACTGTACGCTTCAATCAGCTCGGCATCCAACCCTGCGGAGCTCAACTTACCAGAAGAACAAGTTCATTCCCACTTCCTTGACCAAGATCTTTGACAGCTTTTTTCGCCTCATCGCTCCATGTCATGCCCACAGTTTGGCCAACATGATTCCGTCTGGCAGTGCTTCCTTCGTACGTGCCTCCAGCGGCTCGTTCTGCAGCGCGACATCCGCTATTTCCTGTTCACGTGCTGAAAGTGGTTGAGGGGCGGCATGACGAGCTTTGTGAGCTGCGTATGCTCGCGGTGTGATGTCTGCTTTAGACGTTGCGAAGAGACTATCAGAGAAATGTGCAGAGCCGAGGGATTTGGTGAGAGCGGATCGTGTTGAAGCATAAAGCATCTGGTCATATATTAGGCAAGGGCTCACATGGAGAAAGCCGATTCAATATACCTTTCCCCGCACATTCGCTGTATCTGGTACATAAGAGATTGCTATCCATCCGACATCCTTTGCCTTTGGACTACCAATGCGTGCCAGGACATATGCAGGCTCATTATCTTCCAGCAAAGTTTGAAGTTTTCCGAGATCGTCTTCCAGAGTGGCGCCCTCGACGTCCGTGGTACCCCTTGATACTAAACTTTCTGCGATTACAACGTGAATGTTTGGACCAACTGAGATTTGAACAGGACTGACATCTGAACATACCATTTTCGATCGCTACTTTGATGAAGCGAACAGCGCTTCCTGCCACTGCTGAAGCAAATATCTCGGACAGGTCTTTTGATATTCCTATGCCAGATGCAGCGGACATGATAGATTTACGGATACATTTGAGATCGATAATGATATCGCTGCATTCTTGTGTGGCGTGAGTATCCGTGACATTCGTGTGACAGGGCGCGTCTGGACACACACCGTGACTACCTGTGGATTTCACTTCTCTCAAAGTTCGGACACTGCCATAATGCCAAAATTAACAGAATAGTACGTACAGACACTTCTGGTTCTGATCTTCACTTCAACGCTCACTTTATTTCACAGCGAGCTCGAGCGTCAAGCCAATATAGCTCGGAACCAGGCTCTTCTTGATTCGCTAAATCTAAAAGATGCGGCAGCAAATATTGTTTCGCGTAAACGCGAAATCGAAATCGAGAAGAAAGCAAAACCTATACAACCTGCGAAGAAAGTCAAACGCGAAAAGCCGGCCTTACCAGAGCCGCGGCGGCATTCTCTTCGTCTGCGCAAGGCGGTCTTCGATCCAAATGAGAGTCCATCGAAGAAACGTAAGCGTGAGGTGGGTCCAATCACTGGGACTGCTTCAATTGTCTTTCTCACACATACTGTCTGCTATCGTAGGCGGAAGAGGAGCTGATCCGTCAGCAGGAAGAACAACAGCGTCTGGAGGCCGAAGAACGCGCAAGGGAGGCTAAGAGGCCTCGGCATCATGATCTCGACTTGTCAACTCTCATGGAACTCGAAGAAGCCACGGAAGACGAGAGATCGGCGCTCCTTTCCACTTTGCAAACAATCGCTCAGAAGCCACAGCCGCGACGAATTGCGGCTAGGGATGCTTTCGTATTTGAAGACAAACCGAAGAGAAGGAAGAAATTGAACGTCTCCGAGAGCGCCTTCAGAACATGAAGGTCGTTAGCCGTGCTAAGGTCACTCAGGATCGGATCTACAGCTCTGCATATCATCCCGAGAAATCAAAGGACCTCATATTCTTTGGGGACAAGCACGGACAACTTGGAGTCTGGGACGCAAGAGCACCCCCTGACGAAGTACCAGGTGAGGACGGGGATGTGCCGTCTGTGGATGATCGTGAAGGCGGCAGGTACTGGCGACTGCAACCGCACTGGCCTGCGACTGCGAAATCCTCTCTTTCTTGTATAAGATTTGACCCGATTGATTCTCATAGCGTAAGTTTGATTCGATTGTGGGGTTGGCTCCAACTGATATTTCGTAAAGGTCATTACTAGCGCGTATGACTGCACAATTCGTAATACATCGTTCGTCACTGGTGTCTCCCGCGAAATCTTTGCCATGGAAAATATCCTCATCTCAGGCTTTGATCTTCCCCCGTCGGGAAATGAGCTGTGGGTATCAGATACAGAAGGCGGCTTGACTCACCTTGATCTGCGGGAGGATAAATCAAAAGCACGCCGATGGTTCTTATCGGAACAAAAAATCGGTTGTGTCAGCGTAAATCCGTCCGATCCAGGGAAGTTACTGCTCAGCTCAAATAGCAGAAAGATGACGTGCGTTTCTCGTTGAGCCTTTATTGACTGGTAATAACGTGGTCGTAGAATCTGGGACGTGCGAAAGTTAAGAGGCGTGCCCGTAAGCATGCTGGTCGACAACGAATATCCCAGATATTATGAGCCAAATCAGACGCAGAAATTCTTGTCCTCTCCGTTTGGTAAGGATACGCTTTTGGCCGAGTGGCCGCATAGTAAATCAGTCAGTGCCGCATACTGGGATCCGAGAGGAAGGAGTATCGTCAGCACAAGTTATGACGATAACCTCCGAAGTACGTTCTCTCCATTCTTTGTTGCCATTGTACTCCTTCGTTCTTCAATTCCTTTTCGTCCCTTGTGTGGTTAACGGGCTGACTTGTTGTATTCCGCTCTTATCCTGATAGTTTGGGATGTCCACGAACAGCTGCAAAAAGGAGGTGCATTTCGTTCCTTCAAGCCCTTCTGTACCATCAGGCACGATTGTCAGACGGTAAGTCTGCATTTTCCGAGAATACCGAGAGACTCGCTCGAGGGTCAACCCAATGCACCTCCGGTTCATCACTGCTTCATCTACCTTATTCAACGTTACTTATTAATTTGACTCGGCGTTGATCAGGGAAGATGGGTGACGGTTTTCAAAACTCAGTGGTCACCAAACCCTGACGTGTATCCTCATTTCACAGTTCGTTCAATTTTTATTTATTTTTGTTTTCTCGTGACTTTTTGCTAAATTACAAACACTTATAGGTGGGAAACATGAAACACTCCTTGGATATCTACAGTGCCAAGGTACATTTGAAAATGTATTTCTAGCAGGAGCCGGGATTACTGATTACTTTTCAGGGTAATCTTCTTGCGCAATTATCTGATAGAAACAAGTGAGTGACATGATTAAATACGGTTGAAATATTGACCTGACTTGTTTCTAGAATTTCTGCAGTCCAAGCAGTCACCTGCTCTCATCCCAGTATCGTCGAGCGTGCGGCATCAGGGAATGCTAGTGGCCGATGCGTATTATGGGCACCTGCCAACCTCCTAGACTGATTGGATGAGTCCTCCAACCCTTTCTGCGCACAGTAAGCGCACAGATATAGTACGCCTTTGCATATATCTTTTTCTGTTTAATCTTGTTTCGGAGGGAAAATACACTATAATTTATTCTCCTTAATCGTTTTGTGATCTGGTGGCAAAGCCGAAACTTACCCTTTACTCGACCCATCCCTGATTTTCTACTCCCTTCTTTATGATCTTATCTCGATGTACTCTGATAGTGGCCGGGAGTCGGGCTATCCGGTCGTGTGGTTCGGACTGTCCATTACTGAACTGAAAAGATTTCGACGGACCGTGCCGTGCTTCTTGTGCTTGGTTCCCTTCGATCCGAGATTTGGTCAACAGTGTCCCTTTGGACTTGATAGGGCAGAATCAGAAACTGGTGGGTAAGACTGACTGCGACATGCTTACGTGCTTTTGTTTGTCTGCGGAACGTATATTAGATTGACGCCCGGCCATGCATTGCTTGCTCAATTTCACTCTCAGCCACCCCTTCACCAGTGGTTCTCTTGACTCTGCTTTCAAGTTGGCACTCCAGCATACTTTCCTAGAGGCTCATGTTCAGCGTAACAGACCCTTTCCCGCTGTACGACGATAACGACATGCACGAGCCCTACACAGCGTTAGGCGATCCAAACTTTATGTTGGCGCCCTACGACACTGATCCTGATTTCGATTTCAATGATTCCATGACCATCGATGACACCTTCGCAGAGAGCTTCAACAACTTTCCCAATATCGATCCCTTGTACAGGGAGCATAGCATTAAGGAGTTCTTCGCGATGCCTCCACTTTTACCGAGTATACCTACATCACCACTGTTCCTGGATTCCTCGGATGCGTCGTTTGTCTCCCCACTTCCCTCATACTCGGACGAGTCATCCTTCCCTATGACTCCATTTGTCAAACCACACGCTGGAACTTTGCCTATCGATTCTACTGCCCAATACTTAGAATTTGAGCTCAAGGGCATGGCGGTAGGCTACCCGGAGGCTGCAGCTACCATGCAGAATATCGATTGCTCATATATCAAACAAGAAACGGACGTAGATGGGTCACTTCTGCTTGCCGGTCCTCGCACTCCGGCGATTGATGGTCCTCTAGACTTCGAACTTCCTAAAGATCAAAACCCTTACACACCACCGTTTGATGGCTGCGAGAAGCGACCGTTGACTCCAATGTCGATTGATGAAGACACTGTATTCGAAGATGGCGATCACCATCTCGTAGACGCAGTCCTCAACAAGAGTGACGAGACGTTAGTTGAGACGTTTGAGTTGGTATGCAGAACCCTCGTTGGTTTGGGATGTACGTTGACAAAACATCACAGGCCACCACATTTCCGGCAGCAAATAGCGCCGAGTCAGACCTGAGCAAATATGCAATGGCGCTCGATGCAATGGCGCCTTCCCATTCTGACTATGATGTAGTGATGCAGGATAACATGGCATCGCAGGTCATCGATGACTTCGCAACTTACTCACGTAAAATCAGTCAGAGGCGTGCGGCTCTTGAGGGCGCAAAAAGAGTGGAAATAATCGCAAGAAAGGAAATTGAGGATGGCGAAGACGAAGTGGGAGATTGGGACGAAATCCTCGACGCACAACCCACAGATTCCCGCAAGCGGAAGAGCGGTGCACGCGCATCTACATCTCGACCAGGGAAAACGCGCAAAGCAAATGACCACACGAAAATTGTGGATGCAGACGCTCCCGATGAAGGCACATGGACTTACGCCAGAATATGTACAAAGGATAAGACGTTTCTTCGCTATAAGGCGTCCCGCATCCCACCGGAAAAATGCGGACGGTGTACTATCACAGGCTTCAAGCGTTTACATGATTTGAAGCGGCACCTTGAGTTCCAGCATCTGCGGCCCAGGATCGTTTGCCCGAAGTGTCTTTTGGAGCTCTGTAGGGAGGATGCACTAACACGACACAACAGCAAGTGCAAAGGAAAGAGAAGGAAGAGACGATTTACGCAATTGGAGATGCAGGAGAAACACGAAATGGAGGCGGAGACGCTCGCTTTCGTTGCGCCATTGCATGCTTCCTCCGGCATAGTCAATCGACCACGGCGTCGTCGAGCTGCTCGCCAGTCAACCGCCATCCACACTTCAACATGTTACGACTATTAGCTTTTTCTGTAGATTCTGTATTTGTTGTGTTATACTGTATCATTAGCAATTGATAATTCGCACTGAAATTCTTGGATGAGATAACACTTGAGACAAGGTATCATATTTTGTGTTATCGTCGGGGTTGTTTTCTATATTTCTGTTACGCGCCTCAAAAGATCATTCCTCGTCCAGGTCAGAGGCCGATTCACCTTATATGTCGAATCTTCGACTAATTCACAATTCGTCAAGTAGAATATAAATCCGAAGGATTCCTCCTCATTGTCACATTCCTGAGAAGCCCATCCGCCTTATAATTGATCGGTGTACAAGATCATAATGGAATAATGCGCGCGCAAGTCACAGAAGGAATGGAGGCAAATCACTTACATCTGAGATCCCTCCTCGGTGGCCCCTTTCGTTCCGTTCATTACTGGGCCAATTCCATCCCATTTATACATGCCGTCATGAGCTACTCTCGATCATTTTGGTTGGTCGCATATTTCCGTGTGGTATGCTCGGTTGTCGTCGTTACACGAGGTTAGGAGGCGCTTGTTCTATTTTAGGTCTCGAGAGTATCTGGTTGAGTTGCTCCTCCCCTTGCTCGGTGTTCTTTCGGCGGAGGCGGGCACTCGATAGAATTTGCTATTTTCTGTCAGCCCTGTGGAAGATATCCTTGGTACCGTTACATGAGGTCACTCCGCTCAAGTATCAACTCGGCTTCCCGCGAACCTATATCGCTTGCCATGTAGTGTATCCATAATTGAGGATTCGGATTTTATTTTGTTTTCCTGCATTTTCTCTATCTCCGTTAGCGCATCCATTCTTGAGTGACTTGTATCAGAATCTGCAGTAGAATCTGTCAGTTGTTTCACTTCGGACGAAAAGAAAGAGAATCTACGATTCGTACCTTCAAAACTCACGGAATTCCGAGGCGGTATCGGAGAGTAGATCAAGATCCCGACGTTCTTCAATCCTCAGCATAAGGTCAAAAACGTTCAAGCTATTCAAGTAAAACAGAACAAGCCTACATAAAGAAAACAATAAAGTATGAAAACAAAAGTGAAGGAGGCAATAAATATTGTGCACCGAAGTGCATTCCACTCTGAAAAGCGTGTCATCCTTGTGCAGGGGCCATGCTAATCTTCTCTGTATCGTTCCAATTTTTTCGTGTGTCACCCCGAAGGGGACAACAATAATAGCCTTTCTTGGCTGGGTGCCGCGTCGTTTTTGAATTTTGGTCAGTCGCCGGTGCAACTTGAGCAAGTGTTCGATTCCCGCCGAACACACCCTTCAAGTTATTATTCCTGTATTTGACTGAAACACCCAAGCCACAGCTCATTCCTGTGTTCTTTGTCTTTGATGAGTCACTTTCAGGGTGTAAATAAGAAATTACAAGACGACGGCCGCAGCTGGCGATAGCGTGTTTTTTGGCCTGTATTTCTGTTCAATCTAAATTAATGTTCTGCAGAATATATTCGGATTAAAGGAGCTCCGTAAAGCAATCCCGACCTACAGTCGTGTTCTGTCTCGTCCGGACGTCTCCAGTGTCTTTCGTCGTCGTCTGCGACATTCGGGCGGGCCGCCAACTTGACGAAAGGCTGTGTTGCCGGCGGTATCATCTCTGTACGTACCATTCCCCAACATTTCAGAGTCATCCGACTGAATCGTTTGCTAATCCTCCGTACACCCTTCTTAAACAGCAGCCGACTTCTTCTTCCATCCCCCAAGGTCCTCCTTCGCCTCTTGGCCGCGCTGGGCGACGATGTCCGCGACCTTGCTGCTTGGTTCTATACGAAATACTGGTCTGCGAATAGGTCTCCAGAGTAATGGAGGATCGCTGGGCTTGAGAGCGTTCACGGGATCGGCCACATCTTCCAAGGCTATTCCGTTTTCTCTGAACACTCATGCGACCGCTGCGGTACATGGTCAAACCAATGAAGGTGGGATGTTGCGTATGGTTATGTTTGGAAAGCCGGGCGCGGGCAAGGTGCGCTGATATCCGCTGTTCATTCAAATTCAACTTTCGCACGGTCATTAATATCAATACTATTTCAAATGACCAGGGGACTCTGACCGAGCGTCTTGTCAAGAAATTCGACATTGTCTCCATCTCAACAGGGGACTTACTCCGTCAACATATTGCTCAAAAGTCAGATAAACTATTCAGCTTATTTTCAAAATTTCGAGTTGATTTTTTTGACACGTAGAACTGAAATTGGGAGACAGGCAGAAGAGATCGTCGCTCGAGGAGATCTCTTGCCGGATGAGCTGATGCTGCAAATATTGAAATCCAAGATAGAAGATTTACACGACAGGCATTGGATCCTAGATGGTTTTCCAAGGACTATTGGTCAGGGCGAACTCCTAGACGAACACTTGCGGTGAGCTTCTGGATGTAGTTTCCCTATTCACTTAATCTTACAAGAACTCTTCTGCTCTATTGACAGTACATTGCAAACGCCGCTTACGCTCCTTGTGACCCTCACCGTCCCGGAACACGTTTTACGTGCACGCATCGCATGTCGATTCGTGCACCCTGCCTCGGGCCGAGTCTACAACACGCACTTCAACCCACCTCGGATACCTGGTAGAGACGACCTCACAGGCGAGCCTCTCGTCCAACGTCCAGATGACCGACCTGAAGTCTACGCCCGACGTCTCGCAGCGTACGAACGTACATCGGCACCACTTTTAGGTTATTACACCGCTCGCGCAGACCAGGATGCGATGCAATCAAATGGGAAGAGCCATGGGTTGAGGATACTGAGGTTAGCCGGGGAGACCAGTGACGAAATGTGGCCTACTCTAGAGAGCGCAGTTAGAGAGATGTTTCCGGCCGTTAAGCCTCGCGCTACGCTTCCTGCAGCAGAGACAGTACCACCTCAATCGCGCGATGCTGTAGCCGTCTTGACCGCTGCTGCTGAGACGAAGAAGACTGTCAAGGAAGCTGCAGAAGCGGTTATAGATGGTCTGCCAGAGAAGAGAGACTGATTTCTCTCGTTTTTCCCGTCAGCCCCGGTTTTTGCTTGCGATTTACTGTCAATTTCATGTACCTTTCAGTCTCTCCCACCTCAGGCGCTCACTTCTTCTTTAACACTCAATTTCGTGTCTGAAAATCACCATATGACACGTCTTTTGCTTATTGAACTTTCCTCGTTATATACCTCTTTCTGCTTTTTGTTCTGACTTTCTCTAATGACCTACATTACAATGTTTTCATTTGCTCGTTATTCGTTCGTGTGGCATGGTCACCAATTCTCCTGTTTGTAGCATGAAAGATTTGCGTACGATACGTAGATGAAATGTATTTTATAGATATGGTAATTCAATTAAACCATATGGCCTCTTACGAAGCGCAAGTAATATCCGGGGTTGACTTCTTTCTAGCAAACTTGTCTTCACGAGCCCGAAGGAAACGCGTAAAGTCCATCACCGCCTTTCCCATTCCCTTATATCCCTCCTCTTACCTCTTATACCCCAAATACCCCAGTTGGTCTTGACCATAACGCGAGGATCGAAGTCCGCAACCTCCCATTTCTCACTGCCGAAGGGATTCTCACCGGGAGTGATAACCCAATCGAACTCACCTGCTACACCCTCGGCTGTAGCGAGAGAGCGTACGTCGCGCTCTACGTCCGCCGGGCTGAACCCCGTCACGAAAATCGCGCATTTACTTTGTAGGAGGTATTGTAGTGTCCCGCCCCATTCCGTGGGGGAGTTGACTTGCAGGACGGGTTGCCCTGTGGGAGATAGAGCGCCCGAAGCACTCGGGAATCCGAACCCAGGACAGAAAAAGAAGAATACGTCTGTGTATGGGTCGAGTGAGTCTGCGAGCGCGGGGTGGATGTCGTTATACTTCGCTTGGATGCCCGTGATGGAAATTTGCGGCGCGAAGGGGAGGGTGTATGATGGGGCGCCGTAGACGGAGACGGAAGAGCGCGTGCGGCTGTAGACTGGGATTGGAGCGGGAGTGGGTGGCTCGTAGACGTTGGGGAGGTATGTTGATTTGGACTCAGACGAAGCCTCGGATTTGGGTGCCTCGGGCGCGTCTTGCGCAGGTGCTGCATCCTCGGCCCTAGCGTCGCTTGCGGTCTCGCTCTTATCACTATCCGCAGCTGCATTCGTCGGAGAGCGTGAAGCTTCCGCCTCCGCTTCAGATTTGGCTGATGCGTAGTTCTGAACATGCTTAGACCGCAGTTTCTCCATCTCCTCTTTCCTAGGTAAGGATACCTGCGGACCTACGAAAAGTACTTGCAGCGACACCGCGGGAAACAGCAGGCTTAGTTGCTCCCAGACGTGCGGCGGAAGAGAGGACTCTGCACGCGCTCCGAGGACAAAGACGCGGAAAACGGGCTTCCCGACACCCGCCTCTTCTGTCTCCGGAGAGCCGGGCGGGACGTGCAGAGTAGAGCGGACAGCTGCTTAAACACAAGATAAGCATAACCCTCGGTAGTTTTCATAGGAAATAAATCAGCACTGGCCTGCAAGAGACCGAATACCCTCGGAAGTAACACGCTGATTGCTCAGAGTAAGTCCGCTATTCTGATGAAGAACCGAGGCGACGGTCATAGGATATGTGAGGAGCTTGCTCGCGTTTCTCCGCATTCGTTCCGTGTCCATCGACGGGAACCCACGAGTATACCAGAAAACATCCCAATTAGCGAATGATATAGTCTCATCATAGTGCATAGGTCCTAGAAAAACCATGATTGTTACTTTACCGGACGCGCTTGGCAAATGCTGCAGAAATAGATTACATACCAGGAAGCTCGAACTCGGTCATTTTCCTCCCACTCCTCAAATCATGCTCATCCTCATTGCATTCGCGTAGTCTTCCGCAATACCGTTGATGATGTTCATCCTCGGCCCAATGCTCTTCAGAACAATGCGTCGGCCATCCGCAATCCGGGCATTCAAACGCAACGTGCCTGCGTCTTGCATGTGGATGTCCTGCCTCCACACTCGACGCACATACAGGACATTGTGCGAGCTTCTTTATCGCTTCAGCACGCTCGTGAAGATCAGGAAAGGGTGAGCTGCAGAACGGATGGAACAAGTCATTTTGTGAGAGGACCGGACGAGGCGGAGGTGCGCTAGTGCTTTGCTGCTTCGGTTCTGGTTGTTTCTTCTTGAGAGCACTCAGAAAAGTCCTTGTTTGCTCTCGCCTCGAAAGCAAGCTGCGCGGTACGCGTGCCGGACAGCGCGCTCGTTGCAGCGCCGTCCTCGCCGTAAGAGACCATGCCATGGCTTATTATGTAAGCGAAATTTGGGCCCAGTTGGCAAATACGATCAGCGTGATCAGAGCGATCGACGCTCACAAACTTCCCTTCTCTCATTGGCACGTCCATTTCTCACCCACCTCTCGACTTTTGCATTTCAAGAGTCCCGATACAGAGAGATGGCGGCAAGAACAGCAACGATATCGCGACAGACGAGCGAAACGTCCATTGAAGTATTTCTGGACCTTGATTGGGCACCGTCTTCTGGTGCTAAACAAAATATTGAGGTATCGACGGGGATTGGTTTCCTTGACCATGTACGCCACGCATAGATACAACTTTTCTGTCTTATTGGTATTTAAATGCGCATGGAAATTGCCATTGGCGGACTGGCGTAGATGTACAATGCCCTCGCGAAACATGGTGGAATGTGCCTTACGATGAAGTGCAAGGGAGATCTTTGGATTGATGACCATCACACGGCAGATAAGTATCAGCAGCTCATTCTTTGTTAGAATTTCAAGAACTCATGAGAAAGCTCTATATACACAGGATAGCGCAATTGCTTTAGGCGCAGCATTCAAGCAAGCACTCGGTGAGGTACGAGGGATACGGAGATATGGGACTGGACATGCTCCTCTAGACGAGGTATGTTTCCGTTCTTTCACTATTACCTCTTCACCATAAATCAATCTGTAGGCCCTGTCGCGCGCTGTAATAGACATATCCGGCCGCCCCTTCTGCGTAACTGACCTCAAGCTCAAACGAGAGAAGATTGGAGACCTCTCTACCGAGATGTTCCCACACATATTCCATTCCTTCGCTGTCGCCGCTGGTGTTACTTTGCACGTCGACGTCTTGCGTGGGGAGAATGACCATCATAAGTAAGTAACATATCACTGTTTGTTCATTCAATGTGTTTGCTCACTGTTGTTCTCACAATCTGTGTAGAGCGGAGTCAGCATTCAAAGCACTTGCTCTTGCGATTCGCCAGGCAATCGAGAGGACAGGAGGGACAGACGTGCCAAGTACCAAGGGCGTCTTATAGATTGAATCAAATAATTGTAGCAAATCTCGGATATGTTCATTGTATAGGCCTGTCATAATAGTAGATTAATATTCGTGGATGTCAACAACGACCAAATGCTGTTGCTAGGGTAAAAATGCATAAGCATGAATCGGAAATTTGCAAACGATAAATACATTGAAGACCGGACAGAGCGTGGTTCACAACAGTTATAAATAGCAGTTGACAATGTCGTGAATTGTCTATGACTTTCAAGAAATATGTAAAATATGTACTACCACAGAACACATCTCTCATGCGCTGGAGGGTTCAGCTGGCAAGAAGCAAAGGCATAAGTCAATCACAAGGCATCTTGTTCAAAGCCATTGGGACATGCCTTTGAGCCCTCCCTACACTGGAATGCAGCGGCGAACTCTGGGATATTCGCCAGAGTGCCCTCTACTCTATATTTATTCGGTGAGTGTGGGTCCGTTCGCACTCGTTGTACCTGCGCATTCACCGGTCATTCATTTCTTAGCACAACCAATACGAACGGCGATTCTCTAAGGAAAGAATCCTCACCGCAGCAGCAGACTTAATCAACTGTGCCCAAATTTGCCCAAAGCCGATGAAGAACAGCTGTTCTTGCGTGTAATTTAGCCCTGGCAAAAGTGGTTCGCGCACTCCGCCTTCCTCAAATATTTCGGTGTGGAATTGACCGTGCCAGGCTCGGAATGCTTGAATAAGTCCTGAATCGCCAATGTTCTCACCGGAGGTCCTGATATAAAATTCGTGAGCGGAGAAGAGATAAACTATGATAAATTGCATACAAGTTGCCCTGAGTAAGAATAAGTCAAAAACGGAATTACAGATAATCTTCATCGTTCATCGAACTCACATTAACATGGATCTTGTTGCCTTTCCCATCGTCAATTGTGTATTCTGAATTATAAGATTCTAATCGTCGTTGACACCCTTTAGGACACTAGTAGATGAGCTTACTCGAATATTGCCTCGCAATACATTCTTGGATTTTATTGAAGCCTTCGCTGGTGGCGTTTGTCCACCACTGCTCAAGCTTACCTTGCTGGTTGTAAAGGCGTCCAGCGGAGTCGAAGGCATGCTGCAGCAAAAATACATAGAATGCTTCAGCATGAAAGCAAGAAACAGTCAGCTTACTGTAAGTTCGTGCGCAGCAACTGCCCCGAAAGCGCCATATTGCAAGTACGCCGGCCTGGACGAGACATCAAACACTGTTAGTGCACCTCCATAAATACGCAGGACTTGGAAAGCATGCCATTTATACGAGAAGAAGGGTGGTTGCAGAATTCCCGCAGGGAACACGATCTAAAACAGACCAAGTCTCAATAAATCCTTCCTAACAAAGCAAATAACTTGTAGATATACCGACCTCGTTCGCAGACGGGTTGAAATATGCGTTAACCATAGTCGGTGGCATAAGCCATGCTTGCTTGTCCCGCTCCTTTCCAAGCGTTTGCCACTTCTTGTACACTTCGTTGATCCTAAAACGCAGAATACGTACGGTTTATTAGCCGATTCCTCTCCTTCAAACGAGCAAAGAAACTAGAAGGGGAAGTCAATACGTACTGTGAACTCACAACGCTCTCAAAAAACTCTGCTTTGTCAACGATGACAAGATTGTAGTAAAGCGCAATAGACCGCGAAGATTCCGTGTTGGGCGAAAGCGGATAACCAACTTTGACGGCGATAGCGTCGGCCTGTGAACATCACAATGCCATATAAGACGTCATTCTGCGAGTGATTTAAATCACAGACCTTCTCGCGAGCCGCTTTGGCGGATTGTTTGTCCATCCACTTCAAGTTCTTGAGAGATTCCTTGAAGGCCTCGATAATGTCTACACAACAACATATTTAATTCCTCTTTTCGTTGACTGAAAGGATGATTCTACTCACCAGTAATGACCTTGGTGCCTTTCGCCTTACTATCGCCTCCAAAGGCCTTCTGTACAAAGAATCGACCAGCGGCAAAGCCCAAAGCGTCCTCCACTTGCTGAACACACCACTCTGATCGATCGGGTACTGCACCCTTCTTAATGCCTTGCAGCACCTCCTTCAGTGCACGATTTGCCTTCCAAATCTCTGTTCCATACCCGAGCAGCGGTGCCAAGACAAGAGAGGCCCTTGTCACAAGGTACGCCTCAACAGTGTCAGCGTCAGTAGTGAAGAGGATGGAAGAGAGATTGGAGGCGTAGGTCGTTGAAGTGAGTATGACTTGCGAAGGGAAATTTCGCGGAGTGAATGTGCTGAAGTACGACGGGAAGTCGATCTGTGGAAGCTCGGATGCGAATTCGGAGAAAGAGATTGGATTGTATGTTGCAA
Organism: Phlebopus portentosus; assembly: GCA_037892935.1. Lineage (NCBI taxonomy): Eukaryota > Fungi > Basidiomycota > Agaricomycetes > Boletales > Boletinellaceae > Phlebopus > Phlebopus portentosus. The sequence goes on from JAYXKI010000002.1 coordinate 2,636,862, forward strand.
CAGGATCTTGTAGTAAGACCTCACTAAACCCATCCTGTGAGCGAGTAGATGTACGGCAGAAATAAGATATACTCACAGATCAAGAGACGCGTTTGCGATGCGCTTTTCAAAGTCAACGACTTTCTTCGCGAGTGCTTTAGCACGTTCGCTTTTACTCAGATGTTCTCCGCCATCATCGTCATCGTCATCGTCATCGCCATCCCAAGGTGGCCATGGCCACGGCGGCCAGAATTTCATCGTCTTCTCCTTTTCAACAACGAGAATATTTTGGGTACTTGTAGCAGCTGCTTCATCCTCTGGAGAGTCGTCAAGAGCAAGCAGCATCCGTGCTAGTGTCTCTTTATACAATTTTACTATAGGTTTCTCATCGTAGTATTCCTATGAATAGATGAGAAGACAAGGATGATGTTAGGAGCAAAAGACTAAACCTTAGAAGGTAAACCAAGATCGGGCTGGTAGAACCAAAGACTCATGAAGTTCGGGTCGATGCCGACATCTCCATCAATGTCGAAGCTGAACAAACCTCCGATACCTCGCGAGTGCAAGAAACCAATGGCCGCAGTAAGTCCATACTGCGGTATTTCTTTGCTGTCAGACTCCTTGGTGCCTGTCCCCTGCTGCCAATTATCAGAACGGTACAAGTCACGGATGGCCCGAACGATATCCTTCAACGGCGCTTCTCCACGCTCATCCAGGAGATCCTCGTTCATACACGACTCGTAAAGGTCGTGTAGTTTTGTGAGTGTTTCATTATCGTACTCATCCGTGAAAGATTGGCTAAGAGCGGCTGGGGCAATCGAAGGGTCAAGAATCTTGCGTATAATGCGCTTGTTCTCGTTTGATACAGCATCAAAGGTTCCGAATGAGCCCTTTCCTGGAGGTATTTCGTTTTTCGATAGCCAGCCTCCGTCTTATAGAAGAATGTTGATCAGTGCATGTTGTGGAAGGGAAATTGCATGCTCTTACTCGCAAACTCATAGAAATCCTCACAAGGATCTTGCGACTCATCAAGATTCTGTATAATGGAAGCCGAGAGGATGACGCATTCCGGAGATGTGCAAAGCGGCTATATTCCAATGAACATACATATTTAAACTAATCTGAGTCATGCTCACCGACTCTGGTACGCCAGTTGGCAAGGGAGCAGGGATAGTTGCGGTCGGTGGTGGCGACGTGGCCGTGACGGTGCCTGTTGTAGCAAGCGTGGTCGTTCTAGTAGTTGTCTCGAAAACAGTGCTTGTAGCCGTACTCGTAGTAGGTGGCCAATCCGGACGTCTCGTCCCACGCTCATGGCTCAGCCTATGTTCTGCACCGGCGAAAAGACCAATAAAGACGGAAGTCAAGAGTAATAAGAGTAAGGCAAAGACGAGCAGAATCTTCGTCAGAGTTGTCAGAGGTTCGCGAAGAATATCGTCAACATGCTCGGAGAACGGTTTGCCTCCGCCACCGCGTCTGGGTCGCGTAGATGCGCCGTCGACAGAACTGCCAGGATCTGTTTCTGGATCGCGCAACAAAGGCGCATCCTCTATACAATCCATTCGTGACCATTAGTACCGACTTTAACAACTCTCAACTCGTCCGTAGCACTCACCAGAATCTGTTGAATGCCGTGGGTCCCTATAAGCACCTTCTGCCATGACGGCAGGCCAGAGAAGTCCAAGGACGCTGAATACGCGTTCGAACGTGCAGGTATCTAGTCGAGAAGCAAAGGACGACCAGATGAGCTTCACGGACTCGGTGCGTGTCGTGCGTGGTCGAGCAGGCATGCTCCCGTTGACCCGTTCGATGATGTAAGTCACGTGCAAGTATAAGTTCAGAACGCGGAAGAGAGTGAACACGTCGGCATACAACTTGAGCAATGACTACCGACATTGAACTTGACAACCTCGCTGAAAAGCGTAAAGAACAAGAATCCCATAATCAGCCGACAGATTTGGAACCAGCCCCGCATAACGAATCTCGCAATAGCTCTGTCACCGTTTGGGCATGGGTCTCTGCAGCGTTGTTCGTGTCTTGTCCTCTCCAGCCCGCATGTATCGTGCTGACCTGTTTCGTTTCGATCCCTGTATAGGTTGAGCTTAGCGGCATCGATTCTCCTCTTCTTTCCTCGCTTTCTTCTCTTCGTCTCATTCTCGACTGAATTCTCCGAACGCGTTCTGACACCGCTTGAAGGCTATTTAGCATTGCACTTCTCTTTCTTTCTTTTTTCGCTCGCTATCTGTCTAGTTCTCTACGTGAGTTTCTTTTTAGCTACCTAGGCTCAAGGTCAAGTACTTATATGCTATGTATTCCGGATTAGAACCAGATTCCTTCAGATGATGAGGTGGAGAAGCAGACACGCCGACGAGACACACTCGGCCACCCATTGCTCGGCCCACTCACAGGTGCTTGTCTCATATCGTCCTTCATATCATACAACACGAATTCCGTCGGTGCGCTGCCTTTCGGCGTATCTATTCTCACAGGAATTATCGGTCTGTGGGGTCTCTGGGTGGTGGGTATCTAACTAACTCGTTGAGAAAATGATAATCTGATGTGATTGCTTGCTGTATACTTAGATCCTGTTCCAAGGACCACCTCGTATATCCGAGAAAACAGGTGCAGACAAACACACATCCTCGTTTTTGTTTGGCAACAAAACCGCTGCGTCAGTGAAAAAGAAAGAGTGGAAGAAGTCTCAGAAAGACTCGTGATTGGTTCTTTATTGCTGTATGTTTGCATAGTCCTTTTGTGTAATATATGTAACAAGAAGGAAAGGGACCACTGCATCTGAACATCTGAAGTCTGGTTGTGCTCATTTTCATGGGATCAATACGATAATTATTAACGGGATCGAAAGCTGGAATTCGTAATAATTTACTTGAAAGATCTACAAATTATGTATTCAAGAGTTCTGTATCCTATCCACAAGAAGGTCAGAGCAGAAGGACACTAACTATCGGCTACCACCCCCCATGCCCATCATCTTGAACATGTCGGCCATGTTTGGCATACCACCCGCCCCGCCTGCGCCTCCTCCAAGACCCGGTAGCCCACCAAGGCCACCCATGCCACCCATGCCGCCTCCCATTTGGGACATCATACCTGCAGGGCCAAATTAGTCCTTGATTAGACAGCACAGCAGGAGAAAAGTGCTTACGCTGCATTTCCTCCATATCAAACTGATCTCCCCCCTGCCCGCGCATCATCGCCTTCATCATCTCCTGCATCCCTCCTCCCCCTCTCATCGCTCGCTGCATCTGCTGGAGCATACCAGGCGGCATCGACCTCTGCATGGCCTGAAGCTGCGCAGGTGTGGGCATCCCGCCCGCTCCGCGTCCCTTCCCACCCGCAGCAGACTGCATCTTCTGTACGGCGTTCATCCAGCCGTTCTTACCGCCCGCTTGTTTCGCCATATTCGCCATCATGCGATATTGGCAGAGCAGTTCCTCCACTTCGCGCACGGACGTGCCTGATCCCCGCGCGACGCGTGTGACACGCCATGTTAATCCCTCAGGTTTGCCGTCCTTCCCGAATGTGAGGAAACACGACCCGTCGGAGTCGAGCTCCATTGCGGACATGCTGTCAGTTATGTAGAGCATGCGTTTCATGCGAAGTGTCCCTTCTTCGTCGGACCCTGCGAGCATGTCTTGTGGGAAGCCGGGAATCATGGATGCGATTTTACTTAGCGGACCCCTATGCGAATTCATATTTAGCTGAGATCATTCACAAAGGATTGAGAAGAAAACACTGACATGTTCATGACGTTCTGTATTTGTTCTCGCCAATCTCGTATGCTGAGTTTCCCTTCCTCGAGTTTCTTAGCCATTTCTTTCTGCTTTTCTGGATTGGCAGCTGCTATGTCGTGCATGTGTTCCATAAGTCCCTGAACGTCACCCATACCAAGTAGCTTGGAGATAAAAGGTCGAGGAGCGAATCGATCCAGATCTGTCAGGTGTTCGCCGACACCAAGGAAGATTATTGGAGTTTTTGTAGCAGCAACACTGTCGACGTGAATTAAGCTTTGCAACGAATGAAAGAAAAGCAAGATTCGGCTTACGCGGAAATCGCTCCACCACCTTTCGCATGTCCGTCCATCTTCGTTACAATAATCGCACCAAAATCTGCGCTCTCCTTGAACGCCCTACTCTGCGCCTCCGCCGCTTGACCAATACTAGCATCCAATACAAGGATAGTCATATCCGGCTTCACCGCTTCACCGATTTGTACCATCTCCCTAAACAACTCGCTCTCCTGCTTATGTCTTCCACTGGTATCTACAATAATCACCTCGAATCTCTCCTTCTTGAATTTCGTTACACCCTGAGACGCGATAGAGACTGGATCTGTTTCGGTGTACGATCCGAAATAAGCTACTTTGGCTTTCGTTGCCGATTGTCGGGTTTGATCGAATGCGCCTGCTCGGAAGGTATCGGCGCAGACGATGCAGGATTTAAATCCACGCTTTTGGTAGTGTACTGCGAGCTTCGTGCAGGTTGTTGTTTTGCCGTTTCCCTAATGTGATATCAGCTTTGACAATTTAGAAATGAGGTTCGATGCTTCTACTACGCACTTGTAGACCAACAGCCATGATGACATTCGGGTGTCCTTTCTTTGGCTTGTATGGCTCGACGCCGGGGTCAACGAGCTGCACAAGTTCGTCGAATATAGCCTATTTCAAGTTTCGATAATGTCACCAATCCATCACGCAAAATGATGTTATAACTATGCTCACCTTCTGCACGACGCTCCTCCGATTTGTTTCTTTCCCTCTATCCGCACCCGCCTCGAATTGCGCCTTCACCTTCGTCTTGACTTTCTGTCGTAATTGAGATACCAGCTTTACATTAACATCCGACTCGAGCAGAGCTGCGCAGACTTCTTTGAGTAGTGTATCGAGGACCTACGGGATACGCAGAGTACGCGTCAGTTTCAAGTTGAGCCGGTAGAATTAACAGAAAACATCATATTGATAATTCTTTCAGAAATGAGTTTCCTTACCTTGTCATCAATTACTGGTGCTCTGTTCAGAGATGCGAGTGCTGTGCTGAGCTTGCGCCCTAAGTCAGCGAGAACCATCGTGGATGCTCGACTTCGCGAGTAAATAATTGAATCGAAATTATCGGTTTGTTTCGCTCACGTGCCGGTGGATCCGACGCGCGTCGATCATCGGTGGTCCATTCTGTCTCTGTAACAACACGGATTCTTCTTGCTACTAATCACATCTTGTAACATTAACATCAATTGCCTTTAAATCCGTTTAAGACTTGGGATGGCACACAGCGATTCAGAGGAAGATGCTGAAGCTAACGATGGATTTGACTTTGACGGTCGGAGCAGTGAAGCTGACGAAGTAAATGAGGATGACTTGTTTGATGCGGACGAGAATGCAGAGGAAGGCACTGAACATGGCGATGTGCGTTTGTCGTTCTTATTTCTCATGATATACCGAAAGATATGAAGATAACTGACATTCATGCTAATAGGAGACAGGCTCTGAAGAAGAAGAAGAAGAGATGGAGGCTGAAGGAGAAGCTGAAGAGGAGGAGGAAGAGGAAGACGAGAGTATGGACATCGCTGCTGTTCAGAAGGAGATTGTCCCTCTACAGGCGCCATTGCAGCCTCCACCATTACCGGAACCTCCAGAGCGACTTATGAGAGGTACACCTTGCTCCCCAAGAGGGGTAGATATGAGTTCTGAAAGTGATTCGCAGAGCGATCCCCTGCCCAGCGCGAACGGACCATGTCCCCGGCGCGTGCACGACGCGCAAGGCTAGTCCCCGCAAATCCAAATCCTCGCTCTTATACCGTCGAAGCTATTTGCGCAATCGCGCATCCGGAACCTACGCACTCCCTAGCCGCATCAGCTTGCATGACGCACCTACTTACTGGTTCACAAGACGGATATATCCGCGACTACGACGTCTTTGCCGCAGTGAATGGGAGGACATTCCTCACTGCCCCTCAGCGGGCGCACTGCGGGGTTGTGGAGGGTACAATGAAAGCTGGGCAGTTACGGATGTGGTGGGAGAACCCCGCCGTGCCAAGTACAGCTGATTCGGTCGTGGAGGATCACACCCGGTCGCCAGTAACAGCTCTCGCCATACACTCGGACGCGCTCTGGGCTCTAGCCGGGACGGAAGTGAGTAATCAGTTATGCAACTACGGCAACCCCAGAAGAAAGATGAAAATTTTCGCCTTATCTCCTGGGTTGTTCATGTGCCCGTTGAGTTTGATGATGATTTATATTTTCCCTCTCTTTTTCTTATGGGCAGAAAGGACATATTAATTTGTTCACGGTGCGCCATGAACCTGGACAGTTCATCACCGCAATGCACGGACATCGGAACCTCGTGTCCTCGCTAGCCATGCAGCACGACGAGATGGGATTCTTCAGCGCGGGCTGGGATGGCGACGTGTATGTACGTGAGTTTCTTCTCGTCGTCCCAGCGAAATTACCGCATGTGGTGTTTATTTCCTTTGCTCACGTTCGCTGATTGCTTTTTACACGCGCACGGATGCTATGACTTTGGCCGTACTCATGGGGCTTTTGACGAACGTTTGTCCCCACGCTGATACGATCCCGCCGGCTGAAACCCCGTTATCCAAAAATAAAATAAAAATATTAGCAATGGGATCTGAATACTGGACACCAAGTCCGGAAGTTCACATCTACAGGTGCACAAGTCGCCGTCGTCGCGGTTCGGCCGTTGGGGCCCATCTTACCTCCGCCGAGCCAGGTGGTGTCGGCGGAGGCCTCGAACGGCCTGCAGCAACAGCAACAGCAACAGGAGGATGACGCCAAATCTGACGCATCTTATGACCCGCTGTTCGATGAGGACCCACCAGAAGATGACGAGAATGCTGGAAGTCGGGGGACGACGGGGTCTAATCAGCAAACGAAGCAAGAAGCGGTGAATAGTAGTAATGTGAATAATGGTACCGTACCGTTGGCGAAGGCGACTTATCCGCGCGGTCCGCCTGTTTTGGACTCTGCTACTTACGGCGCATTCTCACCTGATGTGCTGATGACGGCGTCTGTCGATGGGTCTATCGTGCTCTGGGACCGACGGGTGAACACTCCAGGGAAGGGTGTTGGCCGACTGGAGAGCAGCAGCAAGACTCCGCCGTGGTGCGTTTCGGTGAGTTTCTCTGTTCAGTTCACCTTGCGCGAAGTTTCTCCTTAGTCTCGAAATAAATTTGTTTGAATTAACTTCTTATTTTCTCCGACGCGGTGTCGTGATGTGAACGTAACGGTTACATTATAATTACAACAGGCATGCTGGTCTGCGGACGGCGGACAAGTGTACGCGGGACGACGTAATTGCACAGTGGACGTCTGGGACACGCGGCAGTTTGGGCAAGTTAGCGTGAATGGAGTGCCGAGGCTGCTGAAGACGCTGCGGAACCCCACGAGCTCGGGAGCGGTGTCGTGCGTCGCCGCGTTCCCGGATGGGCGGCACATTGCAGTGTGAGTAAAGAGTTTGCCGTCAGAAATTCTTTTTCAGAGAAACCTTCCTTCCCTTTGATGCCTCTGTTCTTTTTTCTTTCCTGGGCTTGGAATCTGCCGAAACCTCCATTCTTTTCTGTGTTGCGATTTGTTCGGATTGCAGAAAAGGGCACATATATTGACATGTTTACAACGAAATAGGGCGTCGAATGACAACATCCGGTTGTGGAATGCGAGCGAAGAAGAGACAGGCGGCAGGGCTCGGTCTGGAGTTCCATTCAAAATCATCCCAGGACACCATGGAGGTATTATCTCCCAGATGTGTGAGTGTAGCCATTTGCTTTTTCCATGAAATTAATATTGAATATTATTATGATAGTGATTGACCGAGCTGCACGGTTTATGGTGAGTGCGAGCAGCAACCGTGGGTGGTCTGGGGAGAGTACACGGGTTGTATTGATCCACGATATCAAGCACATTGGATAGGATGGGATAGAGTACTCTGCTTCTGGTTCTTTGTACATAATAAAATGCGAGGTGGTGGATGTATGCACCAAGTCTCTGGTTCATCACTCTCGCTTCCAATAAATACCACCGCCATCCTCTTCTTCCCTCCTCTTCCCCATCTCCCATCTCCTCTCTCCCAGCATCTACCCATGCCATTGCCAAAGCGTTATTACGATCAGATCGACGATGGCGCGCCCGGCGACGACGACGCTCGTTATGCTAGTGAAACCTACAACACCATGACCGCGTTGCCCCCGGGTCTCTCTCGGTCTCAGCCACCGCAGCATCCGTCTTCGTCTTCGTCTTCGTCGCACGCCACATCTTCGCGCAGCAGCAGCAGCAGCAGCCTCAACAGCCGTTCCAGCCCCGGCCCATGATTCCTCTTCCAAGCACGTCGAATGTCAACGTCCACTACGACGCTTCTCAGTTCGCTCCCGTTAGTTACAGCGTGACACCGCCGCTGTCCATCCCCGCAGTACCCGCGATCCCGCCTCCGCCTTCTGTGCTTTCTGCCCACGCTGGTCTCCCTGCGATTCCTCCGTTCCAGTCTCCGGTGTCCCCACCCGGATCTGGCCGTGCCGCCGGTCCCACGGATGCGTCTACGTCTACGTCTGCCTCCGGCTCGGGCCCTTCATCGGATATGGTGTCGAACCGACCGCGCCGCCGCATCATCCCGCCCGACGCTCCGGCCCATTCGGTCATGGATGATGATGAAGAGACGTACACGTATACTCTCACGGATGAGCTTCGTGCAACTATGTTCCGCGAGGTGCATGGAAGGCAGCTCAATACTATGCAGCCCGTGTACCAGCTCCCTGCTGATGCTGATGAGATCAAGGTTCGTTCTCGGCCTGATTATCCATGTATATGCCCGGGCCTTGTTACTTTTTGGTATCGATACGATTGACGCTGATAATGCTGACTGAATTCGCGGTTTTAGCGTGAAGAGTACTTCCACAAGTTGATGTACATGGTCTACGGCGACAAGCTCTGGGTAGGGCCCTTGGAAGAGGTCTTGAGTGCCCCGTCTGATAGGAAGCGTCGTGTCCTCGATATCGGCTGCGGAAGCGGCATCTGGGCAATCCAGATTGCAGATGAATTCCCCGATGTTGATGTCGTCGGTTGCGACCTTGCGCCTATTCAGCCAGAGTACGTTTTGTTTCTCCTTTCATCTATCCGTCATATCACTCAATCTGATCCGTTGCATTGTCCACAGCATGGTTCCGCCCAACTGCGAGTGAGTATTCTTTCATTCCTGTCTGTTTCTTATTTGTAACGACTAATGACATGCATATATCTAGCTTCGAGCTCTGGGACGCTCAACTTAATCCTTACCCGGACGAGTACTTCGACGTTGTACACGCTCGTGCGGTGCACACCGGAATTCGGAACTACCCTCTCTTCCTCGAAGAAATCGCGCGCGTCCTCGCGCCTGGCGGGCTCATCATCCTCGTCGAGTCTGAGATTCGCGCTCTCACTGAGGGCAAGACGCCCATCGACGCAGGACCGAGGGGTGGTGCACCTGGCTGGCACGCGTTTTGGGAACAGTACAGACGGTGCCTCCAAGGCAACCACATCGATACTACCGTTCCGACGCGATTGGGCGCTTTGGTGCGCGCGACGGATGCCTTCGAGGAGGTTGTTGCACAGGAAGCGACGCTTCCCGTCGGATTCTGGCCTAAGGGTACGTTCGTCTCTTCCTTCTGTCAACCCTCCTGGTTCCGCACTAACTCCACGCTCCCATTACATCTGTCGTCGAATACAGACGACAACATGCTCGCGGTAGGCGAGCACGCGTGGATGGACCACGACCGCTTCGTCCCGGGCGTCCGGCCGCTCTTCCTCAACTACGGATTATCCGAATTCCGTGTCAAAATCCTAGTGGAAGACGCGCAGCAAGACTTGTACTATCCGCTGACGAGGCCGTATACTTGCGTGCATGTGAGCCATGCGCGCAAGATTGTCTCGTGGCAGGCACCCAGGAGGAGGAGGAGGCGACTCCGGTAAGAGATGAAGGAAGTGGCAAGCCCTGATTTCTTCTCTTCAATTACCTTGGTATCCTCATTCCATGATGTCCAGTCCATATTCCTTGTTTCTTGTTCTCCTCGAGTGATGATTGTATCACCTGTAATTCGTCTTCCTCATTTGCGCTGCTCTTTTGCTGTGCTTTCCGACTTGCTTTCGTCTCGTTTCGAGTCTTCTTGTTTCCTTCCAGTTCGCTCTGATGTTCGAGATCTTGCGATCTCGGTTTTCTTGTTCTGAATGTTGATAGCTCGACGCATGGCTGTATGTACAGTATTTTCGTGAATACGGTATCGCTGTCGATTCAAGTCTTGGGTTTCTCCGGATATTTGTGTGAACAGTTTTCACGAGTCGAAGTATGTCACACATGCACACACACACAAAAAAAAAATCAGTTGAAACGCCTATATTGTTCCACCCGTTCGCAGAAAAGGAAAGTGGCAGGCACAGAGGATCAGGCCCGCCACAAAAATGTGGGTGAGGAAGTCTAATAAAACAAAACAGCACGACATAACGAACAATGTAGCGACCGCCGCCATACCATGCCATCATACACGCGCACCAACTGAGGAGATAACGGCGACTCCAAGGAGCCTCGTCAGGGGGGGGAGCATAGTGTACATAATTCGCACCCGAAGTACCCAGAGAGTACAACAGGGCGGGAAAGAGATGGAAGGTGAACATAATGTGGAGACCTTCTAGCAGAAGATGGACATAGACCGAGCGCTACGTAGGACCGAGGGATGGATAGTGAGGGACGAGGAACGGACAGTGAAGACATCAGGTCGAAGATCAAATACGTGCGAGGACGGAGGACCGAAACGAGGACCAAGCCGGAAAAGATGAAGCCAGTGAGTCGAACGGACATCAGGTCAACTACGCTCAAGCGGATGCCTCTGCGGCCGCGGCAGCCGCTTGAGACTCCTTGAAGCCAATGTCATTAAGGACATTCACAGCCTCCTTCACCCTGATCGCGAGGGCCTCCTGGAGTCAAGTAATCCCATAAGGTCATCTTCGTCAAACTCGAGCAACATGCCCGTAATCTTGCCCGCGAGGTTCGGTTCAGTCCTAACAAAGAAAAAAGTAAATCAGTGGCTCAATAAAGAAAACAATTTAAAGAGTACACGTACGCGAAGATCTTCATATAAAGCACCTCACCGAGCATCTGCTTGCGTTCCTGCGGCGACGCAGCGGCGAGAACCTGAGGATTGATCCTAGGAATCTCAGCCTGAGGCTCGGCATCCTGAGCGGGCGCTGCAGCCTGTCCAGCCGAAGCAGGAGGTTGAGGACCACGAGCAACAGGTGCGGCAGGTGGTTTATTAAAGGCCTGCGGACGAGGTGCAGCTGGCGCACCCGTCGGCGGAACACGATTTGGAATGGCACCCGGAACCTGTGGACCAGCAGGGCGGACGCCAGCACCATTAGGAGGCGGGACGCCAGGCCCGCCGCGGAGAGGTGGAGCATTCGGGACAGGAGGAGACTGTCCTGGGCCGGGACGCTGTGCGGATGCAGGCGGCGCACGAGGTCCTCCGCGAGGTGCGCCGTAGCCAGATGGAACAGGTCCAAAGCCCTGGGGAGCTCCCTGACCATACGGAGGAATCGCCATTCCCTGACCATTGGGATAACGAGGACGGGGCGGCATCATGCCAGGCTGCGGACCTCCATAGCCCATCATGCCTCGACCTTGAGGAGGGAATCCACCTGGGCCAGGGGGGTAATAAAGCGGGCCATTGAGATACCCGCCTGGGATTCCAGCGGCAGCGGCTTGCTGCATCCTTATCTGATTGCGGGTAGCAATCTGGGACTCGAGCTGCTGGCGACGGACTTCCCGTCTTTGCGCAAGTGAGACGTACAGCGGCTTCGAGCCAATCATTTTGTTGTTCATCTCGGCCACAGCCTTCGTCGCTTCCTCTGGTGAAGAGTAGCACACGAAACCAAAGCCTTTGGATTGACCCTTCTCATCGCGCATAATCTTGCAGCTCGTGATGGTCCCAAACGGCTCAAACTCGGCGCGGAGCTTCTCATCGTCCATGTCGTCCTCGAGATTTTTGATGTAGAGATTGACGCCCTGATACTTGCTGAGCTTCTCCATTTTCGCCTGCTCGTAGGACCTACGAAGCTCCTCCTCACGCTCGGACTTCTTCTGAGCACGGGCGACGAAGAGCTTCTTGCCCCTACAATCGCTATCGTGGAGTGCATCTACAGCAGCTTGAGCGCTTTCGTGTTCCTTGTAATTGACGAAACCGAAGCCCTTGCTCCTGCCCTCTTCATCCCTTTGAACCACAGCGGAAGTCACTTCCCCATACTTTCCAAACATCTCCATAAATTCGTCGTCCGTCACCTCAGAGTCGAGGTTCTTCACATAAATATTCGTGAATTGTGACTTCTGCTCTTCGATGTGTGCCTGTCGCTCCTTCTTGGAAATATAATGGCCGACGTATACTTTCTTGTCGTTCATAAGCATACCATTGACAGCCTTAATAGCCGTCTCGGCGGCCTCAGACGTATCATAGTGCACAAAGCCGAAACCACGTGAGCGACCGTTCTCATCAGTCGCAACTTTGCACGAAAGCACGTTACCGAAAGCGGCAAAAGTGTCATGCAAGGCCTGCCATTAATAAATTACACCCATGTCAGAATATTCTCCTTTTAGTACGACACCGAGTACTAACCTTATGGTCGATGCCATCATCGAGATTCTTAATGAAGATGTTGCCTTGGCCAGTTTTGCGCAGAGCGGGGTCGCGCTGAGACCACATGATGCGGCTGAAATGAGATCATCATCATTAGCCTCGCCACATCTAGCATAGGACTGAGAAGTCAACTCACCAAGGGCGGCCCTTGATTGCAGTATAATTCAACTGCTCGAGCGCGCGTTCGCCATCGGCACCGTTGAGGTAATTGACATACGCGTAACCAAGCGAGCGACGAGTGACTGCATCACGGCAAACACGGATGCTGTAAGGCATAAGAAGCGTCGATGAGTACTGAAACTTCCGCGAAGATTCCAAGCCATATCCACTCACCTCGCAACAGGACCGATCATATTAAATATCTCGAACAACATGGCTTCGGTGACAGTCGGGTCCAGTTCGCCAACGTAGAGAGACGCGGACGGAGTACTAGTGCCCGTGCTCGGTGGGGCAGTGTACGGCAGAGGCGCGTGGACCGGCGCGGCAGGCTGAATGACCTGCGGGGCTGGCGCAGCATTATCCTGGGTAGGAACCGGAGTGTGCTCATGAGGCGGGGGCGGGGCAGCAATGGCAGGAGCAGACATCGTTTTAGAAGTTTACAGATAGGTCTTTAAAAGAATCTTCTTGGATAGGTATTTTTATTTCGAAATTGAGAGGCAGTCGGATGGCGGCGGCGGTCGGTCGGTCGGTCGTTACTGCTTTATTGACTTTTCTGCGACTAGGTACGTTTCAAATCAGCTATACATCGTATGGGTACGATAGTGAGATGCGGCACTTACACAGTGACAACAAGGCGACAACTGATGTTGGTTGGGTTTTTCTTGATTTTTTTAGGGTTTTAAAGAAATAGAAAAGTCTTTTTTCTGCGCAAAAAAACGTCGTTAGCAATGCGGGGAAGCTGGAGGGAAAGAGTGAGAAATGTCGGATGCGTACCTTTAGAAAGAGATGGTGGTTGTAGAAACGAAGGGGGCAAGTGACAGTTTTATTGCTTTGTAAGCCCAAGTTCAAACTCCGTCCTCGTACCCACACGTGATTTAATGTATAAATCCGTATTTATTCAATTTATTATCGGATAACTACGCAGATACTATGAGATACATGAATTGAAATTATGAAAGCGAGTTCTTACAGTCCTCGATCAACGGCGTAGACAATCCATTCTTCAATTCTAACCTTTGGCTTACTGAAATCGATCTGTTTGATCGTTCAACCCATGATCTCGCTTTTAAGGTTCCTTTTAACTCTCCACACACGTCACATAGCCAAGCGATGAACGTGCATTGCATTCAGTGCCACCCCCTCAGAAGACGTAAGCACTTACAGAGCGCACTGTAAGCGCCGGCCTGTTGACCCTCTCCTGTACTGTACTATGGAAAATCTCAAAGTAAATAAAGACGAAAACACAAAAAGACTTCTAACTCGCAAGCACAGAGGGATGAGGTAAACGAAATGTATAAATGTTGGCACAACAGAGTTAAGATAGAACACCGGGGATCTGCACGTCACAGAAGTAGGACTGAGGAGGAAATCGTTTTGTGAAGGGTAGATATAAACGGACGCGCGAAGCTTTAGGAGTAAACATAGGACGAACGCAGGACGACACGGGAAATCGCGGATACATGGAAGTCCCAAATGCAATTCTCTACAGATCTTTCATGAGGGGTTAGAGCGACCACCAAACAGCTGTCGTTTCGCCCAGTGAGTTGCAAGCTCCGATTTCGCCTGCAACGCCAAGTAGGATGTCATCATCTCAGATAAACGACAAGCAGTGGAAGAAACGTACATTGTCAAATGTGTGGCCCTGGGCATTGTGGTGCATCCAGATCTAAAAATGAAGTTGTTGTGTAAACGTTGCTGTGGACCAGAACAATGCCAAACCAACAACGTACCTGTCGATAGTAGAACAAATTGCCCAAGCCTTGGAAAATCCATCCCGCGGTTGCAATTGTTGCTAGGACACCAGCCGCAATGTGTCCATTCACGTACATTTGAATCATATTGATAAATCCTGCAGAACCCGTCCTGTTTAAGTAGCAAATGAGAATCATCGAGAAACGAGAATAAGCATGCTAGTATTAAGAACAGATCTAGGAAACTGACGCTGGTATCCCGATGATCCTATCGTAGATGCCAAGTGAGTAATAAAGACGTTGGAATCTTGCAGCTATAGACGTACATGTAGATGGAGAAGACGAGGTGCCATCCGCAAAAGAAGAAATAGAAGTCTGTTACGAATTGCTCAGCTGGACTTCAGTAGTAATCTGCGGAGACTATGACGAACAGTAATAAAGAGCTTGTTCCTAAGCGAAGTTCAACTAGGCATCTTGTGCGAGCAGTCCGACGAAGACATACCTTCATGTAAGCATTGTATATCGGCCTAAATACTTCATGAGATCCCATACGACGGGTCAAATAGCAGAGACTCACCTGTACCACAGAAGGAAAGAAAGAGCACCGATGACGAAGATGTATCTGATACAACGAAAGTATTCATAAACTTGAAGAGGTGCCTGCAAGGAGCAACGATACACACCCTATACTTGACCCAAGGTCTTTGCCACCATCACTTGCCCCCGAGACAAGGATGAAGATGCAAGCAATCATGTTGACTATGAGCGTTGCGGCGAGGATGAGCCATAGGTAG
The DNA here is from genome assembly GCA_037892935.1 of Phlebopus portentosus. Lineage (NCBI taxonomy): Eukaryota > Fungi > Basidiomycota > Agaricomycetes > Boletales > Boletinellaceae > Phlebopus > Phlebopus portentosus. The sequence continues at coordinate 2,652,157 of JAYXKI010000002.1, forward strand.
TACAGATGATACATAAGAGGCCTCGAGTCAGCGGGAATTTCATCGTCAATGTCATGATAGATCAAAGGGAAGACTATAAGACCAATTGCAGTATTCCATCAGTGCACATCCATACCGCAAGCAAGCAAGCGAAGGACACAACGCACATTTTGGCCAGTTATTCTTCCTACGTCTCTGCATGTACTCCTGTTGCTGGCTCAGTTCTCTCGCGCGGGTGTTAAGCTCCTCCTCTCGTCGGCGAAGCTCAGCTTCCCGAGCAGCAACCGATGCGTCATATGCAGACGTTGAAGCGGAATGTGTGCTAGCTCCCGGATCCTCAAAAGGATTCTTGTCCAGCGAATCCGTGGAGGCAAAAGGATTTTCTAGTGGCGCGTTATCTGGACGAAGATTTCTTTGAGCGCTGGACTTGTATTGTAAAAATTGATCCGTACTCACTCATTGTGATGGTTCTGCGAATAAACTGAGGTTGATGACACGACACGCAACAACTCAACTATGAAGGCCGTGCCCGTAGTCGTGTTCGTGACGTCCTCTCTCTGTGATCCGTTTCCAACTTCCTGTCACGCATCGTCTTGTTATGTAATAAAAGCCGGGAAAATCGGCTTGGCGGAAATCTTTGGGCCGATCCATTTCTGCTGTCAGAAAGATCATGATGTTTGGGCACCGAGCCGACGTCTTCGCCGCACGAGCGGCTTATGCAAATTGCAATAAACCCTCACGAAGACATGTACTTTCTAAGAAAGGAAGCTAGAACATCCCGGTATAGCTCCAAGGATTATTTGTGGTAATAGTGTGGCCCTGATGTTGCGGCTGAGAGATGCCGCCGCTGAGAACAAGATGATCCTGAATATTACACGTGTCGGCGTTATATCGATGCGTTCGTTATAAAGAGTGATGGGCCTATTCCTTCTTTTCTCCCACTCATCGGTCCCCTCCCTTCACCTGCACGCTCTCTCTGGTCAGTTTGTTCTCAACGCTAACGGAACTCAGCTAACCGTAACTTATTCTGCCAGCGCTCCCTCTTTCCTTCCGTTCGTTCAAACAGTCGTTCTCTTCACACCTACAGTCTTTTATCGACTCCTTCAAATTTGAACGACCATACAACAACTGTCTTTTCATCCATTCACTCCGTGAACGAAAGACACGATGATTGCTTCCAAATCACTTTTCGCTGCTTTGACTGCCGTTGCGGCCGTCTCCGCCTATGTCGTCCTCGCACGCAGGCCCCGAACGGTTGGTGGTCTGAGGGAATGGAGGACTACAACTCCTACCACACTCGGTACATCGCTCTCGGATGCCAGGACCAGCACGGCAAGTCCTTCTTCGATTTGTGCTGCCACCCGCTCAAGGTCTGTCCAATGTCTTGATCCCATCAACGTTTTCAAATCGGATCCTGACAAGCTATTTTTATCTCTTACAGGCTAATGAGACGTTGGAGACTGCACGTCCGCCAGAATGTGTCCCTTCTTGGTCTTCCGCTATGTCGGCGTGCGCGGCAGAGCCAACATCGACCGTCACAACTCCGGACGATGACACTTCCGCGTCGGTGACTGCTTCGGTTTCGGCGTCTCCTGCGACTTCCTCTGCTGTTGATGTTTCGGTTACTACTTCTGCCTCTGCTGCCGCTACTCCGTCTCCCGTCTCTAACGTTGCAACGGATCCGAACAACGGCGATGATGACGAGGAGACTTATGGCGCCGGGGAGGATGAGGAAGATGAGGAAGATGAGGAGGACGATGATGAGGAATCTTGCGATGAAGACGACGACGAAGACACTTCCTCCGTCACGCCAACTTCTACTGCAACATCTGAATCGACTTCTGCTTCGGCACCCACGTCCACGCCTGTTCAAAGCGACGGTGACGACGATGAGGGTGACGATGAAGATGAGGGTGACGATGAAGATGAGGACTGCGATGAGGATGGTGAAGATGAGGATACCACTTTCTCTTCTGTACCGTCGTCTACCACGGCTCCAGGAACGACAGAATCTGCGGACCCAGAACCAACTTCTGAACCCGTCGTGAACCCGGTGTCAGCTCCATCTTCGTCAGAAGTAGCTTCTTCCACTTTCGAAGCTGTTTCTCCCACCTCTGAGGTTGCTTCTTCCACTTTCGAAGCTGTTTCTCCCACTGAGGTTGCTTCTTCCACTTTCGAAGCTGTTTCTCCCACCTCTGAGGTTGCTTCTTCCACTTCCGAAGCTGTTTCTCCCACCTCTGAGGTTGTCTCTTCCTCTTCTGAGGCGCCTACTCCGATTTCCTCATCTTCTACCTTTTCGCCGGAGAGCACCCAGGAGCCCTCTAGCTCCAAGTCATCTTCGACTGCAGAGTCCACATCGACCTCGGATTCCTCCAGCCAGGTCTTCACCGACGGAGTTGCCACATTCTTCTTCCAGCAGAACACCGCGGGTGCTTGCGGTGACGTTCACTCCGATGATGACCTCATTGCTGCCATCGACTCTGAGCGCTACGGCAACACTGGTGAGAAGTCCGAATTGTGCGGCAAACAAGTGAAGATCACGAACACCGACAACGGCAAGGAGGTCACTGTTACAATCGCCGACGCCTGCCCGACGTGCGAGAACGCAGACAGCATCGATCTTAGCGCGGGAGCATTTGACAAGATTGCGGACAGGAGCGAGGGCGTCGTTCCCATCTCCTGGTCGTTTGTTTAAATGGGCTTCAGCTCACGTTTTCTGAGCTACCCTTCAAGGTTTCCTTTTTCCTCCTACAATTGTTCTGGGTTTTCATGTTTTCTTACTCCTTCATGTCCTGATTGATACGCTTTCCTCGCCGGCACTAGTTGCCCATGCTCTCATTTTCATTTTAACACTTCTTTGCGCAAGGCGCAAATCTCGGGCTTGTCCCATTCATCTCTTGCGAATGCAACTGCATTTTTAGGTTTGCTCTCTCCGCTCTGTATCTGTGCTCTGCCTTTACACTTCTTGGGAGGTTGCGCGCTGGTGGGACCTGTGGTCCTGTCATTAGGTCGTGTAGCAAATAAATAAATGGGTTTCCTCTGTTAAAAACAATGAAGGAAAAAAATGTGAATAATTATAAAATGGTGTGATCTGCAAGCTCGCGGATGAGAACGCGTCTGCTTTCGTTGTCGAAAAGCTCTGAACTGAAGAGGCTTCTGCGCGTTTCTTTCGATGTTCCTCTAGCAAAGACAACACCAACCTCTGTCAAAGCCAAGTAAGACACGAGAATGCAGAACATCCTAGTCGTTGGCGGGAATGGCTTCATTGGTACGTTTTGTGGTCCCCCACATTTGTCAGATCTAACGTGCATTTCTCGTCTTCGCTGCCTACACTTTACTTTCTCAATCAAAATATATCCTTTACTTGTTTTGCGAAAATGCGCGCTTGATATTGCGAACCGCAACTGGACCTGCAATTCATCAGGCTCGGCAGTATGCAAAGCAGCCCTCACACGCGGGATGCGGGTTATGAGTCTCAGCTCCTCCGGTCGTCCATTCCGTACACCGAAGGGGCACGCGCCAGCATGGACAGAGCACATTGAATGGCGCGCGGCGGATGCCTTCAATCCAGAACAGTACGCTTCGTTGTTAGATGGTAAGACAGCTGTTGTACATACGCTTGGTGTACTATTCGAGAGTGGCGGTGGACAGAAGGGAGGGTATAAGCAAGCGCTGAAGAAGAATAACTTATTTGGGTTTGTTGGAGCTGTTGGAAGAGGTGTTACGAACTCGATCTTTGGAGGTGGAAAGAATCCACTCGCAGAGGGTGAAGGGGAGTATGAGAGGATGAATCGGGATTCTGGTTTGTATTGCCATTTCTTGGATTCAATGTTATTCTAACTACTTGCATTTTAAAGCTCTCACCGTCTGCTCTGCATTTTCTGGCAGCGCTCCTCCAGATGTCCCGGCAGCTCGTGAAACAGCCCCAAATGAACTGAGGAGTAGACGCGCTTTCATCTATCTGTCTGCGGAAGATATCTTCCGTCCACTCGTGCCTTCGCGCTACATCGAGACAAAACGCGCAGCGGAACGTGGAATCACAGAGATACTGAGCGGACGAGAAGATATGCGAGCTGTGTTTATACGACCAAGTATGGTGCATTTTATTTTCTATAACAGTTTTGACACTGACGGCTCTTATTTGCTCGCACATCAAAGGCTTGGTCTACCACTCGCATTACCGTCCACTAACATCACCGATAGCAACTCTCCTCGACTTATCCGCCACCGTACACCACGCACTACCCAGCTACGCACCAACTCCTGCCGGTCTTCTACGAGCCATTTCCTCTCTTCTTCGACCCCTTCCGTAGCACCTGGCACACTCAATCCATCAGTATTCGCTTCACTAGCAAATGCGCTTACGGTTCCCCCGATTCATGTGGATCATGTTGCTGAAGCCATAGTTCGTGCAATTGCTGACGATGACGCGGAAGGCGTAATGGACGTCAGGCAAATGCGAGAAATTATTGGATGGGTAGAAAAGGGAAGTTCACCGAATGACCAGCTACAGTTATGAACGAGCTCCAATGTGTCTGCACACGACCAGGCTTAAGTATGCCGTTCCAAACCGTTCCAAACCGAGCTTGAAGTCCATTTCGTTGAAGTTCAAATGGTTTGCTACTTACTTCAGCGGTAGTGCACTCTAATTTGACCGACAGATTACTTCTATCTCGCATATCACAAAATGGTACTGCGAGTATTGTGTTTTTATTATTATTATTGCAAACAATGGCAGTTGGCCTTTCTTTCATGTTAGTGGCGTTTCGTCTTTAAAGAGCTCTTACCAAAAATGGGCAGTATTTCATAATGACGCATGCTTCTGTGTGGGAAAATATGACCTGAAATCAACAGCTTCTTTAAAGTACCTTACGGAAGAAGTCTTGCTTTCTTGTTCCCTTTCAGTCATGTCGTACGCTGACGATGACATGAACTTGGACGAGCATGTTCCTCATGATGAGGAGATGAAAATTCAGCCGGACGTCAACGGCGTTGCGAAAGGCGATGATGCTGAGGGAGGAGGAGGAGAAAATGAGGAAGGGGAGGGAGAGGAGATTGAGCAAGGTAAAGCTATTTCTGACGATAGCTCGGAGGAGGAAGAAGAGGACGAGGAGGCTGTGAGACGTGTCAGAGAAGGCTTCATTGTTGACGAAGATGAGGATGAAGAAGAGGAGGAAGAGGAAGATGAAGAGGAGCGTCGACGGAGGAAGAAACGCCGAAAGCACAAACACAAGCATAAGCATCGCAAACGTGAGTCGTTTTTGCATATGAAGAGGCTTCGCATTTATAATCTGGTCGCTGTATTTATGCAGGCGACGAAGATGAAGAGGAGGACCTCGATGAGGAAGACCTTGAGCTCCTCGAAGAAAATACTGGTGGACGCATTCGTTCACGACACCTAACACGCCTGCGCCGGGGGCGTGACTCCGACGAAGGCGAGGAGGGGTCGTCGTCGCGCCGAAAAGCAATCATTGAGTCATCTGACGACGACCTGGACGAAGCAAATGTCATTGGCGCGCAAGAAATTCTGGATATACAAGATATCTGGAATGATGAGCGCGCCGGTCGTGATGATGACGATGAAATGGATATGGATGACTTTATTGATGACGAGGAGGATGAAGAGGAAGGTGCTGGCGCGATGGCAGAGGAGGAGCGCGAGGAGCGTCGACGAGAACGGAGACGTCTAGAGAAGGAGCGCAGAGCTGCCTTGAGGAATCGTCCTGAATTAACCGGCATCGACGCAAGGTTAGCATTTTCAATGATACTCGCCTGGCTGTTGTTAAGTCTAACCTGAATAGTACTTGGGATGAGATTCATGATGTATTTGGAGATGGGCACGATTACGACTGGGCATTAGTTGATGACGAAGAGGAGACTATGGCTTACGAAGTGAAATCGGAGATGAAGTACAATGATGTATGCCTTGACCTTTATTCTATTTTCGTTGGACTCACCGATAATTTGAAATGTAGGTCTTTGAGCCTTCTGAAATCAGGTCAAAGTTCCTGACGGACGACGACGATTTGATTCGTGCTCAGGATATCCCGGAACGGATGCAACTTCATGGGTCCTCTTTATCTCTCAATGCGAATCTTGCGGACATAGAGCAGTTCACTCCTGCCGAGTGTGTTGACGCTGCTTCTTGGGTCACACCACGGCTAGGAGCACAAAAGGAACAAGACTTCTTCAAAGCTAGTGGGAGGTTCTATTTCTTGCTTGACAAGCTTGTCGGAGCCGTCACAAAAGCGCTGGAGTTTCTGTTTATTCAGCATCTGGAAGTCCCGTACATCTACGCTCATCGTCGAGATCACATTTCGTACTTCAATCCTCATGACCAACGAGCCACCCGAGCTGCCTTACTCAGCCAGAACGATCTCTGGCGAATATACTACCTGGGGCAGAAATTCCACTCTTTATTCCAGCGAAAAACTGCCCTTCAGAGCGTATACGAGAAGCTTGCGTTGCGCGATGAATACTTCGAGCAGCAGTTGTTACCCAGCATGGACGACGTAGAGATTGTCGCGGACTCCGCGCAATGGATTGGGACAAAGTATAAGGATATCCAGAAGAAGATTCTCTACGGGTTGCGGTACAGAGAAGATGAAGATCAGGCGGATGTGAAGAAGCACAAGCTTCCAAGCCGTCTGACGGGATATGAGGTTTTGAAAAAGAGCATTGCATCTAGGATCGCGGAGGTTTGTTGACTTCATGTCTCACCTTTATTCAGAATAATGATTGATGCCGATCCAATCTAGGGCTTTGGTATAAAACCGCAAGAGGTAGTCATCAACTTCTTATCAAAGGGTCATAACGTACATTTCGTCGAGGACCAAGAGCTTTCTCCGACCGCCTTCGCTGAACAATACGCTGATCCAGATCCATCCAAAGCACTTCCCGCAGACGATCTGTTACGCCAAGCGAGGATGATTTTGGCATTCGAACTCGGTATCGATCCTTTACTGCGCCGGCATACCAGGAACGTGTTTAAGAATTTTGCGCAAGTCTCCGTCACTCCCACAGAATCTGGGAAAACTGCGATCACTGCTGATTTTTCAGAATATGTTCGTGCTTTATAGCTATACCGAGAATCATGGCACTGATCTTCAACCTCAGTCTTTCAAGTACTTACATAACAAACCTGTCACGGAAATGCTCCGCTCGAGACAGTTCCTACAAATCCTGCAGGCGGAAGAAAAGCAAAAAATGGTGATAGTCACTTTAGCCATTCCTAGCGACGAAAGGCAGAAGCTCGTCAACCAACTAGTCGAAGCTTTTGCGTCAGACAGCTTCAGTGAAATGGCTAAGGTCTGGAACGAAGAACGGGCTCTTGTGGTCGAAGAAGCTGTCGAGAAATATCTCCTTCCTATGGGCGCTAAATGGGTCCGAGAGTATCTTCGGGAGGAAGTTGAAGACTTCCTAGCTAATCACTGTGGTGACGCGTTGTACGAGGTATGTCAAAGTCTTTCACGGAGTTTCTGTCTGTCTAATGCTGTCTGAACAGAGAGTCAATGTCGCACCATACTGCGCTCCTGGCCTCCAACCTGGAGACACCCCTGCAGTTCTTGCTGTTTCTTGGGGTAAAGGCGATCCTAAAAGGGATGAAATCAATCTGGTCTTCCTCGATGAGGCCGGCCGTTTACGCGAGCATGCTCAGATTGATAACCTACAAGATTCGAAAAACAAAGAAGAGTTCAGGGATTTCCTTAAGAGGAGGCGACCCGATGTCGTTGTTGTAGGAGGCTTCTCAATGAGGACTGCGGATCTTTCTCATCAGATCAAATTGACATTACGCCCTCATGAATTGGAGTATTATCGACCAGCAGACTCCATCGCTGCTGAGGATCTCTCACAGGACGACCCGGCATTCAACATCCCTGTGATCTATTGCTTCGACGAGGTTGCACGTCTTTATCAGCATAGCAAACGTGGCGAGGACGAGTTTCCGGAACTATTGATATTGCAACGGTATTGCGTCGGACTAGCGCGCTATGTTCAAAGTCCTCTCAATGAGTACGCGGCATTGGGGCGGGATGTCGTTGCCATTACGTTTGACACCCGATCTCAACCACTGGTTGGTGACCATTGTGGATGTTTGAATGCCTTGTCAAGCTACTGACTCTATTCTCAGGTTCCTCCAGAGCGACTACTCAAAGTCTTCGAGCGGGTTCTGGTGGATGTTGTGAACAGGGTCGGTGTGGATATTAATCGCGCAGTCAACGATCCGTATTACGCGGCACTATTACCATTTGTCTCCGGGCTAGGTCCTCGCAAGGCACAGGCGCTAATCAAGAAAATCACCTCATTGGTATGTCCATACTTTCATAGATGTTACTTGGAGTTAACTTCCCACGAAAGGGAGGGAATTTGGTCAACCGCGGCCAACTCGTCCAGTCACAAGTTCTAACTACTTGCATATTTTTGAATGCGGCTGGGTTCCTGCGTATTGCACAAGACCCTGATTACAAGGAACCGAAAAGCCGTTCCGGTGGGACCGTGGATTACTCGAATTATCCCGATCCGCTTGATGATACAAGAATACATGTCGAGGACTATGACCTGGCGAGAAAAATGGCGACCGATGCTCTCGAACTGGATGAAGAAGACGTGCACGACGAACATCCTTCAAACGTCGTCTCTCAGATCATGAAGGATCCCGACAACAAGCGGAAACTCGATGAACTAAATTTGGACGAGTTCGCTGTCAGCATGGAGCAGACGAGTAGAGAACTGAAGCGGATTACCCTGGACGTGATTCGCACGGAACTTCTGCGGCCCTTCGGGGAAGTCAGGCCAACGTTCGCTCTTCCGACGTCTTTGCAGGTTCTGACCATGTTGTCTGGCGAGAACGAGGACAGCTGGAAGGTCGGTTGTATTGTTACAGTTCAGGTTTATCGAGTACAGGACAACTTCGCAAACGTGAGACTGGCATCGGGCATTGAGGGTATCATCAACTCCGCGTACATAGCGGACGAAGGGGATAGCATTCCTCAGAAGGGCACTCACATCAATGGGGTCATCATCGAAGTCAAGGCAGACACCATCAAAGATATCTTCCAAGTCGAGCTCTCAGCGCGACAGTCACACATTAGCATCGGCGATGTGCACCTTCGTCAGATTCAACCGGATGAATACTGGAATGCGGCCCAAGCAGAACGCGACCTTGATTTCATGCAGCGCAAGAGGCGAGCGCAGACTAATCGCCATCGACGTGTTATCAAGCATCCGAACTTCCAGAACTTTAACTCGGTGCAGGCAGAGGCTTACTTGGAGGATCAGCAACCGGGTGATGTAGTCATCGCCCTTCTTCCAAAGGACCGAACCATCTGGCGGTGACCTGGAAAGTAGCTGACAAGCTCTACCAGCACATTGGTGAGTATCACGATATAAATGTGTTGAATCTTCCTCACGTATTTTCAGACGTCACTGAACTCAACCCGGATCCTTCCGGTCAAGCATTGGGCAGTCAGCTCCTTGTTGATGGGAAGTACGAGTTCGCTGACCTGGATGAGCTTATCGTCAATCATGTGAAGGCTATGTCGCGAAGAGTCGAAGAGCTCATGGCCCACGAAAAATACAAAAGGGACGAGGATGAACTCAGTAAGTCCTTTCGCTACAGAATTGACGGTGCATAGCTCATGTATCATCACACGAATCAGATAAATTCTTGATGAGTTTTGTCGCCGCCAATCCGAATAAGAGTATTTATGGGTTCACCTTGAATCGGAAGAAACCCGGGCATTTCAATCTATCTTTCCTTCCTAAAAGGGTTCTGCAATTCAAACTTGGGTAAGTAAGGTCATCCATACATCCTTTCCCACGATCTAATAAATTCCCTGCATTTCTAGCCTGTCCGCGTGGCACCAGAAGCGTACTATCTATTTGATGCGGCCGCAGCTGGAGTATCCGAGCTTTGTAATGCATTCAAAGTTCGGTAAGTAGACTATGGCTCGTTGTATACCTTGCTCCTCAACTTTTTTTCCAGATACTTGCACGAATCGCAAAGTGCGGGGCTGCCGCTGCTGGCAGTAAGACTCCTTATGGCGCTGGTCGCATGACTCCAGGCAGGCCTTCGGGCTTAGCAACTCCTGGACGCGCATCAATACGTCAGCCAGCTCAGACTCCGAACCCTTATTCCAGTTCGATGCCTCCACCCGGACCTGCGATGGCTCCTTCTGTTCCGGGCTCATCTTATGGTGGTTCCTCGGCTTACAGTGCCGCGCCATCCGGCTTCGGTTTCCAGACGCCCAGGCCAGGGGGTTTCCCAGGTCAGCAACCACCTGCACCTGGTATGAATCCACCCCGGCCAGCAATGGTACAAAATACAGCTGCTTCCGGAAGTTCGGGAGGGTGGGGTAGTGCAGGTTGGAATTAGCGCGGATGGTCTGGGAGGATTTCTACCACGTATACAATTTGTCTTTTTTCTTCGGCATCATAGAACACTCGGTGTAATTATTTGCTTCGCATGTACGTATTCCTTCCTTTGCGCACGTATTTGTAAGCTGTGTACGACTCACGGATTTCGATTTTTTTTATGTATGATCATTTCGCATCTCAGCCGACCACAGTCCGACGCCATCGATTGAAGGATCAAACACGACATCATATATTCCTATGGACGGGTATATGACAAGACAAGGAAAAGGAAGAAAAGTATATGCACTTCTACCACTTAGATACATAAACAAGGACTATTGAGCTCCATAATAACGGTGGAATCAGAAAGGGATTCTGGTTATCAGGGACAACATCATATATACAGGAAATGTATTTTCATGTCCAAGAGCTACAGAGAGGCCAATCGGTACTGAAAGCCTCATCATGTTTACGTGCATTCTCTACTAGCCCAGGACTATCTTGGATAGCGTAAGATTCATTGGTCCCGGATTGCTCACCTCCGGTGTACAACTTCTGAGTGCCTATTGTGGGAAAGTCATCCTGCGGAAATGAAGACATGCCTAGACTTTGCATATATGGGGCCACCATCGGAGCGACTGGTTGCGGCGCGCTGCTCATCGGTCAGTAACTACACAAAATAGTAGAATCAGAACAATGATCTCACTAATTGGAGAAGATGGAATTGTTGAAATTCCCGTTCGGAGATACCATTAGAGGCCAAGTTCCTTGCTGCGATGGCGCATTAACGAATGTGGGATCGTAAGGAAGTGGAATATCGATAGCGTAACGCTGAGTGTTTGGAATTGTGTTGTTCGGACTGCCGTAGACATCATTAACGGTCTCCCGCTAAAGTGAATAATAAATAGCTTACGCTTGCCACTGCTGAACTGGGAGACCCGCATGATTGTAATGCCATGTCATGATGCGGGATTGCTATCCTGGCCTCGTAACTCGACGGTCCACTAGAAGCTTGGCCTCCTGCGAAAATCTGGGCCTGAAGTAGCACACAACTCAGAGAGACCGGCACGAGTAAAACAAAGTGGCCATACTTGGCGAATGCTCGACTGAGCCGCCCTGATGTTTCGCCAGGAACATAACCCACGCATTGCGTCCTTCTAGTCTTCTGACAGTTCTCGCAGAGACCAGGGCTTACGAGTTTGCACTACAAGACAATAAGCAAGGTTACTACAGACGCTGATACTGATTACCCTTGTCTTCTGCATAGAACAGGTGAAGCAGGGTCTCATGTTGCGCCTTCTTTTGCGAACGGGTGAGACAGGTATGGGAGGTGACGTTCCCGTGTTTTGAGACAGAGACATAGAGAAGTTGTAATGAGTAAACACTCGCAAGGCAAGGTTGCAAGGTGGCTTTATACTATGATGAAATCGGAGATTCCCATCTAGAGAAAGAGTCAAATAGGGACGAAGGGCGTGAATGCAGACCGCTAGAGACTGTGGGCGCCTGTGTACTATTCACGATAATGTGGCTCAGATCAAACTTAGAATTATCCAGTAGAATTAGAGACACCGCCCTGCGATTCTCCCGCCCGGCTGATTCTGAGTGAGTATCTGAACATCTGCACCTGATAGAGTGGGGAGATCCTGAGTGGCACAGAGGAAAATACGGTTTCTCCTCCAAAAGCAGCATACTCTAAAAATGCCACGGATGAAATGAGCATAACTGTCTGATACGAAGATTAGATGAGGAATACCTCAATCAGTCAAAACGGAGATTGGACTGCATACTCTACACAAACTCGGACCTGGGCAGTGCAACCTTGTCTCGCGTCTGATTGAGCCGGGTCCGATAACGATTTTGGTACGTTCTAATCCACTGCCGCTCACTGCCCTCGAAGAGCCAGTTGCTTCCTCGGCCACCTTCGCCGAAGAAGTTGATAGCCCCTAGTATCGTGCTCAGTGAGCGGAGGATTTCAATCTCTTTCCAGTAAAGCATGAGGCTGTTTCAATGCTTGACGGGTCGTCTTAAACTTTCAAGCCCCGGCGACGGTTGGGCTCCATGATACACTGTTTCTCTAGAGTGAGAAGCAGTAATTCCGATCATAGAGGCGGTGAAGTGGAAATCTCAGACGCCACAAGTATGTGCGGAGGCTCGTGCTCGTAGCCAAGTTCATCTAATGATGGAGATTTTGAGTGGACTCATTTGATGAAACTACAAATTAAGCTTACAAGATTTTGTGTCACGTTTACGTACGAGACCGCTGGGGAAGGCTTGATGTCTGGATTCTCGAACATATAAATCTGGTACCCACCAAGCGAGAATTTCGTCCCGGAGGTTTAGTTGGTTGGGAAATTATGGTGCGAATGCAATCCATCCGAAGAGTCAGAATCTCGCAAATGTGGAATTTGCGAGCGCAGACTCCAAGAGTGCGGGATCAACCAAACACGGCGTATGCGCGTGCATGGTGCGAACATCGAAAAGTAAGTTAGCTAAATCCGCCAATGCGCAGCTGGGGTAGACGTATTAGAGTTCTGTCAACCTGCCGGCGAAAGGGGGGAAGCAAACCTGATAAGGCGCCAAATTAGCGAATGGAAGAGAAGAACTTGCGCACAGCAATACGACCAAACAGCATTGTATCTGTATGTTTTCACCGCCTCGCGCTGGCCAAACTACTTGGAGCATGTTCTGAAACCTTGTACAGACTTGAAATCTTCAAGAAGTCATATTCGCCTAGTCCTTAATCATCACATGGCCGTCAGTCCGACAGAAATTGGTTTGAACTCAAACGTGGATAGTCGAGGATTCGCGTTCCCCGTAAAGAGAGCAGACGTATGATGGTCTGACCATGCCACAGATACCGTTGGTCAGCAAAGGGACTCGGGCGGAGAAAGTGATATCAAAAATCGGTCGTCGAGAGTTGATAATTCTTCGTGAGAATATCCGGAGTAGCTAGGCACAAGTTGGACCGACAGTCAGGTTCAGCGCGAGACATTATCCAGCACAGTCCGAACAGAAAGAGCAGAGGAGGACCACCAGTAGGGTAAATGGGGGATGAGAATAGCGGCCAGAGAGACAAACGAGATGAGCTTGAAGGATGGCATAAGTATCTTCTCGGTATACCGTTTAGAACCCGGATCGGTAGCCAAAGAAAAGCCCGTAAGATGTTAGTCCCTCTCCAGCGGACATAGCCATCGACCCCGAGGGTACAGCTCGGAGTAATGTAGGTCACCGTCGAACCCCTTGCGGAAGATCAGGCCAAGTATGTCAAGCGGCGAATTCAGATTTCCTGATGTATGTACATGCAATGATTTAATGAGGCTGGATAAACCTGTGTCACTATTCCAATAGCATCTTACAAATCGCACATCATCGCAACGCATACCTGGAAGACCTTCAGCAAGACTTTTGAGACATAGACTCTACACTCACGTCTTTACAGGATACAATCCCTCCGGGAAGCCTTTCTGTAGCTCTTCCTTCACTATCCTCAGGCCAGCGCTAGAAAAAACCCTCTTCCACGCAAGGTCACTCCTATTCAAACAAAGTATCAGGATCATCCGCGACTAGTCGGTACGACGGTCTGACCTGGTTAATGTGCTGTCATCAGAATCAAACACAATCCTCGGAACACCTGGTTGCTTTTCCGGGCAAGTGTTCTCTTTCACAACGATAACACCATCCATTTCACTGAAGCCCTTCGATTTGCAACGTAGAGATTCCTGACACCGCTTCAAAAACTCCGCCAGTTGGTCATCTGTTAGATGACCTAGACACCACTGACACCATATCACATCGAACCCAGACTCCTTGGAGCGCTCTTCTTCAGGAGGAATATATCCGACACGACCAAGCACGGTCATTTTACCTTCAGATCCAAGCGGTACTCGTGGATCGAGGTCTTGCAAAGTCCCTTGCACGACTGTAACGCTTTTCCTTGACCGAGCCACGCCCTTCCATTCACCGGCGTACTTGTCACGTCTTGATGCTTCCGAGACACTGCGAAACGCTTGCTGAACAAAGTGACTAACAGGTTCAACGAGGACAACATCCGAGACCATATGTAACAGAACGGTCGACGTGACCCGACCAATGCCTGCTCCGACGTCAAGAGCTCGAGTTCGGCGCGTTAATCGCTGGGCCTTGAGTGGTCGTATCGAGGAAGGTACGATTGATAATTCCGGAAGTATGCTTAACAGGAATTGTCGCGACGAGAGCGCATCGATGCGTGGAAGATTCTGTAGATAGTCGAGCTGATCACATTCCGTAGCATGAGTTGTGCTTCGTAACTCACGCAAGACCCGAATCCTCCTAGAGTCCGTCCATGAAATCAGAGTTAAAGTGATCAAAGTATTAGTTACACAAGGCAACATACCGAGCACTCCGTCCAAAGTAGCTGGCTGTGTGGTCCAGTAGTCAATTCCATCCCTAACGCTTGGCAGTTGTGCATCCATTGAAGAGGAATTTGTCACAGTTATAAAGGACTTGAAGTTGTAATGCTTGAGTTGCTAAGAGTTGGTTTGTCGATTTTGCTACTACACCTCGAGCTTTATATAGAGACCGAACCACAAGAACAAACCCCGGTATTTCGTCAAGAACAGCAGTTCGGCGGTTCAGATTCAGTAAAAAAACAAAGAAAACAAGACGAAAACTCGTGTGAGGTTTCCTTTCCTGCGGCCCTTCCTTCAAGAAAGACCGATCACGTGGCTGAGTAATCTCATCAAACGCGTCGCGTCACGTCTCGTCTGTGCACCTTGTTCTCATCACTCCGATCATACCGCAACTCAGCAGGCCACCACCATGTCTGTCTCGCTCGATGATATCTGGAATGAGCCCTTGGACTCCCCACAGCCTCCTCCAGGACGTACGAGTCCGGAACTCCATCGCGTCGATGACGAAGACGAGGAGGAAAATGTGTATCGACCGGCTAAGCGTCGGCGGTCGTCGTTGTTTCTCGAAGGCTCAGATGACGAAAATGAAGAAGCTCCGAGGGAATCGTCTGCTCGAAAAGATCAGTCGCGACCAGACATCGATGCGCTTTTTGAGGATCTTGAAGAACCATCAGAACGAAGGTCATCTAGAACCTCGAAGCCTTTCAACCTTGCCTCTCTCCGAAAAGACGCGCAAGCTCGCGCAGAGAAGGAAGCTCCGAAGAGCTCGCACCCTGAGTATGCAGTGCAGTCAAGTTCGCCTCCTCATAACGGAATCGATGGACAACGCAGTGCATTCGCTACTGACGAAGCTAGCGCGAATAAAAGACGTCAGCTTCCAAAATTAGACGAAGAGAGACTTTTGGGCAAGGAAGGATTCTCTGCACTTATCCAAGCATGCAGAGAATTCAAGCCGAAAGGAAAGGGTCATGAGGTAAGGATTTCCTGTTCGGCAGCAATGTGCGTATCGATTGAACACATGTTTCAGTTAGCAGACTTGAACCGACTATTCTCTCTGTATCAATTCTGGGCTCACAAGCTCTACCCGAAAACTCAGTTCAGTGATACAGTCAATCGAATCGAGAAGCTATGTCACTCGAAGCGCATGCATGTACATATGCTCGTGCATTTCCACTCCTACTCATGCACTTATCTTATTTATCTACTAGTCTGCCCTACTTGGCTGGCGGGACGAATTCCATGGTACGATCAACGGGAAGAAATTCTCGGAAGACGAGGATATAGACATGCACTCCGACAATGATGTCGCTAGCGGAGACGAAGAGCGACGTAGACGTGACGAAGAGGATGTATTCGGCCCTCGTCGAGAGAACACAGCCGCATCATTACACGCAAGCTCTTCGTGTGCATCTTCAGTGGCTCCAGAACCTCCAATATCGCGGCCGCCGAGTTCCGTTCCAGGATTCAGAGGCGATTTGGCAATGGCGGATGATGATGATCCATTTGACATTGATGCTTTACTCCAGCAGGAGGAAGAGATGAGACGGGAAACAAATGCACCGGCTTCTATCTCGGTACAGACGAAGGGAGGAGACGCCGGGCGTGATTTTACCTTTGACGAAGACGAGGAGGCGCTCTGGGAGATGATGATGTAGGCGGAGCAGATCGGGTGATACTTGGCTTTCGGAGACTGCCGTGCTGTGATCTATTTTTACTACAGCTCTTCTCCCAGTCAAATCAGTGACCAGAATCCCGGGGCAGCGTGTAGTCGTCGCTGTGATTCCACTGGGTCCAAAACGATTGTTCACTTCGGATGGAATATAAAAAATCTCAGCATCATTTAGCGTCTTGCATGCCCTAAGGACACGAGACCTAGTGAATGCATGACATTGAATTGACCTTAAGCTAAGCGGTGGAAGCAAAGCGTTGTTAGAACAAGCAATTACAGGAGGATTTAATGCGGATTTAAAGATCAGATTAAAGCCTTGTTGTCAGGTAAAAAATCAAAAGAAAGTGCTGACCATCCACAGTCTGAATGGACGGACCCGGCCTTGAAGGAGAAAAAGATCAAGCAATAAGCTCTAGTTATCCAAAGAAAGACAGAAAGGTTCGGAACATGTCGGAAAGTCAAAACTCTTAAGAAGGTTGAAAGCATTGGATTTCACTCTTGCAGTAGTCTTGCAGTCCTTCTTTCTCTTGATGACGATGCTTGTTCATGTATATCACCGCCTAAGACCCGCGAGAGTCCGAGATATGGCGCACCGTAGGAAGAGAATTCCGATTCCTGAAGGACCGGCTTTCCTATCCAATGCAACGAACAAGGTCCGGAAAAATGATGCGGGGTAAAAGAAGCCCTCGAAATCGGGGGAAGTCTCAATCGCCGGCATCTGATGTTATCCAAGGCTATCATTGGCCCACCTAGGTCTGGCCGAGAAAATCCTCGGTTGAATCAATTGAGGTGGGTGAAGTCTCGCAAGGAGGGACTACTTAGGAGCTCAGAGGGCAGACGTATCACTAATAGTATTTGATTTACTTCCCAGGACCCCGTCTGCGAAACTTGGAATGCGGGGTAGTTGTGTACCTGTACAAGTGAAGATAGGGAGTGGACTTATCGGGAGTGATCGGAAAGTCACGTTTTCCCAGAGGACCAAGGGATACTTTCATCGGCTAAGATACGGACCGTAAGCTGCTTTTCTGGTTGAGTATTTAACCAGCTCGTGCCAAATGGCTCGGCCGGATTACTGCTCTGTTCTCCACACTAACGTGGGGTGGGATTGATAAACAGGTCTCTTTGACCTTTCCTTCTCCTTTCATTTCTTCTCTAGACCTTGAAGCATGTTGGCTACACTAGCTTACCGTCAGCCCGCCAAAATTGCCATTAGGGCAGATACCCGACTCCTGCGACTCCAGGTCGTCCCAAATACCACCCTTCGCTCACGCGTGATCCTTCGCGGCGCTGCGTCGGCCTCTATTCCCAAGACATCCAAAGTATGGCCTTCGGCCGATGAAGCTGTTAAGGATGTGAAGTCGGGGTCGATCATCCTCTGTGGAGGTGCGTACTCTTTCGTGTTCTCCGTACGTGCCTGACCTGCATATGTTACTCGCTAGGATTTGGACTCTGCGGGGTCCCTGGTACGTCTATCTGTGTTCATTGTCTCGACACTTGGGAGCTTATTTTTCTATTATCCAGACACCTTGATACATGCACTTGCAGAGCGACCTGAAGTCAAGAATTTAACTGCAGTTTCGAATAATGCTGGTGTCGGTGAAAAAGGCCTCGGAAAGCTCGTGCACACGGGTCAGATCCGGAAAATGATGCTGTCGTATCTCGGAGGGTGAGCTCTTCGTTGGACACAGTTCACGCATCAACTGATATCATTATTTTAGCAACAAATACTTCGAGAAGCTGTATCTTACGGGCAAGATCGGCCTGGAGCTTGTCCCTCAAGGAACTCTTGTTGAGCGTATACGAGCTCATGGAGCTGGAATTCCTGCATTCTTCACTCCCACTGGATCATCGACAGCAGTCGAGCGGGGTGCGATCCCAATAAAATACAAAGATGGCGGTCCTGAATTCGGGATTGAAGAGCCAGGACATGGCAAAGAAGTCCGGGTGTTCAACGGGAAGCGCTACGTAATGGAGCCAGCTCTCGCCGGTGACGTCGCTTTTGTTAGAGCATGGAAGGCTGATGAGGCCGGAAATACGATATTCAGGTACATTTATCCTAATCAGATTTTAACCTATCGGTCCCTGACATCTTTCCAGGTACACTCAGAATAACTACAACGGCGTCGCTGCAAAGAACGCGACCCTCACAATAGTTGAGGTACGTTTTCTTCTTCTCGTGCTGTACGTAACTCATGAGATGAAATCACGGCAGGCCGAAGAGATTGTTCCAATTGGCTCTCTAGAGCCGAATAATATACATGTGCCTGGAGTCTATGTGAACCGTGTTGTGAAAGCTACCATGCCAAAGGAGATTGAGATCCTAACACTAAGAAGAGACGAGAATACTCCACCGCCGTCTCCAGGTGAGTCCGCGAAGCAACAAGCTCGCGAGACTCGTGAACGTATCGCGAAGCGCGCCGCGAAAGAGCTCAAGAATGGGTACTACGTTAATCTCGGCGTCGGAATGCCGACTCTGGTGACAGAGTTCCTTGAGCCAGGCGTCCACATCTGGCTCCAGAGCGAGAATGGTATCTTAGGAATGGGTCCTCTACCGACGAAGGACCAGGTAGACCCAGATATCATCAATGCTGGCAAGGAGACTGTTACTCTACTGCCTGGTGCAGCTACATTCGGTAAGATTGTCTGCTAGTTCAGTCGATAAATCAATTTTGACGAGAAATTATCATTCAGACTCGGCCGAATCATTCGCCATGATTCGTGGTGGTCACATGGATGTCTCGATCCTTGGTGTAAGTGAAGGCTTTCTTCCATATAATGCATTCATTTACTGTATTTCAAGGCCCTCCAATGCTCGTCCAAGGGCGATCTCGCCAACTTTATGGTCCCAGGGAAAATGGTCAAGGGTATCGGCGGTGCAATGGATCTAGTCTCGAATCCTGAAAAGACGAAGATCATGGTAGTCATGGAACATACCGCGAGGGACGGCACCCCGAAACTACTGGACGAATGTACCTTGCCTCTGACAGGCGCAAGTTGCGTGAGCATGATTGTGACGGACCTCGCTGTTTTCACTATCGACCGTGCGCTCGGCAGGATGGCGCTCATCGAGTTGCAGCCTGGTGTGACACTCGAAGAGGTGAAAGCGAAGACACCGGCGACGTTTACTGTTGCAGACGATCTAAAAGAGGCGAAGCTATAGTCTCCCGGATAGGCTATTTCGCTGATTTGATGCCGTAGTGCGGCTCATGCGGGAGACTGCGGAGTCGTGATGGAAGTAGTTCGTTCTGATGACCTGTTCTGAAGGGCCAGCACTTGTATTTACTTAGACACTGCAATTGATTGATTTATTGTCTTTCAAAATCAAAATATATCATTGTCTGAAAAGAGAAAATGTACATAAAGGATATGATTATTATAATTTAAAAACTAGTCTGTATGTACTTAGAGGGACTGGGTCCTCGTTTCCTCTGTCTTTGTGTTGCGGCAAGTAAGTGACCTAGATATGACCGGATGGGCCGCCGAACAGATCCGGAACCACTCCCGGAACCACTTGAGTGATTAGGTATCCATATCTTCGATTTTAACCTTCGGTCTCATGCCTGTAGAACCAAAACTGTTCATATATATGCACTTTGGCAAATCAGCCAGTGGATGCGAGAGTAGGTAAATACACTAAAGGCATCAAACACCCCTTTCGTACATAAAATTTCTCGGCAAAAATATTTTGAACTTGTCACAAATCAGCTTACGTGATGTGATAGCAGTGATTCTCCTCTTTCAGGGTCACAGAGGACCAGCTGCGTTGGGCGCCGACGTTCGTTCTGAATGAACAACGCGATTGAGGAAGGACGTCGACCCCACCAATTCCCTATTTTCCCTCAAGCGAACAGTCCAGGCCTCCCCTATCCATGATGGGCTGGCTCTCAAACCTGTTTTCGTCGAGCTCAGCAAACGCCAGCGCACGACGGAAGATGGCATTGTCTACCCACAATGCTTTCTCCTTGCCAACCTCCTCGCCCCTCACCGCCTCACATCCTGATTCATCCGCGCGCCTAAGTCCTGACGGAATCGATGTCGAAATGATGACGCCCTCTTCATCGACTTACGCATACCCTCCGCCCGTCAGTCCGACGACGTATGATTATGTCCCAAGGCAGAAGTACGTCAATTCACGTTCATGGGTTCATCGTCACTCTGGTTCAGTGAACTCACCCCTTTTAGCGGCAGAATACTATCATCGCAGTCAAGACAGTCTTCATTATTGCCTTTGCATAACAACAGGACTTTGTCACCGCTTCCACCATACCCGTCTTTGGAGCAGACTTGGGCTCGTCTACAGAGATGGCTCTCAAGAGAATACCCTGAGCTCGGCGATACGCTAAACTACGGAATACTACCTCAAGATTTGGCCGAAATAGAAATGGCGCTTGGTGTCTCTTTGCCAGTGCCTGTCCGAGAATCATACCTCATTGTTGACGGGCAGGAAGCGGAGTCATCAGCGGGCTGTTCGGAAGGATTGTTTTTCGGGCTGCATTTCCTGCCACTCGAAGACGTACTCGAAGAATGGCGTTTCTGGCGTGAGGTTGATAACGATCCGGCAACCGGTGCGAACTCTCGGCTAAAGGAGGTCATGAACTCGATTCCACCGGGCTACGTGCGAAGAGCGTATTCGCAACGCGGTTGGATACCACTTGTCACAGATAAGACCGGTAATTACCTTGGTGTGGATTTGAATCCTGATGAAAACGGCGCAGTAGGGCAGGTAATTGTCTTTGGTCGTGACTTTGATACGAAGGTTGTGATGTGGAGAGGTGATGGTGCAGCTGGCTGGGCGACTTGGTTGGCCGGCTTCGCAGACGATTTAGAAAACGGCGACGGTTTCGACCTTGGACATGCGAGTGATGGAAGCGAAGGCTCAGAAGATGACATCGGTTATGAAAGCTACTTCTTCGATGGAAGTGCCAGGGCGAAGGGCGAGGGTGCAGACGCTGGTGCTGGTATGCGTCTTACGGGCGAATATCATGGATGGAGTGTTTTGGAAGCTTGGGCCGATAAAGTGTGAAAAATGGCAACAAGCAGGTCTATTACCTCCTTCTCCGAAGGCAAAAGCTAAGGTAAAAATTGTTTTACATTACGGTCATGACGTATTCATTAATCGTCGGATTAGGCTGCTCAGCATGGTCTGGGAGTCCTTGATCTCGCTGCTGCTTCATCAAGTTCTGGCGCTGAGGTTCCAATACCCGTTATGAGTAGCGGAGGGGAGCGCTATGACGATCAAGCGACGCCAACGGCCGCGTTGACGGATATGACCAATAGGACTGGTTCGAATATCAACTCGATTAAACCGCCCCCTCCGTTGCCTACCATTTCTGTCACGAGACCGCCTGTGCCTCGCCCTGTTGAGCTTCCTTCTCCTCAAGATTTCCAATCTCCCTCTCCGACAGATTCGAGAGGAACCTCATTCGACAGTGACCTTGAACGAGGTCGACAGTATTCGCTTGACGAGGTTGTTCATCCTCTAAGTGGTGCTTCCGTTGCTGTCAAGCCGCCATCTCCCGTTACTCCTACTGCGCGGCGGCCGAAAGATTCCGTTTCCACTATAAAGGAAGCAACATTGGTTCAAATATCCCTTGACGAGCCAAGTCAGGAGAAAACGTCTGCGGATGTCTCTGACCTACTTCAGGGAAACGATGATGATGCTGTGACCGTTGCTCCATTAGAACCAGTTTCTACACCTGTTGGTGAATCCAAGCCGATACTTGAAGACCTAGTGAAGGATACTGCCGTCATTTCCGCATCTTCTGCCGATGTAGGATCTATACCTTTGGCTGAGAAACCCGCTGAGGTGAGCAAAGCGGCCGAGCCAACGAAGCCGGAAGTCGGTCTCGAGGAAGCAGGGCCAAAAGCGCCGACGACTGACGGTGTAGCTCCCGAGGAGGTGCACGAGGCTGAGGAAGCCGCTGAGAAAACGATTCGGCTCGTTGGAAGCGGAGGATCTGTCGGTGCCATTTCTTCTGAGCCAGAACCTATCACAGAGAATGATCCAGCTGAAGCTGCGTCGCTTTCGTCTGACGCTTCTGCTCGTAACTCTACGGACGTCGAATCCACGAAGGGCGTCAAAGGTGCGAAGCACGAAAAGAAGAAAAGCTTGACGCAGGACTTGAAGCGAATGAGCAAGTTCGGTGGATCGAAGCGAAGAACGGACTCGAAAGAGAATGTAGGTGCTCCATGAGGAGGCCTAACCTGTGCGGACGCTGTACAGTTATAATTTCCAACTATTTTGGCGCCGACTCATAATGCTTTGTTGTTCGTTCGTTTGACCCTCACTCGTTCTTCTCGTTTTCTTCTATATATATTGCAGATTCCCTGTTCCACTGCATACATTGAACTTTTTTCCCTTTCATCGTTCCTTCATCACTTCCATTTCACATGTACCGATGCATACTAGCTTTCTTTTCTTTCTTTTCTGTTCGATACCCAATAGTACTCACACTTTGCTATATCAGCAGGAGAAACCGTAGTAACTCGATAGTAGACAGATTTTTTTCTAAAACTGAAATTCACGAATTGGCTCTCATTGCCTTATGCGGTAATATGGTCCCACCCTTCAGGCCACCCAAGTTTCAAAGTCACGATCTCGATCGCTGACGGTGAGACGTTCATCTCGACATCGCTGTTTCTTGTAGGTATCCATGCACATACGAAAACCAAGCGTCTCTGAAAAAAATACCTCTGTATTCAGATATTGAAGGCCGCGAATAAAAGAGTGGTTAGAAATCCGCCAATCGACGTGACTTGCACAACTGAGCCACAGGACCAGCTGGTCAGTGTGCCGCCCCTTAACGTAACGGAACTCGCGCCAAGGGACGGTTACCTGAATGTCGACGATAGCCATTGATGATGCACGCCAGCGCCTCGTAGATGAGATGCTCATAGAGCTACAGTGAGTTCGCCTCCGAGCACTGCTTCTTTATTGTTCATTTGTTTGTTCGTGTGATCTGATCCGCGTATCCCGACTCTCCCTGCTTGTTTCGCTCCTTTTCATTTTAGAGGGCTCAGCGATCGACGGAAAGACCTGCTACGCGAAATGTTTCATCTAATGCGCCACGCTGAAGGCTCCAGACCGTCGAATCCGCCCGAACTAGACTATGATGCTGAGGCAGAGAAGATGGAACAGTTCTTGGAGCGGTTTGACCTTCAAAAGAAGTACGTTTCTACTATTTCTTCGGAGAATGAAATGTTCTCACTTCTGTAAATCCACGCAGTCCCGATACGGGCTCTATACTTGACCTCGAGCTCCCCGAACTGGTATTGCAGATAGATCATTCGAGAGAATCGTTTCTCGTTGTTGCTGAAGAGGAACCTGGGCCAAACCTCTCAACGGGTTCAGGTGTACTGAAGGATGCGGAGAATGAAGAGGAAGACTTGCAGTATCCCACTACCTCTCCCGTTTCATCACGTACACATCAGCCAAAGGACTCTGCGGAGGACGAGGCTATGGACGTGGACGTAGACGTGCCGATTGAAGTAGACGAGGCTTCACCGCCGCAAGAGCGAGAAGAGACTCCGGTTAATGTGGAAGATGATGAAGTATCCGAACCACGGACGCCTCCTAGGACAAGAGTGAGCTTGCGGACAACCTCTCCCATTGCACCGCGACGGCGAAAACGTCGAAGGTCGACAGCATCCGAGGAAAATGACCTTATTGAAGAAATTGACAGGTTTCGTGAAACTCCTTATGAAGCTCGACAGACGCGATCGAAGTCAAGGAAGGTCACACCCCCTCCACCTGAGGATGAAGACAGGGATGAACTTGATATCATTTCTATTTCTTCTCCTCCCACACTCTCGCCAGTTCCTCCTCCACGGCGCCGCACATCACCACGGCATCTTCTTCCTCGGCTAGTCCAGCCTGAAGTCGTGCCTACGATTGAAGAGGTGGTTCATGATGAACCCATAGAGCCGCACGAGGCTGAAGTTGAGGAACAACCTTCCGAAACCATTGAGGTCGTCGAAGAGAAACTCCTCCCGGAGAGCAGTTCGTTCCCCCTAGTCCTTCTACTCCATCCGTCCATTCACCACAGAGATCGCCTTCAGTCCAACGTATCCCTTCTGAACCGCGGGACATTATTCGTGCGCCAAGACCTAAGGGACCTCAGATCGTCGATACGACACCGCTTACTCCCCCCAGATCCCCACCTCCACCAATTGTGATAGAACTTCCTCTTCGCCAGCCAGAGAAGCCCGTTTTTAGCTTTGCGAAACCCCCGGCGCAACAGAACAATGAACCTCAGGTCAAAACGGAGAACGAGCCCTCACTTCCATCGTCGGAGCCGGAACGTGTCCGCTCTCATGCTCTCGAATTGAAATTAGCAAGGAGGTCTGCCTTCCATTATTCATTACCTCCGTTGTCCGCTCTCCCATCAGAGTTTAATCGAAAGGGGAAACCAAGCAAGTCACGCAAGAAGGATAGAGACAGAAGCGGTTCAGACTCAGGAAGGAAAGACGACTGGGTTCCTCTCGGTATGGGGAAGTGGGCTGCTCTGCTCATGGCGAGCCCTACATATAGAAGACTATCCCGAGCAACGAAGTGCGTCACTACCAGGGAGTGGAATGTAAGTGGATTTCCTTGCCGGAGAATGATGTGAAATAATGTGTGTGCTTGTAGACGGCCTCGACGGAGCTGAAGTTAATTCGCACATTTGAGCGTATAGATGTGCTAAAAGGCCTGGGCAAATGGAGCTTTCGCCAACTTAAAAAGCAACGTGTGGGTGCAGGACTTGTGAAGACGCATTGGGATTACCTTATGGATGAGATGGTGATAGTCTTACTTATTGCAGCCTTTTCTCATAGATCTGACTTCCCGCTGATTAGAAATGGATGCAAGTAGACTTCCGGGAGGAGAGACGTTGGAAGCTGGCATTGGCTTACGAGCTTGCTCTTTCTGTCCAGGAGTGGCATGCGGCCGGTTCAAGTGAGGAACGCATCAGGTTGGGCATCTGTGCACGATGGCGAAGACCGGAGCCGTTAGAATTGGAACCAATCGATGACAGCCAAGCCATGGAAGTCGACATTATTCCACCTCCAGAACCTGACGATGAAGATCACAATGTACCTCATCAGGAGGACATGGAAGTCGATAAAGCTCCCACTTCTCCAAGTGACAACGAGGAAGAAGTCGAAGATCAACGAGCCGTCAACGCTGCTCTGATCCCAGACAGTCGTGTTACTGACGCTATCGAAGACGCTCATCAACCATTCTCTGTCCCGGATGCGACCGAAGCTCCCTCCTTTACGATGAAGCTAGAAGAAGTGGAAGATGCTGACGCTCTCCATCTTGCCGCTGCGGTGAACGACGGCGAGAATGACCTAAATTCTCTCCAACCTGCTCGAGATTCGATAGTTCCTTGGGCGGATCTATCAAAGACGGAGGCGATGGACGCATCACAGGCTCTCAAGGAGAATTCTCAGAATCCGCTTATGCACTCTCAGCCCACACCAGAAGCTTGTCAGGTTGAACCGAAGAGTTTGTTGACACCGGAGCAGACGAAAGTCTTGCGTTCATCGATCCTATCGCTTTCTGAGCAAGCATTACTCGTCAGCATGGATCAGCTAGTTCCCATCTCAGACGAAGAGCTTATGAAATCACTGGCCCCAGAAGGGGACTCTCCGGGGGCGCATCTGAGTTTCGATTTGACAACTGTCTTCCCGGAGCTCCAGCCTTTCTCGATGCTTGATGTTCCAAACTCCGAAATTGTCGGTAACAATTCAGATGGAAAGAAAAGGAATGACAAAAAGGCGGATAAGGATGATCCAACTAAACGAGTCGAGGAAACGACGTACACGAGGCTTTGTCCGACAAGTCGGTTCATGTATGTTAAGCCAACGTTGGTCAGTGCACTACAACCGGCAAAGAAATGGAGGCAAGGTAGATGGACTGACCTGGACGAATCTCCTGTCGTAAGCGACAGTGACAGTCCTCCGTCTCTTTCTAGTGTAGAAAATACGTGTTGTGAGTTAGAACGCTTCTTTAACTGTTGATTCGAGTTGACGCTTTTCATAGCTCTGTTCGAGGGGCGTAAGATAACAATACCGTTCCAGCCGCCTCTCGCGCTGCACAATTTCTCAAAGATGCCTCGTAATACTTCCAAGACAAGAGATGTTCCGTGGTCGTCCGCTGAGGATAATCTGCTTAAGAGCTTGGCCGAACGTTACCCATCGAACTGGCGTCTTGTTGCTGACGCACTAAATTCATCTAGAATCAGAACAAGTATAGATCTACGGACGC
Source organism: Phlebopus portentosus (assembly GCA_037892935.1). Lineage (NCBI taxonomy): Eukaryota > Fungi > Basidiomycota > Agaricomycetes > Boletales > Boletinellaceae > Phlebopus > Phlebopus portentosus. The sequence goes on from JAYXKI010000002.1 coordinate 2,678,798, forward strand.
CGCAAGAATGTTTTGAACGATGGAAGCTCAAGTGCGGTCTGCTCAGTCGCGCGATGGCTCCTTCGAATATGCATTCTTCCGCATCATTCCTTTTAAACGAGGAAACAGCCTCTAACGGTGCTGCGATAGGCGCGGATGCCCCTCCACCTTCTACGGCAGCTTCTATGAGCACATCTCCAATGACAACACGCGGCATTAAAAGGCAGGCTACCTCTGCCGCGCAAAACGCCTCCAATCTATTGGTCGTTACTGGAGCAAATACAGTAGAGTCGCGGAAGAGGAAGCGACATTTGATTATAATCGAGTCAGTGCGCAGGACTGCCGCGAAAAGGAAACAGCGAAAACAGGACGCAAGTAAGTATTCTGTACTGGCCTATTTACTTGAATTAATTAGCTTGAAGTTAAGTACCAGTCGTCAAGCGTTGGCGTTGCCCCTGTGCATGACACGCACGCCCAGTTCGCGAATAAGCAAAAATACTCGCCATCTCAGTTGTCAAACATGAAGGCGGAAAAAGAACGGAAGGAGCTTGAGTTTCAAATTCTGCGTCGAAGAGAGATGGAAGCTAAGCGCATGCAACAACAGCAGCAACAGCAACAGCAACAGCAACAGCAACAGCAACAACAGCAGCTTCATGCTCAAATTCAGCAAGTGCAGCAGCAGATGGGTCAACAGAATGGAGCGGTATCTCAAAACGTGCCCCAGATTCGAACACAAGTCGGCGTATCTCAACATCAGCAGCAAAACCTCGCGGCTCAAGTAGGATCGGTTCCATTGTCTTCGCAGATGATGCAGCAGGCACAGGCGGTTCAGCAGGCTCGCGCATTAGCACAAGCACAGGCGCAACAATCGCAAGTCCAGTCGAATCCAACACATATGCATGGACAAATGGCGAACGCTCAAGGCAACATAAATGGCACGGTCCCTCACCTTCCGTCGCAGTATGCTAATCACGGTGGCGCAACCTCCCCTATCCCTCAGCAATCATCACCACCGCGCTCTAGCGCAACACCTGTGAATTCAGTTACTGCCTTTCCGAGGCCCTCATCTGCACAGCGAAACGTTGCAATATCGGGAGCGCAGGTCCTTCCGATGGCAGGAGGGTCCGTACCTATCGCTCGAACCAACAATGCGCTCGCTGCATACTTGGCCAACAACGGCGTGCAGTACACTCCAGAACAGATGTCGCACCTCATGAGATACCAAGCCGTAAGAGACATGGTTGTGAGGCATCCATCATAATACTAAGATTTTTCTTTATCGAGCAGGCACAGCAAGCCCAACAACAGCTCCAAATGCAACAGCAGCATCAGCATCAGCATCAGCAACAAACAGTACAGATGCAAATGCAAATGAACCAACAGAACGCACTTCAAGGAAATCTAACGGGTTATCCATCCTCTAGTCAATGAAACTGTATGCATAGTATGTCTTTATGTATAATATGATGATTCACACAGTATTTGTCATTTTTATATACCTGCAGTCCTGTCTTCTGTCCTTGCTTTGGTATACTATGTATCTTGTATGTGACGTGACTATCGAGAGAAACATGACAATAATGCATGTACTTCAACTTCCTTTCGTGAACAAGAATTTTGACGTGACGCAACACGTGCATCTGACGCGGTACGTCACGCCTCTTTCCCTGTTAACCATGGCTTCTCCGAGCTGTGAACTGTTATGCCTTCTGAAGACACTGAAGTCTTGCTGGCTTCCCTGGCCAGCCTTCTGGAACCAGATGTACCGAAGCAACTTGATCTATTGAATGCACTCGTTGATTGTAGCGGAGATGTAGAAGCCGCAGCGCGATTCCTGCTCGCTTCAAGACATCCTCAACAGACACGATCCGACGCAAAGAAGCGGAAACGAGTTGACTCTGGCCTTGAAGGATGGTTAAGATCTGCATCAAACTCTCCAGGTGTAAAACGTGTAAACGGGCCAGTTCGTCCTGAAGAATTAGCCGGAGGTTCAAGCCACGGGAGGATAAAGTCACCTAGCAAGCCAGCGCGAACACAAGAAGAGAAAGGAAAGTCGAATGAAGAAAGGTCCTTGAAGCCTCGTTCTGGCGATATCTCCAAGAGTATTAAACCAGTCAACCTCATGTCTATCTTACGAGCTCCTCCAACTGAGAAGATCAACGTACATCGGAACCCACCGTTAACACTCGCAAATCCGTCGATGGTTGTCGGATATACGCCGTGTACTCTTCATTATTCTATTCTTCCTCCTGAACTCGCATGTGAACTGTTCTATACCATGCTCGATGCAGCGCAGGGCTGGTCCCGCAATAAATGGTGGCTTTTCGATCGACTTGTCGAGTCGCCTCATCGCACATCCTTCTTCACTCGGCTAGAGGGATTCGGTGTGGAGGGTGATCAAGGAGAGACATGGAGGGAGGCAGTACAATATTGGTTTGCTCACTTTCTCATGCATATATACGTTAGTGTTCAATCTTCATCAGGTACAATGGTCGGAAAACTGATCCATCAAGCCCTTTTCCTGAAGAAATGGAGGAGGCATGCAAATATGTCCAGATGATGGTAAACGATGAGCTTAAGAAACGGACTCGCTTTCCTTTGGAATGGGGAGGCAGCTCCGGTTCTGACGGATATATGTGGCGCGCTAATGTCGCAGCTGCAAATTGTTATGAAGGCGCCAAGGAAACCGTTGGTTTTCACTCGGATCAACTGACGTATCTGGGTCCCTATCCTACCATAGCTTCTCTGAGCCTTGGTGCGTGCAAATTCAATGGCGCCTAGCATCTCTTGGTAACAGGATCATAGGTACAACCAGACTATTTAGACTTCGTGAAGTCATCCCGACTTCGGAGGTTAGTGAACGTCAGGCGCAAACGTTTAATATTCCTCTTCCACATAACTCTGTAAGTGTGTTTATATTGGTGTTCTTCTATTCGCTCAAAAGGATTGTTCTTGATGCGTTTCCGAATGTATCTCCATAGCTCATCATAATGCATGCATCAACACAGGAGCGTTTCAAGCACTGCGTTCCTCCGCAGTCGGTAATTGACGTCTTCAGACCTCCTTTCCCTCGAAGATCAGCTCCAGGCACTTCCTCTATCAACTCATCCATAGGGGAGATACCTAGTTCGAATTGTCGCATCAACATTACTTTCCGTTTCTATCGCCCTGACTTTGCCCCTTCAACAATTCCGCGATGTAAATGCGGGGTGCCTTGTGTTTTGCGTCCTGATATGAAGAAGCGCGTAGATCACCAGGACACCTCACTAAATGGTCCGCGGGACAATAAAGAATGTCCAGAGGGGACGCGTCGTTGGAAGGGCCATGAAGTGGACAACAGACCTCAGATCAAGTATTGGTGGAACTGTTATTCTGGTGCTCAAAACGAAGGGAAGGGATGCGGAATGTGGAAAGTAATGGATGTTAAAGCCGAAGGGCGAGGTCCTTTCATTGGTGACCTAGATGTCAACTAGATTATGGATGCTTAGAGCCGGTTCTGAGTACAATGGTGGCAGTTACTTCGGTGGCAAAGACACATCGGAGAGGCTATGCTTGTCATGAGGTTCAGTCCTTTAAGTAATGTGTCGATGCTGCATCTATGCATGATACCGCCTTTCTTCTAGAAAGGCGTACATACAAGTATGCACGCGATGCAGCTACCAATGCACCTCCACCGCCTCACATCTAAGATTGTCAACGGCATTCGACGTTATAATCTCTGTTTGCACAATATAAGGTACGCAGACCAGGCAAGTAGCAAGCAGACATATATGGACTAATCAATTGTCGTAGAGAAATTCCGTAGCCTCTTATGTATTATATAACCATCACTTTCGGCTATTACCGCAACTTGATGTAGTGATTATTTTCGAGGCAATATTAACCCTGTGCTCATAAGATGTGAAGGTGTCATGTCATTCTAATTCCCTTGCCTGTTTCTCACCGCTATGCTGAAACATCTAACATGCGAGCTCAGAGTGCCCGCTCTACAGTGGAATTGTAAATATGCAATCCTCTGATCATTTAGTGGCGAGGTTTCTTCTCTGTTCTTACTTTTTCTACTCATTTCATTTCATTTCCTGTGCATCAGAAAAAGACGGGACTCTTGATTGCTCCTTACAGCCTTTCGAGACACTCATATACGCCGTCATTCCTCGACGTCTCCTAATATACTAGGCCCCAGAACTACTTGCTCTTAAGAGGCCACAGTTGCTTAGATTCGTCGCGGGCCAATGCGCGCGCTTCAGTACTTGCTATGCTTCTGATACCTAGGCCACGAATTTCGTCCACTTGGATCCACAAGTCTATAACTTAATCCTCTTCCTCCTCGTGTGATCTAATCTCCTCGCCACGAGAACTCTTGCTACCCCTCAAGCTCCAGAGTTGAACCATGCTGCTCGTGCCAAAATTATCTTCATCGACCTCTTCCATGCCTTCGGACGACCAGCTTCGCCTATTTCGCCGTAAAGGTGGCGGAGGTGGTGCGGCCGGAGGACATGGCGGCGGGAAAGGAGGTAAGGGCGGAAGTTCAAGCTCGAAGGGTAGTGCCCGTGCTTCCGACGTAGCGAAAAAGCATGGAGCATCTGAAGCATTTCTGAATTCTCGGAGCTCGCGGCCCTTCAATATACCTGGAATCAAATCACAATTTATGGCGTATGCGGATGGCGGAGGAAAACCTACTGTTCTTAAGTCAGATTCTGCTTTCATCGGTCGACAGGCTGGAGGAGGGTCCAGGGTATGGGCTTTATTCTTTTATCTGTTACTATTGGACCTGATTTTCCATTATTTTCCAGAGCTCTATCTATGGCACATCTCACTTCGGAAGTGGATATCCCTATGGCGGCTATGGATTGTTTGTCAGCTCCAGACCGTTTCCTTTCGGTTTCGTTCCCGTGCCGGTGTCTCATGGCTATTATGGCGGAGACGAGGTCTGATCCTCAACTTGCTCTCTCCTTTTTTTTTCCTTCTGATACTTCTTTGTCTCTTTTAGTATCTTAACATGAATGACACACTACGCCCGGGAGGACATCTTGTTACCGCTATTGTCCATCCATCTTACAACTCAAGTAGCGCTACGTTCCGTCTCACCGGAGACAATTCTTCGGTGACCACTGTCTTTGATGCTCTCGTTGCAAACTGCTCCGTTGCCAATTCATCCTCTGCGATAACTCCGTTTTCTCCCTCGGTCACTTCATGGCCGCTACCTGAGCAGGTAGTACAGTATTATCGTGCTTCATCGTTTGCATTATCGCTGGATAACTACAATAACACGGCCACCCTTCTTGCAAATGCTCCGGTGTCGAATGATTCTTCTCTTCCCCAAATACCGGACACACCGCTTCCTCTTGGGTTGAACACGACCCCCCTACAGTGTATTAATACAACCATTGGTGCGAGTGTTCCACTTGCCGATGTCAATCCCGGAAGCAAGTTTTCCAGCGCTGAGATTGCTGGAATTGTATTCGGGAGCGTGGCAGGCGCCGTCTTACTTTGTTGTCTTGTTTCCTGCTGTTGCTCGAAGATGAAGGGCGAGAAACCCTCGAAACATGAGAAGACCAAGTATAATCGTTTCGAAATCGTGAATACTCGCTAGCCATCGTCAGTCAATGTGCTTTGGAGCAGTTATTAGTCGACACATCCTATCGTACCTCCTTTTCGATATTAATATCGCCTATGTACTGGCGGTTTGTCTTCAATGGAGCAGTTTTCTCATGCAATTCGCTATGCTCTCCATCCTTGTTGTCGTTCTTATCGCACCCCTGCCCATCTTTATCGATGCCCATACAACTCTTGATTATACCCACGAAAGCATTATGGACGAGGGGCAAGATGGGGTCTGCCATTCTGAGGGAAGATCACTTTCGGTGCAAAGTAGGATAGCCATTATTCCTTATTCCCTGATTATCACGTCCAGAAGCATTGTTGTCTGTCTCAACCTGTGACCGCAAAATTAAGTAGTTATTCAGCGGTGACGAACTTGTACCGTATTCATCACGAATCTCGCCGTGCCGCAGGAGGCGAAGGTGTAATGGATACGATCCGTTGAAGAAGGACTGGTCTGCATCTTGTCCGTATGCAGAAGAAATGGAAAGGAACTACTAGTCACTCACAAGCATTATCATCGTGCCATAACACGCAAGGTTCAAGATCATTTCTGGAAACCTCTCGATCACTGGTCACCTCTTTCTCTCCTTGTGAGGTAGTTTATACATCAAGCACTAACCACGTCGGAACTCAAGATCATGGAGGCAGTGCTATCCAAGATAACCCAGAATAAGGGTTACTGTATTCACGCCGTGCACATCCCCTGTGCATATGGTGTGCATATGCATTCAAATGCATAGCAACGCGTCGGTCGAATGAATGGTTTACGACCGACGCGTAGCGAAGAGCGGTGGGGCGATGCAGTTCCGATGCACTCCTTAATCCACAATAAGAGCGAGTTGATAGGAGGCCCCCTAAAGAGGATGTTGGCCATGGCACCATTTTGAAGATAGCCACGTTCAGCGATGAGTCAGAGGCACCACTTGCTTAAGGCCATTAAGTTTAGGCGAAAGATCAAGATGTTTCGTTGTGGCCTCAAACCTCCTGCCTAAATCCGGCAGTTTACTCGGAAATAGCCGCCGGGATCGGCGTACCCGCTTTTCTCCAGTTTATTACACAGCTGCCGCTAAAACACGCATACGAGTCTCTGTGTACTTTCTTCTGAAGCGCTGACCCGATGAGTTGGCAATAGTGACACTTTGGTGCTCGTTCACTATTATTTCTTTCCCCCAGTCAACCTAAAGAACTAACCTCTGCTATCTGCTCTGAAGGATGGCCCGATTTCATCATAGCTGCGCACTATAGTCATTTACCATAGCACGGCCTCTGAAAATATGTGTTCTCGGGCCACATTTGATTCTTCTCGCTTCAGGCCGGTGCACACCATACAGCGCATCTCAACGGTGGTTAAGCCCACGTCGTTCGCGTGCCACATCTGCGTGCGGTCCCAGAAGGCTATAAATTGATGCATCCCCTAATGCAGTCTAACTAGGTCCCTGTGCTTTCATCTAATTGCCTTCAGAACTTGAACTCTATTCAAGATGCCCATACTGGACTTTCCACCCTCAGATTCTGTCTCCGTGTACCCAGAGGATCGAAGACGTCTCTTCCGCCGTAAAGCCAAACTCGGAAAAGCAGTCTCAAAAGCTAGCTCTCGGGGTGAAAAAGTGGCAGAGGAGCATGGCGCTTCCGATAAATTCTTGAACTCTGGTAGTACAGAGCCTTTCACCGTACCCGGAACTAGCTTGTCATTTATGGCATATGCTAGTGGAGGAGGAGAGCGCTCTGTCCTTGATTCAAATTCTACATTCAGCGGTCGTGAAGCTGGGGGAGCATCAAGGGTGACTACTCCACAGTATCTTTAAACCGCTAATTGACATTGCTCTGATCTCCAATTGTTGTGCAGGTCGAGGTCTATGGCACATCGCATTTTGGAAGCGGATATCCCTATGGGAACTATGGATCATTCGTCAGCTCGAGGCCATTTCCTTTCTTCTTTGTCCCCGTCCCAGTGTCTCGTGGCTTTCTTGGTGGCGACGAGGTCTGACAGAGTCCGCTCTGTGTTACAACATCTACTAATTCCTTATCTTCTCTTCGTAGTACCTGGACATGGACGACGACAAAAGACCAGGAGGAACTTTTGTCACCGCTCTCATCCAGCCGTCTTATGACCAAAATAGCGTCACATTTCGTCTTGTCGGAGACAATTCCTCGGTAACTAGGGTCTTCGATGCACTTGCGGCAAACTGCTCTATTGCCAATTTGTCATCGGCGACTACGGCCTTTTCCCCTTCACCCACTACGTGGCCATTGCCGGAGCAAATAGTGCAATACTATCGAGCCTCATCGTTCGCTCTTTCTTTGGACGGTTACAACAATACTGCCACCTTGCTGGTAAATGCACCAGCGTCGAACGATTCTTTGCTTTCACAGATCCCTGACACTCCGCTTCCTTCTGGGCTGAACGTGACCCTTCTAGAGTGTATCAACTCCACTATTGGGGCAAGCGTGCCGCTTGCAGATGTTGAGTCCGGGAAAGGGCTTTCAAGCAAAGCCATCGCAGGAATTGCAATCGGCGCCGGCGGTGGTGTGGCAGTTCTCATCGTAGTAATTCTCTGGGCCTGCTGTGGTCCAAGATCAAAGTACAGGAAATTACAGTATCATTACTAGTAATAGCCAGCGATCTCCCTATACCGACGATATTCTAGAGAGCTCTCACTTCCCCATACCCTTCTGCTGCTCTTTCTCCGTTGTTTCGTTTGAATTATGCTTTCCGGGACATTCTATGGATCATATGGATATATGGAGAACAGATGGACTTTTCACTCTATTTTTTCTAAAGCAAAACATCTTTCAGGACCTCTGGTAAGTAAGAATGAGTCTCTTGTTACTGTATGTGTATGCGCAGGTCAACGGGCCGGCGGACCGAGAGATCGGCTTACCATTTCGGGCAACTCATCGGAGCGATACTTGTTCAAATCAAATAGCAGTGCACTAGATTCCTTTTCTTCGCATTTTTTTTTGTTGATCTGATCGTCAGTCAACCTCCGAACGGCTCTCGTCAATAGTTGACTTTGGATGAAGAATATGAATCCGACACTGCTCTAAATTCCCTGGCGAGCGGCGAGCGCTGAATTGAGGCGAACTCTATAAATGGGCTGATCATAGGAATTAGGTTCATCAGCAAGCAATGGTATCATCATCAAGGTTGTGTTCCAACCTGCATGTGTCCTCAACCCTCGCAAAGCGCTTCCCGTTGACTCACACAAACTTGGACTATTTACCTAGAAGGGTCTGTCAAATCACCGCTTCTACTGACATTCGACGCTTAGGGGGCGTTAGAATCAAAGCATCGTCAAGTCACCTTAGCAAACATCCGCATCAAACTGGCCTTTCGACACTCTAAATTCTACCGAGTCTACCGAGACACCGCCTTCATTCTTTCCTGTTGGCTGTTATACTCGGGTATTGAGACAGGTACATCTTACTCCCTTGATCCTGCGAAGGAATTGTCTTGCGGTCTCTCGGCCACATATCGGGCCCTGACACAGCAAAATTTGATTTTCTTTTATCTTAACACAAGAGCGCTTATCGAGTCAAGGCCTTACCGCAAACGTTTGTAAGGCGTGAGTGTATAAGGTACCACCGGACTTCGCTCCCTTGCTAAACTTGCTCTTACACTGCAGATCAACCGCTTCTATGATGCTCACATCTAAATCTTCGCCTTCGGCATCAAGTAGCGTCTTCACAGGTGAATACAATCACTACAATCACCTCTTTCGTCGCAAGGGTGGCGGAGGGAAAGGAGGTAGCAGCGGGAAGGGAGGAAAATCAGGCTCAAAGGGTGGCTCCAGTGCATCTTCTATAGCGAAGAAACAAGGCGCTTCGGATGCCTTCGTGAATTCGCATCGCTCCAAGTCATTTACTGTTACAGGCTCTGGTTCTTCGGGTTATCCATACTCGTCAGGTGGAGGAAAACGCATAAAACTCCCATCAAGTTCGTTTTTCAGCGGCCGCGAGGCAGGCGGGGGCGATCGTGTAAGAGGACATTCCTTCTTGCTGTTGATGACTACTGATTGTCCTTTCCATGCACTTTTCACCCCCTTTACGTTCAGAACACCATATATGGCACTTCTCATTTCGGGAGCGGGTATCCCTATGGTGGCTATGGATACTACGTCGATAATAGGCCATTTCCCTACTACTTCTATCCAGTCCCATGCTCTCACAACTATTACGGAGGAGATGAGGTCAGGACGGCCTTGATTGACATTTCTTTCGTTTCGCTCATTCCTATACCATTTCAGTATCTAAATGCTACCGATAGACCAGGAGGAAATCTCGTCACCGCTCTAGTCAATCCATCATATAATACAAGCAGTGTCACCTACCGGCTCGTTGGTGATGACTCGTCAGTTGTTGCAGTCTTCGATGCCCTGGTGGCGAATTGCTCTGTGGCCAACTCTTCATCAGTGTTTTCCACTTTTACGCCGTCAAATTCAGTGTGGCCGTTGCCAGAGCAAGTCGTCCAGTACTACCGTGCATCATCCTTTGCATTATCATTCGATGGATATAACAATACTGTGGCTCTTCCCGCTAATGCACCTGCGTCGAATAACTCGAAGCCTGTTGAGATGGCAGACACTCCCCTTCCCTCTGGTCTAAACATGACGTTCCTGTCGTGCGTAAACTATACGGTTGGAGCAAGTGTTCCACTTGTAGAAACACCTAAGAAGGGCTTGTCTTCTGGGCAAATCGCAACGATCGTCGGGGCCTCCATTGCTGGACTATTCTTGCTCATAACCACATTTTGTTGCCTCCGTGGCTGCCTCAAACGGTCGCGGAAAGACAAGAAGAAAAAGAAAATATTGCAGAATTTGGATGATCCTGTACCAAAGATTGAAGTCGTTGACCCGAGCGATCCTAAATCTCCGCCTCCATACACGCAAGGCTTTGCAAAGGACGTGTTTGACAAAGAGGCAGGACCGAAATCTCGTCCTGAGTCCGTTGACGAGCGGACGCTTGTCGCGGACTCGTCAAGCCGCAAAGAACGATGGTCCTATGCTTCCAGCTCAGCAAGCTCTAGAAGTGATGTCAGCGATAGCATCGAGAATCATACCTCGAAGAATGTGCAGGATCGGCAAGCGTAAGTGGCGTACTTTGTACTTCCCAAGCTACAGTTACTCATCTCTTCTTACATGTGCTCGCTACCATCCGTTTCATCAATTATATGATGTCCCTCGCTATAGTATGACTAACATCCCAGATGCTGGCTCGAAGGATACATCATGGCTGTCAAAGATTCCTTTCCCGGGCCGATTTGGATACAGATCAGTAAAACATCAGTCAACGTCAAGCGTCGAACTACCGCTAACGGACACGCGCCATTCTCACGAACTAGAGGCGGATCGTGGCCGCGGTGAAGGCACGTCCCTTTCTCCCTCACACTCACCTTTTACTTCTCGTTCTCCGTCTCCATCCCCGACTACTCCAAGGTTCCCCTTGATGCACGGTGAAGAAAAGAGGTAACCTTACTGATAATGAACTGTCTTGTGACTGCTACCTGTATCGGATCCATTACCTTTTCTTCACATTAACGTGTCGTCCTGAGATATTTTGTGTTTGCTCGAAGTATGGGTAAATTATGCCTTCATTCATGTGTATGTAATGCGAAAATAATTCATCAGAACAAATAAGTTCAGAATGCTGCTCGCCCAACCGGAATATTCCCGCTATGAACGAAAAGATTAGCTTTGAAAGGTCGTTGCACGGATGGAATCATAAAGATGCTCACCGATTGACCATAGCGGTTGTGTGTAGCGCATTCTTTTGCTTTAACGCATCGCTCGTGCCATTCAAAACTAACACGATCTCCCTGGCAAGCCTCTCCTCTATCGTACGCCCACCGCGAACTTCTGCCTCCTTCAACATCCACTTTATAGCATAGCGAACCTGCTGCTTCTCATTCAACGCAACAGGGATTTCAATGATTTTAGTCGAGTGCTTGTGACGGGTGACTCGGACATTTGGCATGACCTTCTCGATCGCCTGACGAAGCAGCGGGAGTGGCTCGGCACGAGTTAAGGTGTGTAGATGGAGCAAGACGCGGGCTGCACGTCGTTCAGCACTGTGTCGCCGCCCGTCATGTAGAAGCGAAGAAGCAAGATAGTGAATGAGAGGATCTTGTGCAGGGGGAATATCGAGGAAGATTTTGTGATCTGGTAGACCGGCGTAGGAGAGACCGTTTGGCGGCATTGGCTGTTTCGATGTTGCAGAAGTGGATGCTACAAGCTGAGCAAAATCTGAGGACGACACAGTCGGCTGCTCCGCCTTCTCCGCCTTCTCCCAAGCCAAGGCCTCATCTATCTTGTTCTGAGAAACAGTGTCGATGTCCTCATCATCGTTGGAACGGCGCGCCGTTGTTGAAAACCGATATCGGGCGATGCGAGGAGGCACAGAGGCCAGAGATCGTTGTAGACGCGCGAGCATGCCTGACTGACTAACTGAGTGTTGTTGGTTGCAAGCTTGAGGACAAAATATGCTGACTAATATTGGTTACATAATTAGAATTGTCTTCGTCGTCCACTCTGTTTGCATCCATTTATTTAATCTTTTTCCATCATATGTATTATATGCCACGGCTGAATCGTTGAATCGGCTCAAACTGATTTTAGCACTTTTGCTAGCTCATCAAAGCTGTCCGCCACCACATCTACTTCACCTCCGTTATCTTTTGATTTTATTGAATCTCGATATTCTGCGTCTTCCGTCGGACGTCTGATGTATATCGTGCGCATTCCTAGCTTGGCTGCTGCACGTAGATCATAGATGTGAGCGGCTACCATCGCACATTGTTCCGGCTTCACGGAGAGGTGGTGAAGTGCACCTTGGTATACGATTGGGTTTCTTCATAAAGTCAATCATGTCCTTACGGGGCGGTGGAAACTTGCTGTACGTACGGTTTGAATGAACCAAGAAGCTCGGCAGAAAGTATTAGGTCCCAAGGCAAGTTTGCATGTCTTGCCTTTTCGGTTCAGAGTCGAAGTTCTCATAACAGCCTTGCACGACAAGGGATAAAGCTACTCACCATATCAACCATAAGTCGAACATTCCGTTAGTGAGCGTGGAGACTATGAATTTTTTCTTCAGAAGGCCGAGTCCCTTGGAACTATCGGGCCATCCTGTGTTAGGGCAGACTAGATCACTCAGCACTTCTCCTGAAACAACCGCGGCTTACCATCGAGTCGGTGCCATACTGTGTTTATGTCTGCGAGGTCTTCCTCATTCCATACCGTCTTAAGCACCGACCAGCGTTCGCTTGCAAGCATTTCATCAAGGATCTGAACGAGATTGAAGACTTGCTAATATATATAGCTGTTCTTCCAACTTTGCATACCTCGCGATGCATGATATCTACGTTAAGCGAGCCCTCCGCCCCCTGTGATCGTTCGCGTCTGTGTGTCTTAGCTGTAAGTAACATTGAATTCAACATGCAAGTGAAAAGATGCTAACGTCTTGATTGTATATCCTCGGCGCCAGTCTTCAGCAAAATCAGACCAATCTAGAATAATTCAATCATCGATCTAGATCTGATACTATGGATTCTTGTCACCTTTGTCAGTAAACTTCTTTAGTTCGTCAGAGTTTGATTGTAGAGCCCTCTTCTTCAATTCACGGACTACTGATCCGTGCCAGTCGACGACCGTTCCAAATACGTCGAATGTCAATGCCCGTACATCTTCTAACACCATATCTCCCGAATTGCAATAGGGGTCTACGATATGGATTCGTAGTGGAGTTCGGGATAGAGATTCTCGAGCTGACAAACACGAGGGAGTTCTTGCCTAAATGAGGCACTGGAGAGGTTCCGGATTCAGATCGGCATAGTTAGTGATAGTTCGGCTCGAAGGTGAGCTTTTTACTCCGTCTCAAAATAAGTGTAGAAGATTCATGTATATCCGTGCTGGGAGATGGTTCCTCAAACAGATGCCCAAATTTCTGTTGGTCACGAGTCGCTCAAAGCGCCCGATGAAGGAGGAAGTTGATAAAGCAAAGCATCTCTCTTGTCCAGATGCCATCCGTCACTCCTTGCTATCATAGGCCCTTTACTTTTCATACACGCTGCATCATGGTTTCTACTGTCTTCGTGCTGATGCAGAATTGACAGTGTACAGAGTAATGAACTATGCAATACAATCCAATAGCCCGGACCGGACAAGCATCTTGACGTTCTCAAAGGCTACCACCTGGCCATCTGCGCCAATATTAGTCCCTCAAGAATTAATGAAGACTGAAAAAGATCGATGTCTCCGCGCATAGTACGCGGAAAGCCACGGGGATATTGCCTACGCCTCACAACTTTCAAAGTTTCGGAGATTCTTTTTTACAGAGAGCATCACTTCATTTATAGCATTCTTCTAGTACTCGAGTTCCGGAAAGAAACTACTTGGATGCCTTCAGATGCCGAGCATTTCAGCTAATTCCTCAAAGCTGTCTATTATCACATCAACTTCACCTCCGTCATCTTTGGTCTGAACAAAGTTTCTATTCGCCTCGTCCTCCGTTGGGCGCCTGACGTATACCGAGTGTAATCCCTGTGAAATCGCTGCACGGAGGTCTGGTAAATGTGCTGCGACCATAGCACATTGCCCTGGTTCGAGAGCTAGGAAGCGGGCTCCGCTCTGGTAGACGGTTGGGTTCCTTCGTTCGGTGTAAAAGCTTATCCGGATGTACAAGAGAAATCAGGACTTACGGCTTGTACGCTCCGAGAAGATCGGCCGTTAGGACGGAATCCCAAGGTAAGTTCGAATGCTTAGCCTTCTCGTTTTGAATAAAATAACATAATAATGTTTGATAGCGAATGGGCGTACCATGTCGACCATAAGTCGAATATCTCCATTCGTAAGTGTGGAGATTATAAATTTCCTTTTCAGCAGACGAAGGCCCTCGGAAGTATCAGGCCATCCTTGAGCACGATAAAAGATGTCTGGTAGTCTTTTCTTGTGCACAATTCTCGACTTACCGTTGAGAAAATGCCATACCATATTTACTTCCTCCAGGTCTTCTTCGCTCCAAATTGTCTTCAGCACTGCCCAACGCTCCTCACTGAGCATTTCATCTAAAAGCTGAGGCAACTTTCAGCATTTGCTGAAGACCCGTGCTTTGAACCTACATACCTCTCGAAATAGGACATCGACATTGAGAGGGCCTCCTGCTCCATTCGCTATTGCGGTTCTATGCGAATTCTCGTGCTTAACATTATGGTATGTCATGGAGCCGGACTGCTCACGTCTGATTCATATATCCTTGACGCCATTCAGTAGCAAAATCTTGCCAATCTGTACGACATTCAATATCTGTGTGGATGCAATGTCCGGAGTGAAGCATCCCACCTTGCTCAGTAAAGTTCTTAAGTTCGGTCGAGTTTGATTGCGCCGCTCGACGTGTTAACTGACTGACTATTGAACCACGCCAATCGACAACCGTTCCGAATACATCGAAGGTCAGCGCCTGAACGCCGTCCAATGCTGTCAAGTTCTGGCTCTGTAACGATGGCGAGAATGAATCAGTCTGCTTCCTCAGTCCCACTGCGGGAGGAATTCGTGTTGAGGCTGATACGAGGCTCGCAACAATTATACTTGTCACAAAACTCGCAAAATTTAAGGAGGTCAATTTCATGCCGATCCGCACCTAGAAAGTGAAGAGACAGGAGCTGAAAAACTGAGCAGGAGACTGTGAATGAAGGAGGATAGAGGAAGGATTCCTTATGCCTATAGAAGAATGACGAAAGTTGAGTTCTCTTTATTATGATCAAGTCCTTCGTCATGACTTTTGAAGCTCTGTTCTTTCACAGTGGTCACAAGATGCCTTTCTGACTGAAGGTGCTAAACGAATACCGTGTCACGAGCAAACAGTTGTTCTAACGAAGTATTTGCCAGCGGCTGAATGAACGGTGTGGTACAAGTCTCGATGCATCAGCTTCCTGTATGCAACTACCGGAAGGAAGTGAATGCACTATTCGCAACAGAACGCAGCACGTGTGCGAACTTCCATTACTGAGCATGCTGATTTACGATACGGACCGCAATGAGCCCTGGAAAGAGAACGAAGGTAAGTTATACATATATGATAACTAGACGTCACTGATAGTTTATCAAGTCTCCGGTGGGGCAGGTGACTATCCGGACTACCGCTAGGCGAAAAAAGCGGAGAACGCAAAAGGCGACACGGGGATCTCAGCAATGTAAGATATACTGGAAAGCAGGAGAAGATCACGGGGATGAGAGGAAGACAAGAACTGAACCTTGTTCCGCTTTGGATAGAAACAGCGAATAACTCTTCTATAACACCACATGCCGCTAGCCGAGATTCATATGAGATTGCCACATTCATCTGACCAGCCACCATGATGGATAATAGTAAATAATGTGCATAGAGGGTTCCTCGGCGCGAAAATAGGACCATCTACGAAAACGTTACGAAGCAAACATTGTGTAAATATTACCAACATTGGGAACAAATGTTCTATATGAAGAACTACATAACGTAAGTCCAATCTATAATCGATACAAAGAACCATCGGTCCGGATCGACAAAACTCAACCACTTACCGTCATATAAAAATATCGATCAGTAGAATAATAGGGGATAGCGATGGTCTCTGAAGTAGATGCCCGCGCGTCCATTGCGTTCAGTCAGGGTAAAAGTGAAGCATACAATAAGTACGTTGCTTCGTCCGTCGAATGGCGATACGCAATCTTCACGTCACTCCTTCTAGATCACGACCAGACTATCCAAATGAAGCGTATTCTTTTATGAAAAGTCATGTGCTGAGGACCGGTCCCTTGAATATCGTCGAGTAAGATATAAAATCCATTCTCATCTGATCGATTCATAATTCACCTTTTTCTGAAAAGAATAGGAGCGGGAACCGGATTGTTTACTCGCGGTCTTCTGGCTCATCCGGATTGGTCCCAAGCAATATCCAAGATCAAAGCAATCGAGCCCAGCACTGGCATGCGAGAAGTCTTCTCCGACGCAGTGCAAGATCCTCGCGCCAGCATACGCGAGGGAACATTTGACCGCACTGGCATTGAAGATGGGTGGGCTGATGTGATAATGATTGCAACGGTGATTACTTTTAACACTCAGAATCGCCACAAATCAGACTGAAACCGGCCTCGTTACGCGTTAGGCGTTTCATTGGTGCTCTGACTTTGATGCGGCCTTGAAGGAGTTTTGCAGAATATTGAAGCCCGGTGGCATGATATGTGTGATATTTAATTTGCCTGCAGGGTAAGAGCGAGTTCCTCAATTGCAATATTCCTTCTGACCACAGAAAAGGTATCGTGTTCCATGGGTAATCCAGCTATGGGACTACGTAGCACGCTATGACGAATCAAGAATGCACCAGTGCGAACGCTGGCGTGGTGTTTACGACTCTCCTCTGTACAATCAAATTTTCGAGCCGTCTGTGCGTCAGGTCTTTTCGCATGACATGATTTGTACCAAGGAAACTGTCGTAGGCCACGTTCTATCGTGGAGTGCAATCGCTAGACTGGATGATGAGGGGAAGAAGAAAGTCAAAACTGACGTGCTGGAAATAATTGAAAGGGGCGAGGGTGTGGAATGGGCGGACGAGGACGAAGGGTTTCTTAAGTTCCCCCATGATGTTGAAGTCGCTATTATAAAAAGAAGAGATACCTCTTAATAATCCCATATGTGCCTACATTTTTAGAAATAAATGCAATCAGAATGCATATGATCGATTCATCGTGAGCTTTCTGCATATCTGGATAGAGTAAATACTTTGTGAACGGGTTTAAACATCAAAAAGGAAACATAGCACGTTCTACTCGATTATTGTGGTTGTCCTCCAGAGCCAAGCTTTCCCGCAGTAGTCTACTGCACCCAACTGTGCGCACAATTGACAGATAATTGCCGACAAGATTGAATTTCAGTCAAAGCGATGGGATATGTGTTCAACTACCTCTACAGAGTACAAAAAAGACATCGGAGGTTCTTAGCAAGCAACTTTCAATCCGCCAGTTTGGTTATCAGCTTGCCAGTATTGGATCCCGAGAAGAGACCAGCCCAAATATGAGCTATTTTCTCAAGATCGCCATGGACATCAACACTTTTTTCAACCACTGTCTCGGTCCTGTCCAGAATGAGTTTTCCTTCAACTGCCGCACTGGTGAGCGCCCGCTCGGCCTCAGCAAGACGGTCGGCGTAATTAACGACGAAAAGCCGATAATTGCAATCCTGTCCAAGATTAGCTTCACGTAGTTCTTGATAGTTGCGGGCTGATCGAGTTTGTTGTATACTGGGAGAAAGGAATCGGATGGTTAAGAACGATTAACATGTAACAGAGACATCTATTCTTGTACTAACAAGAAATCGCTCCAACTACGGCGAACATGCCATGGAGATTCATGCGTGCCATTACCTCGTCCAGCACTGGTCCACCGACATTATCAAAGAACCTAAGGGGGGAAAACCTTGCTATAGTCTAAATCGAGGTCATTCTTCCGAAACTTACTTGTCAATCTTGTCGGGTTCGCCTTTACGGGGCCTTGGGAAATGTGGAGCTCTTGTAGTTTACAGCTTCGTCCGCCCCGACGCTCTTCAATCAGGAGCATTTCTCATCCGAACCTGCGATGCCAACAACGCGTTTGACACCAAGTATTTTTTTTGCATATTGCACGGCAACATTACCAACAGCTCTACAAAGCAGGATCAGAATCAGAACATATTATGTTCTTTTAAAGGTACCTACTACTTACCCTGCAGCACCACTGATGACGAGGGTGTCTGACATTTTCACCTTAAGTAGCTCAATCAATGCAACATAAGCTGTAGCGCCGGAAAGCCCCAGACTACCGAAGAAGGCGCTCAAATTGATGCCGGACACTTTGCTAAACAGTGCAGCTCGCATTTCAGTCGTAAAAATATAGTAAGAAACCGGTCACTTGCCTTCTTACTCGTACTTTATCCTTCTTCACGACGTAGTAATCTGCCCATCCTGTGTGTCCTTCGACGATGTCACCCACTTTGATTGAGTCATTCTCACCACCGACCCGTATCACCTCCGAAAGAGAGAACGAATCAAATGAGACATCAAGCTGAACAGAGAGCATGCCTTGACGTTCTCTGGAATACTGGTCTCCAGGATTCTGCATCCATAAGCATTGCGCTGGGTCATTGGAAAGGTACAATGTCTTGACAAGAAGCGAGTCATCTGGGAGAGGGCTAGGCAGCGGTAGTTCCTTCAATGCAAGACTGTCCTTGAGAACCGGGGAGTCCACGTCGAAATCGAGATCCTTCCAAGTACCAGGGCGTGGACAGAGTTAGGACTAGACATCATTGGATGAAATTTCCTGAGGTTACCAGGTAAGGGTGAGCATCCGCGTCCCGATCATACTCGATTTTAACTGTCCTGGCTTAACATGCTTTAAAAGCAAATGTCGAGGCCATCAGCACAATTATGGACGAGCTTATAAACCAGATCACCCCTGACAAAAGACTTTCATACACTTGATGATCAACAATCACAATCCCCATCAATCTAGACGACTTTACGTCGATGCCAGAGGACTGATGGCAAGACTCCAAAGGTCAAGACCTAGACATGGACGGCGGGCATGCGGATTCCATCAGTCAGTCCTGAGCGACTCCTGGGAAATGACCATATTAGTGGCATTTCCATCAAGTTAGATCCGTTGGAATAGGTCGGAGCCAGAAGAGCAAACGAAAATTCAGCAATGCGCATCAGACAAGAGGAAGCGTCCGATGTTTCCTTCTTCATTTCCTACCTTCTCATGCTCCATGCTTGTCGCCAGGACAAAGACATTTCAAGGATTTTGGCGAAACTCCGATATCGCTTTTCACACAACTGGGGCGGTAGGCTCAACATGGCGCAATTCACAAGAGCAAAACATGTACAAGCCGGAACAAAGATAGAGTACAGCGATGCTGATCTAATAAGAGCGAATCATTATTTCTGGTAAGACCAGACATTGCCGAGAACTGCGATAAACGCAAGCATTAGTGAGATAACGAGACTGGAACAGAAATTACGACGCACGCCCAGCCTTGGTGGCCAATCGATTGATGGAATCATCGCTTTCACCACTTGCCCGTACTTGACCGCACAGAGCGAAAGTTGTAGCTGTCGCCAACGCCTTTCCGTTCGCATCTACATCAACGACGGAGATTTGGACCGATGCGTGGTCTTTTGAAGTGATCAAGCGGTCTGCGCAAAGAACAAATCAAAATCATGTTGTCCTTGAAACAGCTAGTATGGACGCACTGGTCGCCGCGCATTTGCGAGGGACGTAAAGGTCAACGAGAACTTTCTGTTCGCCAAGTCAGAGTCAATACTATCCATAGTCAAGTTAATACTTGCTTGGTCGTTTTCCATGTTTACGGACAGTAATGGATGCCTTTGCTAAACCGCAACCGTCACGTCACAAGACGTGAAAACAGAACTATGCAGCACCAAAGTCACGCTCTCAAAATTACCCCAAAAAGGAAGCAAGTCAGATTTTCAATTTTGCGATCAGCGCAAGATTACAGAAAGAAAGGTCTCTACACGAAATGCATGGAAATGCGCATTAATATGATAGACTAAATGATGATAGCAACTCGACAGCAATATAGACATCAATACGGAAGAATGGTTATGGATCAGATGTGCGAAGCAAAGGATGCGGAGATGGTCGCGGTGTTGAAAGGTTACATGGGCAGAGGTGCTGCGCCGTTCTCCTTGGCGGTGCTCACGACAAGTGTGTCGTACATTTCTTTGACTTTATTGAAGCCAAAACTAAGTGGAGGTGATGCTAAGTCTGCCTCGACGACTGTGCGAGCAGCTGGTGGAGTCGCGAGCTCATTGTCTATCGCGTCCCACGTCCTTTTGTTCCGGCGTCTGACGGCGAATCGAGTTCCAGTTTTGTTGCCGACAGACTTTGGAGCATCGTGTCGAATGCGTGAAAGGCCAACCTCACAATCGTCCTCTGATTCCTCATCAACATCGGTACGCTTGGGTTGGACTTGTCTCCACGCCTTTTCTTCTAGCTTGCCTTGACGACGTTTCCGCCGGTGACCGATGGCATTTTGCGACTGTGAGAGACCATTTATCGAAGGCAACGGTTTATGGCGTAGTGCATGTAGGGATTCATCAAGAAGGATGGTTGACACAGGATTGCCGGGCAATGGGGGCACAGTTCTGATTGATGGTGAACCGAGTCGTGCCGCCTTGCGAGCACAAGGCAAGAAAATATCCACCAGAACACCTTTTTGAAATGATTGGTGTGCACCAAAGAAATGCTCAGCAAGAATCTGATGATGAGAGAAAGTCTCGGAACAGCCTAGGTGCACCAGTTGATGAGACATGACGTGTGGAGCAAGAGAAAGAATGAGATTACCTTTGAACGGACAAGGAATTGCAAGACGTGCCAAATGCGACGACTCCACATGTGTGAGCAAATCTTTTACACTAGAAGGCATGCAAAACAGGCAGGCTCTCCAGCGACACTTCCCAAGTTTTGCCTGTCCCTTTAAAATCATGTCCATCAAGTGAGCAGACTGGTGAAAACCAACTCAGTGACCACACCTTTACTTCTTGTTTGCAGTGAAGATGTGCATGCTGTCAGACAAGATTGTTAGCAAGTACAAATTTAATCACAGACTTAGAATGAAAGCACTATCTGCTTTGACCTGTCAATACATCATCTGTTCCTATAAGACTGGGTCCTGGCTGTGTCTATGTTGGCAGCAACATAGACACAGCCAGAACCCAGACTCATCCATAACTGAGATGTATAGACAAGGTTAGAGCTATATGATTGAATAGTGTAGGTTTGAGATGTTGAAAGCATCACAATATTGACTAAAAGACAGCTCTGCACAGTGGATGCAACATACATGTCACTCAAGGTGATTTATAATGCACATTAAATAAAAAGACCCAATCTAGAGGTTTACAGAGTTTAAAATATGAACCTCACCTTCTGGTATGAGCTCCATGAATTTAATGTAAAAGAGCATGCTTCCCACTCACACCGATAGGGTCTAAGAACATCTTTAGCATATGCAATAACCCAGACATCCGAGAGGTGGTTTGGATGAGAAGATGACATGGGTAAATCTAGCACCTAGCTAGTTCTGAGCACACAGTGTACCGGAGTCGAGAACAAAGGGGCGTGAGAAAATCTATAGATGTGTGATATGTCACGTTCTGTCACATGCATTTATTTTCATTAAAAAGTCCCTAAAGATTAGTATTGTAGCACCGGAGAACATTTTAGTGAATATAATCTATAATAGTTTCTGTATCGAAAAGGCTATATAAGTCGAAGACCAAGAATGATTTGTATTTTCGTACAGGTGCCTGAAGCGGTTCTAGTCACGTGACCGGCCGAGTCTTCAGCATACCGACACCGCGGTTGTCTCTACCATTCGATCTGCAATGGCTTTAACAGAGCAATTCTCCGCACATATGCACAACTCAGCGAGCCTACAAGACTGGCTCCGAGTATCTATTTCACTCATACGGAAAAGACTGTGACTATATTCGATGCCTATCCGAAAGCTGTGTTCCATCTCCTCGTCCTACCGCGGATCAAGGACAAGGAAGGACCTTTGAGCGCAGCAAATCTCACAAGTCTCAAGAAGTTTCTCAACTCGAATCAGACAAATAGAAAAGATGCAAGGGAGTTACTGGGGCGACTTAAGGAAGACGGAGAAAAGGTGCGCGAGATGGTCAAAGAAGAGATGCGTGATCGTTACGGTTTCGTGTGGAAAGTGCATCTAGGGTTCCATGCGGTGCAATCAATGGAGTGAGTAGTTGACGCTCTTCCACTGTTCCGAGAGGCTGAGTTAGTCTCTTCCTTGTCGCGATTATGATTCATCACCATTGAACAGCCATATACATTTGCATGTCATTTCCGAGGACCTGTGCGCCCCTGGATTGAAGACGAAGAAACATTACAATTCTTTCCACCCTAAATTGGGCTTCTTCCTACATATTGATGATGTGCTATCTTGGTTCGACGAGGGTAACGCGGAGTCCTACATGCGATCTGTGAGTTCATGCTATCTTCGACTCAGGCACAACCGCTGAGCTACCCGAAGATGGTAATACTTGATGAAGCATCATACGAGAAGAAACTCAAAGACCCGCTCGGATGCTTCCATTGCGCGAAGGAATTCAAGAACATGCCCGTTCTGAAGACGCATCTTCAAGAGCATTTCGATGAAATGGCACAAAAAGGGAAGACGGCGGAATTAGATAGAAAGCGGAGACATAATGCTGAGACGGAGGAAAACAGTAAGATAGATCCAGATCTGAAACAGGAGATAGAGACGGCGAAAAGGAAACCCTTGGCGTCTGACCCAACCTTTGAGGCGTTGAGCCAGATACACGATGGCGATTCAGATGCGCCTCGGAAAAAGCAGAAGAGCACATAGGATGGGACGTTGGAGCTCCTTGAATTGTAGTAGATTATTAGTCTGGTCACGAATAAATGCGACTAGCGGTGAATTTCAGGCTTGAAAGTCACGATCACGTGAAAAATGTCACGACGCGAGACTGCGACCAGGAAAGAATAGAATTCTGAGAAACTCGTGGTAAACTCGATTCGGCTAGACCATATTAACGTCAGTTAGCAACAAAGGCGCTTTATATAAGGTCCCACGATAGAAGCGTACACTGCATCGCATCCTTTGTTCCCGTCTCTTACTTCCTTTGTCTGCTTCCGCTATGTCGAGCTCCAAGAGCGACTTCGATCCCAAGCTCTTCGCGAAGTATGCGTCTCTCGTGGATCCCAAAAAGGTCCTTGCACTGGATATCCACCGTTGGCATACACCACGAACATTGACGGTGCGCGAGAAATTTCCAAAGTCAAAGATGCACGTTATTATGATTCCTCGGGTCGGTGCGCCTCCACGCGTCCCGGCGAACCTGAAGAACCTCTATACTTGGCTGACGTCGCCCGAGGTGAGTAGACGCGAAGCGCAGACTCTCCTGCAAGAGATGCGAGAGGATGCAGAGGTCCTCAAAGGCATGCTCGCGGAGGAGATGGAATCCTCTCAAGGTTATGTCGGTAATTTCTGGATGGGATTCAAGGTCGACCCTTCTTACAGGTATGGTTTCATGGTCCCAATTCTTGACGACTCCTCTGACTATTCTGACCATGAGCAGGTACTTGCATCTGCACGTTATGTCGGATGATTTGTGTGGGAGTTACATGAAGCAACCTCGCCACTTCTTCTCGTTCCACCCGGAGCACGGGCAATTCATCCACCTCGATGAGGTTCTGTCTTGGTTCGAGATTGTCGAAGAGAGGTTCCAGGACGTGAGTTGACCATATCCGTTTTGGCGACGAGTGATCATCGGGTTTGAACGTTCATCTCATCCAGAACCTGGAAGTCATGCGCAAGAAGAGGCTGAGCCTCAGATATCCCGACGACGACGACGTGTATTCCAGGCAACATCCGGAGTACGATTGCTACTACAAGGATGGAGGTATCGAGTGCCGCTTCACAGCTAGAGACCTGTCCACAATGAAGGCGCACCTCGAAGAACATGCGGAAAAGACGAAGGCGACGTTCATACGACGCAAACTGGCGCGAGAAGAACGTGCGCGAAAACAGGCCAAGAGGGAGGCGAGATTGGCAGAAATGAAACGTCAGGAGAATGTTGAGCAGGACAACAGGCAGCGAGAACTGGATCGGAATGTAAATGCCGACGAAATGGATGTTGTGAGCGAGGACCGGAATGCTTGAAGGACCGCGACGTTTGTCGTCGCCGTCGGGCGGAACAAGTTCTTTGTAGTACATATATGCTATAGTCTATCCCACCATCATGTCCTAGGCATTTGCACAGGAATATCTGTATCTTGATAGATGCTTGTATAATAGATCACCTATAGGATGCACTCGTCCGTCGGTAACCGAATCCTCGCGTCATCCTCAAGCATGGATCCTAAGCTCCTCAACTACTTCCGCATCAAACCAATCAATGATGAGGAGTGGCCAATGTTCCGTTGCACGAGGCATGCTCAATGCCGACATGCCTGTCCTGAAAATGCATCTTCAAGAGCATTTTAATAAGGGAAGGCGGCGGAAGCAGATGGAAAGCGGAGACGTAACGCTGAGACGGAGGTAAAAGAGATCCAGATCTGAAACAGGAGATAGAGACGGCGAAAAGGAAACCCTTGGCGTCTGACTCAGCCTTTGAGGCGCCAGATACACGATGGCGATTCGGATACGCCCGCGGAAAAAAAGTAGAAGAGCGCATAGAATGCTACGCCGAAGTTCTTTAGGCTGTAGTACAGGTGGGTACATTAAGTCTTCGGCCCCCCTGCTTTAGGAAGGAGGATTTGCATTCTTTATATGGTACCATAAGCGTCGGATAGCATTGGCCAACTTCCTCATATCGGCAAAGATGAGGGATCACCTCGTTTCGCAGTTGTTTGTTTCCCAGGAAGGCATGCAAATCACCTTCCATAAATAGGGGGGCCGAAGACTTAATGTACCCACCTGTATAATGATCTGGCCATAAATAAATCACTAAATGCGACCGGGGGCTGAGATTCTTTATTGCCAGTCACAGTCACGTGGTCAGCGTCACGACGCGACACGGCGACTAGGGTAAGAACAGAATTCTGAAAGAATAACCCATGATCGGCTAGGCCGCATAGACGTCAGTAATCGGCGACAAAGTTCCTTTACTTAAGGACCAACGATGGAAGCCTACACTGCATCGCATTTTTTGCTCCCGTTTCTTACTCCTTTGATACCTCCCTATTTACTTCCGTAATGTCGAGCTCCAAGACCGGATTTGACTCCAAGCTCTATGCAAAGTATGCATCCCTTGTAGATCCGGGGAAAGTCCTTCCGCGTAACATCCTTTATTGGCATACACCACGGACATTGACGGTGCACGAGCAGTTTCCGAAGTCGAAAATACACGTCATTATGATTCCTCGAGTCGGGCCCCCGCCACGCGTCCCAGCAAACCTGAAGGACCTCTATACATGGCTGAAGTCACCCGAGGTTAGCAAAAGTGAAGCGCAAGCGCTACTACAAGAAATGCGCGAGGATGCAGAGATCCTTAAAGGCAAGCTTGCGGAGGAGATGGAATACAGCTATGGATATGTCGGTAACTTCTGGATGGGGCTGAAGGTCAATCCTTCCTTTAGGTACGGTTTTATGGCATTGATTCGCAACAATGCCTCTGACTATGAGCAGGTATCTGCATATGCACGTCATGTCGGATGATTTGTGCGGGAGTCACATGAAGCACCCTCGTCACTTCTTCTCGTTCCACCCGGAGCACGGGCAGTTTATCCACCTCGATGAAGTTCTGTCTTGGTTCGAGATTGTCGAAGAGAGGTTCCAGGACGTGAGTTGACCATATCCGTTTTGGCGACGAGTGATCATCGGGTCTGAACATTCATCCCACGCAGAACCTGGAAGTCATACGCAAGAAGAGGCTGAGCCTCAGATATCCCGACGACGATGACGTGTATTCCAGGCAACATCCGGAGTACGATTGCTACTACAAGGATGGAGGTATCGAGTGCCGCTTCACAGCTAGAGACCTGTCCACAATGAAGGCGCACCTCGAAGAACATGCAGAGAAGACGAAGGCGACGTTCATACGACGCAAACTGGCGCGAGAAGAACGTGCGCGAAAACAGGCCGAGAGGGAGGCGAGATTGGCAGAAGCGAAGCGTCAGGAGAATGTTGAGCAGGACAACAAGCAGCGAGAACTGGGCCAGGATATAATTGGCGACGAAATGGATGTTGTGAACGAGGACTAGGTCCCCTGAGAAGCTAAGGTTCGGCTCCACCATCGAGCGGAACAAGTCTATTCATTGTATGCGTGTAATATATGACCCGTCCTTTCGCCATATCCTAGATAACCGCATTGGCATACTTGTCTGATGATAGACACTTGTGTAATGGTCTTCCTACCGGATGCACTCGTTCGTCGGTAGCCGATTCTTCACGTCATTTTCCAGCACGCTCCTTAGCTCCGCGAGTACTTGCGCATCGAGCCATTAATAGTAAGAGTGGCCAACGTTCGGTTACACGAGGCATGTTCAATGCCAATTTAGTCTGTTTGAGATTCATGAAGTCCGTTTTGGACATCGATTTCCTTCACTGCCACGATACTGGCCGCCGTGAGTCCGTGGTTCCGTAAACGTAAACAATGGCGATTCAATTATTTTGACCGTCGCGTTTACGACATTGGATCGTATAAATTTGTACGCAGTGGCGGCGGAGAATGCATAAGTACCGCAAGCTGTTCTGGTAGGGCATACAACTCACACGGATTGATTTGGTACGTATGACCGTACCCTTACATTCGGGTTCCCGCTGCCCCGTGCGTGGGCTATGTAGAATTGCTCCAACGCCTCGGACAGCTCTTCCATGCTCCTGCTGTTCTTGCCCAGGATTGACGACTATATGTCATCACGAGTTCCGATAGTACTGCCAGCCCACCCAGTTTGCGATGACGAAGTAGACGCTCATTGGAACAACGAGAACTGCAAAATACTTGTAATGCGTATCGCCTGCGAGTGCATCGAGTACCTAATGGGATGCCACGTTCCATAAGGTCGTCTTGGATCAGGTTAAAAATAATACCTTACCGGGATGCCTGTGAGGGGAAGGAACGCACTAAAGAGAACGGCATAGCCTCCAATTAGGAAGAACAGTACCGATATGAATATAACAAGATATCCTTTGTCAAACGAAACGTTTATCGTGGCCATTTGAATGAGCTCAATTAGTCGAGAATCAGTTTCCTCTTTCCAAGTTGAGCATTGTAAAGTTCACAGCACGTGATGCCCATTTCTTTAAAAAAATCAACTTGAACTTGCTTTACTCGCCCGTGTACATTTCTCCCGTTACTATATGCATATTTGTTCAACTGTCTAGGCCGCGCAATAACTTTATGAACTTACGACCTCCTTTCAGCATGGACCGACTTGAAACCACTCAAGAGATGCAATTTTCGACCAGAGACCTGGAATTATTCATTTATTTACGTCGGCACAGAATCACGCCTGGGAAGGCATCAACGAAGAGTGCTACATCTATTATAAAGCATGATCGGTTACTTCTCTTCTTGCAGCGCTGCCTTGGCTTGCCTGTCGTCAACACTTTGGATTACACCCGTCATGTCTCCCCCGGACCATCTCGTTAGTCAGCTCGAGGCTATTCTACCTTCTCTAAGCCTCTTTGACTCGTTACTCTTTGTGTGTTTCGTTGCCTTGGTAAGCTATCATTTGCTTATATCGAAAGATGCGCTGTGCTCATCTCGTTTCGCAGGCCGTGCACAAGATTTACAATAAGTATGAGTTTGAGCCAAGAAACTTCGTCGCTTCATTCCTCTTTCTCGGAGCTATCCCTTTGCTTCCATTTACCTTCGTATCAAGGCATTTCTCCTTCCAGGCCTTCAGTCTATTAGCTACCTATGGACTCTTCTACTCCATCCTGTGCTTGTCAATTGTCCTTTATCGCGTCTCACCTTTCCATCCTCTCGCGAAGTACCCTGGTCCTGTCATTCTGAAAGTATCAAAGTTTGCTGCTACACTGTACGCGTTTGGCGGCAAGCAACATATTCTCTTCAAAAAGCTCCATGATCAATATGGCTCATTTATTCGAGTCGGTGCGTCGATAATCACTGAAGAAAACCAGTCACTCGAGCTGTTTTTTTTTTTAATCCAGGTCCAAATGAAATTTCGATAGTCGACGTCGATGCAGCACAGTCCGTCTTTGCTATTGATGGAACGCAAAAGGACCTCGTTCGTACCCTCTGTCCGTTTTGTCCATTAATTTTAAGTACTTAGAGTCGCTTTTTCTAGAGTATGTCGCTCACTATAAAGCTAATACACCACCAAACATCGTCACGATACCGGACGTCAATGAACACCGAGAACGCCGGAAGCTGTGGAACCATGGTTTTACAACTTCTGCACTCAAAGATTATCAGCCGATTTTATCTAGTCGTGTTTTGCAGCTCACTGAGCACCTTGGAAAAAGCGCCGCGAAGGATCAGACTAAAGGTGAAGTGGTGGATCTTGCGGAATGGATGTCTTCCTTCACGTGCGTATTCTGCTCCTTATCACTGATGCATAGGCTCAAGATATCCACAGATATGACTTCATGGGTGACTTGGTGTAAGACTCTCATATGACTATTAGTTCGACTTCGATCTTATTCAGCCGGTATAGCTTCGGCGGCGGTTTTGAGTTCATGCGTGACGGGGACGATAAGGGATTCAAACGGATACTCGAGCAAACAATGAAGTACATTCGAGTCGCCCTATTTCTTCCTTCTCGTGATTCTGACATGTAGAATCAGAGCGACCGGATACCTCGAGCACATTCCTTGGACTGTCGGGTTAATGGACTATCTGGATCTAATACCAGAAGATTCCAAGCGGTTTTTCGAGTTCGGTAACAACTGCATTAACAAAAGGAAGGAAAAGGCTCCATTCGAAAGGATCTGTTCTACTTCATCGTGAGTCGAAAATCAACAATAACAACCTCAACTTGCATTCATCACCAAATTCATATACGTTTCAGACAAACGAGGATAAGCTCGAGGACGTCGAGGTACCTCCAGACCAAGTGACTAACGATATCTACGCTGCTATCGTTGCAGGCGCAGACACAACTGCGACAATCCTCGGTGGCATCTTCTACTACCTCCTGACGCATCGCGAGGTACATGAGCGACTCAAAGCTGAGGTCGACAGTGCTTTCCCACTCGGAGAAGGAGATCCTCTGGATAGCGTGAAGCTCGCTGGGATGCCGTACCTAAACGCCGTGATGTACGTGAATATCTTGTTTGCTCGTGAATCTGCTCTCAATTTGACGGGTAAATCCTCCTTTCCTGGGATCTTTATTCTATTGTAGCAACGAGACACTACGTCTCCAGCCGGCTGTCCCTACTGCGCTCCAACGCTCCCCGTTAAAAGGGAGTGGCGGAAAATTGGTTGCGGGCAGGTATGTCACTCGTCTCCAAGACAAACTATGTAATCTTCGTCCCGAGAATATTGATCCCCCTTGTCAAAGGTTCATCCCAGAGAACACAGCAATCTACATCCCCCCTACGCGCTCCACAGGGACCCACGATACTTCTCACCTTCACCAGAATCGTTCATCCCCGAGCGATGGCTGGACGTGTCTCCCAACTCTCCATATAACAACAGCACGTCGGAAAAATCGGAGCGCTACACGACCAACACGGCGGCGTTCATCCCCTTCTCGAGCGGGCCCGCGAGCTGCGCGGGGAAGAACCTCGCGCTGATGGAGATGCGCATGGTCGTCGCTACCGTCATGCAGAAGTTCGACGTTCGGCTAGGGGGGAAGCTGAACTTGGAAGGAGGAGGAGGAGACTATGATCCGAGTCAGTGGGAAGAGGACTTGCAGGACCATTTCGTGATGAAGGTCGGGAGGCTGCCTGTCATCTTGACGGCTCGTGAGTGAGTGAGCTGAGGAACCGAGAAAGGAGGGTATATTCATTCATGCGCGGTTGTTCTTGAATATATGCCTAATATCGACTCGGAGTCTCTTTCTTTGTCATGACTGTACTCATCGACCGACCGTTTTCAAAAACGCGAAAGAAGTAAAACAGGGGTATTAGATTCCTTTCGACATATTTTCTTCTCCCTGGCCTAGCACCAACATGAGCCACAACTTCCTGCACTAGCTAGCAAACGTTTGAATACACACACAACCATCATCATCACCGTCTTCGTCGTCGTTGCACTGATCAATCAGGAGAAAACGACAAAAGAATGATTAAAAAGAGTCACAAGTCGGGAGAACTGAAAAGAAAGAGAAAGAGAATGGATGAAAACTGGAAGCGAGGGAAGGCAGAGAAAAGTATGGTATACATCAAAGTCTTTCTTTGTGCTCTGTCGGAATTGAAAGAAAAATAAAGAACGTAAAGAAAGAAAATGGAGAACAAGCAAGGGAAGAAAAAAAGACGGCTACCAAACACTCCAAATATAAATATGCATGAGTATGCATATTTTCAAGCCCTGCTTGCATGCCGAAAGGAAAAGGCGGTAAGTAAATGTATCAAACAATAATGAGCTATCAAGTCCCCAATAGGGGCTATGACGATGATGTGCTCCTAATGAGAGGAAGAAACAACAAAGCGAGACGCAAAAGAGGAAGCAAATATATCAAGCAAACGAGATACCCGAGTAAAGAACCGCCGAACGATTCACGATCACGGCTAGAATCGTCGAGGAGGCGGTGCCTGCATCGGTCCTCGTTGCTGAGGCGGGGGTCCTCCACCAGAGGGAATCCTTGTGGACCAGGACCAGGACCCATGTACCCCGATCCCCCAGGCCCGCCGGGTCCAGGCGGCGGTCCGAACCCACCAGGCGGACCAGGAGGCGGGTACCCCCGACCCATCCCCGGAGGCATCCCGCCCGGTCCTGGTCCTGATCCAGGGCTCATAGGCATCCCACCAGGCGGAACCGGACCTCGCATCGGCGGAGGGTGCATACCGTTCGGTCCTGGTGGTCCGCCTGGCATTGGATGGCCCGGTGGAGCAGGTCCGCGAGCCTGCGGGGGTGGTAGGCCATTTGGTGAGCGTGCAGGTCCTGGTATGGATTGTGGACCCGGGCCCGGACCTGGACCGGATGCGCCGTTTTGTCTAGTAGGTCCAGGATCTCGAAGTGCGACAGGTGCGCGCGGACCTGATGACGGCGAGGCAGCGGCGCCCGGAGGTGGACCCGCCGCCATAGTCTTCTCTGCCGCTTTGAGAATCTCATCACTGATCGGGTTGAAAGAAACGAGAACGATTAATCTAAAATTAATGAAAACAAAGAGCGAGAAGACTCCACGTACTCGAGAAGATTTAGCGCAGCGCATAAAACGACCCATTCTACACAGTCTTCATTACCCTCGCCTAAGGTCTGCCACACCGCCTTCTCCTCAGGCGTTTTACCCGTAATCGTAATCCGCGTGCCACCACCATTCGGCCCGGGCGGGTTCTTCTGGATCTTCCCAAACTCAATCCGCTTCGGAGGGATGTTATGCCCCGCATACGCAAAATAGAACATACTCCAGAACCCCGCGTTCGGGTTAGGTTTCGAGATCTGGAAAAGCGGGAGATCTGCGGAATCCGGTGCAGGGAGGGCGAGTTTGTATATGGGCGAGATAACACCTGTGTTGGTGATGGTCCATTTCAGGTTGCGGGAGGCTTCGCAGCGCACGACGCGAGGTGAGCCATTGCCGCCGTGCCCGGGGTCTGAAGCGGATCCTGCACCCTTCGAGCCTGGTGGATCTCGCCGAGGAGGAAAGAGTTTTGCGACGCAGAGATCACCCTGAGGCGATGGTGTCAGGAGGTAATTCTCCGTGTTCTAGTTGCGCAATGGATTGTTAGCGTCGCTCCTTATCAACTAGTAATAAAGGAGAGACGAACGAAGTTGGTGTGGAGGTACGAGTAAAGGATGTTCGAAGGTTGGCCTATATTGAGCAGCAAGAACCTTCAATTTCTCCTATTTTGACGAACAAGGATGGTGGCATACGCACCATGGGGAGTGACGATGAGAGTTGGAAGATGGTTGGGTATTGGCGTATGAGTGGGCGACGTGTAGACCGCGTAGATCGCTACAAAGGCAGGTGATGAATTTCGACGACGATGAGCAAAGCCAGAAGGCAGGACCACATACCAGCCATGTCGAGCAAACTCCTGAGGAATATGAGATGATGGTGGTATAAGAATAAGAAGATGGCGATGCATATACGCGGAGCACTCGCCAATCAGCAGCACGGCACAAGACCCAGCCAGCCCCTTTCGCTACATCAATATCTCATTTTCATTTTCATTTCATTTTCAGTCCTCATTATGTCATCATCTAGGGAAATTTTTATTTTAGCATCCCCTATTGTACAGGTCTTACAACAGCAAACTATATAAGTAAAAGAAAGGAAAGACTTTTAGAAAGAAAAGAAAACAGAACAATTGTATTTTGCAGCGTGGTATTGCGTGGTAAGGAAAAACAAATCATGATCATAAGCTATGCGCGTTTAGTCGACTTCCTCGACACTCGGACCGTCGTCCGCACCACCGCTCGCACCTCCAGGGAACCCGCCCGGTGCGCCTCCGGGAGCTCCGCCAGGGAATCCTCCAGGCGCTCCTCCAGGCGCGCCTCCCTGTGAGTACAACCATTGCATGATCGGATTCGAGACGGTCTCCAGGTGCTTCTGACGGTCCTCGTACTCGTCCTTCGCAGCCTGCTGGTTCGCGTCCAGCCAGGTGATCGTCTCGTGGATAGCATCCTCGAGCTCCTTCAGCTTGGTCTTGCCGTCCGCGGAAGCCTCGAACTTCGACTTGACCTTCTCGTCATTAATCGAGTTACGCAGGTTGTAGGCGAACGACTCAAGACCGTTCTTCGACGCGATACGAGCAGCCTCAGCCTCATCCTCAGACCTGAATTGCTCGGCCTCCTTGACCATGCGCTCAATATCCTCCTTCGACAGCCGACCCTTGTCGTTCGTAATGGTGATACGGTTCGACTTGCCGGTCGTCTTGTCAGAGGCAGAGACGTTGAGAATACCGTTAGCATCGATATCGAACGTGACTTCAATTTGCGGGACACCACGAGGTGCAGGCGGGATACCGGTGAGCTCGAACTTGCCGAGCAGGTTGTTGTCCTTTGTGCGCGCACGCTCACCCTCGTAGACCTGGATGAGCACACCCGGCTGGTTGTCAGCATACGTCGAGAAAATCTCTGACTTCTTCGTCGGGACAGTCGTGTTACGCTTGATAAGCGCAGTCATGACACCACCAGCGGTCTCGATACCGAGGGATAGAGGAGCAACGTCGAGCAAAAGCAGGTCCTGAGTCTTCTCCGAGGTGTCACCCTTGAGGATGGCAGCCTGGACGGCAGCACCGTATGCGACAGCCTCATCTGGGTTGATAGACTTGCATGGCTCCTTGCCGTTGAAGAAGTCAGACACAAGCTTGACAATTCGGGGGATACGGGTGGAACCGCCAACAAGGACGATCTCGTGTACGTTGGACTTATCGATCTTGGAGTCCCGGAGAACCTTCTCGACAGGCTCAAGCGTGGATCGGAAGAGATCTTGGCACAACTCCTCGAATCGTGCACGGGTGATCGAGGTGTAAAAGTCGATACCCTCATAAAGCGAGTCAATCTCGATGGTCGTCTGCGCTGCCGACGACAGTGTACGCTTCGCACGCTCGCAAGCGGTACGGAGTCGGCGAAGAGCACGAGGGTTCGATGAGAGATCTAAGAAAATCAGCGTCAATACCATAATCATGCGTCGCCGGAATAAATTAGAAATGCATACCCTTCTTGTTCTTGCGCTTGAACTCCTGAACGAAGTGGTTTACGAGACGGTTGTCAAAGTCCTCACCACCCAAGTGAGTGTCGCCGGCGGTGGCCTTGACTTCGAAGATACCCTCCTCAATAGTCAAGAGCGACACATCGAAGGTACCTCCACCAAGGTCGAAAATGAGAACATTGCGCTCGCCTAGGACCTTCTTGTCAAGACCATATGCGATAGCAGCCGCCGTCGGCTCATTGATGATTCGAAGGACATTGAGGCCAGAGATGACACCGGCGTCCTTCGTCGCCTGACGTTGCGAGTCGTTAAAGTAAGCGGGGACAGTGATGACGGCCTCAGTGATGGTGCCACCGAGGTAGCTCTCAGCAGTCTCCTTCATCTTCGTAAGGACCATGGAGGAAATTTCCTCAGGAGTCTAATGACGGTACAGTAAGTACTCAAATGAAAGCATACAATCAGGTCAAAACGAACTACTCACGAAATGCTTAGCCTCGCCTTTGTATTGTACCTCGATAACGGGCTTGCCCTCCCTGTTGATGACCGTGAAAGGGAAGTGCTTGAGATCAGCCTGGACCTCGGCATCCTCGAATCGACGACCGATCAGGCGCTTAGCGTCGAAGACAGTGTTAGTGGGGTTCATGGCGATCTGGTTCTTTGCGGCATCGCCGATGAGACGTTCGGTGTCGGAGAAGGATACGTACGAGGGCGTTGTACGATTGCCCTGGTCGTTCGCGATGATCTCTACGCGGTCGTGTTGCCAGACACCGACGCAAGAGTATGTCGTACCCAAATCAATGCCGACAGCTTTTGAAGATGACATCGTGTTTTTAGTCTACAAGATAAACTTCGGGTCAGTGACCCTCATCCACTACGACGAATGCGATTACTACCCACCTAAAGTTTTAAGAGAAAATGGTCGT
This sequence comes from Phlebopus portentosus, assembly GCA_037892935.1. NCBI lineage: Eukaryota > Fungi > Basidiomycota > Agaricomycetes > Boletales > Boletinellaceae > Phlebopus > Phlebopus portentosus. Next base: position 2,713,596 of record JAYXKI010000002.1, read on the forward strand.
GAATGAGGTAGATGAAGACCAACGCTGTTCAAAATGATACGAGGAGCGTGCATTCTGCGGGACGGGTTTATATACACACATACATTCTCTGGCCTTCGGTGACCTTCCAGGTCCTTCCTTTACCTTCTCGCTCATCATGCGTCATATACACCCACTTTAGGCCTGATCTTCCCACGATTACAACTCATCTCAATACATTTTAGGTAGCAACTCCTTACTTTGGAACCCTTTAGCAAAGTACAGCAATCCGTAGAAGAATGCAGAAGAACGAACGTCATCCTGTAATCATAGGTCCTTGTACACGAAAGCGGTAGTCACACCGTACATAGCAATTATCCATAAGGAAACGAAAGGACATCATCATTCATCAGGAGAGTAAAGATCGGAAACACATTTACTAAACAGCTATAGGTATGCAGCGTATCGGTATCCTACCGTGCTAATCGGCACTAAAGTGTACCATCGAGACCCTTCATAGATAAAAGGTGGAATGCAGTATCATATGGTGGCCGGAAGAAAGAAAATAGTACATGTATTGAAATGGGCAGACAAAGCTTTACTTTGGCAATGCGCGTGCAACGTTCCAGTGCCGAATATCAGATACAGACAGTGCAGTGCACCTATACATCCATGAAGGCATAGCACTAAGGTGAAACCTGAGGATACTGAGTAAAAGGGATATAAAGAAGAGCGATATAGCGATGATACTAGACTTCGACTCACCACTATCCAGGTCTTCAGCGCCCTTCAGGAGCTCCGTGCATGAAGCCGCGTGCATCGTCTAAGCTTCGGTGTGCTTCGAGGTCTCTTAACACAGTTGGATCAACTACGGATGGCAGGCACTATGAGACTTTATCTCAGTGAATCGCGAACAATTTGATTCATACCAGGGAGGACACTCTTCCTTCTTACATGAGGAGTCTGGTTGTTGATTGCAGGGTTTGTGAATTCTTGCATAGCCTCTCCGTACGCATTCTGCAAAAAAGGTTCAGATATTGTCAGATAACCGACGATGACGACGATGAATGAATGAATACAAGACGAAACGAATAACATCCAATGCAACAATAGCCTTCAGCCTGCAGGAAAAGAAGAAACACGTACCTCAAGGCCTGGATCTGCCATCGGCACTCTCTCAATCCCTCCACTTTCATCCAATTCCTGCGCGATTTCCGCATCGAGCGATGCCGCGCTGAGATCCATCGACAGATGCTCAATATCGATGTCATCGACGGGTGGAGGTGGCGGAGGAATTATTTCATCATCGAACCCTTCTGGAAGCTTGCCACCGGCTTTCTGTCTCGCTATTTCTCGCATCTTGTGCCAATTTTCATTCGCTTTGATCCGTTTTTGGCGTTCTCTGGAGAGATTACGATTTAAGATGACTTGATGGATTTTTCAAATGAAAGATGAACGTACGCGATGCGATTTTGCTTGAATTGCTGCATCGCCTCTTCGAACAACTCTGGATTGATCTCCATAAACATTTTCAACGCGCTGTAGACCATGCCATGGATGGTCCTACAATACTTTCAGCAGGAATAAACGAGCACCAGCGAAATCTTTCTCACCTATTCCAGTGCGATCTCGAGTTGTTGTACAATGCCGGGAAAATAATAGGCAAGATGGTGGCCAAGTTATCTGTCATCAAGTTGACGATGTACTCGTTGTTCCAGTAATAAAGAGCGCGCTCTGCCACCTGGAAGTGCTGACTGTTAACGCAGCGAGCAAGCTGCTGGAAAAGTGGCACGACGATCTTCGGGAACTCTGCCGGATCAATCACATCGAGGACTTCTTCGACCTCATTGAGGAACATGACTTCCTTCGGCGAATTTACCTTTGGCCAAAACTTGAACAGTCCAAGGAGTACATCTTCTGCGAGACCCGGGTCCTTCTCAAGGAACTGTACCACGCAATATGCGAGCTGCGGGTGATAAAGCGATAAGCTTTTCACCTTGTGTAGTGGAAGCAGTACACGCGTGAGGAAGAGTTTATGTTCATCCTTCAACGGCTGGGCAAAGCCATTGATAATCGACCCAAGAATTTCAAGCAGCTCTGCGATGCCGTTATGCCGTTCCGTCTCGTAGATAAATTGGAAGAACACGTTGTTGACCGAACGTCTGATAAATGCGCGATGCATTAGGAACTTCCCGTAAATGCGGTGGAGCGTCGTCTTGAGGAAGTCGCGTTCCCGTGGGTCTTCCGAATCAAAGAGCTCGAGAAGATTGAGCACGAATTGCTGGTCGACATACCGTTTTGCTATGTTGGTATTGAAGTCCGGAGACTCGACGAATCGGAGGAAAAATTCATAAACAATCTGAAGATGAGGCCATGCAAGCTCGAGAACCGGCTCATCCTCTTCCGGATCGAAAGCATCGCCCGATGGGTTGGTTTGAGGGGGTATAGAACGGAAGAGATTCGTTGCAAACTATGCTACAAATTAGAATCGCGAAGCAAATGAATATATTTAAACTGGCTGACCATGTTAACGACCTCGGGGTATATTCTTTCAGTTATGACATTGCGTTGAGTCGTTATATATTCTAACATTTCAGTGAGAGTCTGCGCCTTGATCTGCTTGCCCTTGAGCTCAGAGCTTGCGTCGTTGAAGTCGAATATGACTTTGCACTGGCCAAGTTTCCTTATGAACAGTTCTGTTCGCTCCTGAGGCGGTGTCTCTGCATATACAATTAGAGCATGTTGACAAGATAACCGCGATAACAACTCACCGCTGAACGACGGCAGAAGCGCAATCTCTACTCTCTCAGACGGTACAAATCGGCTACTACGTTGCTTCCGCGGAGGCTTTCCGATGATCGGAATCGTGTCTCGTGGAGTTTGGCCGCGTAGACGATTGAATGTGCCCGTGCCCGCACGAGGAATATCGCCGCCCAGTGATGTCCGCTCAGGGTTCGGAGCCTGATTGCGATTGTTGGCATCCGGCATTGTATCCGGACTCACGACTACGATAGGTGGAGCGGGCGAGGCACGTTCTGGCTGGGAGTATCCCCGGCGGTCGGGAGTCGCTGCCACTTGAGCCGGAGTAGGAGTCGCGCCTACACGGACAGGAGGCCGAGATACATATGCACCATTTGACGGCCCAGTGCTTACATGCTGGGTTGTATCTCTGTGGACGAAAGGCATACCTAAACCTGACGACGAGCCAGACGGGTTCTGTAGTGTCTGCTTCGGTGGGGGTACTGGTGCGCCATTGCTGGCGTTCGAAGTTGTCTTCTCAGACTTGCTTTTGCTGCTACTCGAATCCTTTCTTCCTAACTGTATTAAAATACGAATGAGAGATGAGACTGGTGATAATGGAACGCATCGCCTACCGAGAACTTTCTGATATTTTTCATGACGGACGACGTGGTGATTGGAGTCGACGCGTGAGCAAGCGTCGAACACTATCAGACGAAAGAGGGAAGAAAGCCAGGAGATGATCGAGTCGGATGAATTATCGAATTATCTGTGCTTGTCCTGTCCAGTCGTGAGCGTGCTGAACATGTATCCAGCGATGGATGATACTCTCAAACAGTCACGTTCCGTGTGACTTTCTCGGCACGACAGCTCGAAATATTTCACCTTTTCGGCTTTTTTTCGTCAGTACGAGTATCTTGACAAACAAATGCAGCATGTTAAGACTGATGTCAAAGTATGATAGATCTCAATCTATGCGATAATTGACTGCATTTACTCTACTTCATATCACACTGCTAATTAAAAGAACGACACCTGCGAAATCAGTACTCATAAAAGTGGAAGAGATAAAAGAGTGAGTGTTCCAGAGAAGCGATGAATAGTTGCATTCAGCGCTAAATCAACAGAATGTCTGACCAACATCACGCCAAATATCATCCAGAGCAGATGGGTCATGAGTCATCCTGGAGGTAACTAACAGAGAAGTCTGCCAAACTGGGTGATACAAAGGCGCGCTGGATGGATGCGAGCATCTTAGCATCATGATGAAATATGAAATAGGCTAGATGGGCAAAATTGAGTTCCAGTACAGTATAAGCCTCACAGCAACCGCGCTCTTACCGGACGGTATTATGCCACCGATACGATTAATATCTTCGGTCGCGGTAACACCTTCATACCGAAGGAGTCGCCCAAGAGTGAGAACACTTGACGAAACGCCAGTCAATCTCCGAAGTGCCGGATCTCTTGTAAGGACAGATCACGGCCGCTTTCCGGAGTAAATCAGCAAAGGCAAAGATTGAAAGATATCAGTATTTCGACAAGTCCAAGATATCACAGGACATAAGTAGACAAAAGGAGATCACGAATCAAAGACAGTGCTATTAATTTCTTGCCTGGCTTTGAACTAGCAAGAACAAGGACTATTACCAAGGTACTTTAACGTCTTCAGCTCGTGGTGGTGGTGGTGGTAGTAGTAGATGAAAGTAAGGTCCCGTTCTGGCTTGCTTACACAAACCAGACTGCCATAAACGGAAATGGTGCAACAATTCAGAGCTTCGGAAACGGTAAATACTCCCTCGTGCACATATCTCCTTCAGCTCTCTCCGCTCAACAATTCTCTTGTTCTGTCTCAATTCGCTGTTGTAGCGCGCGTCGCGCTCGACGGAGTCCCTGATGGCTGTCGCCAGCGACAGCGAACGCGCGATGGGCAGAGTCTCACCGCAAGCGTATTCCTCTGGTCGCGTTTCCCCGCCCGCCAGTGGTGTCCTGACCAAAGCACTCATTCTCGACGCGATTGCGCGCTCAATCGACGATGGCTGCACTCTTGATCTTAGCAATAAGAATCTTGTCGATGTTGGTGAAGCGGGTGCCGAGGAACTCGCTCAGGTTGGGAGAGGAGAAGACCTGTTAGACGAGTGTCGCATTCTTCGGTACGCTGAGGTAAACTCTACTTTCTCGATGGCTCCTCTTCTAAATTCCGCGTCTTCTCTCAAGAATTGCTCTCGTTGGAAACTATTTATCTTCTTTACCTATGTCTTTTGCGCGTATTACGCGCCTGCGATACCTCACTCTACGATCTAACAGCTTCACCGTGTTACCTGAAGTGGCAAGTCACGAAATAACTACGTTTTGCAGTATATGTCCTGACGTGAATCCAGCTTACCGTCATGCCGTCCTTGGAGATTCTCGACCTCAGTAGAAATAAAATTAGGGGCTTGCCAACCAACCCAGGCACACTCGTCAACCTCCGGGTATGGGTGCTGAGGCATTTTGATCGGGTGCAGTGTTACTAATGAATGGTCCTCTGTTACTCTTATAGGTTATATCCCTAAGTCGAAACAAAATCCGGAGACTCCCCTCGTATCTATGGAAGTGCAAAAACCTCACTGTGGTGAAAGCTGACCACAATCCGATTGAATGGCCTCCACGAGAAATTATGGAACCCGAGGATGACTTGGAAGACGCGGACGTGATGCACAGCTGGGTAGAAACCCTAAAGTCCTGGATTGCTGAAAATGGCGTGGATGAGGAAAAGACTGTTACGCTTCCCTTAGAAACTCAGTCGGAAACCGGCTCCGCCGTGAAGAGCGTACCGGATCACGCTCGCAACGCGTCCGTTGATTCTGAACGATCAATTTACTCGACATCTTCCTATGAAAACTCTGTTAAGGGTAGCAAGCGGGATAGTCCTCCACCTATCGATACGGCCAGCACCTCGCCTTCGATTGCCGAAGGCATTTCCGCTTCACCGGAATCTTATTTGCCAACCCCGGAAGATTCGCTACCTTTTGTCGACGATGACACGGCGCGACCATCACATCCTGCCCATGGTAGGAATAGGTCCTATGCACCTGGGGGCGAAGTACGCAAGCGGGGTCTCTCCGTGCAAAAGAGCTTGCCGGATTTGCGAGTAGCAAGCCGACAAGTGCCCCTTGCGTCGAAAGCAAGGTTAAGAACGCCTTCTGTCGATGGACTCAAAAAGTCCCTAATGAAAGTTCCGCTCCAACTGCAGAATCTTCGACCCAGAGTGTGCAGGCTTCCGCTCGACCACGACCACCGCGATTACCTCGTCACGAGCCGCTGCCTTCAATATCTGAGCGAAAGGTGCCCTCAATGGACTTCGAACGCAATTCGTACTTTCGCAGATACTCTTCCCTCCCGGTAGCGGTCATCTCAAAAATGACCCCGCCTGCGTTATTATCTGTGATCGATTGCGTTCGCGGTATCCTTTTTGCTGTTACCCAAGTATACCAGAGCCTCCAACATTATACCGTGCATTGCATTGATGAGCGACTTTCCGCGGTGTTGCTGAAGGTCCTGGTTCCCGCGAGCTCTTGTTTGATGCAGTTAATCACTGCACTTGACACATTCGATTCGATGAGCAAGCGCGGATGCCCGCTGCCATTTGTATGTCGAGCCGTCGTTGAGAGTTGCAAAGACAATGTGGCCATGTTTGGGAAGGCCGTCGGCGTTCTTTCTATGCAGCTGAAGGTGTTCGCATCACGAGAGGACGTGCGTTACTCTCGACAAATGCTTCTGGTGTTGTATGGCTCAACGGCGGAAATTTCTAATTCGTGGCAAGGGATTGTTCCACATTTAGAGTCGATAGAGGCTTTGCTGCGTGACGATCAACCCTCTCCATCCTCGACTGCAGTAATGACAACCCCGGCGCCTCCGAGAATGTCTCCGTTTAAATCACACTTACCACCCCAGGCATCATCGGGCCGCGTCGTGTTTCCTCCAATAGCCGAACAACCAGAACCACCTCTTGCTTCCTCGCAAATGGACGATCGAACCGGGTCTCCCAGCGTCAGTGCACAATCCGTGCAATCAGACGTATCGATTCCGACAGCTACTTCGCCAATGAGAAGAGCAGTTCCATCGGAGGGTCGTTCGCGTGTGAATCGACGGCATGCGGGCTCATTCAGCGTGAAGGATGTGGAGATAGGGCGATCCTTGCCTTCGAATGCCGAATTGTCGCCTCCCGCTGGCGGGCTCGCGAGTGGGGCAACTACGCCGACGCCTAGGGCATATACAGGCCCAATTAGAAGAGATGCTTCTTCTGGAAGTCCGGTACCTCCACTTCCTAACTCTATTCCTTCTCTCTCGCAATCTCAGCCTTCTCCTGGTATGCACTCTCGACAGAATTCTGGACAAAATGCAACTGTCGGAACCGCGCAGTTATCCCTTCCCGGACCGTCAAAGGGACAGCCAGACGCACCGACGAGTTCAGGTGCGCTTGTTGATAAGGAGGCCTTGGACGCGATGGGAGCTGCCGTACGAGCGGCTTCCGCGGTCTGGGCGACACTTGAAGAGATTGCAAACGATATGGCTGGAATTCCTATCGATATCCACAGTACTCTGGCCAAGGCTCAGTCTGTAACGCGCAGGTTAGGGGACACCATACGAGCAACTCAGGAAGGGCATTTAAATGCCGACCGCAAGGCTCTGCGTGAGGACGCGCACGTGTTCATCAGAGTAAGTGATCTTACTATCTCGCTGAAAGCTATCTATGTCTGTGTCTCTATTTTCTCATAATCCTCCTGTTTCAGACTGTGGTTACGCTATCAAAGTTCGTCAAAGACTATAGTGCCGCGCATCGACTTTCCGGGCAACTCAGAAGCGATATGGCGAAGCTTACGAATGCGACGCAAGGCTTTGTGATGCTTCTTCACGTGTCATCGTTCGCACCATCGACGCCACGCCCATATTCACCCTCCGTGAATGCAAGCCAAATCACAATCACCACTATAGGGAGTACGAACTCTGGTGGATCACAATCACCTATCGTTGCAAGCTCGAATGGTTCGGGAACAGAGGAAAAGTCCCAGCAGAGTGCGTCAAGCGCTACATTAGGCCGCAGTCGGAGCGCGCAGCCTTCTGCGAGCTCGAAACTTGTCCCACCTAATTCGTCCGGTCCGGCACCCCGTAGTGCTCAACCACACCAACAGAATTTCAAAGTTCCTGCAACGCCACGATCTAACGGTGCTTCCAAGCTTCGAAATGGCGATCTCGCACCGTCTATGGATGCCGGTCTGGTAATCGACACGCATACTCATGGGAACGGATTATAGCCTCACTGTAGTCCCCTATTTAATTTACTTAGACGGTTCTTTGACGATCTTGATGATCTCAACTTGGCTGCTTCGAATAGTCACGACTTTCATTCATTTACGCCCTCTTTTCTATCCCTCTGCTTCGTTCTCAGGAGACTCTGATTCACATTGTCGTCTCTTTCCGCTTTTTCCTGTCTTGTATCGTAAATTATCCCTCTGTTTCCTCATCCTGCTCGGTCGGTCCCGTTCGTTTTTCAGAAGAGTATTTGATGTATCGCTGTCAGTGCACCTCCTCACATTCCTCTCACTCTCTTTCTGTTTTCTTTCTTTTTTTCGCTCCTGCATTATCCCGCTCAATTAGGTTCCCGTCAATACAGCATTGCGCATTGCTTACTTAGCACTCTTATCTGCCAGGTGCATCAAAATGAATCTAGAGTCTGTCGCACTGATTTGATGGGATCCCCGTGTATGGTATGGATGATGAAGCGATTATAACTACCGATTTTGAACTCCGCTTCAACTTCAGGGTGTACCCTAGGCCTTCGTATCGCGACGACGACAAGCATCCCATCGCAGTTCTGTCTTTACTAATGGTCCAATTCAATTGCAATTTTTCTATAACAATTCAGTGTTACTTGCCGACTGGCTGCGGCGTATTCATCCACCGGTGAAACGGAAAACTCAGCTTGCCGTCCCACGCTGAACCGCAGTTGCATCAAATTCCCTGAAACGCCGAACCCGGAGGCCCCTTATTAATATCTGCACCATCATCACTTGCTAGCTCGGAGTCTCCTCTTGTGCCCGTCTTCTTGAGTCCAACGGGCAAAACATAGACGTATATACGCAACTGGGGCTCGTACCCTTGTTACTTGGCACACTATTACACAGTTGCAACTTCTGAGCTATGACGCATCCGCATTCTCTTTCTCTCGGTGAATCTCTTCTCTTTGACGTTTTCTGTGCTCTGGTAAGTGCTCAAACGGACAACCACTTGGCTTCTGGTACTCATGGTTATTACCTTAGTCAGTTCATAGAATTTACAATAAATATGAAGTCGACCCTATCAGGCTGCTTCCTACATTTTTCCTGCTCGTAGCAGTGCCAGCTCTACCATATTATTTCCTTGCCGCACATCTGAAGTCAATCGTCCTCAGTCTTTTTCTGACGTATTCGCTCTTCTATGTCACGCTTCTATCATCAATTGTTCTCTACCGCATATCGCCAATGCACCCGCTGGCGAAATATCCCGGCCCGCTGTCCTTGAAAACATCAAAGTTCGTTGCGATGTACCATGCGTCCGGGGGAAAGCAATATGCCTTTTTCAAGAGCTTGCATGATACATATGGGCCTTTTGTGCGCGTCGGTGAGCGCTTTCGTTCATTCCGCCCAAGGAGTGGTTAAACGAGAGGATATTCTCATCTAGGTCCCAACGAATTGTCTGTGGTCGACACTGAAGCAATTCCACCTATCCTAGGTCTGGATGGAATGAGAAGAGGTCCTTGTAAGTACAGTCTAGTGAATTCCCGTCGCGCTCAGTTCTGATCCGCGTCCAGTGTGGGACGCTCATTGTCCACCGGGAACGACGCGACATCTACTTGCATTGCGGAATGTCGAACAACACAATGAGCGACGCAAGTTATGGAATCATGGGTTCACCTCAGCATCTATGAAAGAACTCCAACCAGCAGTGGAGAGTCGGGTCCTCGAACTCGTCGAAGAACTCGGTAAACAGGCTTCACGAGAGGAAGAGACTTCACTGGATCTTGCACAGTGGATGGCCAGCTTACGTAAGTACTGACGGGAGGTCTTCGCTTGATATTTGCTGACGAAGTAAGATAGGTATGACTTTATGGGAGACATGGTGTATGGATGTACCAGACTACCTGGGTGTGACCGTGCTGATAATGTACTGCAGATTTGGCGGAGGTTTCTCGTTCATGCGTAACGGCGATGAAGTTGGAGTGCGAGGGTTGCTCGAGGGAACCTTGAAGTTAGTACTTCTGTTTCAGGACAACACGAAGCAAGGAAGCTAACTTGCCTTGAACGACTAGGGTTATAGGACTTCTAGAACACGCGCCGTGGATCGTCGGTCTGCTCCGAAACGTGGCGAAGGTCTCAGAAAAAGGGCGGAAATATCATGCATTCGGAATGCGATGCTATGATACGCGCAAGGAGCAAGGAGCGACGAAGAGAGATTTGTTTCATTACATCGTGAGTATCTGACAGCCTATTCGTCTCTGCCTCCTCTCACGAGTTCTTAGACAAATGAAGATGGACTAGAGCGAATGGAAGTCCCGAGAGATCAAGGTCTCAACGAGATTTTTGCTGCTATCATTGCCGGGGCCGATACCACTTCTACTGTATTGGGCGGTCTCTTCTTCCACCTTCTGTCGAACCCCGCTGTGATGGAAAGATTACAGAAGGAGGTAGACTCGGAATTCCCTCGAGCCGAAGGAGAGCCGTTTGATGCCGTCAAGCTCGCTGGGATGCCCTACTTGAATGCTGTCATGTGCGTCTCATCTTACTTGCATTTGAAAGGGAAGATACATTCTCGCTCATATTTGTCATTGCCAGTAATGAGGCTCTCCGTCTCCAGCCACCTTTACCAACTTCGTTGCAGCGAAGTCCCTTAGAAGGAAGCGGAGGAAAGCAAGTAGCTGGAAGGTGAGTTCTTTATCTTGCACAGCTTGGAATATCTATATTCATATCCTTTAAGATTTGTTCCGGAGAATACGGCCCTATACGTTCCGCTCTACGTCCTACAGAGAGATTCACGCTACTTCTCCCCCTTACCGAACGCATTCATCCCAGAGCGCTGGCTAGACACAACCAGCGGCAAATTTATCAGCAACACATCTGCGTTTATCCCATTCTCGACGGGACCGGCGAACTGTGTCGGAAAGAACTTGGCTTTGCTTGAGATGCGCATGGTCGTTGCGACGATAATTCAGAGGTTTCATGTGAAGTTTGCTGAGGGCTATGATCCGAGCAAGTGGGAAGAAGAACTGCAGGATTTCTTCGTCACGAAAGTAGGGAGACTACCTGTCATTGTTACCCTGAGAGCGTAGCGAGGCTGTTTGGAGCAAAGCACGTACGTATCATCCACAGTCCATTCAGATTTGTCCCCGAGGATGCTGCAGTATACAGTCCGTCATACATGTATACGTTATGAAGGGACTCTTTTTTCTCTTTTTCATTTCTCGAATCTCTCATTCCAGACTCTTAATTTTGAACATTAGTACTTCTGCCTGATAGATGGAGTCTCTGTTCCAAATGTGCTACATACGTATTCAACGTCTGTAACTAAGCAGGAAAAGATTCGGTTCATAGCCATGTGCATAAAATAATGTATGTAATACTGGGTAATGTAGAGACTAAATATGTCTCATATGATTTATGTTTTGCAAAGTCACTCGAGGACAGTTTTCTCCCGGAGTTTAGACTCCGCTCAAAATCTAACGCGTCGCGATCATGTGCCGACTATCTTTGAAAGTTGAGCGTCGCCCAGTTGTAGATCCTGTCCCTCTTGGACTTTCGCAAGCGTCAAGGCAACTTTCGATGCCACCATGCTCAAATCCAACCGAAACCAGTTCGCCTCTTTCCCGTGCGCGGCATACTTCATCAGCCGAAAGGATTGCAAAATACACCGTCATCTCATGCAAGTCCGTCTTTCCATCTCTCGATTGCTTCTCACTCATTCAGTCTAACATCTTCTCGATCTCTGAAATAGCTCTAGCGGGTGCCACACTGACGGCAGTCTATGAGTCTACGATTGGGCGGGCACGAGCTATTCGTGAACTTGAGGCTCGGAGAGCCAGCTCAGACACGGAGTTGTCAGTGGGCGAACCAAAGTCGGCCAATTAGGGAACCTGGGTGAACACATCGATGCAGCCAAGACCTACCGACACAATACGGCACTACTGACTGCCTCCGCTGCTTTGAATAGCGGACTGGTCGCGTTTGCGTTCTTCAGTGAGTCGATTTCTTGTGTCTTCCCTTGGAGATGGCAGGGCTTACTGTTATTCTGCTTGCAAGGCTTGCGCGAACATTTTATCTCTCCGGTACTTGCTTGTACTCGAAGTAGTACCAGCCAAACTGGTGGTGTGGATCAGCCCTTGACTTGGTCAACCATGCGAATGCATCACCTCGAAGATTCTGCTCTTACCGGCGTTGTTCTTGGGGGAGCGTTCAATGCGTGGAAGAGTATGTCTTTCCCCTATCCACTCCCTTGTTTACATACAAGCTGATATTGTCACTATCCCATCTACTTTTTTGTTTGGTAATGTCAAGAGGGACCAAGAGGTATTCTTCCAGGAGCGTTCACTGCTTCGCTGGCGTGTACCGCGCTGCAGTTACTGGTCAATGAACTTGATGTGCAGCGCGTACGATATGTCTCTCATTCGGGCCGATCTTCCACCTCTGCGTCATGTTCTTTCTGCATCCGAGTCACAAAATGCTTCATCTGCAGAAACGAATCGACCTTCGTTTGGCGAACGCGTGCTTACATTCATCGGAATCACGAAAGTTGACGACACAGAGTACCTCCGACGTCTCAAGGCGAAGCGCGACGCACATCTTGCGCGGATTCGTGAGCTGGAGGCGCAGATTGAGAAGGAAAGGAGAAATAGCGATGATAGATCTGAAAAGGACGAAAATGAATCGAATGGCAGGCCTAGCTGAGGTGGGGTAGATCTGATATTTGAATATGGAAGGGACATTGCATCAATCACAGTCAATATATTATATATTCTACTTTTGATGCACTATACGTGCGTCAGGTGTGCAATAACGATGTCGATAACGATGATCATTCCATCTTCTCAATGTCCTCTTACTCGGTCCCCACCATCGTATCTTTTGCCTTTCTTCAGCTTTCTTCTAATTTTCCTCCAGGTTCGACAGTGTCTATGACGGGGTTCGAATTGTCGTTGGATGGGCATGTACATAAATGCCATAACTCTACAGCACCTCGCTTCTTGTCTGCATGTAAGCCCGCAATCGCAAACATAGCGACGATCTCCGGCTCTTGATTATCGGGTAGCGTATGCGTTGTGGACGTCAAGATGTCGACCTTCGCACATCTGGATTGCGCGGAGCAAATTGTTTGTAGTCCACCAGGTGGCATATCGCCTTGTCTCGATCTTGAACCTGAGGAAAGATTTGAAGAGAGGCGGTGCAGCTCGAGTTTTCCAGAGACTGTACAAGAGAGAAGTGTATCCGGCGTGATGAATTGTCTGAAAATGGCTTATGTCAGTCTTTGAAGGAAAGGAAAGGAAAAGGCGAAGACAGAGCACCAACAATCCAGCAATAAGGCTCTCCCCGACTTTGATGAAGAATCCTTCCTCTTCGTTCAATCCTCCCCACTTCCTACTTCGTTTCACCTTGGACTTGTTCTTTCTGCTAGATTCCGACTGTATTGATTTCACCCCGCCTAAGCCAACCCATACGCGTCCATCTGCTGTGCCTGCTGCAACTGCCCCTTGAGAAGAAAGCGCGAGGGCGGTGATGAAGGGTGGGAGTGATGAAATGCCTGGCGCGAGAGCGGGCGAGGGTGCTGGATTATTGAAAAAAGAAGACAGTCGTTAGTCGTAAAGGGACTGGTAACCGGGAGAAGCAAGAAAACGGAAAAACAAGAGAAACATCAAGAATACTTACTGATATCAAATCGTGCAAGGAGCGTTCGAAGCTTGAAGTCGTGCAGGAGAAGAGCACAGTCATAGCCTCCCGTGAGTAGCTCGCTCGGTCTATCTGGTATGAAAGATGCCGTCCAAGCAATCTATGAAGCAATTGTTCAAACTGCAAGCCTAAGGGCGAGTGCCACATAAAGAACAAACGGATTCATGGCTTGTCTTCATTTTTGAAACCTCGACAGACGAGGATGACGTGTCTAGGATGTACACTCCACCGGTATCTGTCGTGCATGCAAGGTAAGCATGGTTTGCACTTATCTAAAGTCAGATCAGCGTGCTTTGGAACAATCTATGACTCCTATGCTCACTTGATTGATGACATCTTCGTCGTCTTGTCCGACATCCTTCGCAAGGGACGCGTCTGATCGCGTTAGGATCATTTTATTGGTAGATTCGGGGCTTCGGAGGTCAAAGCGATATACCTGATCAACCGGCCATCATCTGGAGCGAATTCAAGACATGGAGAAGCAAGGCTTACACTTTTCCCCGATGCTATCCATATATCCAATTTATCTTCGTCATCGGCACGCCCGCAGAACAAAACACTAGAGATGGATGCGCCGAGTCCACGAATGGCTTTTTGGACTTTAGATTCCGGAGGTTTGTACAGACGTACACTTCCATCATCTACCTCAGTTTCTCATTTGCATATGTTTGAAGAGTCGGAGGGATAACATAGCATACCTGAACCGACCGCGAGATGCTTCGCGTCGGTGCTAAAGGTGCTAAAGACACACGCAGTTGCTTGCGTGGGTAGAAATAAAGTCGACGAAAGTGTAGTGTTCATGACTACTTGTCCTGTCTGAAGCTTCTAACGACCGGGTAGGTTTCTCGGACTCAGGAAAATATCCTCTCCATAGGGTCAAGTCAAGTCCTGTCGAATAGAATGTTTCTTGTGATCGATGTCGATCTTAGCCTAAACAAGAAAAGATAATCTTATCAGATATCTCAGATAATCCATTTGCCGCCGACAAGTCGGAGCCAATTTAATCATCACGTCCCGTTTCCCCTTCTACACCCGGCCGCCGTGTCCGTTTTGCTCTGATTCTGCGCTGCTTGCAGAGGATTATAGCTAGTCAAGACTGGGATCAATGATCTGATTCGAGGTGGATCAAGGTTTACCGCGCGAAAGTCCAGGTTGTTGGTCCGGACTTGGCGTGTGGGACACGCATTTGTAAGGAAGAAACAGACCGCAGCTCGTCGTCCGTCCATGCGGACATAGTAAATATATCATTATTTAAGGATTTTCAGCTCAGGCTCGTCCTTCTATCTTCCCTTCCCTCTTGCCACCATGTCCACCCCTCAGCGACCGTCGACACCATCGCTCAAGCCTGAGGCGCAGTCGGGTGGACACTCACGCTCGCATTCTCGCGCACGCGACTTGCACAGCGCGCAGGCGTGCTTGGTCTCTTATCTGCAAGAGGGTGCTAATGAAGTTCTCCTACCTGAGGCATCAGTATCAGAGGGAGGAGTCGAACTGTTGCATGAGTTTGTTCATCCTCATCGTCGCGATAAGCGTAGAGCGGATACGGAAGCCACCCTCGTTGCTGGGGATTTGGATCCTGAGCAGCAACTTTTTGAAGCTAGCTCTGACAGTGATGCTGACGAAGAAAGTGACGAAGAAGACTGGGAGGCCTTGAAGAAGCGTCCTTGGTACAAACGACCTTCGCCATATTGGTACGATTATACATTCTCGCCACAGCCATTTAATCAAAACGACAAACTGATATGGTTTAAAATATTAGGTTGTTGTGCACGACCCCATTTTCATCTATCGCAATGTCTGCATGCGTTGCTCCACGAATTGAGATATACACTCTTCTCGCCTGCAGGCAACACAAACCAGAATACACCGTCGGCGACTGTCCTCATGGCATTGACGTCAACACCAATAATACCGTGCTTCCAACATCGTTTTCTAGACTCCGAGATTCACTTCCGATCAGTGATTACCAATACCCGTTACCAGGATCCAAAACCATTAGTCTCCTTTTTGACGAGCCTGCCCTTGGCACAATCGAAGAGTCGAGTGATAGTAAGAGTAAATGCGCATCAGATCCGGTCGTTCAGGCGGCGGCCGCGAAGATTATAGCTGGTAAGTAGACGCTCTGAATCTGTGTTCAATATCTTGTAAGTTTACTAACTCTATCTTCAATAGTAATGACGACAACTATGGGGATCCTGGGATGCCTCACGACGGCGTTCTGGGGTTCGGTGAGGCTGCAATATGCTTCAAGCGAGACGGGAACTGAAATAATCGGGTTATGTCCTAGCTTTCCGATAAGTACGGCCGGCTACGCGTACTTGGTATCTCTGTCATAGGTCTGCTCTTCAAGTGTGTACGAAGGACAATGTTCTAGCCTTAGATCGCTGACCAAGAAACTCGCATTTACTAACAGCGACGTCGTCTTCATTTCTGTGTTCTTCTTTTCCAAGAAACTTCCAGGAGGCTACTGGTTCCTCCTACTCGGACCGATCATAGAAGGTGTCTTAGGAGGTTCGCCCTCCTGTTCTTGGATTCTAGTCTTCATTTGAGCTTAATCTGAAACAACTACTGTGATAATTTCAGGACTAACAAGCATGATTGCTGCCATACACGCATATATAGCGGATGTGACTTCACCTGGCGATCGATCTCGACAATTCTCCCTAGGCGCTGGTCTGCTCTTTGTAGGAATGGCACTTGGTCCGACTGTCGGCTCCGTCCTTGTACGCGTGACGCACACACCCATGGTGGTATTTTACCTCGCCACAGGTTTGCACGCCTTACTGGCATTGTACGTATGGACTATCGTGCCTGAGAGCCTGCCCAAAAGCGCTCAGAAGGCGAATCGGAAGAGAGCAGAAAGGGCGCGTCTTGAAGAAGCTGAAGCAGAGGTCCAGGCAGCACTAGTACAAGGAGTGCAAGAAAGTTGGAAGGTCATCGGAAGAACGAAAGTACTGTTCTCGTTCTTGAGTCCTTTGAGCATTTTTGCGCCTGTGACACTTGAGAACGCTCCTGCTGGTGCATCTTTCAGTAAGAAGCGGAAGGATTGGAGCTTGACCTTCATCGCGGCGAGCTTTGGATTCTACTCATTTGTAATAGTATGTCCTGCATTTCCCTAGCTGTATTGTTCTGAGGCACACTCTCATTTTCTATGGTTTAGGCTTCGTACCAGTATAAGTTCCAGTACGCTGCTGCCACTTTTGGGTGGACGTCCGAAGAGGTGCGTGTTCGCACTACAGCGGCTGATGGAGTTCAGCTTATTCGAGGGAAACACAGCTTGGCTACTGGCTAAGTCTTGTCGGTGCTTCCAGAGCTATTTACTTGACACTCGCGCTTCCATGTGAGCTATTCCATCGAGTTACGGCACAGAAACGCATTGACACAGGGAAACGTGGATGATACGTCTGTATAGTTATCATCAAATTCTTCAATCGACGCAAGCAACCTATTCCGCTCCCAGTCGAGCATTCTGAGCCACTTGATTTGGGTTCTTCTGAACCTTCATCCTCGACTCTCCGAGATACATCGTCTTCGTCCTTCCCACCAGACCATTCTCAACAGCCCGCTTTACGCAAGCGATCTCGCTCACCCTCGACACCTACTCTAGCGCCACATTCATCGACCTTTGACCTTCATCTTGCGCGGTTCTCCCTCGGATGGGAGGCTATATGCTACGCTCTCATTCCACTCGCTCCAAGCGCAGGCGTTTTCAGCGCGCTTGGGTGCGTTGCTGCCTGGGGTGGCGGATTCGCTCCAGCTGTGCAAGCTCTGCTCTGGAGACGTACATAAAGCGGATTTCCACGAACCTCGGTGACCAGCAGGCTGATGAACAGAGACGTTTGAACGGGAAGGGAAAGACGAAAGAAGGAGAGGCGGAAATGGGGAGGTTATTTGGCGCGTTAAGCGTCGTGCAATCTATGTGGTCAGTGCATACATTCGGTTCAGCCTTCACCTTTCTTTCGGATAATTGCTTTGTAGTTACTTTACTGAGTGCTAACCTTTCCCTCAGCTCACAAATATTCGGCCCGACGCTATTCGGCGTAACGTATGCTGCAACAGTCGGGACGTATCCGACTACGATCTTCTGGCTCTCAACTCTTTGCGTCACCCTCGCGCTCATCTTCATGCTTCTCGTGCACTTACCGCGAGGGAGCAGCGCACGGTGTGCATATACCGGCCATATTTCTCCTGACGATGCTAGTTCCAGCGACGTCGACTTGGAGAATGCACCGACTCTGGAGCGCGAAGCCACGCTTGTGGATGTGAGCGATGGCTTCGATGCAGAGGGTGGGACAGCCCGGAAAAGAAAGTAATGAGGGAGCCAACGTCGGTATGGATGAGCATGCTAGGCCTGCCTATCCCTTCGTGGCCGGGCATATCATCACGTCGAACAACAGCAAGAGAAAACGCCCACCCATTACTTCTCCGATTGGTTATTTTCGCCTGATTCGAAGCTGAATTGTGATCGTTCTCGCCATATGCGTACCCTTTCTCTTCCCGGCATCTTGCTTGTGAGTAATGTAACTTCCTAGAATTGTCCATTCGCACACGTACTCTAGACGGCGAACAGAACAGGCGCAAAAAGCATGTAATCATGTAGATCAGAATACACCATCCTTTGTAGAGCGTAGAGTCAGTAATGAGAGCAATGAAGCGTGTAACGATGCGCAAAGCTCCAGAAGCTTGGTAGTATGAGAGGGGAGGGGGGATTCAGGATAGAGAAAAACAAGTTAGTGTAGAACAACAAGGTGCAATCCAGCAATGGGAGGACGGAGGACTAGGAAATAATAAAAACAACATAGGGGCGATACATCACGAATAACTCAAAGACCAGATCAGTTCAGAACTGGTAAACCTAATAGCAGAGAGGAGCACGAATTATCATACCTCCCCAGCTCCAGCACTGCTGACCGACTCGCGAACCGCGCTCCCAGACCCTCCTCCTCCTCCTCCTCCCATCCACTTCCACGCCACTAGCCCAAACACGAAATTCACCAACCCGAACGCGGCGTTCCCCAGCCCGACGAGCCAGAGGAGCGTCCAGAGCATGCCGACAATGCGGTCGAGCGCGCGTCCGACGTAGCGCTTGAGGACCCAGTGTTTGTCGGGCGTCGGGGCATAGGTTGGCGGGAGAGTTATGGCTGGAATTCCTTTTTCTTTTTGGGGTGTCGATATCGATATCGATGCGGATGTAGATGGGGAGAGAGGAGAGGGGGAAGAAAACAAGTGTGTTGGGACGAGGAGGAGAGCTACGACGGGTTTCTATAGGCATGGTGTTTGTTACTTTCTGGCTTATGATATATGAAAGATGGGGAAAACTGTCTACGTACGTGATCCGAGGTGGTGTATGAGGGTATAGACGTGTATAAGATCGGCTCAATGCTCGATTTCTCTGGTGAGTCCGGAGAATCGAAGTACGACGCGAACATCACACGATCTGTCCATGCAGGCGATCGCTTTTCGCTGGACGGGCAAGAATCGCAAATACGAGCGCAAGCGGTGAGTACGACTGAGGCGATGATGGTTTGGCGAAGGGCGAAAGAGACTCACTTGTATCTATCAACCTCCTGCAGCTTGTACTTATACGTACATTTGAATTGCCAGAAGTCTCCCTCGTGAAGTCCGACAAATACACGACCCTTCTGGCGTTCGACGAACAGCTCGTCGTAATCCTTCAACTTCTCGCGTTCCACGTCGTCCTTTAGCGATTCGATCAGCTGCGCTCCCGTATTCTGTGCTGGCTGCGAAGCATCGCCGTTTGCCACGGGAGTTATAGGACCAGGCGACGAAGAAAGTGTAAGTCTGAAGTTGAGGTCGCCGAGGAAGAAGAGATGTGAGGTGTCGTATATCGTTGTATACCTCTTAGAAGAAGCGGAAAGGGAAGGGAAGAGGAGCGTCCCAACAATATGCTTGTAGTCCAATATACGCTGTTCCAGGTTTCCGGAGTGCGCTGTAAGGTGGGCGTTCACGAACCTGATCACATCCTCAACTCAGCTTTACACTCGGAACAAACGTTTTCAAAAGGAAACACCAACGTGAACGTCTCTCCCGCATCCTCCTCATAATTGCCTCTCACTCTGAACCTCACCCCAATAGCACCCTTATTCCCCATCCACGCCGGTCCGCAGCCGGTCCATTGAGTCTGTACATCGCACACCTTGCTCCCGAGCACCTCGTCACGGACATACACGAGCAGCGCCACACCGACGTTAACGGTCTTCGCGACGAGCATATAGCTCTCCCTGTTCGGCGCGTGCTCCTCGATCTGCGACCGGATGAGAGCGTCTCGCGAGTCGATCACCTTGCGGGATATACCAGATACTATCTCAGTTTCATAGCGTTTTCACGAGACGCGAAATTCATAACAAATAACGAATCAAAACAAAACATCTTGAGCAATTGTCGTATATTTAAAGAAAGGCAGTGACTCACGTCCGAGGTGAAGAGGCAACAGCTCCTGAAACCCAACTGCAACAATGTCCGGTACCTGCTTCCCCCTCGCAAGGAAGTTCGCCACCTTCAGCGTGGGTGCGAGCCAATCAACAAGGTCTTGCGGTAGTCCGGCATTGCCCTGTAGATTCGTATTGTACGTCGCAATCTGGACGAGCAGCTTTTTGTCCTCCGGATGTGTCTCTTCTGGAGCAGTCATCGTCGGCACTAGTACTACCAGAGGGCACAGTGAAGTGTGAAAGAACGAGTCGCCTTGATGAAGGTGAAGAGAAAGCTAGGTTAAGTGCCAGGTGCTATTCGCATGTATCAATTGATTGAATCGGGTACACCGAACGAGACCAAGACAGCAAATCAAAAGAAATCAATATTCACAGGCATTCATCTTGGTTGGAGTCTGACTTGGAGAATCAAATCAATGCAGAGCAGAATGGTCACGAGCCGATACGCGTCGCGGTCACGTTTGCAGTCGGAGTTTGGATTTTACGTAAACGCGGTTTCTTTGGCAGCAAGGATACTACAAGTACAAAGCTTACTATCGAACTCACTGGCCACAGCATATACGATGCTACGTTTTAAAAAAATCATTCGGAATAATTGAAAGCGAAATCGTTGTTGCAGAGGAAAAGGAAATGCTGAAAGAAGTCGAAGAAGAAATAAACATGCATATGTGAAACTCATAGACTAGACTCTCTCGCTTCCAGTCACTATTTTTCGTTCGGGTGAGCCACTTATTCTCCACCCTCGACCTTAGATGTGTTGCTTGATGAGTGACTTCAACCCGTCCATCGAAATAGCTAGATAGAAAAAGACCACTTTTAGTATTAGTCCTTACGGGGACAATGTGAAACGCACATTTCGGTCTCTCAATTGGCAAACCAAGCGCACGATCCCAAACATACTGCGTCAATGCTCCGAGGGCTGTTTCAATCGCAAATAAATATTAGACACGGATGACTCGATAGTGCACAAAAACTCAATAGCGTACCGCGAGAAACGCCGAAAATGACTGTGTAGTACTTGAACTCGCGTAGGCCATAGTGATAAAGCAAGCATCCAGACCCAGCGTCCACATTCGGATACGGGTTCTTCGTCTTACCATGTTCCTTCAGTACCTCGGGTGCGACCTCGGACGTCTACAAAGCACACACATCATTGACATCAAGCTCAACCTGCCAAAGTTAAAGCAACTAACCAATTTAACAAGCTTGATCGTCGGGCTCTCTAGCAGCTCCGGGCGGGCATCGCAGAACTGCAAGAGCGCCGTGAACCGTGGGTCCGTCGCACGGAGCACACCATGTCCGTATCCAGGCACAACTTGTCCACTCTTCAGCGTCTTCCAGAGATACTCCCGGATGATCTCGGGCGTGATGTTGTCCTCCCCTACTTCGTTCAGCATCATGAGTTGCCAGCGGAGGACTTCCTGATTCGCCAAGCTGTAAGGTAGAGAAAAGTCGGCTTTAATTCCCGGGTAGATGGGGTAAAGACATACCCGTGGAGAGGACCGGCAAGACCCAGCAAGGAAGCGGAGTATGCAAGATACGGATCGGACAAAGCCGAGCCGACGAGGTCTAGTAGTAAATCATCACATTAGTATTCGTCGGGCTCATCGGAAATGATAACAGGACTTACGTGCAGTGTGGGCAGAGACGTTTCCGCCCTCATGGTCTCCGTGAATCGCGATGTACAAGCGCAAATACTCCTTCAAGTCTTCACTGCCACCGAAGCCAAGCATATTCGTATAGTTGCCTAAGAGAGAGAGAAAAAATCAGAACTCTTACCGTCATAGTTACAGTTGAGCTATTTTACTAACCGACAAGGTCCAAGTCCTTGTTCACGGGAGGCACCGGCTCACGATTCTTGTACACGTTCTTGTAAACACGGGCAGCAAGAGTAGGAAGACGCGCAATAAGCGCCAGCGAGTCTTCAAGTGCAGGCTTCCAATAGTCCAGCTTCTTCATTCCTCCTTCGTACGCCTTCGCGAACTGCGAAGTCGAATTGAGCGCAGCAACTCCCATAGAGAGTTGGGTCATTGGGTGAAGTGTCGACGGGAAACTAGAAACACCTAAATAAGTTTTAAGAGGTGCAAATGCGAGTGTAGGGCGTACGAATCGACGAGCTTGACGATCTCCTCAGGCAGCTCTCCCTTGTCGGCCAACTCCTGCGACAGTTCGCGCGTCTGCTCGGGAGTGGGGACTCTACCCGTCAAGAGCAGCCAGAGCATACTCTCGGGTATGATCTCCCGCCCACCCGGAGCAGGCGGGAGCACCTTCTGCGTTTCTGGGATCGACATCCCGTGGAAGTGGATGCCCTAGATATAGAATGCCCACGCATTGAATGTAGCGAATAGTGCATAGCGGAAAATTGGATGTTTTTTCGGTGAATACGTCCGATGAGATGTGAGAACGATGCGGATGTAATATTTGATTACTGAATTCAAACGGACCTCGTTCGGATCAAGAACGGACGCTTCCCAGAGGAGGACGTTGAGTGTCCTCATCCCCCCGATGATATTCTCGACCTTGATATTCCCCACAACGGCGTGGCCGTGTTCTTTTCTCTGTCGCCACGGCGATCATAACAAGCAATGAGGTGAGGCGTTGATAAGAGGTGAAGAGACACGTACGAGCTTCACGAGCTCATGCTGCTTTGCTGGGATGACCTCCGCAAGGGTCTCGCGCAGACACTACAGAACGAAGGGACAGACGCGTTGTTAGTTCCAAGAACCAGCTATATATGAATGTCGTGCACCACCGATGACTTGAAACGCCTCTGGGCATGATGCACCGAACGTGCCACACACTTCACAGCTGTATTTCCCCTGAACAGCATCTCCGAACGAGGTGAAAACGAGAGAGCAAAGTGAGAAGGATAATCTGAAGAAGAAGGAGGGCAGATCTGGAGGCCCTGGATGAGTGGACTGGGGCTATATAAATGCGGCGGAGCTTGAGAGGAGGGAGAGACTGGAACCCGTGCCCCGCTTCTTGGCAAATCAAAATCAATATCCGTCCGTACCCCGCATTTCATGTGACTACAGTCACCGATTGGCGAGAGACAAATTCATCCAACGACATCGCAGCTTCTTCAGCTCCTACCCGACTATCTCCGATCACGCTTGCCACTGGTCACCATACGTCGGGTGGAACCTCTTCCCAAGAACCATTCCTATAGGCTACAGGATACATACAGGCAAATACCACTTGAACACCTCGCACTCTTCATTTCTCACCACAAAAAAAATATGGTGGGTGCTTAATGCATCAATTGATACATGTGTAAACTTTCAAAGGAAATGAGCAAGTTTTTGGGGCTGTAAAAATCAAATAGTCACACCTGGGGCAAAACCCTTTTTCCGAGCCTCAAAAACTTGATCCGGAACTGGAATCCAGCCAATCAGAGGCGAGCTTTCCAATTCTGTTTCCTATTTAAGTGGCTCAGAAACAGAATTCTGCCCGCTGTGTCAATAATTATTGGTGTAGTTGGTAGACCTAAGGCTAAACACAGTGTTCTCAAGCAATATTTTTACATTTGATTGTACTCTGTCCAATAATATAGTATTGCCCTGTCTTCACTCAAGTTTTCATGGGAAGGCATGTACACAATAAATTAATACAAGATGGACAAGCAAAAAGTGTGACAGGTGGATAAAGGATTCATTTACATAATGAGATCGGTATTTGTCACATGATTAGGTGAGAATAGACGCGTAATATCACATGGTATTTATTTTGTTCAGAGGAGTGGTTTCTTTGACATTCTCTCTACTTTTTCATCTGTTCATATTTATTTTTTGCTTACATTTTTCATCTCGGGAAAAATTAGGCATATAGATGACATGTAAGACTATCATTCTATATATTAAGATTGAGGGAAAGATGTGCACCGTAAGCTGTGCAAGTATTTTGTATTGGGTGTTCAAACGACCGGTATCTGCCTGTATACCAATCAATAAAAGCCTCTTCAGTTTGCTCTGTCATCTATACCCCTCCTTCTGCCTGTATCACAATCCGATCAATCTCAGCTCGTATCTCAGCAAGGTTCGCCTTCAGAGTACGCGCATCCTCGAACTTGCGATGCGTGGTTGCTTCTTCGACAAACGACTCCAGTAAAGCCTCTTGCTCGAGTAACGGCTGCAAAACGCGCGCAAGCTCGGAATCGGGATCGATGACTTGAGACGGAGCACTATCGGTTCCTAAAGCATCTCCGTTGACATTCGTCGACGACCGTTTCTTCAGTTTCGGAAGGGACTACCAGAAATCATCAGTAACTTATCGCCAAGAGATCTGAGTAAGCGCTACCTGGAGTGGGAACATGTTCTTCTGCAAAAACATATTCGCCCTGGCTACTATCGCAGCTTGTACACGATCCTGCGAGCTCCCGGGACCACCAGGACACGGAATCTTGCGTATTCGCTTTGCGATCGCATCGTAATCCGCAAAACATTCTAGCAGATGCTTTCGCGCTGCTGAGGCTTCTTTTGTCGGCGCTTCGTCTGGATTGTTGCTAAAAGGAAAAAATAATGAGTACACTGAGCGACTCGGCTTGGAAGAGACGCACGATAAACTGAGCATGAGCTCTTGGAATTGTGGAAGAGTCTCTTCAATCTCGGACTCGAGAGAAATGAGCGCCTTAAAGTCATTCAGCTATAATCTAACAATTCAGGCTCCGATAAACCTCTTACCTCGTAAAGTCTGACCATAGCAGGAACACGTTTGGCCTCTTGCCGATATTGCTGCCGTCTTATGCGTATTCCACTCTTTCAATACCTATCCGAGACAGTTGTAAAGAGCACTCACAGCATCACGGGTTTGCACTCCCTACAAATCCTCACACCCTTCAAGAACTTCTCCTCATTCTGACCGACGCTGCCTCCACTCTTGCCAACTTTCGAGTCTACTCTCGCACGAGGCCTAACACCATAATCTACGCCCTCTGTCACTTCCTCTATTCTCCCCGTCTTCGGGTCAGAGACAAAGAGGAGAGAACAAGGAACAGGTCGTTGAGGATTCTTTACGGGTAAGGAACAGATTATACGCCCGCAGAGCCGACAGTGGTGTTTTCGGTTCGTTAATGGGTGGAAAGAGGCACTGGAAGAGAAAATATATGAGCGTGGTTATTACATATGGAGAAGTTGGGACTGACGAGCAATGAGGACATGCAGAAGCCTCCGCATCGTCTTGCCAGGGTGTTATTCGTTGCTCAGCAGCTACAGTAGATTTCAGCGATAGAACTTCAAGGAAGTGATAGAGACAAGGTGTAAATACGCACATCGAATATCACCTTTGCCGCCATTCGCAGCTGCAGCTCGACTCTCCAAAACACTTCTCCAGAGTTCAGTTGCGCTCTTCCCCTTGAGGTCCCCCAGGTCCTCAAAGAAGGACGAAGCGCGTCGAGCAAGCCCAGGCGCCATCACTCCGGAACCATTGCTCGATTTCTCCCTCCCTTTCATAACCGCATCTTCCTCTCCCGATTTAGGCGGGGAGAAATGCAGATCTACTAGTTTTTCAAACCGCCTTTCTAATCTTGTTAGTTCGATCCGTCCCCTATCCCTCGCACGCTTCCGGAGTGCAAGGAATTCATCTGTCAGAGGACGATAGACGCCTTTGGGCTGGAAGCCCGGTCTGTAGACGGCTTTGTACGTACCTGTGGACGTAGGCGTCGAAGGGATGGAAGTGGTAGAGGAAGTAGAAAAGGAGGGTGTGTTGTGCGGCATGAGGGATGGAGACTGGACCCGGGATGAAGTCGCTGAGATCGACTGAGATGCAGCTGAAGAAGCAGGGCCAGGACCAGGGCCCGGGGATGGAGAAAGGGAAGGCGAAATCGGCTTGGGAGGAGGGGCCGGAGGAGGTGGGAGTGAACTCGTCCGTTGTGGAGGATTTAGCCTCGGTTGAGGGGATATAGAAGGCGGTATCATCACAGACGTACTGCGGTGATGAATATTATTGTTCACATCACGGATAATAGGGTTTAATAAAGTAGAGTGAGCAGTTTCAGGACTCAGGTCTGAATGTATGGAAGCTGGCGATCGCAAGGCCGTTTGTAAAGGCGATGGCTGATCTCCCAATAGACGGGCATTTGAAAGAGGAGAAAGTCCAGAAGTAGACGCTGCGCGATTGTGAGAATGAGCCTGGGTACTAGTGGGACGTAAGGGACTTGAAGTGCGAGGCGTAGAGCTAGAGCTTGCGTTTGGAGGACGAAGAGGAACATAGCGAAACGTTGAAGTCCTGCGATTTCTGAAAGTCGATTTTGCAGAAATCGGAGAAGTCGGTGAGGTTGGCGGACCGTCGTCGCTGCTAACAGCAGGAGCCTTTCCGGCAGACTTCTCCGATAGTTTGACCATTGTACTTGCTTTTCCGTTGACTCCAGACGACGGAGACATCGGCCGAGCATGAGTAGCTATGGGCGCTGATTGAACGCTCGCCGGACTAGAAGGTTCAGTATTTGCATCACTCGTCGACTCCAAGGGCTCGCCGTTCAGCCGGATTCCGGTCACTGAGCTGACCGTGTCCGTAGGGCTCGCCCGCTCGGAGCTTGCCTTCATGTCCATATCTTTCCCAGCTGACTGTTCGGGCACGATCACCACAGATACCGGTCTTGAACTCGGACCCGAGCTTGACTTGGCAAAAGGATATGGTGTCTCTGGATCATTCGCCGCGGACGGCGCCACGTCGTTCCTCAGCGCGCTCACGACCTTCGCATTACTCTCTATATTCGCCCTTGTCGCAGAGTCGAAGGAAGATGACGAAACATGTCTCGTCTGGTTATGTAGATCGGTGATGCCGTTTGGCAACGCTTCAGCAGGAGGCGTCGGGTTAGATAGAACACGGGAATGACGCTTTGGCTAACATACAAATTGATTGATATGTATAATTTTAATCTGTGAATATACTGACCTTGTAGGCTTGATAGGGAACGTAAGGCGTCGGGGAGGTCGTGCTCATCGTAGCTCACAGGGTGCGAGCAAGAGCTTGAGTCCGACGACTTGTTGTCTGTGAGAGCTCAGTGCTGCGATCTGTGATTTTCCATCTTTAGAAGTTACGATCTACAGAAGCGTGGATCTCCCTGAAAAGCACTTGCGCCGATCAATTACAATACAATTTTATTCAACTCGTTGAATCGAGTCCAAACTTTCATTCGTTTCTAGTTTTGAAGCTACCGATCCATTCATAGTATTGTATCTCACCAATGGTGGAATGTCTGGCATCGGAAAGTAATCCTGCATGACTATTAATTAACATTTCCACACAGGTATCACTCGGCTATTCCCTCGACTACTGTGATGACTTTTATTGTGTGCATAATGTAAATATTTCCATCATTGGGACACAAGACAGATCGAAAACTCAGGTCCTACTTTAATGCCTTGCATGTAGAACAACCGGTAGCTTTCCTACTTTCATGACAAAGAACTCCTGTAAATCTTCCTCCCATTTGTGTGGGTCGTATCCCTCAGCGAACTCCATGTCGAACCTCTGGACTATCGTCGCAACGACCATGCGTATCTCCATCAAAGCCAGACTCTTTCCAACGCAATTTGCCCGGCCAGCGGAGAACGGGATGAATGCGGCTACGTTGGTGGTAAATTTCTTGTTATCCAAGTCGAGCCAGCGTTCAGGAATGAAGGAGTCCGGAGACGGCGAGAAATAGCGCTCATCTCTGTGATGCAGATATGGCGGGAGATAAAGAATTGTGCTCTCTGGAACAAGTCTAGAACCGTATGAGAGATGCAGCGAAGACAGATGCGATAAACGACATACCTTCCAGCGACTATTACTCCACCGGACCCTTCCAAGGGACATCGTTGCAAAGAAGTGGCTACGGGGGGTTGAAGGCGGAGCGCCTCGTTACTAAGGGGAGGATACTATTGAGTCGGTGTCTTCTCTGACATGCTGCACGGAAATACTTGCATGACGGCGTTCAAGTAAGGCATTCGGGCCAGTTTAACAGCATCGAATGGCTCCCTCTCTTCAACAGGAAATTCTGATTCAACCTCTCTCCGTAGCCGCATGCAAACAGACGGGTTAGAGAGTAGATAAAAGAAGACGGCGGCCAGTACGGTAGAAGTAGTGTCTGCACCAGCTCCAATTGCCGTGAGAACGTCATTCATGCCTTGATCCGTCGGGACTTCGATCTTCTCTAGCCCTTCTTCATTTGTCTAAAGTCCGCGAATGATGAATGGTCGAAAAAAAAAGGTATAGAGAACTTACTATGTAATGGAATAGATCTCTTGTCGCCGTTCCTTGGCTTCTTCGCAGTTTGTAACGCTGAAACGCAAACTCTTGGAACTTCCGCATTCCTTCCGGAACTGCCGCCAACTTGTGGATCAAGCCTATTATCCATGGCGTATGCTGAAGGACGCCTACGACTCTAAGGTCCTTATAGGTTAGTTTATATGCTTCTTCATGCAAGGGGAAAGAATCGCACTCTACGAAGTCACCAAGCAATGCTCGCGTTCCACCTTCATCACCCTTGCGCATGAGCGAGAAACCTCCACTTAAACTATAATATACATATCTCATGAGAATATTAATCAGATACTTTGACCGGTATATACATACACCATGTCCCCCATAACATCATATCTGTCCATCCTGTAAGCAAATACAAGTAATGCCCTTATGCAACCACTTTTACTCACGCAAAATTGGACATCCATAGGGCAAGGTCCAGTGAAGTTTCTCTGCCTCCGGACTTAGGAAAAGTACGTTTCCCAAGTTCGTCCACTAGCTCAAGAACTCGATTCTCCACGGCCGGTTGAAGCTCCTTCAGAGCACTTGTCGTAAATCCATGATTCCACAGCTTACGGCGCTGATCGTGTACATCAACGTCTCGCGCGGCAGGGAGGCTCGGTATCGTTCCGGGTATACCGTGCGCAATCCATACTAAAGCCGAATGGGTAGGCACTGAATAAGATACGGACCCAAATGAACTTTCATCGTCATGCATCACTTACGCGGGCCTTTTCTCAACCCGATTATTGGTGGAATAGATTCGACATCGACTATAGACAATTCATTTGGACCTGAACGGAATAGTTAACTAGTATTCTTTGGCGTTGTCAGAAATGATACTCTTACCAATACGCACAACAAACCCATACTTGTCGTGTAGTCTCGTGAAGAGCACATATTGCTTCCCGGTTGACGCATGATACATCCAGAAAAGTTTTGAGATTTTCAGGTATAAGGGTCCAGGATACATTGCAAGGGGATGCATCGGTGAAATGCGATAAAGGATAACTGACACCGCTAGAGAGACATAGAAAAGTACGTATGCCAAAAGGGCCGCAACGACGATCGACTCCATGCAGGGCACTAGAAGATAATAAGGCAAAGCGGGAACTCCTGCGAGCAATAAGAAAGTAGCAATCAAGTTTGCAGGTTCAACTTCATATTTGTTGTAAATTTTGTGCACGACCTGTAAGTCGCTATAATGAAAACTTGTTGCGCCAGAAATACATATCATATGCTTACCAGAGCACAAAATACATCGAAGAGGAGGGATTCTTTGAGCGACAGAGTGGGTATGTGCGCCATAGCCCCTATTATCAGAGGGCGACAAGAAGTAGGAGTCGTCGACTTGAGTGTAACCGAGTAAGACATGCGAGTGTCCTTATTTCCGTCCAAGTCCACCCGGCAGTATCGAGACACAAGAAGCTAATACGTATTCAGTAGCCATCCTGGTCGTATGGTTTCATTCATCAGCTGAATCGTAGGCTCTTCCTGCGTGAGAAAGGAACTTACCTGCTCAACAGCTGACTTTCTATGCGTTCTTCCATGAAGATATATCATGCCGAAGGAAAACGCCGCTGCAATGTCATTGTGAACTTCTCTACAAAGCGCAGAGTCGGAACGTATCATACCATTTACGGTCAACGGTCATTCGAAAGCACCGAACGACGGAGCTTGCTTTTTCTTTGAACCAAACGGGGAGTAAGTTCTCAGTATCTACGCCGAAAGGCGTGCCAAAATCACCGATGCGACACTTCTACATAAGGCGAGAATCATGGTAAAAGAAAACTCAGCTAAATTGTTGATGATCGTCTTCTGTGAGGCGGAGTTCAAATCATTTGCGTAAGCTAATTAGCATTACATAACATCTGAACCACGCTTCGAGTAATTGGGACAAAATTCAAAACTGCTTAAGTACACCATTTTATTTTATTTTTTTTCATTTCTAGTCATCAACGTTACATTAATATTTGTCTTAGGGAGCACATAGTCTTTGATAACGAAACATCGGATCATAAACACGAATGACTGCGGCACTTCTGTCAGGTCCTTTCATCATTTGCATAAATAGTACCGTCATGTTTTCTTCCTATGGAGAAGAAGGTGGATCAACAGTACACGTCCTACTTTAACTCCTTGCGTGTAGAGCAACAGGTAGTTTTCCCACTTTCATGACAAAGAAATCCTGTAAGTCTTCCTCCCATTTGACTGGATCATATTGTTCAGCGAACTTCATGTCGAACCTCTGGACTATCGTCGCAACGACCATACGCATCTCCATCAAAGCCAAATTCTTTCCGGCACAGTTTGCCCGCCCAGCAGCGAACGGGATGAATGCGGATAGGTTGGTAGTAAACTTTTCGCCTTTCGATTCAAGCCAGCGTTCTGGGATGAACGAGTTCGGGATGGCGAAAAGTAGCGCTCATCTCTGTGCAAGGGATACGGCGGGACATATAGGCTTGTGCTCTCTGGGAAAGTCTAGAATAGTATGAGAGTTGCGCAGCGAAGGCGGATACGACAAAAGACAGACCTTCCCGCGACCATTATTCCGCCACTTCCTTCCAACGGACATCGTTGCAAAGAAGTGGCTACGGGGGGTTGAAGGCGGAGCGCCTCGTTACTAAAATGGAAAAGTTATTCAATTGGCGTCTGACAGGTCAGCGGAGGGGAAAAAAAACTTACATGACTGCATTCAAGTAAGGCATTCTGGCGAGTTTAAGGGTATCGAATGGTTCCCCCTCTTGAACGGGAAATTCGAAATCCACTTCTTTCCGTAACCGCGTGAAAACTGCCTGGTTAGATAGAAGATAGAAGAAAATAGCGGCTAACACTGTAGAAGTAGTGTCTGCGCCAGCACCAATTGCCGTGAGAATGTCGTTCAAGCCTTGGTCTCTTGGGACCTCGATCTCCTCTAACCCTTCTTCATTCATCTAGAGGCTCGTAAGTGGGTGACAGACAGTAGTGAATCAACAGTGATATACTTACAATGTAATAGAACAGATCTCTCTTCGTCGCTCCTTGGCTTTTACGCGTGTCATAATGGTGAGAGGCGAACTCTCGGTACTTTCGCAATCCTTCCGGGACCGCCGTCAGCCTTTGCATCAGACCTGCTATCCACGGTATATGCTGGATCGTTCCTATGATCCTGAATGATCCCAGCGGGTTACCCTGTATGTTTCACTATCTATTGCTACGATTAATGACGCACTCCACATAGTCTTGAAGCAACGCTCGCGTTCCACCTTCGTCACCCTTACGCATGAGCGAGAAGCCACCGCTAAAACTACGAGACAATCCTGAATATATGTCAGACAGGGGCTTGGAGATGCATACGTACACCATGTCTCCCATAACATCATATCTATTTGTCCCGTAAGTAATCGAAGTCGATACTTAAGTACGATCATTCCTACTTACGTGAAATTAGACATCCACAGCGCAAGGTCCAGTGAGATTTCTCTCTCTCCGGGCTTAGAAGTCCGCTTCTCGAGTTCTTTCGAAAGGTCAAGAACTCGATTCTCCACCGTTGGTTGAAGTTTCTTCAGAGCAGCTGTCGTGAATCCATGATTCCAAAGCTTACGGCGTTCGCGGTGCAGCTCAACATCGCGCATCCCAACGATAGCCGGAATCGTCCCGGGCATGTTATGTGCGTCCCATACTAGAAATTGGACGGAGCTGAATATGAGAGAATTACCAATGAGAGTCTTTCTGTCTGGTTCACGCACACGGGCCTTTTCTCAAACTCATTATTGTCGGAATAGATTCCGCGTCGACTATAGACAGTTCGTTCGGACCTAAAGGTGCTTCAGCCGTTTGTCCTGGGGCATAGAAGAGATTATCACCTCACCAATACGCACTACAGGTCCATACTTCTCGTGCAAACTCTTGAAGACTCTATATTGCTTTCCAGTCGACGCATGATATGTCCATACAAATTTTGAGATCTTCAAGGAGAATGGCCCAGGATGCTTTGCGAGTGGGTGTATCGGTGAGATACGGTAAAGGACGATCGACGATGCGAGAAGGAATAGAAAAGCAGGTATGAAAAAGGTACAGCCAGAGCAACAGATCCCGCGTGGGGAACCAGAAAGAAGCAAGGCAAGGCAGGTACCACTATGAGCAAGAACAGAGTCGCAGGAAAGTTTGCAGGTTCAATCTCGTATTTGTTGTAAACTTTATGCACAATCTGTAAACCGCCATGATCAACAGTCCTTGCGTCAGCAAAACATATTACCTACCAGAGCACAGAACAAATCGAGTAGAAGAGATTTCTTGAGGGAAAGAGTATAGATATGTGCCATTTTCCGAACTGGGAGAGATTGAGTGCAGGACAAAGAGGCAAGGGAATACACAGTTATCCGGGTCAAATCACATAATTCGTCGTTAAAAAGGCCGAAAGAAAGTTTACCCACTTAGCAGGTGACCTTTACCACATATGATGGGCGCTGCGCCCGACTTTCAAATCTTGTGGAAATTCCGTAAAGGTATCATTGTGAGCTCCCTCTTTACGACATGCCGAATCCAGGTGCAACCGTTTTTTATGTCCCAATGATTATCAAGCATTGGCGCATCCACCGAACGACGGAGATTCACACTGCGTTTCCTTTGAAAACGAGATCTTTGCGGCTACTCCAAAAGGGCGCCTGAAGGCAGTGATGCAACGCTTCTTCGCACATTGGAAACGTGGTAGAGAAGAAAAACAAAATGTAGGTTCGTTCACTGTATTGGCTGGGACATTGGAAAATTGAACGGTGTATCGTTAGAATAACGTCTGACAGGCAACTCCTTTCGGTAAGTAAAGTTGTGCTGATACGGTTATATTCCGACACTGGGGCCAACGATTGCCTGGTCCCGAAAGGAATGCAATGCAAAGAGCTAGATGAGTTTCCAACATTAGACAACTTCTGCGTCGATAAAGAGAAGAAATTACGCAGCTCATCATTCCACAGATTGATTGGGTTGATTAATATTAGAACAATTGACTTTGACTTTGAGATGATCCTATAGTATCGCGAGAATGGAGGGAGCACCACAAACGACTTTTGAAGATGAAACGAATATAGCCTAATCCGCGTAAGAGGCTGAAGACAATGCCTTGGGGGTCCCATATAGCTTTCTGTCACTGCACGAGCAGTGTCCGAGGGGGACTACATGAGATGGTAAGAGCCGCTGGCGCGCGCAACTAGTTGGTTGAAATGCTCAATGATTACATAAGTAAGAAGATCACAGTAAGTGAATTACATAACATTTGAAACCATTACTACAGGTGGGTACAAAAAGTCTTTGGCCCCCCTGTTTTAGGAAGGAGGATTTGCATGCCATGTATGGTACTGTAAGCGTCGGATACAACCTCGCCAACTTGCTCAATGTCGGCAAAGATGAGGGGATCTCGCTTCATGTATGTTCGTATCCCGAGAAGGCATGCAAATCACCTTCCCAAAACAGGGGGGCCAAAGACTTTTTGTACCCACCTGTAGAATTACACTTGGTCAGCATAATACCACGACCACGACATTCATTCATTCTGCTGTGCCTAAGCACAGTCATTCATTCTATTATCATCGGCCACAAAGTAGACTTATTGGCCTGAGACTAATCAAGGGATCTCTGTCAATATTGACTCTCCCTCCAGGATGCTGCTAACGGCTCCGGGTTCTGGAAACGAAAAAAAAAGCTATGTGCTCAGTGCGCCTATGTCCCTATACTTTTCTTTCATTTCTAGTCTCAGCGGCATATAAATCGACTCTCGGGTAGCAGCATTTTATTCCTGAAGTCGAAATATCGGATTGTGAACGCGATGGACTGGAGCACAGGTCCTACTTTAACGCCTTGCATGTAGAACAACAGGCAATTTTCCCACTTTCATGACAAAGAAATCCTGTAAGTCTTCCTCCCATTTGACTGGGTCATATCCTTCAGCGAACTTCATGTCAAACCTCTGGACTATCGTCGCAACGACCATGCGCATCTCCATCAAAGCCAAATTCTTTCCGACGCAATTTGCCCGCCCAGTGGCGAACGGGATGAATGCGGACAGGTTGGTAGTAAACTTTTCGCCTTTCGATTCAAGCCAGCGGTCTGGGATGAACGAGTTCGGGGATGGCGAAAAGTAGTGCTCATCTCTGTGCAAGGGATACGGTGGCACATTTAGGCTTGTGTTCTTCGGAACAAGTCTAGAATAGTATAAGAGTTAGCGAAGGCGTATACAACAAGGGACAGACCTTCCCGCGACCATGAATCCACCACTCTCTTCCAACGGACATCGTTGCACAGAAGTGGGTACAGCCGGTTGAAGGCGGAGCGCCTCGTTGCTGAAGGGGAAAAATTATTCAATTGCCTCCTCTGACAGGTCAGGTGAAGAAATAGACCTACATGACTGCATTCAAGTAAGGCATTCTGGCGAGTTTAAGAGTATTGAAAGGCTCTCCCTCTTTAACGGGAAACTCATTATCCACCTCTGTCCGTAAACGCATGAAATCATCCGGGTTAGAAAGAAGATAAAGAAGACAGCGGCCAGAACGGTGAAAGTAGTATCTGCGCCACCGAAAATTGCAGCGAGAATATCATTCATGCCTTGATTCATCGTGACTTCGATCTCCTCTAGCCCTTCTTCATTCGTCTAAATTCCACTAATGATGAACAGTTGAAAGGAAAAGGTATAGAGAACTTACTATGTAATGGAATAGATCTCTCTTCGTCGCCTCTTGACTTTTTCGCATTTCATATTGGTGAAAGCAGAACTCTTGGAATTTCCGCATTCCTTCTGGGACCGCCGACAGCTTATAGATCAAGCCTACTGTCCATGTTATGTGCTGCAGGATTCCTATTGCCCTGAAGTCGCGATGCGTCAGTCTTTACCCTCGGCCGTATGTGGGAGAAAATTATGCACTCTGTGAAGCCCTCGAGCAACGCCCGCGTTCCACCTTCATCGCCGTTCTTCATGAGTGAGAAACCCCCATTTAACCTATAATACACTCTTATGAGAATATCGGTCAGGAACTCTGAGAGGCGTATACATACACCATGTCCCCCATAACATCATATCTGTCCGTCTTGTGAACGACCAAATTTGATACATATATATGACCATTGGGACTCACGTAAAGTTAGACATCCAGAGGGCAAGATCCAATGAGTTTTCTTTCTCCTCGGACTTGGGAGAAGTGCGCTTGCCGAGTTCTTCCGCAAGCTCAAGTACTCGATTCTCCACCGTTGGTTGAAGATCCTTTAGAGCAGCTGTCGTGAATCCATGGTTCCACAGCTTGCGGCGTTCTTCATGCTGATCAATATCTCGCAAGGCGACAATGCTTGGTACAGTCCCAGGTCTGACGTGCGCGATCCATCCTAAAGCCGAATTGACAGTCACTGATTGGACCAATTGAACCTTCATTACCAAGCATCACTTACGCGGGCCTTTTCTCAATCCGATTACAGATGGAATAGTTTCGACGTCGATTATAGACAGTTCATTGGGCCCTGAACGGACGAATCATCAGGCAGCTCTTCTTACGATATCAAGAATGAGGTCCTCACCGACACGCACAACCGTCCCATACTTATCGTGCAACTTCTTAAACAATATATGTTGTTTCCCCGTTGATGCACGGTACGCCCAGAACAGTTTTGAGATTTTCAGTGATAAAGGTCCAGGAAACGTCGCGAGAGGATGCATAGGTGAAATACGATAGAGGACAATCGAGACCGCGAGAGAGATGTAGAAAAGCATGTATGCTAGAAGAGCTGAAACGCCAATAGACCACATGTGGGGCACTAGAAAATAGGAAGGGAAAGCCGGAATTCCTACGAGCAAGAGCGAGGTGGCGATCAAGTTCGCGGGTTCAACTTCATATTTGTTGTAGATTTTGTGCACGGCCTGTTAGTCACTATGAGATCTGTTTGCGCCAGGAACATATGTGGATCGTATGCTTACCAGCGCACAAAAGACATCAAAGATAAGTGATTCTTTGAACGACAGAGTAGGAATGTGCATCACAGTTAGTGCTGGTAGAGTGCGAAGGGAGAGGGTCGACGCATGCGACGGTTTGTATTTGAGTTTGCCTTTTTATAAGTGCTTCCGACAACACTGATGCTGATACCGTGTCAACATGTTGTTGGGGCGATTTGATTATTTGCAAGCAAGATGGCTGCGTGACAAGCGGATCAGAATATTATTGTAATGACTGGATTACGCGTGATGTGGAAATGCCGTTCGAGCGCATTCCACTTTACGTGGCGCCGAGTTCGAACGCTTCCATTGTTTATTTACGGTCAGCAGTCAACGAGCGCACCGAACAATGGAGATGCTATGCTTAAAGTGAAGAACAAAAGTGAAGAACACGTTGAGGAAACGATCTTTCGAAGATCGTCTGAGAAAAACATGAAGCGGAGTTCAAAGTTACACTTGATCATGCCTGACAATTTATGGAAGCTCGATGTAGAAATCTTGTAGGTCTTCCTCCCGTTTACACGGATCGTACCCGGAAGCAAATTTCATCTCAAATCTCTGGACGATTGTCGCAATGGCCATGCGCATCTCTAACAAAGCTAAGTTCTTTCCGACGCAGTTCGCCGGCCCCGTTGAGAAAGGGATATACGCAGCGGTGTTGGTGGTATACTTCACCCTATTCACATCTAGCCAGCGATCAGGAATAAATGAGTCGGGGAATGGTGAGAAGTAACGCGAGTCCTGTGAAGAATGTACGGTGGAACATATAGTACAGCGCTCTCCGGAACGAACTTTGGACCGAAAGATCAGGGGGAACATCGAGGAACAGAAATTACGATACACGAACCTTCCCGCAACCATCTTTCCGCCACTTCCTTCCAACGGACATCGCTGTAACGATGTTGGCACAGCCGGCTGAAGGCGAAAGGTTTCATTTCTTTTCAGAACCTTTCTTTCCTAGTTAAGGTAACAAGATAAGACTTACATAACAGCGTTCAAGTAAGGCAGGCTGGCGAGTTTATGTAACAGCATCAAACAGCTCTCCCTCCCCAATTAAAATCACGAATCAAGTCCTTTCCAGAGTCGGTAGAAGACCGAGGGATTTGAGAGAAGATAAAAAAAGAGGCCATCCAGTGCGGTGGAAGTAGTGTCTGCACCAGCACCAATGGCAACTAGAACATCGTTTATGCCTTGATCCCTTGGGACTTCCATTCGTCTAGAGACACGTGAACGATCAGGGAAACCAACAAAAACATAAGCTCTTACGATATAATGGAATAGATCTCTCTTCGTTGCATCTTGATTTTTACGCATCTCGTAGCGTTGAGCCACGAATTCCTGAAATCTTCGCTATTTTTCGGGGACCGCCGCCGAATTATGCACTAGTCCCACTATCCTCGAGATGTGCTCAATGATACCAACGACTCTGAAAGGCGGCCATAGTGGTAAGATATATATTTTTTTTTCTTTAGTAGTAAAGTAGACCTACTTCATATAGTCATTAAAGACTGGTCTCACCCCATTCTCGTCACCCTTGCTCATAAGAACGTACACCACATCTCCCATAATGTCATACCTATGTCGGAGTTGTGAGTAACGAGGGTTGATGTTGATGTTCAACTCACGCGAAGCTGGACAGCCAATGAGCAAGATCTAGGCAAGTCTCTTTCTTTTCAGAACGGGGAGAAACTCGCTTGCTGAGAGCACTTCCACCGCAATCTGAAGTTCTTTCAGAGTAGTAGTCGTAAACCCACGATTCTAAAGCTTTCGACGTTCATCGTGCAGATCGACACTGCGTAGAGATCCAATATTCAGAGTTGTTCCTGGCTTGTTATGGGCGATCCATACTGAAAACTGAAGTTAGACATGCCTAAGTCTGCAAGACTCAATAAAAATATACTGCTCACATGGACCTCTCCTCATGCCATCTAGGCATTGGCTTCGACATCCGCTACAGATACTTCTAAATCACCATCGTCTAGTCACATTTAGATATGAAAGTAGACAGCTAAACTCACCAACGCGTACAAACAATCCGTATTTATCGTGCAATTCTTTGAAGAAGACGTACTGTTTTCCATTCGAAGCGTGAAACATCGCAAAGAGCTTTGATGACGCCAGTGTTCCGTAGAATACTGAGTATGAAAGCAGCCCAGCAAAGATTCCCGAATCGAAATGGGCAAGCAAGTAGTAGCAGGGCAGAGAAGGGATTCCTGTGACTAATAGAAAAGTAGCAAGCAGATTCGCAGGCTCCACTTCATATTTATTATAGAACAAGAACGTCGCTCAAGGATAAGGCAATCGTATGGGGGAAAAGAGGGATGGTCATCACAAAAAGAGGGCTGAAGTTGAGGTGGGAACGAGGGTCTTCCCGCAAGCCCTTTAAGCTTTAATGTCAAGTATTAGCGTTCTGGAAGAAGCAAAATATCTTCGCATCGGATTACAGTAGACTGCGTAAGGAAGAAGGAAGAGGATACGATGCTCGTTCATTCTATTAGCCGACACAGCGGGAAGCTGAACCACGCGTACTGTTCTGAATATGGGCGACAGGTGACTACCTTTCGCTGCTAACGGATGTTTACTTATGCCGACACGATTATACCCCTTGAATGGGTGCCTCCAGACGTCTTCGCGAGCAGTAAGGTTGAATAGGATGCTACATGCACAAGATATTTAAAGCAGACTGGCGATTGCCGTGATCCCGAGAGGTATGCAACGCGCCAAAAACCTTTGATACACGATCTTAGCCATGCGCTGGGCCGCTAAT
Source organism: Phlebopus portentosus (assembly GCA_037892935.1). Taxonomy (NCBI): domain Eukaryota; kingdom Fungi; phylum Basidiomycota; class Agaricomycetes; order Boletales; family Boletinellaceae; genus Phlebopus; species Phlebopus portentosus. The sequence continues at coordinate 2,752,638 of JAYXKI010000002.1, forward strand.
GCGGGAAAAAAAACCTGATGAGGCGCGGCTTATCATTCTGCATATTGATTTGAATGTAAGACCGAGTTTGCAATCTAATGGTCCCTCGACGAGAACAGCACATACCATGTCAACAATGCTCTGCGGCAACGAATAGAGCTCAGTTGAAACGGAGATTACCCGGCACCAGACAATAGCATGTTTTGAAGCTTCTACGAATCATGGTTCTGCGGTTAGTACAAAGAGGACACTGACACGGTGTCGACACTACGTGAGAGGAACGAAAACAAGGAAAGAGACCGGGCCGGAGACGAAGCGAAACCAGAATACCAGAATCAAGCGGAGTTTAAATTCGGCAACACAGGGCTTTTCAAAATTCAAAATGACGGTTTTGAAATATTAATTACAATGCTATCACATCAAACCAACATACAAATAGGCTCAAGGCGATTTGTTTTTGTACAGTGATGCAAAGAGACATGTCAACCGTGTATACAAATGCAGAAACAGTTCAGCTTTCGTCACTTCTCAACGCACATTCCTCAATAGTTCGCGCAAGTCCGGTCCGATCGTTGGTAATGAGATAGTCGTTGTCGTGCGAGCAGTAGTAGTGGCCTCTTCTGCGTCCCTTAGTGAGCTACGTTACTCGTAGACGAGCCAATCCTAGTGCTACTCTGGGAGCTCTGGCCACCACCTCGCTTTCGCACAGCACTCGGATCGGACTCGACGATCAGATCATTCTCCGCTCGACGCCGATCTATATCTGCGACGAGCTGTGTGAATGAAAGGAAGAGTACCTCGGCCTGTGCGAGCGTCGTGTCTAACTCGATCGTCATGCTGAGGTCATTGCAATATTTCAAAATCTCGTCGAACTAAACCAGATCAATTAAGAATGCATGCCGAATTGAGAAAATGAGAGACAAGAAACAAACCTCGATCAAATACCGCATGATGACGTCGCGATGCGACTCCAGGATGGCAAGTGCGACAAACAAAACAAAGTTCGTACTGTAATAGTCAGTCCAAAAGACCTCCCATAATCGCAAGACGTCATCAAAGGGGAACTCCCGCTTGAACGCGATAAGGACCCATCTATACTAAGGATTAGGTTCGGGTCCTACACGAGCGAACAATGTCCTACTCACCGGAAGCAGAAGAATAAATTCAAACCGTCCGCTTTTTCAAGATGCCTGTACAGCTCGGGATCCATTACGCTGATCAGCTGCTGTAATGTCGACAGTTGTTTCTTCATGCCGCTTTGGTCACGTAGGAAGTTTTGTTTCTGAGAAAAGACAAACTCTTAGTGAATTTCGATCATCAAATAAAAGGAAGTGAAGGTACCATCCGATTCATCACCTCTACGAAACACCAAAACGTCATCTCCTCATCCCCACCCATCACGACATAAATCGGAGCACACAAATCCGACATTCCCTGCACGTACCCTTCATCACCTTCAAGTCAGTACAACGACAACAACGACAACACACAGAAAAATGCAAACTCGTCACGAGTGAGGTTTCGAAGATAAAGTGGACAGTGACGTACCGAGCTGCTTCTCATAGAAGTTATATGTAAGCAGGATTCCAGCAAGTCTCTCGATATGATCATTACTAGGAGCTTGTGCACCATAATCATTTGAGTGAGGCGAGAAGGTCGAGAACCGACGTGGTGCTCTTGCCTCGTCCAGGTCCTGGCTCGACGTGGATGAGGATGAAGAAGAACTAGACGGTTGAACTACGAAGAGTGGTTGAGTGCGATCTGTCCGTCGGCAATCTACGTCAATGCGATGCCTCTCTTCGACAATATCCTGTCGGTCGAAAACTTCCTCTACTCCACACCACTCGTCCTTAAGTTGCTGGTACTGTGCCCTTTGAAATAGTCAGACTTGATATATTGTAATGGAAGTCCGAGAAACCTACCTTCTTTCCTCCCATCTTTGCGCCCTTTCAGCATCACTAACATCCCAATCCAATACACCAAGGATAAATGGCCATACGCGTTTCCGTAGACTGCCACGCGGACTAACACCCCTCCTGAAAATCTCCTTTCGCATCTCCTCTTTGCGCACTCTCGGTCGCCCATCGGCTTTAAACCAACTCAGCCACGTCTCCTCATCTACGGGATGACGAGGATCACGCGTGCTTCGAGGTTTCGGTAGGTTCACAGATGTATGCAATAACTCGAAGACTCCAAGTTCTCCGTCTTCATTCATTCTAGAACTCGAAGGAGTTGATGTGCCTGAAACCACTGGAATCGCTCGCGCTTCGCGTTGACGTGCTCGTTCACCCTCTTCAGCCACGACCCGTGCCCATCGTGCAAGATACACACGTGCACTGTCGAACTCGCCTACACCTCCTTTTTCTACCCAGGAACCCCATTGAGTCTCGCCGTTGGCACTAACAAGGGACTTGACAGGATCCGGGAGGTGCGGAACTATAGGTTGAGCAAGCGGATGAGACAGAATCTGCTGAGCCGCATGACGCGTTGCTCTTGTCAATTGTGCAAAGCTTTGGAGAAGTGCAGCTCGAGCTTGCGAGCTTGACTGAGGAGATCCTGGAGGGTGTAAAGACCGATGCAAAACGGATGACCTTTCCGAATACGGATTGGAACCGTTTGCGTTAGTTGAGGTCGATGCATTGGCGGAAGACAGGGGCCTCGGTCGCCTATGTGCTGGAACCGGAGAGTACGAGTTAGCATACGAAGACCTGGCTAGAATGTCATCGACCGCATCATCATCGAATATCTGCATCGTGTGCGCTTCGATGTCAGCTTTACTTGGGTCCACGAGATACAAAGTAGATTGAAGGTTGGATCTGAGGAGATGCGCATATTGTCTGAGACGAGCAAGGAGATCCTCGCCACCCCACGTCGTAGTCAAACCAGGAGCACGAGAGCCAGAATCCAAGACGCGCGGAGGGTATGCACTGGAACCCGATGTCGACTGGTTGATTGGCGGCGAAATGGGAGACGTGCTGAATGATCGGGATTCCTCATCATGAAAATACAAAGTCGGAAGCGTCGAGCCGCTAATCAGGTTAATAGCAATGGAGCCATCTGCAACACAGAAGAGAATCATGAGTCCAGTATGATCAAGCTGTATCTAGTAGACTTACGCCAAGATGTGAGAGTAGGAGGGTGCACAATGAGCGAGTAGACCGATGTCAACGGCACTGAGAATGCATAGGTCTCGGGGCGCCTGATGGGCAGATCAATGAAGACAACATCTGCAGAAAGGGACACCTCAGATAAGCTCCTTTATCTCAAATGACATCAAGGACGAACCATCATCTTCGTCGTCCAAACCTGCTCTCTCTTCAATCCTTATGAATTTCTCCCATTCTTCTTCACCCTTCTCGTTCAATAGAGACTCCGGGATCCATGCAAGTAGATAAGTCGCATTGACAGCATCCTATAATACAGGATACATTTCAGTTAGACAAATGAAAGACCAAAAGCCTAGTGAACTTACGCGTTTGACGAGGGTGACGAACCCGGGGATGTTGTCCTTTGCATATGCGGTCGGATGGACATACACCTTCGACTTGCTATACAACAACCGATACTTCTCATTCTCTTCATCCGAGACAGAGCTATGCATAAGTGGGTGTTCTTCACGCTTAATCTCGACCATCGATTCGTCCTGTTTCATCCGCGTCATCATTCAGTACAGTACTCAGACCTGTGTTCGGATAGGGGCGACGTACCGACACTGTAGAAAGCGACAGAGTAGTGAGGTCTGGGCTAGTCATAGCCAAGACGACGATTAAAAGGGAATAGGTGCCCGCGTTGAGCTGCGGACTGAGCGTGGACTGAGAAGAGCAAGAGCAGCGGCGCAGTCTGCACAGCTGTTGATTCATTCCACGGGTCACGCGTCATTATTCCATTGCCTCATACGCGTATCATGACGGTCTACACAAATTTAGGAATGCCTTCAAGATAGTGAATTCACTTCACAACACAAAAATCAAAGCTACTGCTATAAGACATCCCGGACAAAGCTAAGAGTCCCTAAGCTTGCAGTGATTGCTTCCATGATCCGCTTGCTCTCTTGAGTCTCGGCTTCTCTCAACGTCTCCAATGAATCACGCAATTCAGGATTAGCCACAAACACTTCCCCATGCATCCGAAGCATCGCTCCTATGACCGCCTGAACCGCCTCGAAATCACGATGTGAGTGCAATCGTTGACGTAGTGCATTCATAAATGTGCGAAGACCTTCAAGCGAGGATCCAAGGGATCGGAGCTCGAGGTCGAGTCCCGCGGGCGTGAGGATCTTCAGATAGACGAAGAAATCCTCGTCTTGAACAAGGACATTAATGTAAGCGCTTGAATCCCAAGACTTTGAATTCACTTACAATCTCCTTCAGGATCTTGCGATATCAATTTGCGGTAGAACTTGCTCTCTGACTGGGCGGCGCCAGGCTCGAGCCTCTTGCTCCTCTTCTTCGCCTGTTCCTGAGAATCGTCCTTCTGCGTCACAGCAAATCGCTGTTCCACGCCGGGCAGTGTAGGCAAGAAAAATGGAGCCTTTTCGGGAGGTTTGGGGGGTTCCTTAGGCTTGTTTCGTTGCTGATAGGCAATCATGAGTCAGTCATAAATTCAGAGGAATAATTAAATCAACTGCTTACTTGGATGACCTCGAGATTCAGCAGAGTCTGCCATCGTGCCCGCGGAAGTAGGGTTAAAGTGATAAGATCACCACCGAGTTGCGAAGGAGTAGAGTAGACATCTGATGGTTCCTCAACTGTCAGCGCTTGGAGGGCTTCCAAAGCTAGACAACCAATGTCAGCAAATACTGTACCAAGAGTGGATAAGATCAATCTATATCACCTTCCATTTCAGCTGTTCCCTGTATTGAAGGAAGAGAGACATCTCCGCCGTCCACGTCAACGACACCGTGTAACGAAACATCCGTATATTGCGCTCTGTTTGCCCTAACAATAGATTACTTCAGTGAAAATTAGCATGCACAATGAATGGAAACAATAATTACCAGAGATAAACACCGACACTATCCACGTGCGCAGTAGCAAGGAAGTCGCCCGTCGGAGAGAACGTCACGCTAGTTGCAAGGCTTGGTGTCCGGAACGCGTCTATCAGTCTACCAGTTGGGATGTCAAAAGTCCGTATGATGGAGTCCAGGGAAGTCGTGATGAGCCATCGAGAATCTGGAGAGAACGTCTGTTCATTTGAACAAGTGTAATCTCAGCATAAGATCCATGTGTCTTCGGCGACACGACTCACTATGTCAAGGACGTTCCCCTTGAAATCCGCTAAACTCACGGACGATTTGTCTAGTCTCGATGTCTACAAGACGAACGACGAGATCATCGCAAATAACAGCGAGCAAACCACTGTCACGCTGCAATAATATCGACGAACAGGTACTAGACATCACAAGGGTATGCAAAAGAGCTTCCGTATGGAAATCGAAGAACTATGAAAGGAACGTTGTAAGAAAGCATCCAGATGAAACAATGATCAGTGGCTAATAGCGACTCACGTTAACCGTCCCATCCGCAGTGCTAGCAATCAGCAATTTGTTCAGAGAGTCAGTCTCTAGCCCGTTCACCGGACGTTCGTTTCCTGTTACGCTCAATCGAGACGCTACTTCAGGAGGACGTGGTCCTATTTTATAGGACTTTCGTCGAATTCCAGATTGCATGTTGTACATATGAATTGCTCCGGTGGAGGTACTTGCGATGCCAAAGTTACCACACGCCGATACGCAGACAGCCTGGATCGGTGCGAATAATTGTAAGCAAGGAGTGCTCGCAAGGATATACGATCCATACAGCAAGTATAACTCACCTGGACAGACCCAACGGTCGTCTTCCGCTTGCCTTTTGACTCTTTTGACGCCTCATTGAGATTGAGCACCCATTTCCCGAGCTTCTTGTCACGAACAGACCACGTCCGAGCGACGGATTCCTGTTTGTGCGCAGTCAGGACGTCGTCCCAATCTCTTGAACGCGTCGTCGAATAAGCTAGTTGAGTAATTGGCGGGAGTTTAAGGTTGGCCACGGGTGTTGAAAGAGCCGTGGCCTTTTTAGTTAGAGAGCCTGGATAAAATCACATTCAGATCGACTCGAAGGAACAGGCCGAATCAACGATAACATACCCTGAGAGAGCTCAAAACTTCGAGAATCTCGTACTACGGACGTCAGTCTTAGACTTCTATCCCTCGAAGCAGTCAAGAGCTGTTTTCCATCGTCGCCATAATATCGAATCAAATGCGGAGGTTCATGGTGACCGGAACGAAACTTAAGAAGTCGGGGAGGGGATCCTGGTGACTCGAAGAACCATTGCTTTATGATGCGTAATATAAGAACATTATCATAAAAAGAGAATGATAACCGCGTACCTTGACGCTGTTGTCTTCTCCAGAACTGATGAGAACCGGTTGACCGGGTACCCACTCTATGGCTGTCACAGCACGATCATGCGCTCCCCGAATAATATGAAGTAGTCGTCCATTGTTATTGAGATCCCATAACGCAATGTGTCCAATTGAGGAAGCGCTGGCAAGGACGTGCTGACCGTCTTTGAAAGCAGTTCAACACCACGCGACTGCAATATAGATTGCCACTGTGGTACTTACCACTTCTGAACGAGAGACTCCGGATAGGAGAATCATCCATATAAATTCGCATGAGGCGCTCGTCCGCTCTGATATCATAGACCGAGATTTCTCCTGACGAGAACCCAATTGCGACGACGTCAATAGCGGGCGATTGGACGAGAGCAGTTATAGCACAGGGAGTACCCTTGTCTACGCTGTCTCGTAATTTTTTGCCGTCAAACTTATGAATGCACGCCCTAGCAGCAAATATAAACGAACGGAAAATGAAGCAGGAAGCATGAGTGCCGCTTACTGGGTTCGTATATTCCACAGTTGCATAGTCCCTTGACTACTGGCAACAAGCACTTTATTGAGATATGTAGCAGGATGCAGAACACTCGTCGCCGTAAACCCATTCTCGAAATGAATCGATCCTGCGAGTTCTACGTTCATAAAAATATCAGACAAAAACTTTCAGTAGTAGTCCTGTGGTAAACTAACCCATCGTCACGCAGTTCCATATCAAGAGATGCGACCCGTCCTCGGTGAGGGAAAGCATTTGGTCTCCAAGAGGAAGGATCGAAGATATATTCGATTCGAGTGGGTTTGTTAACCGACCGACCTATACGAAGTCAATGAGGTCTCCGAAGAAAATGGAGGAACAGGTCCTACCTCCTTAGCTCTCACATATTTTACAATATTAGGACCTGAGGAAGCCCAAACGGAGTCACCACTAAAAGCAAGACACGAAATGGGATGATCGCAATCCGGTGCTACGCAAAAATGAAATGAACGCTCTCCTCATTGCCAAACGAGAGACTTTGACATACCAACAAAAAGCAAAGTCATCTTTCCACCCTCCCACATAGCCCACGACCTCCCGAGGCATGTCAAAATATTCAATCGAGGTCCTTCTGTCGCGCCTTTAAACGAGCGAGCTTGCAGAACGAACGGGATTCGGTTTGTCACTAAGCCTAGAGCTCGGAAGGGCGCGAAGAGACGCGGCTTTTGAGATTTTGTTTCATTTGCGGATTTTGTAGGTGAGTCTGTGCGTGTCCTCTTCGTTGGTCGAGCACCAATCTCTTGTAAAGAGTTCGTGACCATGGACGTCGGCGTCGAAACTTGAAAGTGAAAGTCCACGACGGACGGACGCGTTCAGAAATTTTGGATGCTGCCAGTGATCGGCGTCGAAACCGTGTCTATCGTGTCAGTATCAACTCTCTCCCTCTTCCAACATCCTCTACACAGCGCCGCAGAAAGGAAATGCCCTCCCAACGGACTCCAGTGACTCTACCGGCGTTTCCACCTTCTGTTCTTCTGGCTGTATCACTTGCCATCTCTCTTTTAGCCATTTTGAGTAGGTTTTCAATCTTACCTCCCAATGCGTTAAACCGGCTGAGAGAAGTCCGTGTTCATAGTTATTGTATACATCTCTAAATCGAGATCATCATCCAAGAAGAACTTAGTACTCTTGCTTGGAAATGAAGATGCAGGGAAGAGCGCGATATTATCTACGGTATGATTGCGCTCGTTCGTTCACAGTCTCATTATAGGCTCCTCCTGATCGTGTCTTCTCTATATTCAGATAGTTTACGAGCATACCCTCCCATCTCACACGTCATTCCAGGTCAACAGCTCATACATCCCAGAATCCTTTCTACCAAAGAGGCAGCTGCAGATAGTCGACGTCCCTGGGCATCCACGCCTACGCGATACATTCAAGACGTACATATCCGACTCCAAAGCAATCGTTTTCGTTGTCGACGCTAGTACAATCACGAGGAACGGGCGCGATGTAGCCGAGTGAGTGTCGTCAATTTCATTAATTCTAGGCTTCAAACTTACTGAGCACGTCGTCGTCGAGACACCTACACCACATCCTCCACGCGCTCACCTCCCTTCCCCCGACACACACCCTCCCTCCTCTACTCATCCTCGCACACAAATTCGACCTGCTCTCTTCCAGCAGCACACAAGACCGCTCCACACTCGCCATCTCGCGCGTGCGCACCGTGCTCGAACGCGAACTCGAAAAGCGACGGCAAGTCGCCGCAGGAGGCGTCAGCGTCGAAGGGCTCGGTGCTGAAGGCGAAGGGACCGAAATGGGTGGACTCGAATGTGGGTCAAGCCCTGCGTTCAGATTCAGCGAGTGGGAGGGTGGGGAGGTCGGATTTGCTGCTAGCTTTGTTAGAGTTGGCGAATCTGTGAGTTCTGAGGGACGCGAGGAGAAGAGTGCCAACGGCTTCTCTGGGCTGGATGCGTTGAGGACTTGGATAGATGGGCTCCCGTGATACCTGTTATTATTCCCATAATACTGTGTTGACCTCAGAGGCGGAACAAACATGAGCAAATAAAGCGTGGAAATAAAATATAACCTTCGTCATCGACACTCTTTTCTTTCCTTACCGCAACCTCAAGACAGTGCCGCTCCGTTGCTCTACAGTTTCCCACAACCAGGAAACGGCGATTCGGTTTTGCGAAGACGAATAGGGGGCCAAAGAGCTCACTGTTCCCAGTTGATAGATGGAACAGTGGGTGTCAGTGCTCCCTTACAAACGCTCAGGCTACTGCACTGGCTTAACTGGATCTCTCATTGACTTCCTCCATCGGACCTATTTGCGCCTAGTGGAGTGGAGTCAATAAGGGTTCGACGAAGAGTTTGTATCCGTTTATACTCTGTTGATTTTGAAGTAGGAACACCGTGCAAATTTCTCCTCGTCCGTACGTACGTACCTACTCGAAACTGAAAACCCGCAAAGAGATGTAGATATAAAGAGAATGGTTAAAACAACGAATAAAGCATGTACGTGTACGAAAGAAGAGATGCAACAGAGCGGCGCTACTACATTCGCGAAACATGTGAGAAAATTGTGTTGAGAAAATGAAGGGAAAAAGTTGAGGAAATTATCGAAAGCAGACACGTATCATCAACACCACCAACTAACCAACCCAAACAGCCAGCCATCTATCGTACGTCCCTTAACCTTGGCTTTAGGTAAATTATAAAAGATCATATGCCGGCTGTAGTGGACGGAAGCGTTTAGACGTATTGCGACATCCAGCGAATGCCTGGATAGAGAATCCTGTTAGCTACGTCTACCAGGTTTGAAGCAAGGAAACCACATACCTTCACCATAACCCTGTCTCTGCACAACCGAGCACATGAAGAGCTCAATCGGGCGAATGTCACTTAACGGCACCTTTCCCTACACACGCACCGAACAAAACCGTAAACAACCATACTTCACAAGACAGGAAAAGTAACACGCACCTTCCCAGTAGTCTGATACAGCCCAAGATGGTGTCTTAACTCATCCTCGCTGACAGCACCCGGTGCGTCAATCTTGTTGCCCAGCACGAGGAAAGGAACCTTCGAGAGCTCCTCGATAGATAGCAGCGCGTCGAGCTCAGCTTTTGACTCGGCGAAGCGCTCGTGGTCAGCAGCGTCGACCATGAAGACGATACCGTCGACTTCGGGGAAGTAGTCGCGCCAGAGTCGTCGAGCTGTTCATGATTATTTTGTTTGTTTCAATTTGGAATGGAATAAAAGTTAGTCATTGAACGTCGAACGGTCCCAAACAAGAAATACGTACCTTGGATATGTCCACCCAAATCATACGTCGTGAACTTCACATTCCCAATAGCAAGCTCCTCCGACGCTAAACCCGTATCCGTCAGTCACCAACTCGTGTGAACAGGAATCACTGTACGCACTGGGATGCAAGGTGGGCTGAAGAACAGCCAGTCGGTCATTCTTCAGCATATGAAGCAGCGTCTATCACAATGTTCTCAGTCAGCTCAACTCCATGATATACGAACCGGATGGACGCACCGTCTTTCCAGCATTATCTAACCCAAGGAAGAGGATCTTGGCGTTTTTGTTCACCAGACCTGTTCGGAAGCAACTCAGGTTCATGCTCGCTTGTGGAAAAACAGAGAACGCACCAAGCTGGGACAGGATATCCCAAAACCAGTCCAAAATCCACATTGTATCAATTGGAAGAGGGTAAAAAGAGAAAGGCGAGATAATTGAATTGACTCGAGGACGGTGCAAGTGAAAGAGGAATGACGAAAGATGCGTGGGAAGGACGACGTGGCGGGTCGCCTTTTCCGTATTCCAAGTGGTAATCAATTATTCAATGCGTTGTCCTATCCTCTTATCTTACTATCTCTTCTTAGTTGCTGCGTTGAAACTAATATGATGCCATTCCTTGCATTCCGATACACAGCACAACATCCGTTATTCATCCAACAAATTAATTGAGCGAAACATCTTATAGCGCTGAATGGCCTGATAAAGACGGTCTGGCGTCCCGAAAACGAACGACAGGAAACCACCATTTGCCGCATTCTCGAAAATTTTCAAGCTGAAATCCATCCCCAGATCTCACGCGCCATCTCCCCAAGAGTCGCTTCTCGTGGAGCCGCTCGAGGGCGAAATCGCGTCCCATGGTTTCTGCACCAGATATTCAACGAAATGGTGTCCAGGCTAAGGTTCTCTGCTGAAACACATAGAAGGCGGGTAAGCAAGCGTCTGCGTTTGCTGACTTGCTTCGTATCAAAGGAAACAGCTGACAGCGATCGCGAGAGCTCCACGTCAAACTTTGGAAGAAAGCCTGGCGTTGTCTGATTTGCGCGGGTTTGGATTAGATAGGAGACGAGGCCCTTCCAGTCTTCCGCTTGGAGCAGTTCTGCTAGCAGTACAAAAGAGGTATCGAGCTTTTTGAATCGTTTCCCCAACGATGGACATTCAACGTTTCGGGAAAAGCGCTGCAAACATTCGCGGAGGAGTTTCAGGCTGTTTGAGGAGCCGCCTTCCGGAGCAAAGAAATACGAGAAACGAGCAGCATTGAGGAAATCATCGACTGAGGCATCTCTAAGCTTCGCAAGAGTCGTTAGGTCACTGGCGGTCTGCTGCAGATGGAATGTCTCAAATGCGCAGGATGCATGCAGCTCGCGAACACGTCTGGAGTGGGGACTACGATCGATGAGTGTTGTTGATATACGATAGCAATCCGCAAATTTACGGCGTCGTTCTGCATTCTTGGCTTCCGACCATCGAGATTCCAGGATGTCAATGATACGTAGTTGCTCTGAGGACTGAGCTCCAAACGTGTCTGATTGGTTGAAGTTTTCGGTAAGCAACTGGCGCGAAAACTTCCAATCTCCCCGGCTGGTGTAGATTCTACTCTTGAGCAACCACGCTCTTGAAGCTATGGTGCCGTTTGAGAGTTTGATGACAGAGTCGACATCTTGTTCAGAAAGATCGAATTCTTGCTCGCCAAAGTAAAGACAGGCGCGCTTATAGTACAGGTCAGGGTCCTCGGGATACGTTTCTGGGGGATCGGTTAGAGGGATGTCACCTATAGACTGACGCGAGATAAGTGCGTACTGATGGATTGTGTCAAGTACGGAATCGAGTTCTCGTTGATGTACGAGACAACCGGAGGCGAATATTCCGAGAAAATACAAACAACGAAGATGCACAGAATAGGCATAAGGATGGAGGCAAGAGTCACCAAGACACAGAGTTTCATCTTTGTCTTCAACAAAGAGCAGAGCAAGAGTCCAGTTTTTCCTTCGTATCGTGCTGAGCAGTAAAAGATACCAAGACAGTTCCTAATCAAAGAAATACGTCACATGAACACACAAGTATGATATGAAGTGGATGGACAGGACAAGTGGTCCAAAACGTAGGTAGAAAGCCATGCCACCGTGTTTGGTCGTGTTTAATGCTTCATTCAACTTGATACGACCACGTGAGTGCGAATCGACGCCGATCACCTGGGTGGCGCTCTTTCAAAGTTGCAACTCCCTAGATCAATCATGAAGCTTTCATCCCTCCAAAATGTCTCCTTCAGAACAGTCATAATCCTTTCGATTCTCCTTCGTGTCGCCCTCATATTCTACAGCGAATGGCATGACAAACACGCCGTCGTGAAATACACAGATATCGACTACCGCGTCTTCACTGACGCTGCTCGGTTCCTCCTCCAACCGAATGGTTCTACGAGCGATGATGGAAGAGGGAAGAATATCGCGCAAGGTGCCTTAGGGAAATATTTTGGATTTGGAGAGTAAGTACTAAAGTTTATATTCCTTGTTACTGTTGTATTAATGAGACGTCAAGCCCTTATTATTGCGAAACCTACCGATACACGCCTTTATTGGCGTTGGTTATGACGCCAAACATCTTTCTCCATCCAACGTTTGGGAAATATCTATTCTCCGCATGCGACATTCTCGTTGGTGTCCTCATATACAAGCTGCTACTTGCGACCGTTCTCCCAAATACATCTCCAGGATCAACTAATGCAGAACGCGAACGACAGGCGACGTTCTACGCGTCTTTACATCTTCTTAACCCAATGGTTTTCTCCATCTCCACACGGGGCTCGTCAGAGTCTACTCTCGGTGCTTTAGTTATTGGAACTTTATACCTTGCAATGCGACCCGGCAAGTCACAGAGAGATTGGGACAAGACGGCCATTATGCTTGGGATAGCTACGCATTGGAAGATATACCCGCTTATTTATGGCGTGAGTCTTGTTTCTGTGATGGCTTTTGAGTCAGGAAGTGGATATAGCTTCAAGAGCTGGTCAAGGAATCTCGCCAGCAGGCAAGCTATCCGATTTACGATAATCAGCGCGGGAACATTTATGTTGCTTAATGGAATCATGTACCTCTTGTACGTCCGATTCCTTTTCGTCTCGTCGTCAAGGTCGGCTGAGAATGGCTTGCTTGTAGCTGGGGATATCCGTTCCTCTATGAGACCTACCTCTACCACATTCATCGTCTCGACCACCAACACAATTTCTCGCCCTATTGGCTTCCCATGAAGCTTGCCTATGAGCATCCAAGAAAGTCAGCTCTTTGGCAACGTTTCATGAAATCACCATTTGTGTCCTTTTTACCGCAGATGGCGCTAAGCTTGGGCTCGGGTTTGGTATACGGCGCAAGAGGAACCAGGCACTTACCGTTCACCTGGTTTGTCCAGACTGCATGGTTCGTTACATTGAATAAAGTATGCACATCGCAGGTAAGTCTTACTTTTCGTGTTATCCGGACAATGATTGTGGATGAGAATCCCGACAGTATTTCCTGTGGTACCTAACTATTCTCCCCCTCATCCTGCCATCGTTATTGGCATCACGGTCCAAGGTCGTTGTCATGATAGCACTCTGGGCAGGCGCACAGGCAGCTTGGCTCAAGTTCGCTTATGACCTCGAATTCCTCAAACAGGACGTTCAGTATCGCGTCTGGGCTTGCAGCGTATTGTTCTTTATTGTGAATTGCTGGGAGATCTGGGAGATCGTACGCGCGTATCAATGGACGAGCTCAAAAGACGAGGAGAGACGGGAAGGAAGGAGGGACATTTGAATAAGTGAGTACGTGGCCTCTGTTTCATGTCTTCTTCCATGGATATCCGTATAATGCTAATGTGTAGTATACATGTACATCAATGATCGATTTGGATCAAAAAGCAGGATTCATGATAGCGTGCTGAGAACTAGAATGACGATTTCAACTTTGCCTCGATAGCCTCCTTCGTCAGGCCTTCGGCACCGTCTCTGATTTCGATCACCTTCTGGACATCGACCTATCATCGTGAGGATTGAATCAAGTGTTAATATCGAGAAGAGACGAAATATTGAGCGTACAGTATTCTGGAAATCAATCAATGCACTAGCATGAAGTGTAAGGAGACTCGTCTCGGATCCCGTAGGCGACCAGTTGACGAGCACTAGTGGATAGTTCTTCCTTCCATCCACATATTTGAGCTCGTATGAAAGTACGACGTATCGAGGCGCGTTCTCCGGAAGTTCTAAGATCACACGATCGAATCAGTTAGGCTCAAAATCCAACACATTTCGTTTAAATAAAGCAATGATAGACGCATTTAAGGGCGCACCTTGAGCCAAATCATCAATGCTGATATCATCATACGTCTCATCTTCCACCATCTTGAGCTGCTTCTTGTCGATCTTGACGACCATGGCCGCGCTCGAGTTGCACCGCCCGAAACGGAATTTGCGCAACGCCTGCTTGAGTTCGTCAGGTATATCGACGGTCTTGGACTATACCAAATGTCATAAGAAGATGCTTGGATGTCACGGTAATTGAAGACATACCATCGTGAAAGTAGCTGGGGAACATGCTGCAATCGACGATTTTTTTATTCATGTGAGATTTATGTAGCACGTGACTTAAAATAAACAGCATCGATCGACGAGATGAACTTGCAGTTGGATTGAACGACCAGCGGCAATGGCGCACGTAGTCCCCTCACTCGACCAGCCCTCAAACTACAAAGATTCTCAATCGAAAATTGAGAGACAAAAGCAATTTGATCTGCTTTCCAAATCTACTACCCTTTATGTCAGTCTCAGTTGAAGATTGGGTTGTGCTCAACCACGTATCCCACGTTGCTGACTTGATTTGGGTCTATCAATATAGGTTGGTAATCTGAGCTTTTACACGACTGAAGAGCAGATATACGAGTTATTTTCTAAATGCGCGACTCCTGAGGAAGGAGGTGGGGTGAAACGAATTATTATGGGACTGGATAGGAATTCGAAGTGAGTACCGCAATTCTCCATGCGCGCGTTCCTTTTGCTGAGTGTGAGTCTGCCTTGTTGCTTGCAGGACTCCATGTGGATTCTGTTTCGTCGAGTATTACTCACACGCAGAAGCGCTAGCGTGTTTGCGGTATATCAGCGGGACGAAGCTCGACGAGCGCGTCATTCGGTGTGATCTTGACATTGGCTACCGAGAAGGCAGACAATTCGGACGAGGAAGGAGTGGTGGTCAGGTGCGCAAAGTGTCTTTCTTTTATCTTCAATATTGATTATATTTTCATTTGTCCTCAGGTAAGAGATGAACACCGCACAGACTACGACGCCGGACGTGGTGGCTGGGGTGCACAAGCACAGAGAATGGAAATGGAGCGAAGGCGCGAGATGGAGCAGCGATACGCAGATGCACAGGAAGGACCTGGTGCCGTTGCCGGTGGAGGTGAAGATTGGAAAGCAGCTTCTGCACCTGAGCGGACACAGCAGACGCTCAAACGCGGGAGGTCACCTGAGGATGAGGATGTTTATCGAGGGGTGCGTACTCTCTGGCTTTTGCTCTGCCCCTATACTGAAATGCCTGACTGCAATATCATATTTTAGAGCCGGAGAATGCGCGTGGATGACCATGATGGCGAAGCTGAGAGGATGTAGAGTAATTTTTCCCTGCTTTCGTATCGAGTGACACGTCTTCGTACCTTACGAGCTTGATTTTGACAAGACGCACATCCGAGTCGCTCAGGAGAATAACCAGCGCAAGGAGTTCATTATTGTGTTATTCAGTAAACTACTCTGGCTCGTAGAAGATACTTTTTGCGCCAAACATCGGGCAAGAAAAACGTCATGTGTATCTTCCGAACGAATGCATGTGCCTCTGATGGCGAGTTCAACCGCACGAGGTGTTTCGAAATCGCCGAAAAGCCCTTTCGCGGACTTTGAGAAGGAAGTCAAAATGAAACGATGAAATGAGCGACGATACACAAAATCAATCAAGAAAATAAACGCACATTTCGATCTTGATAACATCGCAATCCGGCTCTCCATTCTGAGCCCGCCTCACCATCCCCGAACGGCGCAGGTATTGTTTCAAAGCAGGAGCAGCAATCGTCCCAGGCAATCCATATAACACCACATCGCACCCCTTCACATCAATCCCGCCACCTTTTCCACATCCATCAAGTACACCCCGCTCAGCAGCTTCTTGCTTCCCTTGCCTGCCACGTCGACGTGCTGGTGTGGATTGGAGGTCACTGACAGATGCTCGAATGGGAAGGGAAGACATCTGTGCGTTCTTGAGTGCTCTGACAACTGCCTTTGTGAAAAATCCTGAGGTCATGGATATAAAAGCTCGTCCGGTCTGCATGAAGCGATTGTAATCTAATGCAGCTGCTCACAGACGATATTTGAGTTTGGCATGTTTACTGTGAATAGGATGTAGCTTACCTCCAGCAATGTTTTTCAGCAGTCCGTCATCCTTGATAGACTGCCTAGCAAGGCGCATCACGTCCGCGGGTGTTGCAGACCGAGGTAATCCGTGTAGATGTATGTGCCTCCGTTCTTTATCAGAAGGCGACTTCTCGCTACGAGAGGAAGGAACGGCTTGAAAGAAAGCTCATTAAACTTGAATCCCAGAGTTGAAATTGAACCTTTCTATCGTATACTCACCTTCTTCTTGTCTTGGACATGATCGGGACAAAAACCTTCGGGAAAGTTTGTGCGATGCTTGCCTTGGCAGCTGAACTGCTCGTTTGGCGCAGTTCATTCCAGTTTGAAAGAACGTAAAGGTCGCGCCGGGGGAGGAGGAAGGAGGGAAAATCATGCCGATCAATCGTCGATCGCATAATATGCACGTGACTCAACAACGGTACTGACAACATTAGAACTTGACTTCGCATTTTAACCAACCACCCGATGTCTTCACGAGACGACAGGCAGAGACGAGAAAGAAGCTGGGAGCGCGATGTCCGTGATAGGACGCGAGACAGAGGCGGCGGAAGAAACAGAAACCGTGACAGAGATCGTGATCGAGGCAGACGGGGAGATTACGCGACGCGAAGGAGTAGATCGAGAAGCCCTGTGAGGAGAGGTGGTGAACGCGATCGCGATCGAAGAGGTACTGTCTCATTTTTATTCATTTTCTGTAGATTATGACTGACCTGAGCGCGTACACGCAGACCACGGTCGTGGTGACAGACGCGACGATCGTCGAGACAGAGAAAGATATCGGGGAGAACGAGACAAAGACACGCTCGAAGAGCATCGGGATCGTGGCAGGACTATGGACGATAAGGAATCCCGCCGGGAACGTGCAGATGAACTGAAACCACTTCCACCACGAGACCGCGAGGAGCGGGAGCGTTTACCCCCACCACGCCCAGGACCTTCTCAAATAGTCGCCAATGGTCCCGTTCCCGGAAGGATCAACTTGGATCCCGATTATGATGATCGAGAAGAAGGCGAAGAACGAGATGAGGGTGAGCCTATGGATGCAGAGACTGAGGAGGAAGCTGCTCTGAGAGCGATGCTGGGTTTCGGTGGGTTCGGTTCAACAAAGGTGAGGAGTCTTGATATTCCCCGACTTCATCTTTTTATACAATACTGTTCTTCAGGGAAAACCCGTCCTCGGCAACGAAGAAGGTGCAGTGGAAATCAAGAAGCAGCGAACGTGGCGTCAATACATGAACAGGTGTGTTCCAGTTCGTCAGTATTACTTTGTTCCTTATCTGAAGGTTCTTTGCAGGCGCGGAGGGTTCAACAGACCTCTGGACAAGATCAAATGATCTTTGCATAGTTCGGTGATTGAGACGGTTTCATGCTGATTTGACTTGTGCGCACTTCTTGGGGCTTCGAGATAAGCATCACGATGTGGTTCCATTCCATTGGTTCGGTTGAAAATGCAAAGATCCAGCCCACCAGGCTATGATAGGGAGAACGGTCATGGTATGTACTTTCCCGAGGAGTTGATAACCTGTCTGAGGAATCAATGTACGAATTGAGATTTGAGCTGCGGAGACCTTGTAAACCAGTCTGAAGACGATATGGCTCAGGAGTGCTATACACTATGTCCGGTTATTGTTTCATTCAGTATAACTTGTGTGATAACGCCTACGAGTAAGAAAAGGAAAAACGAGCAGAAAATAAGAGCGGACCCAAAGAAGACCTATTGCCGCATTTGGATTGAATGCCATACACGGCACAAAATGAGGTCACCAATATTAATTTCGACTTGCACTCGGACCATCATCCCATCTCTTAGCGAGTCTCGTCTGCTCCGATGGCTGCAGAGGAAGCAAAGATCGAAGAGATTATTGATACAACGCAAGATGTAGAAGCAAACGGGGTTGATCATGAGTCAGAAAGCGACGGTGACGATGGTATAGTCGGAAATGAGGAGGCGGGAGATGATGTCGACACTCCCGGCGCTGGCTCATCAACGTCCGCCTCGCAAAGCAAGAAGAAAAGGAAGAAGAGATCAAAGGCTGCTAAGGTATTGAATGCCTTGAAACCAGGGCAGAAAGAGATCCCCCAGGCGATCGTGGATAAGGTTATGGACAAAGTACGTGAGGAGCATGGTGAAGGCGCTCCTGGGACGGATGAAGAGACTGTAAGAAAGGCGCTGGAGCAGTTGAAGATCATGGATGTTATCCAGGGCAAGGCGGGTATTGCGGGGAGGGGAAAGAAAGATCTGGGGACGCATAAGGTCTGCATGAGTGTTTCTGCGGTGATTCTATGTCCTGACTAGTTTGCGTAGTTCTGGGCAACTCAGCCGGTTCCTCAACCAGGTACGTTGCTCATTTGAGATACAAATGTGCCAATACTGGACTTGAAGAATTATAGGTGAAGGTCCACCTGAGGAGGATGGGTACATTGAACCGCCTGTGCCTCGAGAGGAGGTTCGACAAGAACCATATCCTCTTCCAAAAGACTTCGAATGGGTGATTCTTGACCTTGACGATCCCAATCAAGTGAGCAACTATGCGTAAGTACTGTCAGGATCTGACTGTTACAATTTGTTTTAGATTAAAGAGGTATATGACCTCCTCAGTCTGCACTATGTAGAGGACGACCACGCGACATTCCGTTTCCGCTACACGGCTGAGTTTTTGGAATGGTGTGTATTCGTCCCTTCTGCTGAGATGGCTGATACGAGTATGTTGGTTTGTGATTCCTTTCTCAGGGCACTCAAACCTCCTGGTTATCACAAAGAATGGCACATCGGTGTTCGTGTAAAGTCAAACAAGAAGCTCATCGGGTTCATCTCAGGCGTACCCATCACAATTCGAGTACGCGGACAGTAAGCACATTCCTAGGCACTCGTTGAAGGAAAAAAAATTGGACTACTAATCTATTGCACGGTATAGTACTTTCCACGCGAGCGAGATCAATTACCTTTGTGTGCATAAGAAGCTTCGTTCGAAGCGCCTTGCTCCTGTCTTGATCAAGGAGGTCACCCGGCAGTGCCATCTAAAGGGGATCTTTCACGCGATTTACACGGGTGGTGTCGTGGTTCCAACGCCCGTCTCCACATGCAGGTAACTAGTACCAGAACACTTTGCAATCTACAAGAAATACTGACGATTCCTCCATTAATCCGATAATTAAGATACTTCCACCGCCCGATCAACGTTTCCAAACTTGTCGAGATCGGATTCACATACGTACCCCGAAACATGACGCTCGCACGAATGACGCGTCTGCAAAAGCTTCCCTCCACACCACACCTCGCGAATTCCGGGTTACGTGAGATGCAGGAGAAGGATATACCGCAGGTTGCTGCGCTGCACACGAGGTACATGGAGAGGTTCACGATGATGCCTGTTATGTCCTTGGAAGAGCTGAAGCATCAGTTCTTGAGTGGACTTGGAGTCGGCGAGGCTCCGAAGGAGTGGAAGGGGAGGAGGGAGAAGCAGGTTGTTTGGGCTTATGTTGTAGAGGTAAGATCTCTCCTTTCTACAATCTATTGATTCTCAATCTTCACGTACTGATATGTATCTATCTCATTTTTCAGACCCCCGAAACGCACAAAATCACCGACTTCGTCACGTTCTACTCCCTCCCGTCCACAATCATGCAAAGCACGAAATACGACCTCCTCGAAGCCGCGTATCTCTTCTACTATGCCTCTGACGTCGCTTTCCAGGAGGGATCGGAAGAAAGTGGGACGCTGAAGAAACGATTGCAAGAGTTGATCACGGACGCACTGATCATCGCAAGCGGTGCTGGGTTTGACGTGTTTAATGCGTTGTCGTTGATGGATAATTATCAGTTTATGCCGGATTTGAAGGTGAGTTGAGTCTGCATTTCCTTATTTTCCTGTATGCGCGGGATATCTAACCATTCGGATACAGTTCGGACAAGGCGACGGATTGCTCAATTACTACCTCTATAACTGGCGTACCGCTCCCTTGGCAGGTGTGAACGAAGCAGGAGGCGTTCCAGCAGGGAAGGGTGTAGGCGTAGTGATGTTATAGTGCTCACAATCGAAAATCCGAAATTTGTGTATCAATTAGTATAAATGCCTCAGAAACACAGCAGAATTATTTTTCTATTCTCCTTCATCCCATCATTCATTCTCTCGGCGCGAACGGGCTCGTAATACGTTTACTCGGCGCAGCGATCACAGGTGGGTACTTCCCCGCCATCTCCTTCGTCCCCGCTGGGAAGGGCAAGTCCACAACGCCCTTCGGGAGGATCTTCTCATCCAGCCCCTTCGCGTAGTTGGCTTGGGCGAGCTGCTGCATTTGTTTTTTGGCGTCGCGGACGAGGACGTGCGCGTCGTCGACGCCTGGCACGCATCCGCGCACGAAGATGAGGTCGAGCGCGGTGTCGATCCGGATGACTTCGAGGTTTTGCTGCGTCACGCGTTTGCCGCCCATTCGCCCTGGCATTTTCTTGCCTGGCCAGACTCGGCCTGGGTCCTACATGGAATTGAAATGGGAAGGGAGGGAAGGTTAGAAGAAATGGATATGAAGTAGTAGTGCTTGACGCAGAAGACGAACTTGGTGACCACCCGTTGCACCGAGTTTACGATGTGAGACGGAGACACCGTGGCTGGCTCGTAGACCGTGGAAGCCCCATCTCTTCATTCCTCCTTGAAATCCCTTCCCGATCCTGAGCAAAAGACGTCCGTAGTTGAATCGTGTAATAATAAAAAAGAAGAAATAGTTGCTGGAACACGTACGAGTTTGCAACGACATCCACATACTGCCCCGGCACGAAATGGAGTGCAGACAGCGTCGTTCCTTCGTATCAAATACAAATCAATCCACCTCTCTTAATAAATGCCTGATAGCAATGCTCACCAACAGGAACATGCGCGTCCGCCGTGACAGGAAACTCCTTGACGATATACTTCGTCGGTACGCCTGCCCTTCGGAAATGCCCGCGCATAGCATTCGTAGTCGTCCGCTCAGGTCGATCGGATGCTCCAATTTGCACAGCGTGGTATTCGGATTTATCCTTGCGCACTGACCGGACGTTGGCTGTCACTTGACAATGCTCCAGCTATATAGAACAGGAATGAGTTGAGAAAGAGGCGAGGGATGGAAAAGGTTACGCACCTGTAAGACGGTAACAGGAGACCGCGCGCCGTGCTGGTCCCACATAGAGGTCATACCGCGTTTACGAGCTATCACGCCCGTTCGGACAGATTGAGGCGTCCATTTGACCTCTGATCCTGAACTTGAAGAGCCAGCTCGAGCTCGAGACGAAGATTGTACTGGTGAAGCAAGCACTATTCGCGATGAGTGCAGAAATCTTCGATAATGAGAAGATGAAGATGAGGAGAAGGATTTTCTTAGGGCATTCCTGAGGGATTGCATTTGCTCGCAGTGAGGTGGATGAGGTACAAACGGAAAGAGGAAGAGAAATAACGTGAGAGTCAACTGCCTAAAACGCGTACCCTAGTCATCACTTGAACTAACTGGAACTATCATCCACTCCCACTCGTTTGTTTTTCAATCTCAATATGAATGGAACGGTAGAAACAGAATTATCTGCAGACTTCAAATGGTCTCCAGGTGCGTGCATTTCTTGCAATGCAGTCCATCTGACCTGACTGATTGTTTTCGAGGTGTCAGAATACGACCAGATCCTCGAAACTCTCGCTTCCTCAGACTATGTCCTGTGAGATCGCCCACATCATCGTCTAGTCAGTCCTTACTCATTGCGAGATCAGACAGGACTGGAATAAACTGCGCGATACGATCAAATACAAGTTAAAAGAGGTACGAGTCGCTGTAGTTAGGTTGTCTGTCTACGCAAGTCTAAACACCCTCATAGAACATCGCATCATACATGTCCGACCCGCCTCCACCTCCACCACCACCTCCAGAACCAATGGTAGTAGCACCAGAACCACCTTCAGTTTCACCACAGTCTGCATCAACAGTCGCAACGCTCTCACCAGGCGTCTTACCGACGACCGGCGCCAAGTTCCCGCCCTTCCCCAAACGCGAGGAAAATCAGTTCATAAGGAACGAGTTTAACTCGTTTGGACGCGCAAAGGCCGTGTTGAGTGAGGAGGAGGCAAAGGAGATGTATGAAGGGATATGCAAATTGCTATATGAATTTGAAGGGTTTGGTTTATTCACAATATTGATGTTGTTGAAACTGATTTTTTTTTTCGGTTTCTGTTTAGGAGTCCGCCATTCACAGTTCAGCGTTTATGCGAACTCGCGGTCCGTCCACGGCAGCACTTCAAATATGCGGGAAAGTACCTCCGCGCGGTTGAGCGCGCGCTGCTGGTCACATCCACAATCGAGGCTTTCCCTGTCATCAGCGCAGAAGAGAACGACGCATCCTCGTCCCCATTCATGTCTATCGGCTCCCTGCGAGAAGCCACGACTCCGCTATTTTCTCCTATACCTTTCCTACACGCGGATGCGAGGAGAAGTAGGAGCAGGAGCCCGCCTATGAGTCCGCTGAACCTGTCGACAAATGCGCCTGCGCGTCCGTTGAGTCCTAGCGCGGACCCGCTCACTCTGGGACCTGCTGCTGTCGAAGGTACAACTGGCGGCATGGGCGTCGATACACCTGCGATTGGCTTGGTGGATGAGTTGGACGATCCCTCACCGGGGCATTTATCCGATCATCCGACGGCACTTACTTCCACAACGACGACGACAACAGCAGCTACTGCAAACTCGAATACACAGACAGAGTCTACTACAGGCGCATCGAGCGGCGTACAGACGGGTTCTACGGCTACGAGTACAACTCCAGCTGGGAAACCGATGTTCGGCGGCTCCCTGCAAGACCGATTCGTCAAAAGCAGCAGCAGCACGGCGGAAGCAGAAATGGAAGAAGTTCCGTCGTCATCGACGTCGGTAACTACGTCTGGGGATCCACTGCCAAGCTCTGGAGGTGCTGCGGAATCGGAGTCGGGATCGGGGTCGGCATCGAGCGCTAGTAGTGCATCTGACGCTCCTTCGGTTGAGGCTGTGAATAACAGCAATAATAATATGGCGGTAGACGAGACTGAGGCAGATAAGGAGAACGTTCCAAAGTCGTAGAATACTTATTGTAATGATATTGTTCAGGACCGAATACTTGCAGTCTCACGAGTTGATAACTTTTTCGAAGGGCTTGGACGCTGTGCTTAGCCAATTGCTAAGAACGATGTGCACGCGTTGTTGTCTTGTTAGTGTTTAGTGTTGCGTGCGTTGCACCGCAACGATTACTACGAGGTCTTTACATAGGGTCTTGATTCTTATGCGAAAACACATAGCCTTGAGCTTGGTGCATGCACTCCACTAACACTGACCCTTCCTCTTCTTTCACGTTCTCGGAATCCCCCTTTAATTCCCGCGACCGCCTTCTAGCTGAGCATCCCTCTTCCACGCACATAGCGAATAGCAGCTCTCCTGGCGCTGATATTGAGGAGGGGGACTCTGCCAGTGCGACTGCGACTGCGACTGCCACGGAGATGGCGTGGTTCACGATCCGAAACGACAACTGGACGAACCTGGGAGGGTTTACGCACCCGGGTGGTCGGCCCTCGCTGGCACGCAAGGTGTCCCGGACGAGGCGGGTGAAGCTGTTCAGGAGCTATGCGTTTGATTGGTGTGTGTCGTATCTTTCCCCTCGTCTTTCCTCTTGAACGAGGCTGATTGAGTTTCGTTGTGATGAATTGTGGATGAAGGATGATATGCATCGTACTCGCGTGAGCTGCACACGACCTCTTCGATGGGCATACAATTGGAAAAGTCTGATGCAAATCTGCCTATTTTACCTCGTATGATTTAGAACAGTGTTCTTCTCGCTAGATGAGATACCCGGCTTCAAGAGACAGTTCTCTATCGATGATACCAGGTGAGTCCATCTCACCATTTTCGCTTTCGGCCTACGCTCTACACACCGCGTTGCACAATGCTGATTCTGACCCTTTCTTTCTTCATTGTGTGGTCTCTTGTTCTTCGCGTCGGACGCTTCACTTCTACGTCCTTGCTCGCATTGCCCGTCGACTTCTGAACTGGCGCGCACACGGACAGCTTACGTTTCCCGTGAGTATCGGGTCTTGCATCCCCCGTCTATTTGCCGTCATTTCTAACTTTCACGCCTTGATGCTTCGTATCGTTTAGATATGCTGTGCATGAACGTGTACCGGTACGTCTTCTCGACTGTGCCTTTGTTTTCTAGATCATGCACTAAACTCATGACGTTGCACATATAGCCAGTAGCGCTGTACTTCATAGCCGGCGTCGCGCCGTTCGTAATACAAATCGCGGTGAACCTCTTGACGGTTCGGTCTGTGTGGGACTTTCATAATGGCTCGCTCGGACGTACGTCTAACTTCATAGTCACCTTTCTATGTATGCAATTAATGTGCAGGCTTCTGACTGACTCTTTGGTAGTGCTGTTAGGATTGACCCTAACAGGAGCGATTACGCAGTTTACGAAGGTTACTGTAGGCAGACCTAGACCTGGTGTGTTTCATATTCTAAGTCTTACTTTGCATCAACACAATCTCTCATCGAAGCCCGTTCATTCTATGGCCCTTTTTTAATTTTATGTACAGACGTGATATCAAGATGCCAACCTCCAGCCGGCATAGAAAATCCTGAATATGGACTCGTCACCGTCGAGATATGCACTCAAACGGACGTACATATCATACGTGACGGGTTTAGGAGCTTTCCTAGTGGACATTCGAGCTGTACGTCCCTTATTCACTTAGTATGTTCGACCGAACAAAAACTCATATCACCATTTTTAGTGTCGTTTGCGGGATTAGGGTTCCTCTCGTTTTATCTGGCCGGAAAGATGCATCTATTTGATGAGAAGGGGCATACAGTGAGTAAATCTTCTGTTTCGCCTCGCTTGCCTTTGTAAACTCACGCTATGTGCGCTTAGACGAAAGCATGGATCTCATTAACGCCTCTATCGGGTGCAGCACTTGTCGCAATCTCACGAACGATGGATTATCGACGTATGCTTTCTCATCACCTCTCACCAATTCTCATCCAACTCTGATTGTCTATTCTTGTACAAAAGATCACTGGCAAGACGTCCTCATCGGTTCACTTATAGGCCTCGTAATGTCTTTCTTCGCATACAGGCAATACTACCCTCCCTTAAGCTCCGCTCGGTCGCATAGACCGTTCTCGCCAAGGATAAGGCGGGAACGTTCGGACGCAGCCGACGATGGAGAAGGAGGGGATATAGAGGAGAGCTCGCCAAGTGACGAATCGCATGCCCCGATTTTGCCTATTCATCGGCCTGGTGCTGGGAGGAAGAACATGGGTGGGTCGTCTGGCGGTAGGAGAGAAGAGGACGGGAGGTAGTGACGCACCCGGCCGTCCCGCATATACATCCCATCCACGGTGGGCATCCCAACCATGCGTCTGAGAGCGGAGTAGGAGGGTACATACAGCCTCGATACCAGGAGGAGCAGATCGAGGATCTACAGCGCGGGAGTGCTAATTCCCTGAATACTCTCACTCCCAATATTAATGTCGTCGATACCGCGAGAGATGGATCTGTTGACGGACATTCTGTGTCGGAGGAAGCTCTTGAGATGAACTCCCCGCTGAAGGGAGCGGGGATGGGGAGTCGAGAATGATGGGATGGTGGACTTTGCTCTTTCCTCTCTTCCTCTTTCTCTCTGTGCATTATTCGGATGTAAATACGCAAGTTATACGCTGCATATGGCTGTTCGTCTGTTACTGCATGCTTTACGTACATTTTATTCATTTCTCTTTGCACTATTTACATACAATACAATATCTATCCACCGACGTATTGGTACATACACTCATTAATGACATTATTATCGTTATCAACACTAGTCAGACGTTTCGTAAAATACATCACATCCTTATCCTGGGGCGTTCATAACGAGCCATTCCTCCGCCGAAATCAGAACGTTGACTGTGTATAAAGCATAGATCAATACTATATCATTCATTGTTGTAATTGCTAACCACGCCAGAGTCAACAGAGACTACACATATACATGCTGCTCTCGTGAAGCGGCCCTGCATAAGTCCGCCTCGACCTCGAATAGTGGAAACTGGTCAATGACAGCGCGAAGCAAATGGTGCTCATATCAAAGAAGACAGGAAATTCAATAGTAGATATGATTATGTACGGCTCAAGCTTTAGAAAGAAAGATACACTAACTATTAATAGCAGCACTGTGAGCCGTTCAACCACCACACCGCGATCTGAAAGCAGCTAAGTCGACTCATGGATACACTGTAGGGCTGGTTAATCCATACGTATCGTCCAATGGTCGGATGTAATATTTTGAAAAGATGATTACTTCTCCCTTTCCCCTAAGGGAATCTCTTGTCACTCATGAACCACCTTCATATGTACATGGTCTGGTGTAGTCCGTAATGCTGAACTCCGATGGGTGACCTCGCCTTACAGCCCTATACCAGACGGTGAATCTGAACAAGGCAATGCAAGAAAACAAGAGAAATGATAAGAGAGCAGTCCCCCACCTCCCCCAAAAAATCAAAATAAAATAAAATCGAGGCTGACGAATAGTTGGGAGCCTTTAGCTCTCGGATGTCAGAAGAGGATCTGAACGAGATGGCAGACAAACGAACAGAGCCAAAGGCAAGTCCCGCGTGAGCGCAGACACGAAATGGTGGATCACCCCAGGCCCAGAACTTTCCGAAGGCCGTGGTTCATCGATATTTCCATCGTCTCTCAGTCTATTCGTTCTTCTCCGACAACGACAGCCCATTGCATTGAGAAGAGAAGGAGGGGGGGACGTTGCCCCCTTGAAGAGAGCGCAGGAGAAACGATCTGTCGGCAGGCTTCCTTTACATACTATAAGAAGACAGAAGCGGACACGGTAAAGCGGTTCCCAAAGTAGAAAAAAGACTGAATATCCATTTTGCATGCTGCGACACACGGGTCCCAAGAGGCTCCTGATGTGTAACGAGGAATATAGGTAAATGACGAAGGCCCTCGGAAAAGGGATGGCAATCGAAAACACCAAGCGAAAAGAGTATCGTACTGCTGAAGAAACCCGCTGTCGAACGGAGCAACGATGTTCTCGTCCATTGACAGAAGTGAGCGATAGGTACATTGTTCTGCAGGACTACCTAGTTCGAGGTAGAACACTATTTCCTACTCCATAGCTCCGAGTACCGCGGCCAACACAAAGGCATCGTGTACATGCGTAAGTTGATTTTTACACGATATGTGGCTGCCATGCGTATCCTGGTACCCAGCCATTGCCACATGGCTATCACCATCAAGGCAGGCGACTTCCGTCGACCAAAAAAAGTCATAGCAATCAGGCACTGGCGGTTGTGAACCACAACGAAAGCTACCCGGTAGATATATTGGTTTTTATCCTAACCCGAGACCCTCGAGCTCCAAGCCCTATCACGACCCTCTATTTTTCCTTCATGTTCCCCGGCACAGCTCAGAATCATATGTGGCAAAACAGGCCCCAGATGCACTGCGGGTCATGCAGCTCGGTCAGGATAGATATTAGTGAGACATGATTAACTTCGCTTGATGCGCTCCACTGTTGCTTCCATCCATGGTTTTCATGTTAACGATGGAGAAAGCGAGCCAGGAATAAAAGAAATTCGAGTGGACCGACCCTGGAGTACAGCAAATATACCGTGTCTCGAGGCAGGCGCCCACTGCTTCAGCACTGTTTTCAATTTCCTCACCCTGGAGTCCTGGCATGCAAGAAAGCATACCGAAAGCGCTTGAAACCATGCAGAAAGACGAATGATAGTGAATTTACGAGTTATGAATAATCCCGCTTGATGCGCTCCAACATTGCTTCCATCCGTAGTTTCATGTTGGGCTGACCGCGTCGTTGACTTTGTTGTCGCCCCGAACTGGTAGGATTGTTTCGTCCACCACCACGTCCGTGATCACTTCGCGCTTGAGAGGGAGGAGTAACAGTCCTCGTCCCAGTGACCTTTGACGACTTGCCTTCCTCAGGGTGGGAACCAGTAACAGCATCCTTCCGACGGTGAAGCGGGTCGGCTTTGAACGAGTGCAATGACGCCGGCGCGTATGCACGTCGGGATAGTTCACGGACCGATGGCTGATCGCTATCGTCTTTGGGCTGCTTCAATTTCGGTTTGTCTCCCTCCCTGGATAAGGAGCGAGCAGGCTGTTTCCCTTTCGATTTTTCGGATGGCTTTGACGACTCCGGCTCGTCGACCTGAGGGACCGTCGTACGAGCCTTTTGCGACGAAGAGGTGGACGTTCAGAGCCACTCTCCTCATCGATCGCTGGGTCGTCGCGATCGTGGGTACCATCGACCCGGTGAGACGAGGATGCTCCAGATTCAGAGTCCGTTTCGTCATCGCCTAAAATCTTCCGTTTCTGCGTTCCAAGGATTTCGATTTCGTTCCTAGGTTCGTCCAGACTGCCGCGGCCAGAGTACAGTAGTCCTAGACCTTCTTTGCGCTTTTGAGCTTTCCAGCGAACCTGTAGTTTCTTCTTCTCGATCCATGATTTCTTCACTTTCTGCGCTACAAAAACGTCGGTAAATTCTAAATCTTTTATAGAAAGTAGACGAAAATGGGATACCTCTATCGCGAGGCAAATGCCTGAACGTCGGCGGATTTTTTCGCTTATTAGTCGGCGCAGATCGTACAGCCATGTCGATGCTCACTGAAGGACTCGACTGCCCGACGCTGTGCTGAGAGTGAATAGAGTGGAGATGAGGCCGAAATTGGGGAGGGGAGAAGGGCAAGGCTGTGCTTAGTCATACCAAACCGCATATAACCGGGGAGTCAAGAGCCATCTTGCATCTTCATCACAGACCACAACCACTTCCTCCTCACACATCCTCAACCACCCTTCCTCAATCTACTCAACACCTTCAGTGATCACAGTCAGCCGTTTTATGAACGTCGACAACCTTCAGCAATTCGGTGAGTTGTCCATTTTTTGGCTGCTAGGTGTTATCGATGTTCATAGATCGTGTGACTGACGACTTATGCAGACCCCCTCCAGGATGATCTTCTAGGAGAGACGGACGAGGTCGGTTCACAGAAGGAACATATCCACATTCGCATTCAGCAGAGAAACGGTCGCAAGACCCTCACCACGCTTCAGGGACTGGGCAAAGGTCCGTTCTTTTTCTTCCGCGTCATATACGATAAATTTTTTGATGTTGACTCATTCATTCCTTTTTGTTTAGAATATGATCTTAAGAAGATCTTGAAGGCATTCAAGAAGGTACGTCTAGCGTCTCACTTAGTCAAGCCCGACGGGATTGCAGCGAACAAACGACTTTGCGCCACCGTTTCGCCACCCTTTGTCACGTAAAACCAACAACATTGCTAATGCTAATAACCTCACGTGTAGGAATTCGCTTGTAACGGTAACATCGTTGACGACGCAGAGCTCGGACAAGTCATCCAACTTCAGGGCGATCAGCGTCAGAAAATCCAGAACTTTTTGGTCGAGGCGGGCGTTGACAAGAAGACGATCAACGTGCACGGTTTCTGATCATATCATTCAATATCATCCTCGGTTATCACCGACTACGAAGACGATATTAGTTCACAACTCGACTTCCTCTCCGCTTAATTTTCTGTTCTGTTCTGTTCATCATTCTCGGGCTGTGGTGAATTGCTTTCATTAGCTGATTAGCTATCACTTTTTTCCCACGTCGTTTGTTCAGTATGTCATCTTGTCTCCTGCGTTTGTACGAATATTACAGTGGTGCAGTCATTCATCCTATAACGTCTATGCGTGAAAATGCGAGTTGAATCGTAAAGTAAAAATGCCAATTCAAGATGAGCAAGTAAGGTTAGAACTCCTTCATAATGTCGTTCTTCGACACGGTTATACGTCGTCTTCGTTTCACCCTGTCTACTAAGCTTCCGTTGGATAAAGATAGTTCCTCTGCTGTGGCTTCGACCCGTCGTACAGAGTTCATCTTAGTTGGCTCGACAACTTTCGTAACAAGGGAACTCGAAGATTGTTTTCGCTTCTTGCGGGGAGAAGAAGTAGGCATCTCCACCTCAGGCGTTCCTTTTATGTGAACACTTGTCGACGAAGAAGTCCACGAAGAGGTCTTTAATTTAGCAGGAGATGCTGACGCTGATCTGGATGGTGAAGCCGAAGGTGTTGGAGATGGAGTAGGGAGACCGTAGGTCGAGAAGGATTTCAAGTCCGCCGTGAACAAGACCTGCGCAGGGTTATCAGTCCAGTCAACAAAGGTAATTCAAGTGGAAAAAGATACAAGGAATAGCATAGAAGGGAGAAGTAATGGTACTCTATACGTACCGAATGAGCCCACCCAGCATAGTTGCCCCAAATCTTCGTAAGGCGAGCATTGACTTCATCGTATATCTTGGGTATCATTGACAACTTGCCATTACTCGACCCGCGCATACCGTAGTACTTGACAGCGATTTGGTAGACGTGCGTGTCTACGGGGACGACCTCCCTCTGTTCATATTTTCAAAAAGAAAGTTCCAGTAAGTAGCGAAGGATGAGAAAAAACCACGCAAGGCACGGAACGTACCTTATCCAAGCTCATCAGCAGCACACAATCAGCGACTTTCCTACCCACACCAAGCAATTTCAGCAACTCCGCTCTCGCGTCCTGTGTATCCATCTTCCTGAGTCCTTCAAGAAAATCGAAGACGGCTTGATCGGAGTTATTATGAGCTTCGAGGAGCATGCAAGCGGTCTTTTGGATGAAGTCTGCGCGGTAGCCGAAGCCTAGAGCGCGGAGTTTTGACGAGGTCGATGGGGAGGAGAGTGCGGAGGGAGGTGGGAAGGGGTAGTATGTGGTCGTGTTACTGGGAGGCATAGGTATGGGCGTGGTTTCGACTAAAGAACGAATTGGCGTTGGCGTTGGCATTGGTGTTGATGAAGGAGTGGGATATGTGTTAGGACGTGGGGGCGAAGACGTGGATATCGATTCGGCCAGGGAGAGTAAAGGCGAGGAGAAATGTGTGCAGAGGTTCTGCACCATCTTCGATATTCGCGAGATGTTATTATTCGAGGAGCATATGAACCTACAAAATCCCAATTATTCGCCCATTCGTTACATCAGCTACTCTATAAATAATTCAGAAAAGAGGATGAAATAGTTTAACGCACGAAATAAGACATTCCCAAGGATCCTGCCTCAGCATTCTGATACCTTTAAACCGCCCCCTCAGCCTGGCGAAAACAGGATCACTAGCGCTCCAGGTATCATACAGCTCGAGTAGATCCGTGTCGAGTTGGAAGTAATCCTGGATGAACGCTAGTGTCTCTGTCTCTTTTTCTGGTTCTAAATCTTCTTCTTTGACCCCTTTCGAAAGACGCGTAGGGAAGACAGAGCGGAAGAATAGGAATTCCTCAGACTGCCTCAAGCAAACAACGCGATATTTCAGACAAAATCGCCATTCTTGCATTGGGGCCGATTCTACTCCTGCCCCAGCTCCTTCTCCCACCACCGAGTCACTTTCATCTGGTGGTAAAGGAACGGCTGTCCAGCGGAAAGACTGCCCACATTTCAGCACAGCAGGTAAAGATAGCTGGGCGATTGGAAGCGGGAGAGCCTTGAAGCCGTGAGGAATGGCAGTGGATACTGGTTTCAGCGTGGCCGACATGGCTGTTTGAGATTGAGGAGAAGGGAGAGACGAGTGTCCAAGAAGACGCGGCGCGTCCTGGGCGTAATATCGACGCGTTTCGCTTACTTACAACACCGTGAGACATCATATACACGACAAAAAGAAATATAAAAATTATTAGGTAGAGAATTTTTCTTTGCATTGGGAACTGTACGCTAATATGGTTAATGCTACAGGGAAGATTGCGCTGTCATCAGAAAAGATAACTTGAGTAGGAAAAGGAAAAAGGGAAAATGAAAACTAGGAACGACAAGGATAACAGGGAACACGACTTGGAAGCACGATGTATGTATTTTGAATAAAGAGATGGAATCTATATACAAAAGTATTTGGCTTGCAAGACTGAGAAAGACACTGCGGGAGTACTAGAGGGATTGAAAGAAGATTTCCGATATGCTTACTTGCTGAAGACAAAGCGGAACTGAGAGAAATAGGAAGAGATATCACGAATATTATCGAGCAGAATCAGAATCACGACAAGCGCCTGAAGGCGGGAGACGGTCGATATAGTCAGCCACGAGATCGAAGAACGTCCACAAAAGACCGTGCGTCGTTATGCTTCTTAGCGCGCTTATTCCGAGCCCCCGGTATACCCGCGTTATACCCTGGAAAACAGACCTTGGGTTCGAAGGATCTGGACCTGATGAAAGGCGGTGAATGTGAGTATCTTCGTATTATTGAGGAACAATAGGGGATCGGGAGAACTGAGAAGAACCTTATCACTCACCGTGAACGAGACGATAGAAAGTTTCCCAAACGCTTCGTTTTCGTTCTCCTGCTAAAGCGCGAGTCTGGACTTTTGTTTTCACTCTAGAAGAGGAACAATTAAGGACGAAGATCAACGGAGTTTCCAAAGAAGCAATAAAATGCATTTCGGACTTACACGTCTAACGGATAAATCAACGCCCACGAAGTAACACCCGAGAAAGAACCACAAAAGAACGGAACAATGGATGAAGGTATGGGTAGCCAGGACGGTGTCGGACCCTGTTCTCCAGATGGTAAACGACCCATTAAATGTCGCATCCCATCGTATTCCAGAAAATACAACGCCGTGCCGGAAGTATCCCGTAGTAGATGTAACGGAAATCCAATATATAGCCCTCGAAACCCGCTCGATCGCACGATGTCCCGCACGGCTTGCATAGTCGTGGGAGGTTTGACGAGTTTGATTCCTTTGCTCTCTGCGATTGTGTATTCGAGTTGTCGACGTACTTTGACAAGCTCGAAGGGTGCGCTTCCGAATGAGATGAGTGCACCTGCTGTTGCGCCTCCAAGCCCTCCCAAACACGCTGCATCGAATAGCCTGTCGCGCGTCAGTGTATCATGGTATCTAAGAAGGTCCTTCGTTCCATTGTAAATAGTGAAAGAAGCAGCACCTGTTTCATCGCAAAGGCGTAAAGACAGTAAGAATCCTTGACCTTGAACATTGTTGTGTTTTGAATGTGAAGACGTACGAACGAATGATATCGTGAACAAAGGTATCCACAATCCTCGATAAAATCCCCGTATTCCTTCTTCACGAAAGACCTGAGCGGCCATACGCGGGACTGTGACTGCATTCCGGGAAGTTTGCAAGCGGGATTTGAGCGAATCAAGCTAAAGATGGCATCTATAAGTCCGGAATGGCTTCGATATAGTGATACATACGCACAGGATAGCCAGCGAAAGTCGAAATGTATGAAGCACTTATAGCGCAGACGACGGCTTTATTTCCTGTTCAGTCGGACATTCGGACATCAGTGAAAACTTGCAAAACTAGAGCTTTAAACGACGAGGAATCACGTCTCAGCGATTCATTTATTTCATCAGAGCTCAACAAGGATCTAAAGGGAAGGCTTCATACAGGCATCAGCAAGGCACTTCGAAATTAAGAGATGTTAGGGGATGGGGTGTGACATACCTGGGTCCATCCATAGGCACGAAAACGCGACCGGGCTCTTTCTAATAGTCCCGTCCTCGTGCCAAAGCACGGTCTGGGAGGCGCGTTCAATGCCGTTGTGAAGTTTCTGATTTGAGTCGTCGGATGGCGATGGTAAGGGGGAGGGGAAGTCTGTTGGCGTCGTGAATGCGAATGGAAGTGAGTCGCGTGAATTGAAGAGGAATTAGGAAAGTGATCGTCGATCACTGATCTTCATCTCATCAGAGTCATCACCGGAGGTCCGTCGACGGGTCCTCCAATCCCGTCTTCCTGATTTCCTCCATTCATTCATCTCGAAATCTTCATAAATGGAATGGAATTCTGGCCTTCGTTGTCCTCGTCAGCAATTGCTAAGAAATACCAGGGCAATCCCGATAACGGAAAAGGAAAGGGAAAGGCCGAGTCGAACTCGAAAGCTTCCTGGACGAGTTACCCTGTAATTGACCATGGCGCGCTCTCGGCTGCCACTCTTGTCAAAATCGGAGACGCTCTCGAGTGGAGGACGGTTCACAGTCCAAGAAAAGGTAGGTATGGTCTTCTCGGTTGGACGGAACGACACTGATGACCATGGATTCCTTTAGGCTACCTTAAGACACAGGGAAGGCCGTCCAAGGTGTTTCCTTGCACAAGGCCAAAAGAAATAAAGAATGCAGGTCTCACTCATCAGCGCCGTGCTGAACAAGGGGTACGAGCCTTCTTCTACCAACATGAGACTGACTTCAACGAAACCTGACTTCTCTAACGCCAGGCAAGGTTCTTGAGACGGTTTCATCCCGATGTCGACATACCACTAGAACTTATAGAAGATGTGTTCAAGCAGGAAGAAGCTGTCGAGAAACAATACGAAACGTTCGATCCATTCGCGGGGAACACGTTATCTGCAACGTATTGTTTCGACGGCGCAAAGAAGAGAGCCATCGCACTTGCCTTCCCGAGCGGTAAACTTGGTGGCGACCTGAGTGAGTATCTAATCTGCTTCTCACACTTAAAACAATCCCTAATTGTGTATCCTTCAGATATATCGCCCCTTTCTATACATCTGAACTCAGTTCTATTTCAACCACGAACTCGACCAATATGGACATTCGATACACCTATTCGTCAAATCACTTCTTCTGCCCCAGCTATCAACTTCGGAGAGAGAGCAGGTAGATACTTCTCTTTTCGGTGACTTTGTTCCGTGTCTTAATGTTCGCTAAATTTCAGGACGCACTCTGGCGGTGCGCACATATGGTCAAGTTTCTGTATTCGATATAAGGAATCAAGTAACTTCCAGCACAGACTCGACGAAACCGCCTTTTGCCATATTCGAAGCTATGTCCATCCGTTCGCAAGACCTTCAGAGTCATTCTGGTGGTATTGTTGATATGAGTTTCTCCCGCTCGGATCCGGGAGAGTTATTCGTCGTGACTGAAAAGGGAACTGGTTATCAATGCTCTCGTAGAGAGGCGAAAAGATAATGTGGGTCAACCCAGTTCGGCAACCTGCAGGAGTCGACTAACACTTCTCAGCAAGAGGATATTTGAGGATCCTTTGGAAGATGAAGGTAGTTTCTGGAGAATATTTGGCGACAAGAATGCATACAGTGGAATCGTAGCTTCCGAAAAGTTGGTTCAGAAATTCGACACGAGGGTACTCTTCTCTTACTCCCTCTTCTATAGCACGATCTGATGTTCTGACTACTTTAGTCCTTTGGCACTTCTCTCAATCTCCTGGAATACGACGATGGCCGCAACGTTATAACTTCACTCTGCCCGACTCAACTCGAGCACCTTCTTTGTGCATCAACGACAGGCCAAGTCATATGGATTGACGAGAGTACCCAAAACAGCCTTTGCTCGGGTGGAGACACCATCATGCCTTTGATAGGACATTGAATTTGCGGACCATAGAATTCGAGAATAGTCAGTGTTGTTCACTTATGGACTCTTACGTTCCGGAATGTGCTCACTCCTTTTCATATTCAGCTTCGTTGGCGTTTCTATGCTCCTCGAAGAATAACCACGTAACTGCAATTTCCGTCGCCAAGTTACAAGACACTCTTTTACAATGTGAAATGCCTCCTCGTGCACTTCCTCCGCTCTCCGACTCGCCATTGACAACTGGACGAGTTCTCATTCGTCACCCAGGTTCACCGTCCGACTCTTTCAGTCTCCTTGAACTCTCGGAGCGAGGTAGTTTACACCATCAAGGGCTTCGCTACACCACAGATGCATCAATTGTCTCTCCCGGAAGGGAGTTCGTCAAGGATAGATTTGATTTCCGCTGGTCCAATGATGTTTATGAATTGGAGAGGCAAGAGAAGGATCTGAAGCCCGATTATGGGAACTTGGAAGAGAGGGAAGTGGCAAGATTGGATATGTCTGGCTTATATGAAGGTTCGTTTCCTCTGTTCCATTATCAATACGAGTCAGTTTGGTCTAAAGTAATTCATAGCACTTTTCGGCGAAGAAGCGCAGGAAGCTCGTGCCAAGAGAGAAGAAGCAACCTCAGATGAAGTGTACGAGTTGTTGGAGAACATGCCGACGTACTGGCAACGCTCCGACACAGAAGAGCACATACGTACCCTGTAAGTCACACCATTCTCATACATGCTTACTGCCTTCTAAATCGACATGAAACTGATGCAATGATAGGTTCGACATAGCCTTCGGTTCAGGCGAAGAACCACAGCGCCCATCTCGCGCCGACTTCCTCACAGGGACAGTACTCAACTCCGCACGCGGATACAGAGCTCGTAAACAAGGCCGTCTCTCCGTCTCGGAGATCGCGAAGAAATCAGGCTGGCACGCGGATATCCGACCAATTTTGCATAGAATCTCTCCGGATGTTTTCCATGATTCGGAGGAGAGTGGGTCGTCTGGTCCGGATAGGGCAAATGGCGAATTGATCGGACATGAGCCGTATAAAGTTGGAAGAGACGAAGATATTCCGAAGGCCGATCGACAAGAGACAGAGGCGAGGGAGGAGCTTGCGCTTGATCTGACATTAGCTGCTCACGTCTTCAGTGCTGTGTCTATCAGGAACCCCACCCTCCCTGAGATTACGCAAGATCTCCCTTCTGGCGTGGAAGAGTCTCGGGAAGGCGCGTCCTTCCTTACGCAGGAAACAGAGAAGCTCAGCCTTTCTGATAGCTCGGGGAAGGCGAAAGAACCACCGCACGTCAAGTTTGGATTTCTTCGACCTGTATATAGGAAAGATGGGATGAAGAAGAGGAAGAATCCGCGCCAGTCTGAAGAGGAAGAGGAAGAAGATTCAGGTTCACAGGGCGCGGAGAAAGGTAAAGGTAAAGAGAGGGCACAGGCGCAAGCAGAGGAAGAACGAGAAGAGGAAACAGCAGCGGGAGGCGAGACGCCGAAAATACCCCTCGGTGTCCGTCTCTTGCTCTCCGAATGGACCATCGGCGAAGATCCCTACAAGTACGAATATGTCGATCCGTACGATTTAGACGCTGCTGGGGAATCGCAGGTTTCTAGAAGTCAAGCTCGTTCCCGGGCTCAGAGGCGTGGTCGTAGGCAACAAGCTCTGGAAGATTCACCGGAAAGTGAAGAAGAAATGAATGGCGGGGTGGAGTTTACAGCTCGGGCTGGACAGGGCCAGGCCCCTCCAACTATCGTCGCAGCTCGAACGCTCAAAGACAGGGAGAAAGAAACGCAGACTAGGCCTCTTGCCATAATCCCGCAGCGATCCACTGCACATACTCGTGGAGGAACGCAGACCTCGGACGAGGCAGGATTCGGAAGTCCTCGGCCAAAGAAGCCTCAAACGGCAATGATGACGACAAGCACACAGATTGAACCGGGGAGGTTTGGTGGGAGACAGACTGCTGTCAAAAAATCTGCTAAGAAGAGGATGGGCGGATTCTGAATCTCAGAAAATAGTTTCGCGTTTTCGCTTCGGAAAAGTACCTTACAACATAAAATTTGTCCGTAGTTTATTCATACACCAGGTAGTAACCTTTACCATACAAGTCCCCCAGCATGTCGAGATATATACAAAGTAGTAATACTTTCCAAACGCTTCTCATACAAACTTGACAACAAGGTTCAGCGAAAGCGGTAAAGAATTAGCAGTAACAAGGATCGTATCTCCCTCATTAACGAATTCCGACACTTTCTTTTGCAAGTTGGGTCGAAGCGATTTTTCAAGCGAGGGCGGGCCTTGGATATACATATTTGCTGCAGAGCCGTCTTTGTGG
This sequence comes from Phlebopus portentosus, assembly GCA_037892935.1. Taxonomy (NCBI): domain Eukaryota; kingdom Fungi; phylum Basidiomycota; class Agaricomycetes; order Boletales; family Boletinellaceae; genus Phlebopus; species Phlebopus portentosus. The sequence goes on from JAYXKI010000002.1 coordinate 2,790,943, forward strand.
GTTGCAGAGAGGGAAGGTTTCTTTACTTGTCTGTATTCCAATACGAAGCGGAAGAAAAATCAGTTAACGCAATGCAAGGAAACAGAAGGGTGAGAAAGATGTACATGTCAGGTCTCTCAGTAAGAGCATCAATCAAATCCCCGACCGTCCACTCCTCGTCCACTTCCATAAGTAGGGAGGACTCCTCGCTACACACGGGACAATCTGGCTTTTGTTCATGCTTGAATGTGTAGGAGTATACACCGTCAGTACCGATGTACATGAAATAGTTGTCTAGATATGCGGAGGATTGAGTGGCGATCTTGAATGCTTCGTTACAGCAGGCAGCTAAGGGTAAGGGAAGAAAACTCGGTCAGCGAGGAAGTGGCTTATTAGACGATTATCAAGCAGATCGTACCAGCGATGATGGCGTTTGTTGATGCGATCGCTGGAATGATGTTCTTCACAACGCCTTGTGTCAACGTCCAAGTTACACCCCCGATATTGAACTGCTTCGCCCGATTGAGAGCGGCGTTGTACAACCAGGTGATATGCTCGGGATCGTCGGTGTCTAACTTTTTGTCTACGATGAAAATCATTCGGCATTAAAACTCATCGGAGAGAACTTGAGAGTACTGACCTTCATGTACGTGAGGCCATTCTATTACTGAAGCCCATTCAATACAGTGTTCGGGCAAACGAGGAGTGTTGGCAATCGTGCAAATAGGGAAAGCAGTGGGTTTGTTGAGTAAGTCTAAGGAACATTCATAGCAAGAGGTGACAGTCGGAAGAATAACGCGTGTTTGTCCTCGGAATCCTGTATATTTTCTTTCAAAATTAGTCTATAGGAGGAGACATGCAAATGTGACCCTTACCTTCCGTCCCTCCGTCTATGAGTGGCTTCAAGCTTTCAGGATTCTCAGGATCTACCATTCGTACCAGTGTGGCGTTAATCCATCGACGGGCCTCTACGGAATCTAATCCACAAATAATGATATGGAATTGCATGTAGTAGTCATCCGCTTTATCTTGAATCTTTCCATAGTATCTGGCGTATTCTGAGTTTGTTACGGATGAGAAAGGGTAAGTGTATGCGTACGGAGTGACTTTCACGCCCGGAACTCGTTTCATGATGAAATCTGCCGCAACGATGGCTTTTGGTTTTCCGACATCCTTTTGTCTGCAGCATGTCGGATATTGATCTTGCTTGCTCAGATAAAGAAACTCACCTGAATAAGAATTGACGATTGAGATTACTGATATCAATGGTGTCCATGTCAATGACGTGAATGTCCTTGAAACCAGTCAAAGCGAGATTCGCAAGGATCTCACATCCGAGACCACCAGCGCCTATAACTAGGATCTTACATTGCTTGCGCAGGAAGTCTTTTACCTTCGATGAACGCGTGGATCTCAGTCGATTTTATTTCTTCATGAACGCTACTATAATGACTTACTGGATCTCCTGGACTGAAACCTTCTCCTGTTCGAGGCCCGGGCTTGTCGAGTACTTGGTCGACATGATAGTACCTCCCTGGCCAATCGATAAAGCGCGTCTCCCCGTTGGCGCCCGAGCTCATTATGCGTGGAGGTGGTCGTGGTAAGCAACAAGAGATGTCTCGGCGGCGCGGTCCGTCCGACGCGTTTACTGATCGGAGTCAGATCGACGCGATTGACGGTAAAGTGTTTGAATTGTAAAAGATATGTTGGTTTACATCGTAAGGTAGTAGCAATAACTTGTGGAGGAAAAAAAGTTGAAAACGGGGGGGGGGAAATCACGTCTTCCTCACTGAGAAAGAAAAACCCAGTGTCGCAGAGAAAAAAAAACCTATGGCGGCTTGAATGTTTGTTCGAAGAAACGGGCGTGCACTTCCGAAGGTTGGTCGGACGCGTGCTTTCTTGACTTCATGCCGTGACCATCCCTGTAGAGCACTCAAATGGCATCTGAAGGCAACTCGTTTTTACCAAGAATATTGTCTGTTTTCTATGCAGTATTTCATGATAGAGGAGGGACGAATATTGTTTACCAAGTACCTGAAGGCCTCATCGTCACTTCGTCAAACCAGCTGACCACGAGCATCTCGAGTAATACTAACCGTACTTCTTCCGATGAAAAGGGCGAAGCATCTTCAACAACTTCACCAGAAAGCAAGGAACCAGGGGGTGCCAACATTTCACGCGCGTCGAGCTCATCTCGATACTCCCATCTAGCAAACTCACGAGAAACGCTTGGATCCTCCCTCGTACGCTCTTCGTCGGCGAACCGATGTCTCTTCAAATTCGAGGATATATCTCGCTACGTTATCCCTCCGAGCGCTCTATGTGGACGTCTCGTCACCTGCACGACGAGGTGGCACCAAATCATTGGTTTCCCAGTCGAACTGTACAACGAAGAGCGTTACGAACGGAATTTCTTTCGTTATAACGTTTGCTTCGTCTTTGAACGAACGGCGGATCTGAGTTGCTATGAACCCATCGTACGCAAGATTGGACGCGTCTTGACCACATGTGAAGTGCGCATTTTGATCTTCTCTGACCTCTTATTAAACCACTAAGCACACCTCACAGGAGGAATCCTCATTTCTAAGTTCGCCCGAGACGTCCCATAAAATCCTTGCTATTCTCGAGCAACTGTTCGAAGACCTCAACTCGTACTCTGAGACGTCTATCCCTATCGACAAATTCAATTCTATCGAGCTCAAGATAGTTCCATTCTATCCTAATCCTCCTGACGTCCATGATTGGGACGTACCCGTCGCTCTGATAAATCTGAAGAAGAGGATAGAGGATAATTGGGATCTCACAACGGCAAAGGTCTGTCAGTTTGTTCAAGTGCATAATGCATACATGGGACCCTTTACAGATTCTTTCTTCAGGTTTGCCAATACATCGACGGAACGAACCACGTCAGTCGCATAGCATACCTAGCGGACTGTGATCCGGACCTTACGCGCAAGGCTATCCAACACCTCTTGTAAGATTGCATTTCTTTATGAATAACGATCGCTTCTCATGCAAGTATAAACCCAGGTTTTACCAAGTCATCATGATGATTGATATCTTCCAATCCAGCAATATGTATACATTATGCCGCTCTGTAGCATGGCTCACTGATGAGGCGCATATCCGGGATGAATGTGGGCCATACGTGACCAGACCAGGTCAGCGCTCTTATATGGGGGGTTAATCTCCGTCTACTTGCTGACGTGGATCTCCCTAGATCGTGAAATCTCTGAGTGGCCTGATCTTCTGCACTTGTATTCCCGCTTGAAGCCTGGTATCACCGTCTTGGAATGGATGCACGAATATGATACGCACAAGCATGGCATTGATCCTCGCCGGTTTGTCAGCTTCGGAGTAATCAAGGTAAACGCTGCAAGCATGCACCGTCCGAATTCTCTTTTGACTAGTTAATTCAATGGATACATAGGGCTTCCTCCGCCGAGTACACCGCTGGCCAGTCTACCTCGAGGCGACAACTCCAGAAAAGGAAAAGGAACGTCGGTCGTCCTCCGCTTCCTTGGGTCGACGGAGGGGAATGTCTTTTACAATGTCCAGCGGGACCAGCGGACCTGTTGTAGGTCCAAGTAGCTCCGGAGCAACTTCCCCTCCGATCTTCTCAGGAGCAAGCGCGTTCTCGTATTTGAAAGCAAAAGACGGGCCGCAATATCAGAATACGCCGAGTGGAACGCCGACGACCATCGGAAATGCGGGGGCAGGGCTTGGGAGACACCCGTCTCTTGGTGAGGCGGACAAAGAACGGTATCGATCGACGCGTCGCCCGAGCGCGGCGGAGAAGTACCTCGAACAGTTTCGAAGAGAGATCGATCATTCTCGAGAGGGTGGTGGGCGGACTAGTCCGAACATCCTTATGTCCTCCTCTGCCTCTGCGGTTGCAGGGAGTGCAATTAACACCTCTCCACGCACCCAGCGCTATTCACGTGCGAGTGCGAGCGACATGCGGAGTTCGCGGAGGAACTCCCTCGCGCAACAGCAGCAGGCGATATTCGGAGCTTCCAGTAGCGGCCTATCCGGTGGAACAGGGGGGATGAATTCCTTCACCAGTAGCTTCGCTTCTGACCTCAACGCTCTAGGAAATGGTGAAAGTTCGGGAAGCGGATTCGCAACGCCTACAGCAACCCGTCCTTGGCTGTCTCGTTCTCCCTCCTCCCAAGCAACGGTCATCATGCCATCAGCATACTCCGCTTCCAACCTCAATCTTAATCTCAATCTCAACCTTAGCAGCCTGAGTGGCGGTGGGTCAAACACACCGATAACCTCAGGAGCGAACGCAGTCCTACCTGTCCTGAAGGAACTTTTGGACGGGACACATCACGCAGATGAGTTAGGCGTGCGATTTGATCTTGGCTGGGCGGCGCTTGAGAAACACCTTATTGCGATCGGAGGAGGGAAGGGTGACGGGGATTTCGGGAGGGTTGAGATTATTTATCGGTAGAGGGCGATTTTATGTAGGGTAGGATATGTATTATACATGTTATTTTTGTATTGGAGCAGTAAGACAAGGCAGCGAGAATAGCAAGGAGGACGTGAGAAGCATGGTACTGTAGTGGTCATGCAAGAGTCCGGTTAGCATTAACGTATCCGATACCCAAGCAAGAAAAAATCAGATCAGTGGAATCTGGATTTGTCGATTCTGCCTTCGCAATCTTGAACGAAACGCCAAAGAACTCCCTCACATCTCTCAGGAATTGAATGCTACAAAAGTCAAATCAGCAAATTCAATCCTTCTCGGAAACCATCTTAGCAGAATAAAAGGATGAAATACGTACGTCCTAGGAGACGGCTCGCCCATCCTACACCTTCCAATATCCTCACTCCCGAGAACCATCATCAGCAGAACTAAAATCTGATGGCTCCGATCTACGCATCCTCCCCTCTTAATCTCTTCTAGTAAAGCATATGTTGCTTGACGAGCGATGTCTTCGGGTGGGACACCTGGCTTTGAGACTGCTTCGGAGCAATGGAGGGCTCCGGTGGTGGATTCTGCCAGGAGGAGAGTGCGTAACCGGGAGATCTATCATGATAGTCGGTGAATGTCACGTTCAGATAAGAATGAAGCCGTAGATGCTTACTTTCCGCTTTCCTCCCCCTTGTATACGTCTGAGTAGAGGTAGATATCTGGTATGAAACGGTTTAAGACAGAACGTGCCGCTTCGATCATGCGATTCGAGAATTGTGGGCTCACGCGAACCGCATGTCTAGAAAATCGAATAGTTTGAGAATAGCGCAATCTATGAAAAGAGATAGACCCACGAGATGCCCCGTATTCTCTTGATCTTTCCAGGTTCGACGAAGTTGAGAGTCTTGACTTGCTTGACGATCGGGCATAAGAACTGGACTTCTCCGCCTCCAAGGGGAGGTGCTCCTCTTTTCTTGATCTACGTGACATTTTTTCAGATTCAATGTTTCCTTTGGATCATGATATGGCTTGAGTACTCACTCGAAGCTCCAGTCCCTCGTCGATCCCGAACAACTGAAGATGCGGAAGGGTCACTGTGCGTATGAGGTCAACAGAAAGGTCCCGGTCGTCCGTCGTGATCCCTCGCAGTGTCAGGTTCAGAGGCTTCTTCGCGAACGGCGCTATCATAATCAAAGGCTCGAGGAAGTACCCAACAGAACGGGAGAGAGGACAGTCATGCGTGATACTGCCTCCCACTACGACACCCGGCTTCACCAGCACAGACGTGCCTTCACACAAAAAACTTGTCAGAACATTCGGATGAACGAGATAAGATGAGGTGGATGCACGCACCAGTGTAAGAAATCTCAATCACCGTCCCATTCGTTACCTTCTCCAGCAATCGAAGGAGACTCGCCTCGAAATCTATGCGTGAAACATCAAAAACTGCTCATCTTTCGCAGCTCTACGAAGCCTTCAGTCACCTCGAAGACCCGGATCCTTGTCCTCCGAGCGTATCCTGTCTATACGGACAGGCTTACCGCTGAGAATAGACAGGACAATTCTATGCCGAAAGTGGAGGTGTCCGCTGAATTTCAGAAGCGAGCCAGAGGTCGTCATGCGTACTGATACTGCCGACCAAGGTAGGAGGAAACAGTCAAGTGGAAATTTAAGGCCTGATCGGCGGTGATCGTCGGGCGCCCTCCGGTCAATTTGTTCAAATTAGATGCAAACTACGATGTTCGCGTATGCCCCGTGGCTCAGTTGGTTAGAGCGTGTGACTGTTAACTTCGTTTCGAGGTGATCACAAGGTCGAGAGTTCAAGCCTCTCCGGGGCAGTCTATGTACTTTTTATCAACTTCATTGAAGTAGTTCGTGTCGATCGTGTCGATCGTATCAATCAACGGTATTTTGTTGCATCAAATTTCTTATTTTTCTGCACAATGTCAAGACCAGAGCTCGTAGCCCCACCAGAAATTGTGAGCATCTTTATTTTATTTTATTTCACAAGATCGCATATACGCTCATGTCTATGCCAGTACTATGGAGATACAGAAGCAAAGAAATACACCTCCAAGTGTGTCCTTTCTACTCATTCTCGCAAACACTCACATCCGAGCTCAAATTTCCTCCCTGCGCCGTGCCAATGCAGCACGCGAATACAGCAGATCCAAAGCGAGATGACATATCGTGCGCTGGAGCTTCTCAATTTACCTGAAGGCGAGCCCAAGTTCCTACTAGATATCGGGTGCGGGTCGGGTTTGTCTGGTGAGATCCTCGATGAGGAGGGCCATTATTGGGTTGGGGTGGATATCGCTCCTAGTATGCTAGGTGCGTCATTCTTGCTCCTTGTCGTCGAATAATGGCTGATGTGTATTCGTTATTTCTTGAGAGGTGGCATTGGAGCGTGAAGTGGAAGGGGATCTGTTCTTGCAGGATATCGGGCAGGGATTCGGGTTCAGACCTGGGAGTTTTGACGGTGCTATCAGGTCTGTTCATTCAAGGTTATGTAATATATCGTAAATCCATCTAAATACTCGCACCCAGCATATCCGTCATCCAATGGCTCCTCAACGCCGAAACCTCGCACCCGTCCTCCTCGCCCCCAGCCCGCCTCACACGGTTCTTCACATCCCTCTACGCCGCGCTACGCAACCCCTCCCGCGCAGTCCTCCAATTCTACCCATCCTCAGACGACCAGATCCACCTCATCACCTCCATCGCCCAGCGCGCGGGGTTCGGCGGCGGGATCGTCGTCGACTACCCCAATTCGAAAAAGGCGAGAAAGGTGTTTTTGTGTTTGTTCGTTGGGAGTGGGAAGGTGAACGATAGTGTGCCGAGGGGGCTTGAGGATGGGGAAGAGGAGGTTGACGATGATGAGGAGGGGAGGAGGAGGAAGACGATTGCGTATGAGCGGCGGAGGGAGAAGGAGAAGAGGAGAGAGAGGAGCGGGAAGAGGAAGGATCTGAAGACTAAAGACTGGATCGTGAAGAAAAAAGAGGTAGGTTTCGTTTTGCGTGTACTTTTGCTTGATAGCTCACGATTTTACCCCTAGTTATACCGCCAGCGAGGGAAGGAAAGTGTTCCGCGCGATTCAAAATATACAGGTCGGAAGCGAAGACCAGTTTTCTAAGCATTGATATTAGATTTTTCATTGTGGTAGTGTATCACTATATGCACATCAATCATCATCGCTTCGCAACGAAAAGGTCCTTCGACTTCAGAATAGCCTCCCTCGGGCTAGTCCTGATAAACAAGCCCTGCAGAGCAGCCATACTGACCCGTCGTCCAGCATCCATCTGATCCTGCACGATTCCACCCAACTCGTCGCTCAATTCTTCTAACTCCTGATCAGAAACCTCCGCGTCGCCGGAGTAGAAACGCCTGAAAAGGCGGGCGGCTTGAGAGGGCTGGGCGTCGTCTATGAGCTCGAGAAGGTCGACCCGCCCGGGTCGGATGAGTGCTGGGTCCAGACGGTCGAGATGGTTTGTGGTCATGAAGATGATGCGTTCTTCGCCCGAGGCTACGCCGTCAAGGGCGTTTAGGAAACCGGAGAAGGTCACTGAAGATTGATAACTGCGACAAGAAACAAAAAAATCTTTGTTAGTATGATGGAAACAAAACAAAACCAAGTATGATGCTCGTACCCATCCTCGCTTGTCTGTACGCGTTTGTTGAACGCTGCGTCGATATCCTCGATGAGCACGATACTCCGCTCGACAGCGTTGGACAGTAGGTGGATTAGCTTGTCATCATGGAGACCTCGTTCGGAGAGATTTAGCAAACAAATATCGTAGTTCAAAGCTCCAGCAAGCGCTTGAATGAATGACGATTTCCCGGAGCCTGGCGGTCCGTGTAGAAGGTACCCTCTTCGGTACGGAATACCTGGAGAGTATTATAGTAAGAAATGTGTCCCCTAACTCGCAAAGGATTGATTAAGACATCCATACCTCGATCCGCATACCACTGTCTCCTCCCCAAGAACGCCCTAACATCACTCTCAATCCTCTCCGCAACGCCATCCGCAAGCACAACGCTCCCAACCGGCCTCTTCCTCCTCGGGACGCCAAACGGCCTCCACTCCGTGCCCCACGCCGTATACAGCACCAACTTGCCCTCCTGCTCCCTCATCGCCGCGTCCCGCGCCTCCGCCAGCAGCTCCCCGAACAGCCGCACATCGCGCGAGAGCGTGGTGAGCGTGACCGTCTCCCAGGGCGTGCCGGAGGTGAGTTGCATGCTCTTGACGTCGCGCTCCCGCCGCGCCTGGATGATGGACCCGCGGTAGCGCAGCCAGTGCGTCCCCGGACCCGCGATCAGCGCGAACCCGACGGAGGAGCTCCCGTTCCGGTGCGTCTGAACGCGCGTCTCGACGCTGAGTTGGTGGCTCCGGGGCGCGACGAGGCGAGTCAGCATCCCCGCCAGAGAGCTCTTCCTTGCTTGTAGTTGCGTAGCTTGACGCTGCTGTTGTTGAGCAGCCATCCATTGTAAGACCCATGCATAGGCACGGTCCCTATTCGGGATTTCCAGAGAGACGAGCATACGTCGTTGGAGTATACTCGAGCCGAGGACGAGCGAGCGGCGGAGCGCAGTCAGCGCAACCCCGACGCCCATAAGCCCGAAGCCTGCATTGAAGTACGGACTACGCTTGAACGAAAGTGCCTTTTGAGTTAACTCATCGGTTATGTGTAGACGTCGGTTGAGACTTACTTGTTCCCGAAAAATTCTGAGAGGAAAGATTTTGTTGAAGAGGACGGGCCAGGGATAGGCTCAGCAGGTATCGTCGGACCTGGACCTGTATTTTTTGCAGCTTCTACGACTGCTTCAGCTACTTTTTGGTTTTCTAAATCTGTTGCCATACTAGAGCCAGATTATAGCAAGGAGAAAGACGAAAACAAGAAGATTACGGTAACATGGCAAGCTGCTTTAGATGGTGGTTGAAAGCAAGGTGCGATCATTCAAAAACAAAAACAAACACTTCTTTGATAAATAATTCCGACTGGTTATAAACATGGCAAGAAACATTGCAAACGGCCCGAGGCAGCGAAAAGGTGTACACATATATTGTAGGCATGTATATATGAAAAAACACATCGTTGATTTCGGCTTAGCTTCGTCACAGAAGAATGGTGGTCCAAAAGAGGAGGGTTTACAACAACACCTTAACCGTTCGCGCACATATTATTGCACAATGGTAAGGAAAAAAAGAAAACAACACTCTGGCTTTGTACAACAACCGACATGGCACCACGCATATTCCATCCACACGTCTACAAACACATCTACAGATCGTCGTCTTCTTCGGGAAGCGGAACTGCCTCGGCCTATAAGTTGTATTATTAAGTTATACCATACACCGACCAGTGAAAGAGTGATACGTACCGTGGCAAGCTCCTGCTCGTATTTCTTCATCAACTCTTGGTCGATGTCAACCTGGGCTGGCTCAAGGGCTGGCGCAGCGACGAATTCGAGCGTGTTATTGCTGGGTCGGAGCAGTATTAGTCATCACACGATAACCAAAGTAAAGCGGCGAAAACAAAGCATACCCAACGACCTTCCTCGCCAACCAGAGGAATGGCTTTTCGAAGTTGTAGTTTGACTTCGCAGATATCTCGAAGTATTGAAGGTTTTTCTTCCTGTGGAAGGTCACAGCGGCAGTCTTAACTTTTCGCTCCTATTGAGATCATCAGCAAGTCGAACCCCAGGCATCGTCGAATCAAGACAATAACGTACCTTCACGTCGACCTTATTGCCGCAAAGCACGATGGGGATGTTCTCACAAACACGTTCGAGATCGCGATACCAATTTGGTACATTCTTGTAGGTGATTCGGGAGGTGACGTCGAACATGATGATACCACATTGGCCCTGGATGTAGTAGCCATCGCGAAGACCACCAAACTTCTCTTGTCCTGCGGTGTCCCACACGTTGAAGCAAATCGTGCCAAAGTTAGTAGTAAACGTGAGCGGGTGCACCTCCACACCGAGGGTCGCTAAAAGTTTCGAAGAAAATCGCCAGATGAACGCGTCAGAAATCGAACAAAGGCACGTCGCAGTGTGGCTTGAAGAAGGATGTATGCATACCGATGTATTTCTTTTCGAACTCGCCCGTCAAGTGACGCTAGAGTGAAAGGTGATCAATGGATGATCGCATGCTCGATAAAGGCAAACAGTTGAACATACCTTGACGAACGTCGTCTTGCCGGTACCACCGTCACCGACTGTACATCATAACCGTGCACGACGCGCAGAATATCGGTACAAGTAATGAAAGAGATCGGTTGAGGCCATCAAGGACACGATGAGCGCATATGTGGACACGAAATCGCAAAAAACCACAACGAAACGTCAAGGTTCCATCGCGCAATAAGATGATATAAGACTATGCTTACCGAGGACGAGCTTGAAAGTAGGGATAGTCTGCTGTAGTTGAGCTTCCATTAAGTCTAGAGTTCGTGAGCAGATAGAACGAGATGGAAGAAGGAGAGAAAGAGGCGGCTGTGCTGCGATGAACGATGGATGCTGCCAAACAGCTGCTGCATCAAGTAACCCCTCAAAAACTCTCTGACTCATGCACGTGACTCAATCTCTCTCTATGACACCCTGAGCCCCACTAAGATAAAATTAAAATTAAAGCATTTATATTGAATATTGAAGCTACCAGAATATCGCAGAAATACCGGGTTATAGCAAGCGCATGTTCTAAACTTGAAGAATTACTCATTTGAGTTGAGTCCTTGCCTGTCTATGTTTGAGCGTTGAACATGGCTCATGATAAAGAAGATATTGATGTCTTGATCTATATACATCAATTATTTCGCGAGGTCTCCGTTCCCGAACTCGAGGTATTTCAATTAGTGAGTCAGGGAATCAGTTAGTTCTCGTGAGTAATGCCAGCATAAGAACCGCATGACCTTGATAACATCAGAAAATTATTCTTATTGTCATCCAAATAAGATATAAAACTAACAACCGAATAATCAGCACTTTCCAAGGCCACTGAGATTTCAAAGCACGCGTACCTGGGCAGCTCTATAACCGTCTCTCCACCCTGTTGAACTTCCTCGCATTCTTCGCATTGCTCTGCGTAGACTGTCCTCTAACAGGTAACCCCATCGCATGTCTCCGCCCAACGTAACTCCCAATCATCCTCTGGTGTGCAATGTTCTCGCGGACCTCGCGCCTCAATTCCGTCTCAATCTTCAGCTTGAACAACGGATCCTTCCTGTTGACTGTGAGTTTTGAAAATCGACAGGCGCAGGTGATTCGAGGACGCCTGGTGTAGCGAGCGGTAATCGTGCCAGCGGTGCGGCGCTATGCGGGGCCGATAGGAAAGACGTGAGAGCAGTGATTTGGTGCTGAGTGAGGTTCCGCACGCGCTGCATTCTGTGTATTTGGAGACGTGCGCAAAGGCGATCAGCGACGTGTTCGCCGATTCCAACGAACGACTGGAGCGCGATCTGAAGAAGAAAATGGAGTTCCATATAATTAGCATAGAAATAGCAAATTGTTGTTGTTGGTGTATACCCTCGCCAGCTTTTTCTCGGGCAGATTCTTGCCCATCACAAAGACCATGGTGCCGAATTCCCTTGAGGGCAGAAGAGATTATGAATACCTGGTATGTTAGTCGCTGGCGGCAAGGAAGGGAAAATGTCAAAAACACGCGTGACATAAGCACGTCACACCAACTATTCCATCTCAACCTTTCTTGCTTCCCACCACTTCTCGTCAAGAATATTCAATCATGACCGGCAAACCCGAAACACGCTACGAGGACCTCTTCGCAAAGGAGCGCGCCCGCGCTCGCGAGGAGTTCGAAAAGCAGAAAGAGAAACTCATCAGCGACACGGAGAAAGCACGTCCTTCATCCGCACGTTTCGTCGGGCAAAATGACTCTATGGAGGATACGCTCAAAAAGACCACTGTCGGTCTTGTGAGATTGCAGGACTTCCAGAAAGCTCGTATGATGCTGGAAGAGGAGAAGGCGCGCATCGCTGCGAAGACGGATGAGCTTAAGTATGTTTTTTTTCGAATGTGTCTTTTTGAGTTCAAGGATGGGTGGCTTACAGGATGTGGAGGTACGTTTAGGGAAGAGCAGAAGAAAGCTAAGAAGCGGAAACGAATTCCAAAAGCAAAACTATCGTTTGCTGAAGAAGAAGAAGAAGAGGGTGACGCCAATGAGACTTCGGGTACAAATACACCCAACGGTTACAGTTCGGAGACAGCTACCAAGAAAGCAAAGCTTGGGAAGAATCCTAATGTCGATACTTCGTTCCTTCCTGATAGAGAACGGGAAGAGCAGGAGAGACGGGAGCGGGAAGAGCTGAGGAAGGAATGGTTGAGAAGGCAGGAGGAGCTGAAGAAGGAAGAAATTGAGATTACCTATTCCTACTGGGACGGTAGTGGGCACCGAAAGTCCGTTACTGTAAGTGTTGTTATGTTGAGTATATAAAACTGTTGAGTCGAATTTGCCTTCCAGTGTAAGAAAGGCGATAGCATTAGCACATTCCTCGAGAAGTGCCGTCAGCAATTCCCCGAGCTCCGAGGCATCAGTGTCGACAACATGATGTACATCAAGGTGAGATCCTTTTAAAAGTGCGGTCAATTGTCACTTCTTACACACCGGCTGTTTACAGGAAGATCTCATAATCCCTCACGTTCGTATTTCCGAACTTCCTCCCAAAATGATGTATGATTCTTACATCCTTTCCGATAGCACTATACTTTCTACGACTTCATCGTAAACAAGGCCCGCGGCAAGTCTGGTCCGCTCTTCAACTTTGACGTACACGACGACGTTCGTCTGCTCGCCGACGCGACGGTCGAGAAGGACGAGTCGCACGCGGGCAAGGTCGTCGAGCGTAGCTGGTATCAGCGCAACAAGCATATTTTCCCAGCTTCTAGATGGGAGGTAAGTCACCCAGGTCTTTTAATAAAAGTTAAGTGTTGGTCGCTGATAAGTACGTACGTAGGTATTCGACCCGGAGAAGAACTACGGGAAGTATACTATTGCTTAGAACACTTCAAGGCTGTTCTTTTACTTGGGCTCAATGAGTTTTTCAACATTTTCAATTGCTTGTTATTCGATGCTGTGCTATTGTATATCTCAGTTGGACTATTATATATACAACGCGTTACTACCAAATTGCTGTAAACTGTTTTAGATGCTAGATGTCTTGTGGCAAATCTGAGCTTCCTTTTAATGGATGACTTCGCTGGAGATCAAACTCAGTATTATACTCACAAGTGTGTTCTGCGATAGCTCTACCATCTTTCTAGTCCTTGCTTGGAGAATCTGGTTCTTGTTCCGTCACTCGCACGATCGCCATCTCAACATCATCTCCCGAATAAACCCTCGCAAGGCCCGTCTGCGGACGCTAAACAGGCAAGCTCTTAACCATCCTCCTCCAAGGACTCGTCTGGAAGATCTCATCCAGCGCCTCCAGACTCACGCCTTTACTCTCCGGCAGGAGGGCCGCAGCAATCGCAACTGTCAGCGCCGAACACGCTCCAAACAAGAAATACGGCCCGCTCGTCGACTGCGCGAGGAAGAGCGGCGTCGAGAACGCCACGACCCAGTTGACGACCCAGTTCGCGGCCTGCCCGAGGCTGGTGGCCGCTGCGCGCGTGCGCGCGGGCTGGATCTCCGACGCGCAGGTGCGGATGACGATCGCCCAGGACACGGAGAAGGCGATGACGAAGAGGTAGATGAGGATGATGATTGCCCAGCGACCTGGCTGGGTCGTATGCGCGCTCGAGGCGTAGATGGACCCGATTGTGAGCATGCAGGCTGCTATGGCGGACCCGCCGAGGAGGATCGACGGACGTCTGCCCCCTGCGGATTATATTGTTAGTTAATCGTCTTTTTCAAGCTGGTGGAATTGGAAGACGCGGGCACGTACATTCGTCCTGGAAAGGCTGCGTCACGACTGTACACGCGACGTTCAGCAGCCCCGAAACTCCCGAGGCCAAAAACGCAGCCTTCGTCGACGAAAGGCCCGCCTGGGTGAACAGCACAGGCGCATAATACAACACGCCGTCAATCCCGCTCAGCTGCTGCATGCCCATAAGGAAACACCCCAGGAACGTGCGCCTCCGCACGTCTTTCTTCCACATCTGGCGCAGCTCGTTCTTCCAATTCTGTTGTTGCTGCTGTTCGCGCTCTGCCGTAGAGGTCTTGATGTCTTCCTTCTCTGCTTCTGTTGGTCCGAGACCGAGGCGCGTCCAGGCCTTGAGCGCGTCGTCGTGCCGACCGACGTGCAGAAGCCAGCGGGGAGAATGGACGAGGAAGGGAGTACCTGCGGAGAAGCAGGCTGATACGAGTGCTTGGAGGATGAATGGTGTACGCCAGGACATGTCTCCCTCTAGCCTGTTCGTTCCGTAACAAACAAAATATCCTGCAGAAGAGTACAAATAAGCCGTTTAATACATAAATCATCATGAGAAGAAGCGATTATGCACCTGAAGCAACACCGATAGTAACAAACAACTGTATAGTACACGCGAGCGTACCACGAATAGCCGCAGGCGCGATCTCACACGTATACACAGTAACGACCGATAAGAACAGTCCTTCCCCAGCTCCCGCGAGGCATCTTCCAGCAAAAACCTGGGGTAATCTAGATGCAGACGCGACGATAGCAGAGCCAACCGCGAATATCGCTCCTCCGACTGTCATTGTATGCTTTCGGGAGATCCGGTCCGAAATAGGACCGGCAAAGAGGGAGAAGGTTGCTGCTGTGATGAGGATGGAGGAGACGATGAGACCTTGCACCGTCGGTGTGATGGGCGAGAATCTGTCCAGGAATTGGTCCATGGTCGTCACTGGACCAATTGAGCCTAGGAAAAACGAAGCTTTAAGTTCATATCATCCTGGGGCCATAAGATGACCACCTCACACCTGTGTCAAATCCGAAGATAAACCCGCCAATAGACGCGAACATTGTGCACGCAGTGTAGGTGTGCATGTACGTTTCGCGCCATTTGCGGACGAATTCGCGGACTCTCGACGGAGGAGGCAGACTAGGGGTAACCACTGAGACTCGTTCAGATGCTTCAGCCAGAGTAACGGTTATAGCACTTGTAGACATGATGCCCGTATCTCCTCCCTAAAGTGCAAGGAGCGGAAGGAAGCAAAGACGGAGATACAGTCGTTCATGAGAGTGATGAAGGTATCTGTAAAGCCGAGTCTCGACCCAATTTCTGTTATGACTCAATCTTTACGCAGATAGGTTTCGACGGACTTGAGAATGGATGTGCCGTGATAGAACCATCCTTCAGAAGCGTTCAGGGTCCGATCCGTACGTTTTTGCAGTTGGCTGAGTGAGAATGTTCTCAGTGTGTTCTCTTGGTCATTGGGCGTCGTCAGTGCTATCAGCATGGAAAGTGGAACGCTCACAGGTCAGGTAAGATTTGAGCTTGTTGGTAGAAAGCAATTCATGTCCGATCGAGACTCCTAAACACTGCCGGAAGCACGCATCACGGACCTGTCCGGCGAATCGGTTTCTCTAATTGTAGCTAGAGGCAAATTGAGTAGTGTATCAATAAAGTAGAGTTTTGTCTACTCGGTAATATAAACGTAATTATACACCCAAAGATGGTGTCTGTCAACTAGGTACAACATGAACCAAAAAAGGTTCAATGGCCGCGATAGCTCAGCTGGGAGAGCAGTAGACTGAAGTTCTAAAGGTCCCCTGTTCGATCCAGGGTCGTGGCAGTTCATACGTATTTTTACTTATTTTTTTCTGGCTGGGGAAATATGGTCATGTACATACATGTAGCTTAGCTTCTGACTTCTTTTAATGTACAAAATTGTCTGAGATAGGCTGGAGAATATCCCCCTCTTAACGAACAGGTAGAAACGTAGGAAGGATTAATTTTTGGGTGGCACTTGCGTCTGTACTGTACGCGGCAGCGTCAGAGCTACTACTTCGTTGATTGTTTCTGGTTTTTTGTATTGACGATTATCATCTTTCAAGTCGATTTGATTCGATTCAACTGGATCAGAAACAGGCAAAGAAACAGATAAAGAAGAGAAAGGACAAAGAAGGGAACAAAACAGAGAAAAACGAGAGTGTTAGCACCTCTCCACAAAAACCGAGGTGCAAGTACGTATAACAACGTTGAAACGTCAAAAGGAGCCGAAGAGGAAGGTAGGAAAGAGTAGCTGGGGACGAACAGTGGTCGATGGATAACTGGGCTGGATCGATGAAGAATTGAGAGGTACCGATAAAATATCGTGATGGCAATGATGACCGTGTGGTAAAGGTATGCGGAATAAATATACATACTTCAGCAGCAACAAAAGGCAGAAAAGAGGAGGAAAAAAATAACAAGGAGATTCTTATAAAAAGGCCATACTGGATTGATATCTGCTTTCTTTTTCTTCGTGTGTCCTTAAGTTCCATATGTATAACAGTGTCGAAAGAGTTTTTGAATCCGAACCCGACTTTGACTTGCGATGCCCTGTTTGTGTTTAATTTATCCTGCGTCGAGACGAAACGATATCGTAATTCGAAAATCTACTCTTTTACCCGCCATAAGACAGCAGCGGTTGCAAAGCCGAGTACGAATACCCCAACAGCGAATTGTACGTTGTTATTCGACTGAATCAAATGGGGTCAATCATCCATCGACCAGGAGTGGATACAATGAATAAGCACACCTGTTGTAATCCTTTTCTGACTGCTTGCGCCGCATCATCAATGTGTACTGAAGACTCGGGCGTAGGCAGATATTGTCCGTTATCAGACCGGAATTTCGCCATATCTAAAGCCAAAGGCGCCGCACCTGACGCGGCTACATCTCCAGAACGCACAGCAGTCGGTGAGTCTGTTGATGAGCGGCGTGAGTGCAGACTCGCAACCGAGGAGTCTGTTCCCGGGGCGCTTATGCCGTCTACGAGGGTTGCGCTAGTCGATGTCGCAGGACTTCGGCTACGCGATGTGGCTTTCGTCGCTCGCCCTCGGTGAGAGCGAGAGCGCCTTCGAGTCTTGGTACCAACTTTCCCATCTAACGGAGTGTCCGAATCTGAGTCTGCGTCCGAAAGACTGCGCGGCGAGGGAGGTGTGACAAGACCCCCAGTGTGCTTGCTATGCAAGGGTATAAATCCATTTTGCTTGATGCCAGCCAATTGATTCGCCAAGCCCGTTAATCCAGTTTCAAATTTGGTTGATGTCACAGCCATGCCATCCTCAAGACCGCGCATTCGTCCTTCCCAGTCATTGCGAGCAGTCTCCATGCGTTCTCGCTCAGCCTCACATTCTTGTTTAACATTTTCCCAACGATCTTCGATAGTCTTGCGGAATTCTGCAAACATAGAACCCATGGTCGCTTGTTGTGATTCTTCTCGGGTGGCTGCCTCCTGGGAGAAGTTATCCCTCCATGTAACCTGAACAGCTTGGGTTGTGCGGATGTGCTCCTCCAGTGTTTTCACTTTGCTCTCAAGTGTTTCAATGGTTTGCTGCGCCGCCGAGTGCTGCTCCTGAAGGCTGCGCGATACCTCAAGCGCAGACTCCAGTTGATCAGATAGGAATGACAGACGTCGGGATATCTCATCCGGAATACCAGGTGGCTGAGCAGGAGCAGAACGTCTGTGTTGGTAATCATCGTCATGCATGCCAAGCGATGACGGCTCGGGTGTCCGTGGTCGACCAAGCTCTTCCCTCCGTGCACTGCGTTCCTCCTCGCTCTCCTCTAGCTCTGTCTCGTCTTCTTCCGGCACCGATTCCAGCTCGTGTGGGACGATGGTATGTACACTCCTTCTGTCATCCTCGTCCTCATCCTCCTCGTGCATCTCACGCACACGCTGAGCTACCAGTCGCTCGTGTTGCCGTTGCTCATCAATCAATTCCCTCAGCTGAAGCACGTCCCGTTTAATATTCTCGTGGTCACTCAGTAGAGACTCGAGCGCGCGAACTTTATCGACGTGGGAAGACAATGATGCCTGAGTTTCGGCAAGTTGACTTTGCAGTGCTTGCAATGCAGCCGATGATGGTGCTGCATCGCCCTGTTGTTGAGGATGTTGTTGGGGGTGTTGCGACGGTGGACGGACAGGGGGCAAAACATGAGGGTAGGGAGGGAGATTCGGCGGCTGACCACCGCCCATGACGTTTTCAATTTCACCCATAGCACCCGCGACAGCACCGAGCTCCGCGCCCGTTTCGCGGCTCTTCTGCAATTCGCCCGAGAGCCGCTGAAGAATGTGATCAAATGTAAGTCCATTCCGGCCCGGCTGGCGCGCCCCTCCTCCCATGCCTCCCATGATCCCGACACCACTGGACTGAGGCTGCAACATTGGTCGCTTGTGCGCAGCGACGCCAAGAGTACCAGCCGGTCCAGCACCCTGCTGCATTTGCTGTTGCGTAAAATTGAATGCTTCGCGCTGAGCGGCGAGGGCATCCTCGTTGTTGAATATACATGTTACACGTGCGGCAACTTTGTGGTGAATAATCGTCTTGTTGTCCTCGCCAACGATGTCGATACCGAACTCCTATTCGGGGCTAAGATTACACTGCACCAGACAACGGAAAACTGGAAAGAGGGGACGTACGACAATATCGTCTGTTTTAAGTTCATAGGGGTCTGACTCGACGCCTTCAGCAGACAGGCGGTCACCGTTGATAAAAGTTCCGTTTGAACTCTTGACATCCTTGATGAATATTTTCCCATTTTCCTCCCATACTTCTGCATGTTGGCGCGAGAGGACCTTGGAGTCAAAATAGCCGTTGCGCTCCCCAGGGACGGTCTTCGCATTTGTTTGACGACCGATTTTGACGCGCTGTCCACCAACGAGGCTGATTTGCTTGGGAATGAAGGAGTCGTTGAGCGGATAGAGATACAACGCCGGAACCTGGGGCGGCTGAGAAGGATGTGCCTGCATGATTTGTGACGGCGGTATTGGCATCACCGTGTCGGATGTTTGAAGACGACGATGGAGTACGTCGGGGACGACGGTGGGGAAGTGGAGGACGAGGACGAGGAAGAGAGAGAACGAGAGTGACAGTGACTTGGGACTGAGTGGGAGATTCAGGGATGACCCATGTTGGGTTGTGGCGAGACGCGGCATGTTCCGAGGATTTCAGTCTCAGCTTCAATATGCTTACGTATACAGCTTCTATGACTCGATGCAGGGCTTTGAACCTTCCTGTTTGAACTCTAATTTTCACCACACGCCAGCCCAGCACACGCCTGTAAGGTCATACCACAGGATGAAAACATCTTCGCACCTCTTCGAGCTTTGCGTGCAGTTCATTGATCAATCAAGCCACAATGTAATGCAGATCTCCACTCTAGGCTACTCAATCTATCCGGTCCGTCGGATGCTCTTTGATCAATCAGTATCCCAACCGATCTGCTTTTGTTTCGTGTTTCATGAATTCTCAATCCTTCTTAGTCCGGTGCCTCTCGCATTCCTGCGTCAACGCATATTAGACAATAAGTGCTTGCCGTCTGTCCCCGTCATCGTTTAAGTTCTCTTCCGCAGCTAGCCAAGCAGTCTATACCCCTTAGAAGTATATAAGTACTGGCTGCCCCAATCAAACATGTCTCTCCTTTACCTGCTGTCCTCGCAAATCTCGTGTCCTTTCTCCCCGTAAAGATGCCTTCTGACGGTGCAAAGCTGGATCTACCTGACTCCCACCTAGTCCGAAGAATTCTCTCTTCTCCACCCTTCCACACCGTCGACGGCGTCATAAACTTCCGGGACTTCGGCATCCCTTCTTTTCCCTCAGGTTATGTCCCACGCGCCAATGAGAAATCGGGAGAAGTCCCGCGCATCCGTCGGGGAGTGCTCTTCCGCTCAGGAGAACCCGCACGACTCACAGAAAAGGGCAAAGCAACACTCAAGGAACTAGGAATCACTACCATCTTTGATTTGCGCTCAGAGGTTGAGATTCGCAAGTACAAGTCCTCGACGCCCGATATCGAGGGCGTGCGTTTCGTGCATGTCCCCGTCTCGGATAGCGACGAGTACGACCCTATGGCACTTGCCGCCAGGTGCGTGTTCAAACACAAAAGTTTGATGGAAAAAAGCTAACACGGAACGATAGGGTATCAAGGTTTGCTAAGGACGAGAAGAACGTGCGCGATTTCGCCGCCGATACTTATCTCGCTCCCCAAGGAATTGACAATTGCAATTGAATAGGCATTTTCATCTCTGTATACCGGCATTTTGGAGAATGGGGGCCCTGCATACGAGACCATCCTCAAGCATGTGCGAGATAAGCCTGGTGAACCCATTCTTGTTCACTGCACGGGTATGTCTAGCAGCCTTGTACCTGTATCGTTTTGGTGAATTTGCCTTTTTTGTTCCGCAGCCGGAAAAGATCGAACTGGTATCTTCGCAGCTATCGTCCAACTTGTACGTATTTTTCTCAATGTACCTCGTGTCCTCGTCTCATTGATCTTTAATCCTCTACATAGCTCCTAGGAGTTCCTGACGCAGCCATCGCGTATGATTACCACCTCACAACATACGGGCTGGCACCCGTCCTTCCCGCACTCGTTCAACGCTTCCAAAAGGAATCCATCTACCGGGACAATTGGGAAGGTTTCCGAAATATGGGTAGCGCGAAGTGAGTTTCATACCTCAATTTCACTCGTGATTGTTGCCTCCTCTCTTCTCTTTTCTTTTTGTGGATTTCTTCCGAGGTCTCGCTTCCATTTCCATTTTTCTATATATTTCTCATCATGAATATGGACATTGAGTACTCACGCTTCGGAACCGGATATTTCTGACTCGATACAGACAGGAAACGATGCTTGCAACTCTGGAGCTTATCCGGTCGAAATACGGCAGCGCGGAGGGGTATATCAAAGCTCGTACATCTCTAACTGATGCGGACATCGAGCGAGTTCGGCAAAACCTCTTACTCTCATCGAATTCTTCAGCGCTCTCCACCCCTACCTCAAGCTCGAGCTCAAGTGCATCATTGACGCTCAGCTCCGAGTCTCTCTCTGTCTCCCAGGACAAAGATGTAATCCACAGGAATCCGGAGGTACCAACGGGTTTATCTTCCTGGTTCTCGTATTATGTCCTTGGCATGTTCAAATGGATTTGGCGAGCTCTGTTCTGAGTCTTGTTAGATGCTGGATAAGCGGGTGGTTCTCGCGAGATTTTCGGGGATCTGTTCGGATTTGAAGTTCCTGTTTGGCGCGTAACGGACGAACAAATGATCGGAAGATTACCTGCGCGCTTAACGGATCCACGATGCATTTTTATAACTTATTCGTTTCACCAAACTACGCTCATTCGCACATCTACCTGTATACATCTATGTGATTTGGATTTCTTGATTATCCCTTTTTTGTTCCCTCTCCTTTACTTACGTAGAAACCTTCGAACATTCCTTTCACTATTTCTCTTTCCAGTTTTACTTTTGCTACTAGAATTGCATCCAGAGTGCGACTCAGACTCGCGATATCAATACTTTGGGGGGAAGCGGTGAGTAAGGCGAAGGGTGCGCTTGAACCTCGGTACGCACAGGTGGTACGACAAGTACGCTTTGACAGCGCGTGATTTGCGAGCCGGAGCGTTTCACGTCGGCGATGCACGCTGTCCACGCTAGCAGGAGCCACCGATTGATCCGTGAGCGCATTCGATGGGTCGAATCAGCAAGATCAAAGTCCGTACTCGCTACCCCAACGCATTGTATATACACATCTGTTTCGTCAGAGCATGTCGAAAGCATTGCAATATCAATGCAGTAGCGCAAAGTTTCGAACGTGCATATGTACGCCCAGACTTGTCGATTCGATTGATAGAGTATATGTAGATATCTTTCAGGTTTCTTCTATCTACATGAGGACACGGAGTTCTTTTTGAGTTTGTTTCATAAATCTGAGATCAGCACTACTCATGAGACAATGAAAAGCAATACTGAAGAACATTGATACACATATTGATATTAACTCCGGGATCTGTAACGAAGACGGACTTTACTCAGAGTGTACAATGCATTTGGGGCTTTTGATGATAACGATCATATACTTTTATACCTACAAGGCAAAGACACATAGGAGGCGATGATGACGTCGGCACCAGGCTCATGCCCAGGAACCAACACAGAGCCACACGGAACGGGAAAAACGGAAATTCACACTCCCGAAATGTATTTTTACCTTTCCTTTTGTCCTTCCTCGGCTTCCGATCATCCGCATCATAACGAAGAATATACTCGTTGACCTTTTGTTCCGTTCTGAGTCCAGTTATATCGGTTCCTTACTTCGATTGATTCTTGGGCGAGGGACCGATGAGTCACCTGTGTTCCTCCGTACATCGTGAATAAGGAGGACCGCATTGTACATAAAAAATGGTACCAGTTCCTGCGATGCACAATCAGTTAGGGAGGCAAGTTAATCCGAAGAATTGTCCTGTTACTTGACTCAGAGGACGACGCAAGGAACCAACTTGAAGGAAGGGATTCAGTTGGCAAAAGCAGGTCTACCAGCAGGATGGCTAACCGTTTGGTCGACCTGAAGGACCCGAAGACCCGAAGAGTTGGAAAATCTGCACTGCACACATTACTTCGCTATATGATCTTCTCTTGATCGCGTAATCTCCAGGACACGAACAGAAGCAGTAGATTCAGAGAAACTAAATGTCTTTGCTCGCAAGCGCATGCAAGTCGGCTCCATCCCCACTTCGAAAGCTCGGCTCTCAGATTCTTATTATTTTTTCTGCATCGCTAGAGTTCAGTCATCTGACTCGTCCATGATAGCAGATGGTGTTCTCGAGTTTCTATCACCGGACCGTGAGTCTGCAGGCAAAAGCGAACGATCCTAGCACCGAACAGACAGATGAATGCGGTGATGCATTCTCTGTACGGAAGCGATTCGGTATAAGCATGGTATTTTCAGTACACAAGATGCTCTTTTTTCAACAATGGCTGAGTGAAACGCGACTGGGAATCCGGCTTCGTCTTCGTCCTACCCCAGTATCCTCGGTGTAAGTCCCAGAACGGACACATCGATCTGGTTCGTTCAAAACCATTTCGAGTCTCTGAGAATAGTGTTCAGCGAAATGAGCAGATGCGAGCTGAGATCGTATTGAGGGTTGCAAGTATAGAGACCATGTCTTCGATTCAAGTACATATAAATGACGCTCAGCTGGGAAAGCATGCATAGACTCCAAGTCGAATTGGATCCTTCCTTCTGTTGCTTGCTGCTTGACTAGGACAGGTACGACCAGACCGACGTGAAAGCATCCAGTTCAATAAATAGCGTAAAATCGTAACGTACATCAGAAAATAACATCCTCATCTTTGCTTGCGAGTAAATCAGCTCCACCGGTATCACCAGTCTCAAGGGGCTGCACATCATCTGCAATCTTCTGCAGCTCAGCCCTCTCGGCATCCGCCTTCGCCGTATCGCGCTTCTTCTTCCCCTGTACCTTCTTCAACCTAAAGAACTCCTCCCGATCCATCTCGTCTAGCTCACTGGTGATGTACTTGATAGTGTTTTCGAACTTTGGGATGACGACGTGCTCGATTGCGTTCACGCGCCGGTTGGTGAGCCGGATGACCTCGTCGAGGATTGTGAAGGCGGTTTGGAGAGAGGCGAGTTCGACGAGCGTCTCGACGGCTTTGGCGTATGTTTCGCGGGCCTTGAGGACTTGTTGGCCGCCTCGTCCCAGACCCGTTAGGTTGAAGTCTATAGCAATGCAATAGAGAAAGGTTAGAATGAACGGCCGTGGGTTGTGAAGATCAAGATAGGTACGAACCGCTGCCTGCTACTCGATCGACCTCGAACGCAGGGAGGATAACACCAGATACATTCTCTTGCTTCGCGCGTACTCTAAACGAGGCTGTTTTCGCCTGTTCTTGTACCAAGTATGCGATGTTGCCAGTCTTGGACGTCGCTTCAGCGAGAGTAAACGACGCTGCTCGCATTACCGTGCCCATCTTCTCTTTCGCCTTGAAGTTTGATCGATAAACATGAGTCCTCAGCATTCTATAGTCACTGTATAGAGTAGTTTAAGACCTACTTCAGCGACTTTCCTGAGGATAGCTCGAAAGCGCGTTGAGAGTGCATCTCGTTTCTTGGCAAGTAAGGAATGTCCTGTCTGAGCTCCCTTTAATCGTTGTCTGACAGTAGTGAGTGCCATGCGCGTCGGGAACACATTTTCTCTTGCACCTTGGCTCGACATTGCTGAAGGGTGGACTTGTCGCGAGCGTTGCCTGAGTGGGTGTTCGCCACAAGGCAAGGTCGGTCAAGCTTCTCCTAAAAGAGACTGATCGTCGCTAAGCCCTTGAGATTCGTTCGTTCTCCGGCAACGACGTTCTCACAGGCAAAATCACTCGAGACTGCATTGTTGATATTCCGGCAGAAAGTCCATTTATTTGCGTTATTTCTGCGAATTTCCTGAACAAGAGGAAGACAGACAGACGGGGGCCTGAGGGCCTGAGAGCAGTGGCGGTGCGTGCGCAGTTCAGTTCGTTCGTCACGGTGGGCACAGGATCGAAGCTTAGACAGAGTGTTCCTCGTAACCAGTCCCGCTCAGCGCCCGATTCAGTTCCCTTTCTCATCATCATCTCTTCACTATTAACACCCATCACGAACATTAGAAATGTCCTACCAGGACCCGTATTACGCTCCCCAGCACGCGCGTCCGTACACAGACGCGCCAGTCGACTACGATCCGTACAACACTCGCCAGCAACACCCTACGTACGACCAGAGTGGGTACCAAGATGATGATGCGTATAGGAATACAGGCTTTGGTGGTGATGACGGTGTAGGGCACACGAGAGAGAAGAGTCGGTATGAGGAGACGTTCCCGCCCGTCTTTAGACCTCCAAAGTGCGTTCAACGGCTCGTGAAGGGCGAGCGCTAGTGGTACTGTACTCAACTCATGCCTTGACAGGTCAACAGGCGCCATTCGTATATGGCGAAAAGACAATCGCGGTCCTTTATGGACAAAGGTGAGTAGTCCATCCTAAATGGCTCTGTTCAACGTCACTGACGATAACTTTGGCTCAGGGCGGTCGGGGCAAATGCTGCCTACGCTTCTTCTGCTGTTCCGTCCTCATCTTCCTATTCCTATTGATCGGCATTATCCTTTCCCTGGGTATCGTAAGTAACAATACCTATTACTTCCTTCACCATTTTGTTCTGATGTATGTATTCTCGACGCAGTGGATCCGTCCTCCTGATATCACAATTAACGAGGTCGGTCTCAACTCGACTGGCGGAAGTGCTGTGAGTTCTTTTTTGATCCGCTGCTGCTCAGACTATCTGACTGCCCTCTCTCTCTCATATAGGCACAATTCACCTCGTCCTCGCTCAGTATCAACTTTGCCGTCAACATTTCGTGAGCCCAGTTTTCGAGACTTGACTTTCTTGTGACAGTATATTGAACAACCTGTTCGCAGAGTGGAAAATCCAAACTACTTCGACGTTGACTTCAAAAAAATCAAAGCAAATGTACGTATTCCCCTTCTACCCTTCACGTGTTTTTTAACTTATGTGTTCTATCCATCTCAATAGCTGACGTACCCTTTGAACGATATGGACCTTGGTGGAGGCGAGAAGGATGGCATCACTTTCAAATCTCACACCCAAACGACGTTCAACTTCCCTTTCACGCTTACCTATGACCTCGAATCAGACTCGAACCAAGTCGTTCTGAAGGATCTGCTCAGCAAGTGCGGGTTCACGGGGACTAAGGAGGATATAACTGTGGATTATAAGATTACGGTAAGGAGATTTTTTTATTAGGATTCGAAGACGATGGTGATGATGGTAACTGACGTTCGTTTGGGTGTGTGTAGCTCGGCATAAAGATCATCGTCATCACTATTTCGCCGACGTTCAGCAGCTCATTCAGCTTCGAGTGCCCCACATCGGATATTGAGGTCTGTTCCATACCTTCTTTTTGCGGCTCACGTGTAGACTCCTAATGTTTTCCCTTTGTACAGAGCTTCCTGGAGAGCTCAGGAATAGACATCTCGAGCATCACAGATGCACTTTCGGGATAGGGATAATTAGACTTTCTTCCTACACTTCCTCATCTCATCGCTGGCCTTGATGCTGACGACCATACGATCTTCGTTTGCATGTACGTACATTGCTTTGTCTTCTATGTTCCTCCCCTCCCTCTTCCATCTACTTTATAGCCTTGCCGTATCGTCTTAACTCGTCTCTGCATCTCTTCCTGACTCTCCTTCTCGTACCATTGGACTTTTATAAAACCCAAATGAGTGTATACACATATAGTAAATGGATTGGACGGACATTATTATACATTGTCTAGTGCGGAGTGCTGGCTTTTTACGTATCTACATGAGTATTAGTACAGCTAAAGTGCCCGTACCGTGCGCAATCTACTCGTATATATTCCAGTCTAGTAACAATATCGTCGTCAAGTCCGCGATTTATCATCACCTTTCTCTCTATCCTCAGCTTCCTTCTCCTTCTCCGACTCAGGAGTCTTGGACTTCTGCGCCTCTTCGATCTCCCTCCTAATCCTCTCCCCAACCTCTTCCTCCTGCTTCCTCGCCTCCTCGCTCCTCACGCCCCTCGCACCGCACATCTCAAGGCATCTACCCACGACGCCTCGCCATTTTACGTGCCCCTCCACACTCTCGCATCTGAGATTCTCGACTCCGGGGACCAGGACGGGCTGTAGACCCGCCACGCCGAACCGGCCAGTAGCGGAACTGAAAGAAACGCGCGAGAGGAAGGCGAGCACGTAATCGGACTCGGCGTCCGTGTGGATGTTGACGATCCGCCCTGCTACGACGCGCCGCGCGCGCGTCCACGCAGCGTCGTCCGCCGGCGCAGGCGTGCCCATCAGAAACACATCCTGCACGATATGCGTAGTCCGCTTTGCCGGGAGAGCCGAGAGGTGTTCCAATGCGGTGAGGATCACGAGCGCGCCGAGGCTGTATCCGTATAGCGACACGGGCCGCGCGCCGAACGCGCCGCCGGCGAGCAGCTCGCCGAGGACGGTGCCGGCTTTGATGGCGAGTGCTTTGGCGTTTGCCCAGGGGTTGTCGATCAGCTGTCCGACTTTGAGGAAGGCGATGGGCGTGAGGGCTGCGTAGAGCGCTGCGAGGAATGTGTGTTTGATCTATTTGCATTGGTGTTCATTAATGAGCTATTGAGTACTCTTGTGGTGAGAGCTGGGAGGAGAACGTACGATCTCGGCTTTGACGAATTTTATTGCGTGCGATGTGACGAGGTCTCCGAGAGCTGAGGATAGCTTCTCGAGCGCCTCGACTTCCTGAGAGAGATATTAAATCCATAATACTTGCCATCGACGATAATACGATTGATTCTCTCACCCACTGCAGAGCAAATGTATCTTCAGACTCATCAAGCACAGTCCACGGAGCAGTAACATCCGTTCGGTCGCTCAACCACCCACTCACGCACACCCGCACTGCAAGCGTCTCTCTTGGCTTTCGTACAGGTACGATAGCGAGATCGGCAACCTCCTTCGTATGCCGTGCCACCATGTCAGCGCTGGACTTGGCGCCGTACACACCAAACAGAGCACCACACACGGCGGAGGAGCTTGCAAGGCCAGCGGCGAGCACGCCTGCCGCGCTACCTCCCAGACCCAGCGCACCGAGGAGAGTAGACACACCTGCGCCTACAAGCGGTGCTGCAAGTCCGCCTGTCACACCGACGAGTACTCCGCCTGCAACGGCTGCCCCGCCGACACCTACCGCACGCCAAACACGGTTTTTACGCGACTGCGCATCTTTCGCAGTCTGAGCGTGCGACTCGGCATCTGCCAAAGCGTGTTTGGGATCTTTTAATGTTGCGCTTGCTGCCGATTCGTCGAGAGGCGCAAGTTGCAGAAGGAACGAGCGGGTGTGGCAGGAGTAGTGCTTGGTTGAGGTGATATGCAGAAGAAGGATTGTGTTTAACAAGCGAGAGACAATGTCTTGAGATGGTAGAGGCTCCAGGTCTCGTAGTGAGGTATCGGATAGAGTATTAACCGTTGGACTTTCTGTGAACAATCATACATCAGAATTATTCGGTATGGAGGCCAAAGTATGCACTTGTTCCAGGTTCCTCGCATGCGACCCAAGCATTCTCAAGTAATGTATTTGCCCATGCATTTATCTCCTCCACAAATTCTTGTCTAATTGATTGCCCGTTATCATTTCCTGGATCAACAAAGTCTTCGTAATTGGCCCATCTTTCAGCATTGTTCCTGTGGACTGCTAGACGTCGATAGATATGCTCAAAAATGATTTTGCGCTGCTGCTTGCTAAGTACTTTTGGCGGAGTTAGTTTTTCGAGGTCTGATTCTGGCATGCGGATTATTGAGGATTTGAGATACCTTGATGAATCGCTGACGGTCTGCTGTATGGATTAAAGTAAAAAGTTATGACATACACACTCTGCCGATCCCTGCCATGTTTGGCCGTAGTCTCTCGTGAGTTTGACCGGCCCTGAAATTCGATTGGACTACGTACGTCTCATCAGATCAGAACTCGTGACCATCCCGGCAAACATACGGAAACGGAACAATTGGGTCGGCACATCCTGTAGCCACGAGCGCTCATTTCTGAGAATGATTCGGCGATTTGCCGGATTGATAATGCCTCCTACTTAGTAAAAACAGATAGCTGCTGGACATAGAGGCGCTGTCGCTCGCTTGCAGCGGAACGCTAGCTCTTCTGTTATCATAAACCCTCCTATTGTATGGAACATGACGCGCATACTTACTCTATCATTTCGGGACACTCTTCTACTTGATGTAGTTCGCGCTTTTGGTGAGTTCGAATTCGCATGCTCTGAAGAATGGTTATTCACCACGAAGACAGACTAGTGTACTGTTCGTAGAATCTAACAATAAATTTGAAGTCGACCCCGCAAATATTTCTGCTACTTGTAGTAGTACCCGTTCTGCCTTGTTACTTTCTGGCCGTCAAACTGGAGTCGACCGTGCGGGCTACTGTTCTCGCCTACGGACCTTTCTGTACGATACTCACGATGTCGATCGTGCTCTACCGTATCTCACCATTACATCCACTTGCGAAGTATTCTGGGCCACTGTCACTGAAGATATCCAAGTTCGTGACTATGTACCATGCATCCGACGGAAAATAGTACGCTTTCTTCAAGACATTGCATGATAAGTACGGCCCCTTTGTGCGCGTCGGTGAGGAAATTCTCCGTCTTGGGAGAAAATAGGTCAATAACTGTGACCCAGGTCCGAATCAATTGTCTATAGTCGATATCGAGGCGATCCAACCTGTCCTCGGGATTGATGGAATGAGGAGGGGACCCTGTGAGCAACGCCTTCATTTCAGTTTATTTATGATATTCAATTTAATCCCACTCTAGTGTGGGTCATTCATAGCAGGCCAGGAACACCCCCACATATTCTTGCGGCGAGGGACGTGAAACTTCATCATGAACGGCGAAAGTCATGAAATCGTGGTTTCACCACGGCTTCCTTGAAAGAACTTCAATCGGTCATAGAGAATCGGGTCCTGGAGCTTGTCAGAGAACTTACGAGACGCGTCTCCCGTGACCTCGGAGAGAAGGGCGTCCCTCTGCTCAGTGGCTCGCTAATTTCACGTAGGTGACATTATGAGGTTTTCAAGTTACTTCGCTGAACGTATACAGGTATGACTTTATGGGGGATATGGTGTGAGTACTTAGCGGAACTCTGATCGATGCCTTGAGTATGCGGTAGATTTGGTGGAGGTTTCGACCTCATGAAGAATGAAAGTGGAGGCGGGATAAGGAAGGTCGTAGAGGATAACATGAAGTACGTTTATGGTGTTTTATTGATGTAATTATGAGCATACTGATTCTATGATTCCTAGGATGGTAGGGATTTTAGAGCACACGTCGTGGATTACAGATCAGCTCCGTAATGAAGTGGAATCTGAATTTCCTCCTTCAAAGGTGATCCGTTTGATGCCGTCAAAATCGCCAGCATGCCTTACTTGGATGCTGTTACGTGAGTTCTGCTTAATCAAAGTAGGGATAGAGAGCGAAGGTTGAAAAATCTGACAACACAAGTAATGAGGGAACTTCACATTCAACCTCCATTACCCACTTCATTGCAGCGGTGCCCATTAGAAGGCAGTGGCGGAAAATGGGTGGCAGGCAGGTGCATGCATATTCACCCATATTTAATTGCTTTCTGCTCACTTTCTTCTACCAAGATTCATCCCAGAGAGCACGGCGGTTTATATCCCAGCATATGTGCTATATAGAGACCCGCGCTATTTCTCGCCATCTCCAGACTCGTTCATCCCTGAACGCTGGCTAGACAACGAAGCAAAGGATCAAGAATATTCTATGAATGCATTAGCGTACATTCCATTCTCATTTGGACCAGCGAACTGCGCAGGAAAGAATTTAGCTTTATTGGAAATGCGCATGGTCATAGCGATGATTGTTCAGAGGTTTGATATGGGGTTTGCTGCTGGGCACGACCCACAGCAATGGGAGGAGGAGCTGAAGGATTACTTTGTCATTAAAGTCGGAGAACTACCCGTCATCTTGAGAACAAGGCTGTAAGCCTCTGGTCTTGTGCTCCTTAACCCCTCATCTCCTTACATTTTGGACTAATACAATATTATTTGTCCCTTGAGTAAATATGCACATATATACTTCCACGTATGGGAATTATATTTCTGAACAACTTTATTCTAAAAGAGCACATATAGTTACAAGTCTTGAGTATCCGTGTTTACTCAATTCATAGACTTCGGTCTATCTGTCCTTGCGGAGAAGATGAAAACCTACGATGTACTGGGTAGAGCGGGTCCAGATTGGAACTCCGCTAGTATTTGACGCGAAACAGCCACGTGCTCGACCTTTACCCGAGCATTTGCCACCATCGTATTTTGTACGTCTGCGCCCAACTTTCTTCCACGCAAATCTGAATCTTGCAAATATAGCTCTTCACCAAGCAAAGCGATACTTTCCTTGGTCCTCGCTCAGCACTAGCATTGCTGGTAAGGTTTCCTGAACGAACTCACGACCGTTGACCTAGAAATCTATAAATGAATTAGTTTCTTCGTTAACAACTACCTTTTGAATGTTTGTTTAAGAGGTCGAGGCTTTTCTTGAGCGCTTTATCCGAAGTAAATGATCTTGTGTCCTTGATGCTACTCGGTATTCGAAGCATCATGAGGATGATTCCCGTAGGAAACGGAGGACCACATCGGAGTCGAAAACAGAAAGGGAATAAGCTTACTCGAAGCGCCCCAAATCTCGATATGCCTTTACTTAGTGTGGGTGCGAGGAATTTTCCTGCTGACATGTTCCATTCATGAGTCTGTTCTCTCTGCCGCCTGTCTTGATGCCTGCTTGCATATGACCTAGATATCCGCTCTCCATCCGCTGTGAAATCCTCGTGTGGCGCTCCAGCGTACTTTGGTCCCGCATCCGACGTCCATATCGATCGCCTTGCTCAACTTGTTTTTGGTCCTCATCTGAACCTCTTCTCTTACTACTATGGTGTCTCACACTGGGGAGGTGACTCTACGGCATCTTCCTGACCTTTCTCTGAGCGACTCGCTTCTTTTCATTATATTCTACGCTCTGGTAAGAGCCATTTCGTGTCTTGAAGTTGGAGTGTACTTATGGCGTTGGACTACCCAGGTGGTTCATAGAATTTACAATAAATATGAAATTCAACCTTCACATCTCCCTGCCACGATCCTGCTGCTGGGAGGTGTACCAGCCCTTCCGTGCTACTTTCTGCTCGCCAACCTGCAGTCTAAAATCCTCGCCGTTCTATCTGCATATTCACTCTTCTATTCCGCTCTGGTGATATCAATAATACTATATCGCATATCACCGCTGCATCCTCTGGCAGAATACCCTGGTCCGATTTCGTTCAAGATTTCAAAGTTTGTTGGAATGTACTATGCATCAGGTGGAAAACAATATGCCTTGTTCAAGGGTTTGCATGATAAATATGGACCCATTGTACGCGTCGGTGAGTTAATATCTCTCTGAGAGCCGCAGGTTGACCAAATAGTAATGTGTTCAGGTCCCAACCATCTGTCAGTGACTGAGGTCGAAGCAGTACATCAGATACTTGGTCCGGATGGTATGAAAAAAGGACCACGTAAGTAATATGATAAAACTGATTTTGCAAACCTGTATTTAAAAATATCACCATTCTAGTGTGGGATGCTGTTGTCAAACCCGGAACACCCCCAAATATTGTCGCTTTAAGGGATATTAGGCAGCACAACGAACGTAGAAAGCTATGGAATCACGCATTCACGACAGTATCTCTGAAAGAGCTGCAAGTGACGGTGGAGATCCGAGTTCTTGAGCTCGTAGAGGAGCTCGGGAAACAGATATCTCCTAAGTCTTCTGGAGAAAAGGATCCATCATTGGATCTTGCACAATGGTTGACCAATTTTACGTGAGTACAAACGGATACATGCCAGATTCGTGATCAAATTGGTACTAACAAATCAAATAGGTATGATTTTATGGGAGACATGGTGTAAGTATGCACATAACTCGCCTCGCCTAAATACGTATAGACTAACCACCGCGCCATGTAGATTTGGAGAGGGATTTGGGCTCATGAGCTGCGGCGATGGTCGAGGAATGCGAGCGCTGCTTGAGAATTATGTGGAGTACGTCTTTCTTGACCTCGTGATCTACATATGTTGATCAGTCGCGCACTAGGCTAGCAGGACACCTGGAGCACATACCGTGGATAACTGGACTGCTTTACAAGCTAGCAGTAGTCTCGGTGGAGCAACAAAATTTTGAAGACCTTGCGATTCAACGTTATGAAAAGCGTAAAGAGGAAGGTTCCAAGAGACGAGATTTGTTCCATTATTTTGTGAGTAGCTAACAGTGGGCCCCTCTCACCTCCTTTTACTCATGACTCTCTAGACTAATGAAGAAGGGTTGGAGGAAATGGAAGTCTCGAGGGATCAATGCTTGAACGAAGTCTTTGCGTCTATCTTCGCTGGCGGGGACACTACTTCCACGGTGTTGGGTGGTGTTTTCTTCCACTTACTCGCAAATCCCTCTGTGCTCGATAGACTCAGGAAAGAGGTAGATTCGGAGTTCCCATCTGGAGAGGGAGAACCATTTGATGCTGCCAAACTCGCCGGGATGCCCTATCTGAATGCTGTCATGTACGTCTCGTCCGAGTGAAATGCTGCAGGCAACAGTAGTTGATTATTTTCTGCCGAAGCAATGAAACTCTCCGCCTCCAACCAGCTGTAGCCACATCCATACAGCGCACTCCGGTGGAAGGAAGTGGCGGGAAAGTGATTGCAGGAAGGTTTGTACCGGCAAGTTTCATTTCTTCTGGATGGCTTTTTCTTACCCTTTATCCTCTAAAGATGGATGCCTGAAAGCACGATATTGTATGTTCCGCCATATGTTCTCCACAGGGATTCGCGCTACTTTTCGCCTTCACCCGACTCGTTCATCCCGGAACGGTGGCTAGACACTATTGATGGCGAAGGTCATAGATTCACTACGGACACGTCCGCGTTCATCCCCTTCTCAGCTGGTCCGGCCAACTGTGTTGGAAAGAATTTGGCTTTGCTCGAGATGCGCATGGTCGTTGCGACGATGGTTCAAAAGTTTGATATGAAGTTTGCTGCTAGGTACGATCCTCGTAAATGGGAGGAAGATCTGCAGGATTTCTTTGTGATGAAAGTCGGGAAATTGCCCGTCGTCTTGAATGTTAGGGAATAACGCGTCTGGCATCTGCTTTTTGGACTGGTTTATAGATGTGTCCTTGATATCGCGGGATACGAAACGCCTTGAGAACCTCACTGTACAGTACAAAGAATATACAGAATATAGCCGGTGCTCACATTACCGACTCGAAACATCAGTTATGCCTATTAATACCTGTCACGGTCGCGATCATCCCTGGTCTTCTCGCGCCGCCTATCGTCATCTCTTCTCCTCCTATTCCGATCCTTTTCATAATCTTTTTCCCCATCCATCCTTCTGTCTTTGCGGTCATAGTCATAGTCGCGGCCCCTTTCTCGGTCCGACCACTTATAATCGTATTCCCGATCTCTGTCCCTTCGTCTATCATACTCAGAGTCGCGATCTCTATCATCGTTTCGGCGACGATCGCGCGTTCGGTCCTTATCCCTATCTGATTTGTCTGCCCTTCTCCTATCAGGATCCGGTGACCTCGAGGTCCTTCGCGAAGAAGGCGCTGACCCGGAGTCTCGTCCACTTCCTTCTCGTTCTTTCTTCACTACCGGTATGTATCGTCTCTCTGGCCTCGCGGATTTCTTCGATTTAGAGCCATCGTCAACGACTTCACGCTCTTTCGCACCTATACCTAAAAGTGCAGGTCGGGCAGCGGGGAGATATGGCTCCACAGGACCAGTTCGTGTACGGGAAGCGGCCTGTCCGGGCTTCCAACCCATTCCGCGAAGTAGTGCTGCGCCAAACTGTTCGACAGGCACTCGCTCGTAATCATCAAGAGTTGCAGGATCAGGACGAGTAACGACATCTTTTCGATAGGCGTCCGTTTCGTCTGCAGGACGCGTCCAGTCGTTGCTGTTCACCGGAATCGCATCAATTGAGAGCTCAGAATCCGCATCGTGTTCACCATTGACTCTGGCAAGAATCGCCCGGATAGCTTTGTCGTCTTCAGTTTCTTCACGGGCATTGACTGCCTCGGTAGTAGTAACTTCTTCAAACAGCGTGGTGGTGTCGCCATCTATATCCATACGCGTTTTCTTCTCCATTTTTACTAGGCCAATAGCCTGAGGTCTGGAGTTGATGGTATCCTTCGTACCCAATCCTCCAACAGAGCCGTCGGCACCCGTCTTTGCTGCACCGCTGGCGGGGGCGAACATTTCCGCTGCTTTGCGCTTACGTGCAATCTCTCTCCAGTCGCGATTCGCAAGAGCGGGAATAACAAGAGGGCCCTCGACTTTCTTCTTTCCATTCAGTCTATTTGTGCCAGTGAAGTGGGCTACTTTGAGTTGAGGACCTGGACAATATGAGCGTGAAAGAAGTACACACCGCTGCACACCGAACTGGTTGAATCCTGTTACTATCTCATCGACGCCTTCCTCCTCGTCGCTTGAGTCTGGTTCAGCAATTCTGCTTGGTGGGCGAGATGACCTGTCATTCGAAAGTGGACTGCCTGGAGTTGAACGACCACTCTCCATGAGACGTTTCGGTAGAGCTGGTATTTTGAATCCCTCTCCATCGGTATCAGGACCAGACGACCCTTGCCTCGATACCGGTGTCGGACGGCGAACAGTAAAAGAGACTTTGGATGGTGCTCCTGATGTGGACATCATGGTGGTGGTCACTGGAGAACTTGGAGTTCGTGACTGAGTCGATCTTCGTTCGGCTTTCCGCTGACGTAATTTTAAATCACGTGAGAAAGCGATGCTGCTGGACATGTCGATGCGTCTGTTTGACTTGGACAGTTCCAGTTCCACAATAACTGGAACGACCACAAACACATATCCTTATAGTCTTTGCTAATTTCTCTAATTTACTCCTATCATATTCAGTATTTCGGCATCTTTCCTTCAACGCATTGCAGCATTGTAGACCTGGACCAAAGGGCACTCCGATTCTTACTGTGGACGATCTGCTTATGGACCAGGAAGAACCTCTGCAACATCAAGACTTTAGCATCTGGGAGTTCGTGACTTGCGCCAAGTGTAACCATGCTTTCTCTGTAGACGGTACCTCTGGACCAAGCATACCTTTTTGGATTACGGAATGCGGCCATGTCCTTTGCAATGCGCATCTAAGTAAGTTCGAGCGAGAGGAAAGCGTGGAACGTGACGCGCTGAACGAGGTTTTGTAGACGCTGATCAAAGCTGTCCGAGCTGTAACGCACAGAAGATTGAGCTCATGCCGTTACAGAAGGAGGTGAGCGTTCCTTTCTTGCTTTCGTCTGGAGTATACTTCATTGCTAGGATGGAACTGTTCAAGATGCCACCCCCGTTCTCCGACTGGTTTTGCTCGCTTCCCTTCAAACTGGATTCCCTTGCGCAAGCATCAAAGGTTCTCTATTGGTCACTTGCCTGTCTATTACTTTACTTGAAGATCTACTGTAGTTCCAATATGAACGATTGGCTGGTACTGCCAGGTACTACAAGGCTCGTTATGAACAAAGTCAAGCATTATTCGCCCGCTTTAAAGATCAGATCTCACAGATGAAGGCAATTCGAAAGTCTGTTGCTTTTGGACGTTTCTTTTCCATCCTGCAATAACTTTGATGACTGCTGCTTTTCGCGTCGTCCAGAGAAAACGAGGCTCTAAAAAGCGAAATTGCACGATTACGCGGTGAATGGAATGACAACGAGCGAAAGGAAGACCAGCAAAGTAACAACCTGTATCAACAGGAGCCAGCAACTTATGTTAATGCGAACGGAAAGCGTCGCCTTGTGGACACTGGGCTGTATGTATGCGCTCTTGTGTTTCTCTGTGCGCTGATTTAATACCTGATCCTGATCCCTGCTTATGAAGAGCTATGTCGAGTCCACGTTCGGTACACACACCCATGGGTCCACCTCGCATCACACTTCCTCCAAATCATGACCCTCCGCCGTCTCTTTCCCGACTCGAGACACAGAATGGCTTCAACAATCAGAATTCCCAGCCTCCCGGTTCAGGTCATTTCGCTCAGTGAGCCCTCGTTGTTCTAACTCGGAATATTTGATCTAATTCCTTGGTCATCTCGTAGACAATACGCTTATAATCCACCGCAATCTTCTCAGACACAACGACCGGCGCAGCAAGTGCTTTCGAATGAGCAGCAAGCGCCTATCCGACAGCAACAGAATGAAAGACGGCTTATGCCACCTCCACCTCCACCTGTTCAAAATAGGCAACTCGGTACAATTCAGCAAAGTCGGCAGATTCAGAGGGTCATGACGCCTAGAGTGCCGGATCAGGCGCAATTTCGGCAGAGTAAGCAAATCCGGGCTGTTTATATGCAACTTGTTGCTCACGATTTGCTTAGACCATTCTCAGACGCAAATGCCTCAGCTATCTAATCACATAGGCGGCCAACAGCACCGCACTCAGGATACAGGAGCAGGCCGGCATCAAAGCCTTGGTCAAGCACCACGGCGTTTCATTCCCCCAGGAGCATTAGTGTCAAATACGTTGCCCGGAGTGTCGAATTCACAACGGTTTGTGCCTTCTACACCCAACGGTTCTCAACAGCGTTTCGTCCCTCAAACCCCGACTACCGGAAATGGAAGACGGTTCATGCCTCCAAGTTCCTCAGGTATCGGGTCTACACAAAGAAGATCGGGATTCGGGAATGCGTACACGCAGCGAGCAGCATTCGCACCACCAGGATAGCTTAATGTGACCGGGAGTTTTATTGCTTGTGCTGATTTTCTGCGCTCATCTGTAATCGAGCTTCCAAACATATAAGCACGGGGAACGGCGAATGAATTGCTGCGGCCAGCTCTTAGAGTATAAACAGCAGTGCTGGCCTTCATGTTCTTTTCCAGATATTATATGTCAGTCAAGTCTGATTCATTTGGTGCATTAACTTCTTCACTGGCTATTATCTCGTGTACCGGGCCGTGTTCGAAACGGAGGTCCTGAGAAATGTAATTGTCAATAAAACGCGGCGTATGTGACTTCCCTTCTGATTATTTTCGCCATAATGGGACAACCCTTGTTATCTTCATGTCGTTAAGAACTCTCATCGATGCACAACTCTTCGGCTCTCATTAGCCCTGACTGACGTTCGATAAGTCTGAACCTTTACACACTTTTGCACAACAAAGAAGTTTGCGATATTCATTAGAAGCGTCGGTCCTACTTTCCTACCCCCGGTCTCTCAGATGAATTCTACTACAATGCTTGCGGCAGCTCGTGGTTTTCAGAAGCAGTTTGAGTTAGACACCACGCTCGAATTGATGGCTGTACCACAGAACGCCATTACTGTCACACGCGTCGTCACGCGTATCCATTGTCACGGTTGCGTGCGTGCCAACCTAACCTGAACTTGAATCTGGTCCTCATTTCCCCCGAGTGTCCTACTCCCATTTCGTCCTCCCATGATCCCAGCGTCTTCATTTTAAGCAAAAAAAACTGAAGGAGTCCTCTGGAGAGCTATCATCTTCATCAGGAATGATGGCGACGTCCACAAAAAGTTGGACCCCAGAGAAGCTTGTAGCGCTCGGACCGCGGATGCAACACGTCCCTCGCATGTCTTCCATAAAGGATAGTGCACGCCTTCACGAGATTATAAAGGAGTATGAAGCGAGCGGCGTGCCGCTCATTACAGAAGACTGGGAGAAGACTCCGCAATGGCCTGGGGATAAGCTGTTCGGAGTTGATTGGTTATTAGAGCACGGAGATGAAAGTATGCGTATATTACGTAATTTTGATTCTCAATTCCAATCCAATGCTCGCTGATTCTGCTTCTAGCGATTGCTGCTCGCGACTGTGTAAGTCTCAGGGATAAAGAAGTTCTTTTCAGGGATTTCATTGAAAGGAGCAGGACGATTCCAGAGTACGCGGAAGGGGATGGTAGGGTTATTTATTTCCCAGAACCGAGATTTACGTTGAATATTATATCAAAGACGACGAAAGGTTATACGGAAAGGATGCTGTTTGTCCGAAAGAATGGCAGGAATGGCTGCTGCAGAGTCCCCTTCCTAGTTTCTTGAAGCCAGATGGCTCAGAGGATCTTCTTGACTTACTTCCGGAACCTGTACGCCCTTCTCAATGGTGCTTCGTTGTGAATCAATCTATTAATATCTGCGTTTCAGGAACGCGTCGAGACGCTCATGTGTTACTACGGAGTAGGCGATACCTTCACCGCAGCACATAAAGATCTCTGCGCATCTTCGGGCCATAATCTCATGTGCAGCGCCGAGCGAGGCGGATCGGCCTTCTGGTTCATGACACGCTCTTCTGACTCAGCTCGCGCAGCATCCTATTTCCAAAAGCTCGGTTCGGAACTGGATCATGAGATACGCGTCGCAACTCCGGAAGAGTTCGCGAAGGCGCCGTTCACTGTGTATATTTGTGAACAGCGCGTGGGTGATTTGGTCCTTGTACCCCGCCGATCGTGCCATCAGGTCGTGAATCATGGTGGGATTACTGCGAAGATGTCGTGGTCTAGGATGACTGTTG
Source organism: Phlebopus portentosus (assembly GCA_037892935.1). Lineage (NCBI taxonomy): Eukaryota > Fungi > Basidiomycota > Agaricomycetes > Boletales > Boletinellaceae > Phlebopus > Phlebopus portentosus. The sequence continues at coordinate 2,830,412 of JAYXKI010000002.1, forward strand.
AAGGGCTGTGCGCGGCATTTCATCATGAATTACCAGTTTATAGGAGGTACTGTACTCTATTTCTTCTGCTGACACATTGTCTTGTTGATGCTGATCACTTGTCTAAGAGTTTGCCGATCTGAAACGTACCGGGTGAAGCTACTTGTGTACCGCGCACTCTTGAAATATACTGAAGACCTTGAGAGAGAACAAGAGCAATTGAAGGCAAACAGATCGACCGCTGCGAATGCGCCTTGTAAGATGCGGGCCGAAAGGGCATCATCCGTGGCTTCGCAGGAGTCTTCTCTTACTTCTCTACCCTCTGAATCGGAAGATTGTCAAGAGACAGACGCTTTTACAGCTCTAGCGCCGGGACACAAGAAACTCGTCAAAGACGTCCGTACATTGTTGGATATATACAATAAAATCCTGAAAGAAGAGCACCAAGGCGATTATCAGTGCGAAATGCGAATACGTCGCTCATCGGCTGGTCAATCTTCATCTTGCCTTGCCGTAGAGCACACTGATGTCGGGTTTCCCTCCATTTCTGCCCCTGCGATGCTTTATCATGACGGTCTTACCTGCGATTTCTGCGGTGCAGATATCTTCCAGAGCTTCTTTGAGTGTCAACGGTGTTTCAATGGGGAAGACAATTTAATAGTGTGTCCGGGCTGTTATATCGAGGGTCGAACGTGCAGTTGCACAATCATGACTCCAACGCAGCAGTTTCCTATGGACCTACTTTTCGGAGTGCAAAATAGAGCACAAAGACTATTGAACTTCGATGGTTATGGAAAGATGGTAAAAGCTACTGAGCTATCTCATCGGTGAGTTCACACGTCCTTCGCTTAAACCAAGTCCTCATATATCGACTGTTAACGCAGGACGGTGGACGGCTGTGTTGAACATCCAGGTATATTCTCAGCTGCTTGCCAGCTTCTTCAGGTTCGGATTTCGAGGCGAGATATGGTAATTACCTGTTTCTTCTACCTTGGCTAGTCGACACTAGATTTTATTATCAATAGCAACCCATATATGCCTGTAGAAAGGGGGATCAAACGAGACACAACGTTCCCGCAGCTGGAGCGATTAATTGCAAAAAATGTCATGCAGCACGCTGTTTCAAACACATACTGAAATGCGGCTTCTACGTCGCGGATGCGCTCATGCTGCACCTCTCGGATGGTACGCATGAGGCATGGCATTCCAAGCATGCAAAGATCTCAAAAAAGACCTGGGCTGCGAAGACTGTTGATGCACTGAAGGCGGAAGAGATGGGCGGGCCATGTGACATGCGAGTCGCCCTTGTTTTGTACGCAGAGAGGTTTACGTCTTGTCGACCAATGAGCAATAAAGTCAAGTACGGCTGGTACGATACCATGTTTCATCTCAAGCCTGAAAAGGTTAGCAGGATCTGTTGCGATTTCTTTTTCGATTTCTTATGGATACAAACTCTAATAGACGAGCACCTCATCGTCCACCGTCGAAGGTTTCAAAGGTGCTGTTCTAGGTGAAGACGGCGAGTTGACCCAGGACAGCACCGAAGTTAACTCAGATGAGGACACCGTTTACCGTGGTCCGGTCCGGAAGCACTCAGGGATCAAGCTTCGTTTGAACATGAAGAGCTTGCCACGTCGAACAGCTCCGCGAAGCGAAGTATATGTTCATCTCGACAGGTTGACTGAAGAGGAAAGAGAAAACTTCTACTGGCGTGGTCCTCAAATATCTGCTATGGCGTCGCAATTCTCCCCTGGACCTTCCTCCCGTGCTCGTATAGTCAGAGTGCGTGCTCCGTTCTTCTTATACAACAGCACTCCCCTTACTTGTTATAAACAGCCTTCAAGGTCTGACCATGCGAGAATTGCCCAACCTAATCTTGTTGTTCGCACGCGTAAGGGATCACGAAAGCGACCACCTGGAGTTCCTGCGAATAGATTTTCATCTCACCGACAACATGAGCAAGAGTCACACGAAGAGTCGTCTTCTAGTGAGGAGCAAATCTACGACGTGCGAAAGCGTTTGCCTTCGACAGTCAAAGTTGGGCCCCCGATTGGGCAGAAGCGAAATACTGAGAAAACACGGAAAGTGTCTAATACCAGTCGATATCAGGCGAAACATCGGCTTCAGGAATCTCGGATGTCCGAGAATCACGTCAAGGATACGCCCTCAATTGATTCAGGTGAACGAGTTGGATCAGCTTCACGAGAACCTTCGGTCGATTTTATCATCGCAAATAATCACGAAGCGTCTAATTCATCGAAGCTTCGCGTTTCTCAAAGTCCTGCATCGTATGGATCGAAACATTCTCTGACAACGTCGAAAACTAAGATAGCATCTAATGACCAAGTTGTTCATCTTAGTTCATCCAGCCTTACTGAAATCATGCGAATGCTCGAGAAGAATGAACAAGACATCAGACAAAGCAAGCAGGAGAAAGAGGAAATCATGGCCGAAGTGGAGAAGTTGAAAAAAGAGCTTAGAGAGGTCAGAGGATACCAAGAGGAGTTGCAAGAAATGAAGATGGAAATTACACGTCTCAAGAAAGAAAAGTCGCAGGTACGACGGCAGCTGGATGCTCGATCCGTCGTGAACAACGATACCATTGCCTTCCCTGATACCTCCGTTGACGGTTCGCCTCAGGTATGTCGTCTTGTCTCATACAAATTTGTCTTCCGTTAATATTATTTATATTGAGCTTCAGCGCACGCCATCCAATATCCCTGCGCTGCCAAGCTTTGTAAATCGGAAGTCTACACAGCCTGTCTCGATCGTAACCTACAAAAAGGATAATCCAGCAGGAATCACGTCCCGGATACCCAACCGACCATCACTGCCGTCTCGGATGGACGGTGTCACTCCCGTTACGCCTTCAAAGGATGATCGGTCAAGAAAGAGAAGGTTGGAAATGATGGTGGGCGATCGATCGGGAATATCAATACAAGAACCAATTTATATTGCAGAAACGCTGAGCGATGCGCCCGAATTACCTCCGCCACGACAAAAGCGTCTGAAGCATAAGTCGGTGTTGGGAGGGAATGTAGCCAAACGTCGAAGATTCGAAGACGACAGGGAAGAAGTAGGGTCTCCAGATCCATCTCATGCATCGCTTATGCCACAGACGCCTTCTCGGGCGAACGATTATTATGACTCCGACGGTGATTCGGTATTTATTGAATCGGAACTGCTACAAAAGAAAGCGTCGCATGCGTATGCCTAGATGCGAAGTTCGCTTGCACAGGAACGTCAATAATTATCGCACTCGCCAGTTGTGCTCTGATCTACTCCGAATCGTTCAGGGAGAACCTCGCCGCACTTTCCCCATCACTCATTTGTTTTCACCTGTGCATATCTTTCATTATACCACACCCTACTTTGATATACAGATATATGATACGATCTCTCGTAGTTCACTCTACTTTTCATTACCCAGTCACCAAGCTTTGTGCACTTGCTCTCTATGCTTTCGGAACTTCCACAGCTTGTACAAGATGCTCTGGTTATGCATCGTCGCTATCGTCGTCTTGCTTTAGTTAGAATATAGATCCATCAACATTTATGTATGTATATAAGAAGGTTCTATATAAAGTACATCAAACTCTGATAACCTGAAAAATAAAGACTATAGACATAGAGAAATATCAAAGCAAAAAAGAGCAATAAATATTGTGCACCGAAGTGCATTCCACTCTGAAAAGCGTGTCATCCTTGTGCAGGGGCCATGCTAATCTTCTCTGTATCGTTCCAATTTTTTCGTGTGTCACCCCGAAGGGGACGGTAGTAGTTGCCTTCTTTGGGTGGGTGCCGCGTCGTTTTTGAGTTTTGGTCAGTCGCCGGGGTTAGCATTTCAAGTCACGTGCCGAATGAGTCTCCAGTTTGTGAACTTTGATTTACAACAACTCTTACTGAGGCTATCATCTATAGAACTGCAAGATGCCACCAAAAGCAGATATCAACAAAGCTGGCTGGGAACAGAGCGAGTTTCCAATTCTCTGCGAAACTTGTATGGAATCCTCGTTTTTCTCCATTCTTATTCATCTGAACCCAACATTTCGTCAACAGGTCTGGGAGACAATGCATTCGTCCGGATGGTACGCCTATTAGTTTGATCCTCAAGTATGCATACAATGACCACGAATATACTATGCAGACGAAGCAAGAATTTGGACGCCCATGCGGGACTTGTGCACGTCCTTTCACGGTCTTCAGATGGAACCCAGGACAAGGGATGCGGTACAAGCACACTGTCATTTGCCAAACATGCGCCAAGATCAAGAACGTCTGCCAGACTTGTCTACTGGACCTCGAGTATGGGCTTCCGACGCAGGTCAGGGATGCCGCTTTGGGCATCAAGAGCGCCGCGCCGAGCAGTGACATCAACAGGGAGTATTTTGCACAAAATATGGATGGGAAGGTGCGCTTCTTTCTCGCCTTTCCTTAACAAAGGCGTGGTATCCTGACCATAGTGCTGTGTATAGCTTGAAGGAAATAAGTCCTTATTGGACTCAACCAGAACTCAGTCAGCTGGGAAGGAGATGCTGAAGCAATTGGCGCGGACAGATCCTTATTACAAACGAAACCGACCAAAGATCTGTTCGTTCTTCGCTAAAGGCGAATGCAATCGGGGGAACGAGTGTCCCTACAGGTATGCCGTATAACTTTATCTTATAAACCTATTAATGTCGATCGTGCATCGTACAGACATGAAATGCCGGAGGACAACGAACTCTCGAAGCAAAACATGCAAGACCGGTACTATGGTCGAAAGGACCCCGTTGCACGGAAGATTCTCGGGCTGAACGCAGAGACCCAGGGTCTGAAGCCACCAGAAGACAAGTCAATCGTAGGTGCTCATCCATCCATTCACTATTTCCTGCGTTACTCATCAACATTAACCACAGACGTCCTTATTCCTCTCCTCCCTCCCTCAAAGCGCAACCGAACAATCCATCCGTACGCAAGTCGTGCAAACTCTTCCAGTATCCGCCGCCCCTTCCCCTTCGACCGACGCTAATCCGGCAAACGCGATACGCTCAATCGTGCATGTGGCCAAGTCGCGCTGCGCGTTTGTGAATTTCGTGAATAGGAATGCAGCGGAGAGGGCGGCGGAGGTGTGGTCGGCTGGCCTTGAGATTGATGGGGAGAGGGTTAATGTGAAGTGGGGGAGAAGTCGGCCGAAGGCTGGGAATGGAAAGGAAGAAGTTGGACCAGTGGCCACGTCGACTGTGCCTGTGGTTACATAGTCCTGCTGCGCTTCCTAGTTCATTGCCTTCTTCCTCATTATTGCTTTATGATTGCGGAATTACAGACGTTTCATTCATCTGACACATCTGACTACTAGCAGTGCAAAATGTACAACCTTAAGATTTTGCAACTCTCTCTGCGCGTGTGTATATGATAGTGACCAACAGAATCTAAGACATCTGTGTCTACCGGGCCTGGACGTAGTCATCAATACGCAAAAGGAGGCCTACAGTCTCTGTAGCGAGTTCTAGCGCACTCGTCGAGACCAGTAAAGGCTGAACGACATCTTCCTCCAGGATATTCGATATCAGTCCCTAAAGCGAATAAATATAATCAATACAACGCCCATCGTGATCCAATGGGGAAAAATGGAAAGAAAGTACTTACGGTCCTCACGTTGATCCCAGCGTTCCTCTCCCCGAGCGCATGCCTGTTCCGAAGTTCTGTGACGATAGCTATCGGGTTCATACCAGCGTTCTCGGCGAGCGTGGTGGGTATGACTTCGAGTGCGTCGGCGTAAGCCTGGAAGCAGTAGGCTTCCATACCTTTTAGTGTGTGTGCGTATTGGGAGAGTGCGCGGGAGACGTGGATCTCCGGTGCTCCGCCGCCTGCGATCAGTGCACTACACCATAACGACAGGATAAATGCTATCAAACAGGGTGAAGAAGAGAAAAAGAAGGGTAGTACTAACCGTTTCTTTACGAGACACCGCACGACGCAAAGCGCATCATGCAAGCTCCTCTCATTCTCCTCCAGAACAAGTGAGTTGCCACCCATCGCAAGGATGCTAATCGTCCTCCCAGGATTCTTGACTCCCGTAATCTTCACAATCTTCGCACCCGCTTTGCTCGTCTCTTCCACCAATTCCGCCTGGCCTAGCTTGTCTTCCGTGAACGCTTCAATGTCCGAGATTGGTTTGCATCCAAGACTCTTGGAGAGGAAGTCGATCTCATCGCGCTCGACGTCTTTGACGACGAGGATCTTGAGCTTGGCGAGGAAGTGTAGGGAGAGGTCTGTCACTGCGTCTCGTAGGATTGATTTTTGGATGAGGAGGACGTTGCAGTTGGCTTTCTTGATGCGCTTGCAGAGGTTGAGGAGGTATTGTCTTTCTTCTTTGAGGATTTTGTCCATTTGGCGGTAGTCGTTTACGATGACGGTATTGTCCATCTACGTAACATGATTTAAACATTGAATCATTTCAGATTGCCGTCAAGGAGAGTACTCACGTCCGGTTTAGGAGCGCTAAGCTGGAATTGAATAAGTCCGATCTTAGCCTTTTCGATACGTGTAGGTCCGCCTGCCGAAACGACAACGTTCTGGTTTAGGACCACACCGTCGACTAATTCTGTATCCTCGATCGTTCCGCCAACTTTCTTCACGATACGGACGTCGCGCAAATCCACGTTTGACGAGGTTGCAGTTGCTAAGCGCGTGACAGCGGAGACAGCAATTGGAGCTAGGGTTGACGAGTATTGGGATACAATCTAACGCATGCAAAATTAATAAGTCTAGAAAGTTAGAAGCTCAACGCCGTTTGACTAACTTTTGAGTACAAGGAAGTAGTCGCAGCATGAAGCAAGCTCGCTCGATCGCTAAGATCGACGGGAGTTGATATTTCGGTGAGGTATTCCACTGCCTTTGCAGAGGCTTTTGAGAACGCCTCGGCAATGATCGTTGGGTGGATCCCTTTCTCCAACATCTTCTCCGCTGAGCCTAGAAGACTTCCTGCTATGACGACGACAGATGTCGTACCGTCACCTGCTTCGATGTCTTGCGCAGCGGATAGATCTACCAGCTGGGAGACGAGATTCCTTGAGCAAACTGCGTGAAACTTAAAAGGATACGCGTACCATTTTAGCGGCAGGATGTAAAGCTTGAATGCTCTTAAGGATAGTTGCGCCGTCATTAGTGATGAGGACTTCGCCTTTAGGCGTTTGGATCTAACGTATCCACGAGTTAGTTATCTACTTGTTAAAATTCAAAAAGTACTACGGACCATTTTGTCCATTCCCCTTGGTCCAAGCGAAGTTCGTACAGCATCGCTGATAGCTGAAGCAACTCGTAAATACAGAAATTGACCCGCGCTCAAAACTAGACGAACCCTTTGCTGCTGTCATGTTCGACAAACGGACCTCCTGGGGTTTGCTCTATGCATTGCCGCGTCGTCAGCTTCCAATAAACATCGACTCAGTTCTCAAACATACCTTGTCTTTGAATGCCTTATTTGCACCAATTCCCACATTATTTCCCGCTACAACTTTTGGCTGCATCGAGGTGGCCATTTTGAAGATTGAAGAAGAAATGTACAAGTAAGACGTGCAGAAAGTAACAGACGCGTAGAGGATTATAATTACATAATGATTCCCTAATAAGGCGTGATGATGTACACCAGCGCGTGTAACTGACTTGCGCGTACACTTCTGTGGCCCTTCATCTTAAACTACCATCTCCTCCCCCAACGCTCAACTCCAACTCAATGGCATTCGTATGTTAATTTCCAATATTTTATTATCGTATTCTGATTTTCTGAATAGTTTGGAGGAGATGACCCGTTCGAAGGCCCTGGCGGTGCTGGTCTGTTTGCCCAGCTCGCTCAGTACGTATTCGTATGCCTTTATATCGCCAGGAACCGCGTCGCTCAACTTATTCGTGCAGGGGATTTCCAGGATATGGCCCTCAGAGGCGAAACCCCAGATCCTATGATGAGTACATGAAAGCATACAGCGTGGCCATGCTTCCTGGAAAGGAACGCACAAATCTCAGTTATGGCGGGAAGAGTGCGTCTGAGTTCACTCGCCACATCTAATATCCTAAAGCGCTAATAATTTTGTGCTTTGTAGTTATCATGCCTCCGTCCGCGCTTGCGAACTTGTCGAACTTGGACTTGGAATCGCCATGGATGTTTAAACTGAGCAATCCTGCTAATCCTGCAGCCACAACGCATGCGGGAGTACTGGAGTTCATCGCTGAAGAGGGCTGTGTCCATCTGCCATATTGGATGATGAAAACTCTTGGATTGAATGAAGGCGATCCAATACGTATAACAGGTGCTGAGCTTCCGAAGGGCAAGTTCGTCAAGTTGCAGCCGCAGACTGTGCATTTCCTTGAGGTTTCCGATCCTAAAGCAGTGTATGTACTCATTGGTACATGATATTCTATATCTGACGCTTATGTCCCCTCATAGCTTGGAACACGCCCTGCGAAATTTCTCTGCGCTGACACAAGGGGACATTATCGAGATCAGCTACAATAGCATCATCCTGGACTTCTTAATAATGGAGACAGTTCCGGGCGGAGGAGGAATATGCGTTATCGACACGGACCTCGAGGTTGATTTCGCGCCTCCCGTAGGATACAAGGAGCCTGAACGTCCCAAGCCCGCGCCACCGCCGACGATGGCGTCGAAGCTCAAGATCGATGTAAATTCAAATTCGCCTGGATCGTCGCGGCCACCGTCTTCTTTGTCTGGCGCGTTTGCTGGCACGTCTACGGGCGAGACTGCTTTGTCAAAGAATGGCGAAGTTTGGGAAAGTTTTAAGGGAAAGGGCGAGACTCTGGGTGGAAGGAAGACGAAGGGTCGAGGAATAAGTCAGCGAGGGATTGAGAATATGATGGAAGGGAGCAAAGTCTACCGCACCGAGTAAGTTTACTACTATTGCATTTAAAGCGGGATTGGTTTGACCTAATCACTCTGTTTGCTAGCAAACGGCGAATAGTTACGAATGAGACTCTGGAAACCGACTCTAATGTGCCCGCACCGCTGAACCTGCCTCACGGAAAATTGTTTTTCGGATTCAGGCATGTACAGTTTAACCATACAGATGGCCAAGCAGTCAACGGTACCTCCGACGCGAGCGCAGGCGGATCGGGAGCATTCCAAGGTGGTGGGAACACGCTCTCAGGTCGTCCGTCTTCCTCTACCAATGCCAATGCCAGCGCAAATGCAAAAGGCAAAGGCAAGGAAAAGGAGAACCAAGACGAGAAGGACAGCGGAGCGAAGTGGATTGGGAAGGGCCAGATGCTCAACTCTGCTCCATCCTCGAGTTCGAGACGGGTGGTGGACGATGGGCCCGTAGGTGCCGGCGGAGCGCGCGTCCCGCGTACTTCGAGGAAGCAACCACAAAGAGAGCCAAGTCCTATACCTGATTGGGGTGTTGATTCTGATGAGGATGTCATTTATATTGATAGTGATTAGTTGGAGAAAGTTGGTGATGATGGTGTTGTACACGGTATTGTGAGCGGTGGATGTCTTGTACTTTATCCGATGAATGCAAAATTTGTGATGGATAGAAGTTGCAGGTCGCTTGCTGTAAATTCCAGTTACGGAGTTGTCTTGTTAGACTATACGATTATGTGGTTCAACTCTTTAAATTAAGTGAGTGATATGCTTGAGTATGCATGTACTGCATGTTATATTCATGTAATTGCATACAACATATGTAGTTTTGGGGTAACATGCAGAAAAAGATAAGTGATGCAGAAGACAAGGATGGTAGAAAGAACGAGGAAAGCCCGGCAGTCAGCGACAATTGATCACTGAACGTTCATACATCAGCACCATTCTTCAAAATAAGAGTAAAGGAGAAAGGTACTCACATCGACCTCGATCTCATCCCCCTTCTCCTGCGCCCTCTTCTTCCTATCCTTCCTCTCCAAGATCGCGCGGCGGTCCTTGTCCAGCTTGATGCTGATGATGACCACGTTGGAAGGGTGGATCCCGATGGGCGCGGACGCGCCGTTGGACTTGTCGCGCTGCACGCGGTCGACGTGGATGACCCATTTTTTGCGGTAGACTTGCGTTACTTTGCCCTCGCGCCCTTTGTATTTCCCGCGCACGATTCGGACTTCGTCGTCTTTGCGGATGGGGAGGGAGCGGGTCTGGATGAACGATTAGACGAATCGAATGGATGAACCGATGGATGAATGTGATTGCGATCAACGATCCAAATGAGCGTAGGATCATGTTAGTGGATTCCTGGTTCTGAAGATTCCTGGGGGGAAAACGTACGTTGTATTTCGCCTTGAGGTCCTTTGCGAGCGCTGAGGACATGATCTTGCGCCGCACGGATGAAGGAGCGCCGAAGTGCGCCTTGCGCGACTTGCGGCGCGACGATGAGAAGTCTGTCGGGACAATTCACGTTAGCTTGGCGTCTTCACGAGTTGAATAAGCTGGGTCCTTCGCCCATCCGTCCGTAGTTCGCCCTTCTGAAGCTCTTCCAAAGTACACGGTGACACCGATCTCAATAGTCCCCTCATACTTCCATCCATCCGAACACAGTCCAATCCATCCACCCGTTTCCTCCTTTCTTTTCCAGCCTCCGTGCCTTCCTACACCCAGATGGACGTCCGGCAAAGCACAAGAACACAGAAACGTACCTTTGGCGAGGAGGGTCATTGTCTTGAAAGGGTCTGTCGGGTCTGTCGGCGTCGTCCTCCACTTCAATCAAAGTTGTTGAGTAGTTTCGTTCCAGATTTGGTAAGCAGGGCAAGTGTTCGATTCCGGCTGTGTACAACTTTTCCGATAGACTTGATACTTGAATATTAAAAAATGTTTGTATTTCGTACTGTCACAACAATTCTACATAGAATTAGATTTTTTTAAAGAATACAAGGAGGATTCTGGATAGAATGGTGGTGTTCAGCCGTGAAATCCATAATCTACTTACGAACTCACCACGTCGTCGAAAACTTTATAATCAGAGAGCACAGTTTCACGGATTCGTATAAAATGGAAATTGTTAAAGGTTGAATCTCTGAAGCAATTGGTCCACAAACTTCGAAAAACAGAGTGCGATCGATCTGTACGCCGCATCGTTGACGAATCTCGAAATAAATTCGTGTTCGAATGGTTTTTCTTGATTGAAGCTTCTTTGTGTAATTGCGAAGGTCGGTTTCGGTCAATGGGCGGCTAGAACGGTCTGTTCGTCCGCAGTTCTTCCCCGCTCTATCGGCCTTATCCGCTCATGGCCATCGGACTAAACCTTGCACATTTCAAGCCAGGTATGTATACACCTTGAAAGATGATGCAAAAAGCCATTCTTGTTTGTTTCCCTCCACAGGAGAGAATTATTACTGAACCTAGGCCACTGTCGCGAATAGGGAGAATCGTTGATCCTAATCGGAGAGGATTCGAGGACTAGAAGCGCGAGGGAGCTATAAGAGATGCCTTCGGGAATAGAGTTGATATCCACCCGTGGACGTCAGAGAGTCGAGGAAATGAACGACCGTGCGATTACATGTACAGTAAGGGCCGCTGTGATTAGAAAGGATCAGCTGCGATTAGACCCAATAGACTCTGCGTTGCAAAGTCACCGTCGAGTACGATGAAGATATCTGGATACGGAGATTAACTCCATGATTGAAAACAAAGTGAAGTGCCAGTGCAGAGAGAGAGCCATAAAAAGAAAAGGGCACGTGGCGAATCGCTTCGGCGCAGCGGAGAACGAACGGATACGGAATAAGCTCTGAGCAAGTCGACTACTACTAACCATCTCCTTCCTCCTTCCTCTCATCCTACTTCTTTCCGTAGACGGCGCTCAAGCAGCGTCGTCAATCCCATCATATCTCCTCGTCTCTCTTTTCTCAGCACTCACTTCTCTTCATCAATGGCGTCGCACGGTGGCCACTCATCGTCGACGACTAACCTCGTTGGCGTACATTACCGCGTCGGGAAGAAGATCGGGGAGGGCTCCTTTGGGGTCATCTTTGAAGGTATGGGTTGTGCTTTCATCTCCAAGCTGCTGTCGGCGTGCTATTGCATCGTGTGATGCTGATGGATCGAGTCATTCATAGGAACGAATCTATTGAACTCTCAGACAGTCGCTATAAAGTTTGTGCGTCGGATTCATAAATTGCTATAACTACCATTTCGGTGTATTCACCCGGGGCTGTAGGAACCACGCAAGTCGGACGCACCGCAACTTCGTGATGAGTGTCGGTCGTACAGGATCTTAGCAGGATGCCGTCAGTCCCCACCCTATCCCTCCAGGCAGCTCATAATCGAATTCTGACTCCGGTTTTGATTCAAACTGCAGCGGGCATCCCGCAGATATACCATTTTGGACAAGAGGGCTTGCATAATATTCTTGTCATAGACTTACTGGGCCCAAGTTTAGAGGACCTCTTCGATATGTGCGCACGCAAATTCTCGATAAAAACGGTCTGTATGGTTGCTCGACAAATGGTACGTCATTTGTGTGCTTCTCATTCACGTCTTCCATTGTGCTTCACCGGCCTCCTTTCCCCCCCTCTTTCTCTCCTTCACATACCCTCGAACTCGGCCGAACTGATTTCATATTGGTGTATATAACTTTTCGTTGGCAGATCTCGCGTGTCCAGACGATCCACGAAAAGAACCTCATCTACCGGGATATCAAGCCGGACAACTTCCTCGTCGGAAGACCAGGGACGAAGAACGCAAACCTGATACATGTGGTAGATTTTGGCATGGCAAAACAATATCGTGATCCCAAAACGAAACAGCATATCCCTTACCGCGAGCGGAAGAGTTTAAGTGGAACTGCAAGATACATGAGCATCAACACGCATCTTGGCCGCGGTACGTTGTCACCTCATGAACATGGACATGCGCATATGGCTCTCCTTGTCTGTGAGTTGGAGATGAAACTGATTTATTGGATTGATTAGAACAGTCACGGCGGGACGACCTTGAAGCCCTGGGGCATGTGTTTATGTACTTCCTCCGCGGCAGTTTACCATGGCAAGGTCTCAAAGCCGCGACCAACAAACAGAAATACGAGAAGATCGGCGAGAAAAAGCAGACGACACCGATCAAGGAGCTTTGCGAGGGTTTGCCGGGTACGTCATGAGCTCTGATGGTTGATTGCGAGTTAACATTGCCTGATCCGCGTAATCATTCCTCTATTAAACAGAGGAATTCAACATATATTTGAATTATGTGCGAAAATTGGGATTCGAGGAGACTCCTGATTATGATTTCTTGAGGGAGTTGTTTGCAAAGGTGATGAAGAATCTGGGCTTGCTCGATGATCAGCGATACGATTGGAACGAGTTGAACGGGGGTCGGGGATGGGAAGCTTCAGTAGTAAGTTCCAATTCAATTATTTACGAAATACACCTTACTTCATGGTCTATCGATAGATGGGAGGTTCGACCTCAGGTCAACAGAACCAAGATCGCCGACGGGACGAGCAACGAGGACGAAGGGAAGACGAGAATCGACGACGCATCTCTGCGCAGCCGGGCCAGCCTGGCGGTGGGCCGATGCAGCCTTCACCAGCTATCGTGCGACATGGTTCAAAGACGCGAAACATCCCAGCTGCGCTTATTCCTGGCATCGCAGGGACGTCCACGCCGAACAGTGCTGCCGCGCAGGTAGGCGTGCCAGTGACGACTCCGAACCGACGGGTGAGCGTGCAACAAGCGCGCGGACAGGACCCAGGGCACCCATATGCCAGTGCGAATGCGTTAGGGGAGTATGGAACGGGCGATGATGAGCCTGCCGATCCGTACGCAACCGGACCTACAAGTGGCTACGGACGTGCACCGGTTATGACGAGCGCGGCCCCTCCCGAGCTGAGCAACGTGCGTGCGCGAGGCGGCGAGGTTGGTATCGCAAATGGGGGCGGGGATGGGTACGAAAGCCAGCATGCTATGTATGAGCCTGAGCCACCCAAGCGTAGCTTGTTGATGAGGATTTTGACCTGCCACTGCGGATGATGTGTGAAGCGTTTCAGTGTTGCTGTTCAAGTTAGTTTCCCCTTTGGATTTCGCCGCCGTTCTCGTTTTTTCTTTTCTATCTTTTCTTTGCCTTTAAACTCTTCAGTTGCCGCGTCGTATGTCGCCTGTCGGTGTTTTCATGCCTATATCATGATCGGTTCAAACTTTTTTTCCTGGTTTCGTTCCGCTCCACTCAACAACTTCTCGTCTCTGCCACTACCTCTTTCCGTTGTTGGCTAGCTATCGCTTTCGTTGTTGCAACTCGTACGCCTCTGGATGAGGTTGGTCACTATTCATGACTTCTTTCTTTTTCTTTATGATCATGTTCATAATTACCTGTATGCTCACGCTTTCCTTTCCCTTATCGATTCGTTTTTTCCATTCATTCAATCCATTCATTTTCTGTTCCCACCGCGTTGGCCTATTGGATTCTTTTCTCCCCCTTTTGCTCTCCTTTTCCTCCTGATTCTTCGTGCTCTCCCTTCGTCTATCCATCCTTCCATCCAACTATTACTTCCCAACTATTACTGCTACGTACTGCGCCAATCCTCTCGGTGTTGAATGTCCCCTCGACGACGAATTTTTTATATACCAAACAATTACACTATTCCCGTTTCATCCTGGATCCCTTAAAATCACGAAAAATCAAATTGGTTTATATCTATTTCTTGTTTCAATCCGAGTTTCGGGTCCAAGATCCAAATGGTGTGTGGGAAATTCTTATGTTATATTACAGAAATCCTCATTTGCATCCGAATCGTCCACAGAAAACCTTTGTACACAACTTTTACATTCAGGGTCCACCTGTCTTACTGAGAAAAGTCAAGAAGGGTTGACCCCTCGGTAAAGACCCAGATCAGAACGGATCAACGTTCTCGTACCTAATGGGTGATTATACAAACTGGTCAGGTCAGACAAAACATGTATGTCGTCAAACAAACTATTGTGACAGATTTTTGCAAGAAAACTGGAGTAACAGCACCCTACATGCCAATCAAACATATATGTGCACTTCAAATGGCAACTGACTTGAAGAAAGAGAGTGATGAATAGGCTGGATCATTTGGGATACCCGAGGTATCTTGGTAAGGCAAGTGAACCCTGAGGATGAGTGAAATATCGAACGAACGACAAGGTTTTCTGAACACGCCGTAAAGTGTTATATTGTGAAGAAGATAAACTACCGGAAATTACAAAACCGGATACTAAGTAATAGGGACCGAACATCCAATCCTCCATCTCCCTCCATCCACGGTACTCCACAGACTTCGCTGCCATCATTGGCTTTCTAAAGCCAAGTTCATCAAAATCGATCTCTCCCAGTGGGCAGGATGACAAACTTTACGGATGGTATCCTCTTTAGAATCATGTGCCACATGGATATGGCCGACATCTTGCGTTAGAGAGAGCAAGTTTTTCGTGTCGTGGTTTCCTGCATGCTCATCAGTTTCTGTACAGACATATAAGCGCATTCGCAACCTGATAGCAACTCGACATCTCTGGCTATCTAAGCTGAATGGACTAGACCAGTTCCATGTGCCAAATCTGCCACCATACGTTGATCCAGATACCCTTACATATGCCGAGCTGCGAGATGTCGTCGTCAAAGTGGAACGCTCTTACTATCTGATCACGGAGGGTTCCTCGCTGAAGCTGGAATACGAATGCGTAAAGACAGTCACGGTGGTCTGCCCGGAAGAAAATTTTAATGAACTAGACCATCGACGTCGCTCCATCAGAGTCGATATTTTTTTATGGCCTACCGTTCTCCTTCTATACTTTGCCTCTTTGATCTTGAGGATGGAGGACGTCCAATCTGGATCCCACATATAGCAGCTATGCATAACAACATACAAGACTCTCCATATTTCATGAGTTATACCTTTGAACAGAATGCAGCCAACAACATCACCATCATCTTGTCGATACCGGTGCCTCAGATATCTCATAGGTAGATATCCTCATCTCTTCTTCTGCAGTTGTTGACATTCATGACTTCAAGCTACCTACACGTTCTACGTCTTGAAATCCCCCTGAAAATGGTAGCCCGCCACTGGAAACTGAGATTTTCAGAATGGATCTAAATGGATCCTTTCTCAATCAGCCAATGGTATTGGCAGACCTTGTCGTGTTGAGTGAACCCTACTCGGTGGCTGTTTGGAACCGCAGCGATTGGCAGTTGACACAAATCCAAATACCATCAGACGTAGGTGTTACTGAATAAGTGCTGTTCCAAGGAATTACTAACAGCTGATCCTGGTTCTTTCTTAGTCGATGTCGATGATTGTCGCTCCTATGGATTTTCAGTTATGGAGCGACTATGTATTTTGCATAGTTCGTCTGATCAATGGTGGGATAAAATTATGGGCGTTTCACTGGCCGAGGCCATGAATTCGTCACAATCATCAAGTACCGTCGTTCTCGATCCTTCGAGTGTTAGCAGCCTTGATGCACCGTTCGGGAGATTTCGCTACTCGGTTTATCACGATCCTTGGGATCTTGACCAGCACACTGCCGTGGTCTCGTTGGTTGGCAATTCGGCTCAAGGTTTAGTGTCTGCACGGGCTATTTTCGACAGGAGCAAGGAGAGCACTGCGAGGTGGACTTCGGTGGACATTCATTATACTAGATATGATGTTTGGGAAGATGGAAGAAACAATAATGCCGAAGGTCGATACTTCATTAGACCGGGATCGTCTCTTTCACGCTCGGGCCAACTTCTTGTTAGTGTTGAACGGATGCAAACTATGCAATCCCAGTTCCCAGAGCGGCGGTCTGAACGGCGCTTCGCTTCATTCAAAAGATCCGGCAGGGTTGTCCTGCGTCGACTTTCGGAGAATGTGTTATCTGTCAGACCTCTTGGAATTCCGTTGTTGTATATGGTGGGATGCTGATAAAGATCAGGCTCACTAATACGCGCCTAACCGAGTCAATCGAACTTTACCGCTTGGCTTCATAAATGGCCTCAAGGCAAATATATCGTGTTCATACTGTATTTAGCACGGGTAAACAGAGTAGTATGAGATAAAATTCGACTTCACCCTATGTCTCGAAACGCCTAGACTTCGTAGGAGCAGGTTCAAATGTCATCGTACTGCTTGAAAAATCCCCGAGTCGAGAAAGATCTCTCACGATAGCCAGAATGATTAACCTTGTGGGAGACATTCTACTTGAGTCCATGCACTACCTGAATGTGGCTGGTATCCTGTGTTTGTTTAGAGAGGGCAAGTTTTTTGTGTCGTGTTTTCCTGCATGCTCATCAGTATATACACACAGACATGCAAGCACATTCACGATGTGATAGCGACTCGACATCTCTGGCTTTCCAAGCTGTATGATCTGGACCAGTTATATCTCCCACCGTATGCTAATCCAAACGCCCTTACATGCACCGAGCTGCGAGATGTCGTCGCCAAAGCGGAACACTCTACTATCTGATTACGGAGGGTTCCTCTCTAACACTGGAAAATAAATGCGTAAATACAGTCGTAGTAGAACGTCCGATAGAAATTTGGCACGACATATCAAACGACACTCACTCCATCAAAGTCGCTCCTGATGGCCGATATATTTTCAGATTCCCCTCTTCTTCGCCTCTTTGATCTCGGGTATGGAGGGCGTCATATCTGGACCTCAAATCTAGTAGCTACCGTGTTTGCAAGTCGTACGCCTCTGAATGAGGCCGGTCACTATTCTCGACTTCTTTTTTCTTCTTCTGCATGATCATGTTCTCATGCTCTCCTTTCTCTCATTACAGCTACCATAAATGCAAAAAACCTGAGATTCGCGTGATTTCATTCCTTTTCTCGCCACAAGAGCCTCAAAACACAAATAATTTCGTATCTCATCCAAAACTTGATGGCTTTGTGTCATTCAAGCTTCTGAATTCATGTCTTTGAAATTTATTTCGTGTGAAAACAAAACTTGAGAAAATTGAGCAAGAAATGACCTCAATATGGCAAGAATACTGGTTTTTACCTGTTTTTCTTATGTGCATTTTTTCTTGGCTCCCTGCTGGTCCTGCAGCTCCTTAAACTTGTTCAAAATGATAAGACTACTTTATAATGAATTTAGAGACTGTATTTGTGCTGAATTGGATGCTAAAAATGCTGGTCTGAGGCATGCCTAAATCACTCAAAATCAACCATTTGCCTCTAGCCTCCCAGGCTGCAGAAAAAAACTACCAGGCCAGATTCATGCATTTAAATTCACTATAGGTGATCTAGATTGGATTTGAGCACCAGCCAGAGCCTCAGCATGCACTGGTGAGCTGGACTAAACAGGTTGTATGCAATATTCCAGTCAGCACCTGCTCAGCTCACTAGTGCATGCTGAAGCTCTGGCTGGTGCTCTAGATCACCTATAGTGAGTTTACATGCATGAATCTGGCCTGAAGGATTTTTTTCTGGAGCCTGGGAGGCTAGGGGCAAATGGTTGATTTTGAGTGATTTAGGCATGCTTCAGACTAGCACTTTTAGCATTCAATTCAGCTCAAATACAGTCTCTAAATTCATTATAAAGTATTCTTATCATTTTGAACAAGTTTAGGGAGCTGCAGGGCCAGCAGGGAGTCAAGGAAAAAATGCACATAAGAAAAGCAGGTAGAAACCAGTATTTTCGCCATATTGAGGTCATTTCCTGCTCAATACTCTCATATTTTGTGTTCACACGAAAGGAATTTCGAAAGCATGAATTTAGAAGCTTCAATGATGCGAAACCATCAAGTTTTGGATGAGATATGAAATTATTTGTGTTTTGAGGCTCTTGTGGCAAGAAAAATGATGAAATCACGTGAATCTCAGGTTTTTTGCATTTTTAGCTGTATGAAAAAGGCAGTAATATACAGATTAACTACACTAAGACAGACCCGACACACGGTAATTACTTTTCCCAGTGCAGCCTCAGCTTGTCAAGCATAAACGTATCATGCGCCTTATCCATCAGCACCCTCCTGTTTACGCTTGGGGACCATTTCCCGGCGTCCTTATTCCAGGATGCAGGGTATCTATCCACATTGTGCTTGCCGACCCAGTCGAAATCGATTAGCATGGCTTTTCCCTTCGGCTTGAGAACAATATTTTGAACGCGAAGGTCTCCAAATACCAGGTCTTGTGCGTGAAGCAGGTCGACTGCGGTCTTGACATCGCTCAAAACTTTTCCGGGGTCTTCAGGTTTCGTGAGGTAAAGCGACGTGTTTTTGATATAGTCCATGATGACCATATACATATCCCCAACAAGAGGGATACAAGAATGCAATCTCGGCGCCAGTTCTTTCTGTTCGAGTATCCGATGCGCCTGTTCATGGTAACGCACAGTAAACTTTACTACGACGTCTACCTCGTCGTCAGATCCATCTTGAATCATCCTTGCGCGGTAAAGGGCATATGGTCTCTCCAGCCGTACCGTCTTCTTGTCCTTCTCGTCCAATAATTCCCCTATGTGCGATAGCTTGCCGATGTAAGTTAGCCGAGGGATGTGATAACCTTCGCAGGGCAAAGGATTGGGATACATGTGAGCAATGGTTGCCTCCATTTCCAGGCCCTCAGAAAACGGTTCGTAGTATTCGCGGAGTTCCCCGATTGCAAGAGAGAGCGCCTTGAAGATACGGCCCACACGTAATACAGTTTCCGATTGCCAGGCATCAATGTAGAAATCCTCCGAGAGCAGTTTGTCGGAGTAGATTCCATCGGTGAAAACAGCAGTAGATATTTCTAACCGACTGCCCGCTATGCCGATGAGGATGATAGGCCAGTTCGACCAAACCACGCAATTGCGGTTCTAAATAGAATGAGCGTGAAAATAAGCCGAGTTCAGCACGAATCCGATGGAAGAACGAACCTGAGCCTGAGCCTGAGCATGAAAGAGAATATGCGCGTAATCAAGCGTAGCTTGCAGTATCGGATTCCCGCCCACCCCATCGACGTTCTTGAGTTCTAAAATCGCTCGTATTATTTGTCCCCATACTGCATCTGGTTTTGCCGTTTTGTCTTGAAGATATTGCTGCCATGAGGCGTCTTCACCAATAAGAGCATTGATGATCTGCTTCAATTCTCCTTCCATTAGCTTCTCTTTTTTGAACCCGTCATTGCAAACTTGAATAAATTTGTGCGCCCACACGAAGTACTCGGCAGACGGTTCTTCAATTTGATCGAGGTGCCTCAGGCGATGTCTGAGCCTGGCGAGGGCAGGATGGAAAAGAGCAGTTGGCGGGCCGTAGTTTGCAACCGGCCGGTGAGTATGAACACCAGTGTTGTCGTTGGCCCATCCCTTTATCTTTTCCTCGCTCTTCACACCCTCTGACGGACTCGGAAACCGCTTCATACCATCAAGCTGCGATAATCGGTCTAGAAGCCACGTCATGACCTGAGCACGCCTACATATAAAGAACGGAACCGACCTTTCGTGACCTTGGAAGCATGTATGTCCGGAAGAGCATAGACCACGTCACGGCTTTCCAAAACTTGCGAGAAGTCATTTCAAGTATAGATGGGTGGAGAATGGAGCAACGCACTGGAGTCGGTCACGGCAATCACATCTATCACCTTGCACTTCGGAGGTGCGGGTCCGTTGCCGAAGTAGTCAGTAAGAAGAAGCCCGCCCTGCATCCTGATCTCTTCTTTATCGGCGTGCTCACGAAGCCATTCCAAAGCACGATTATAGCATGTGTTTGCTGGCAACACGGACAGGGAGCCACACTGTGTAAACAGTAGTATTTTTTTTCTTCAGTACGACGATAGAATGGGAGATGACCGTGAAATACCTTCAAAAGAATTAGTTGGTCGTCCCCCAGGTGACGGTTCAAATCCGGATGGTCTCGAATGGCTTTTTTCAGGTCACCGACATAATCGCCCTCCGGCACCCGGAAAGGGTACGTGTCGGGGTAGGAGCTGTGCTGAGTGACAGACTTGATCTCGTATGGCATGTATACTATGTAGCAAGCCGACTTTTGAGTCGTGTTCGAGGACATGATGAGCAATAGAAAAGAAAGCGCAGTTCGCGTGTCTGGATTGAGTTGAAGTTATACTCCACAACGATCACGTGCCGTGTAACAAGCCACAACCACACAGTGGGGACTGGCAATTAGGGTTCCACACACGTATCGTATACGATACGCGCGTATTTTCAGCTTCATACACATACGGTCGTATAAAATACGTGCGTATATTTGTCTCTGAAGCAAGATACGCATACGCACGTATAATATACAGCGTATACGGGACCATACTGACTAATATGATATTTTGACCATTACATCTCTTGTTCGGGCCTCAAAATACTTACATGACATTCCTTCACTTAAGACAGCTTATCTAAGTATTGATAAACTAACAAGAGCAAGCAGTGAGGGGAGGTGGAACCATGACTGAAAGTCAGTTGTAATTTCCACACCTCAGTACCAAGCAACTGACTCTTGAATCCTTGATACTATGTCAAACCTGGTAATCAGGCCTTGAGACTGAGATCCAACACTAAAGTTTTGGTGAGTAGTTGAAAGCAGAGCTGACTTTTATTTAAAATCAGAGTTTTCTTACTGGTTTCAGACCTTGAAAATATACAGTCAGCGACAAAAGTATTGTACCATCTAAGAAAAATTCATAACTTCCTCAAAACTCAAAACTCAACAGCTGTTAGGTTTTTAGCTCACGTCACTCAGGTCAAAACAGCTAAGAATTGGCAGTTGTAGTGAATTAGCAAACTAATAATACAAGAGTTGCTCATCAATGATCACTGGCGGTGGTGGAGGTGGTTTCTTCTGCGATTCAAAGGACGGTTGGACGGCTGGTTTGAGCAAGATCTCATTGAAAACTAGATGGACCTTCTTCCAGGTCTTTGGTAGTTTGAGTCTGTATGCGCTTGCGCCAACCTTTTCCACTACCTCGAAGGGACCGAACCATTTATCATCCATCTTCTTCGTCGGTCGGATTGTCTTGATATTTCGTCCATCTAAGAAGACTTTCTGCCCTGCCTCATAGGTAATGGACTTTCCAGCATGGCGGTCGTAGAAACACTTCATGTCTTCATTTGCTTGGGTTAGGTTACCTTGAGCGAGTTCGTGCACCTCCTTGACATGCTTGGCAAATTCTTCTGCTGACAGGTTCGATGATGCCATTCCAACCCCCATGAAGTCTAAGGGGTGCATTCCCGTATTGACGAAGAAGGGAGATAGCTTTGTCGCTGAATGTTCGCGGTTGTTGTATGCAAATTCTGCGAGAGCCAGCCAGTCCACCCAGTCTGACTGTCGATGGTTGACGTATAGCCGCAGGTATTGTTCCAGTTCCTGATTAACCCGCTCTGTCTGTCCGTCAGTTTGTGGGTGATATGCTGTCGACGGGTTGCCTTCAATGTAGAGGAGCTTGTACAACTCCTTCATCATCTTCGTCGAATTGCACCCCTCGGTCATGAATGATCTTCCGTGGTAGTCCGTGTAATCGGAAGACGTGGTCTCTGTAGATCCTAGCCATGCCTTCCGCCATTAACTTTGTCGTTGTTGGAATCACATAGATTTGTTTGCTAAAGCGATCGACCACTACACAAATCGCATTGAACCCATTCGATTCTGGCAACTCTCCGATTAGGTCGACCGTGATAATCTGCTATGGCGCCTCCGGCATCTCGTTAGGGTGCAAAACCTTTGCTCTCGTTGTCCTTAGAGCCTTCGTCCGCTGACAACGATCACACCCCTGCACATACACCTGCACATCTGCACTCATCCTTGGCCACCAGTACCTGTGTGCTATCAGCTGGATCATCTTTGTTGCTCCTGGATGTCCTGCCAGGGTTGAGTCATGGTGTTCCTTCATGACGTCCTCTCTGATGCTCGCTGGTATGTATAGCCGGCGGCCCTTCCTCCACATGTCCCCTCTCTTCTCGACGTCCTTCGGCCTCACTCCCTCATCCTCTTGTCTCTGCGCTTCCATGACCTTTTCAACGAGTACTTCTCTTGACGTCTGAACCATTCCTCTAACCAGCCATTCCTTCTTGACAAAAGTCACGTTCTTATTATCGCGCTCGCTCTTGTCATAATCCGCCCGGCATGACAACAGATCAGCTTTTCCCAACGTCTTTCCGGGTTTATGGACTAGCGTGAAATCAAACTCAGCTAAATCGAGTCGCCAATGAGCTTGTCGATGATTTAACTTCTGCAGCGATCGGAAGTACGTTAGATTTGCATGGTCTGTCCATACCTCAAAAGGTTGGTTAGCTCCCTGGAGATATTGTCGCCATTCCTTTAGGGCTTGAACGATGGCGAGCATTTCCTTGTCGTAAATCTCATAATTTTGCTCTGCCTCTAGGAATGTTGATGACTGATAAGCGATCACCTTCCATTTGCCGTCTTGTTTCTGAAGAAGGACTCCACCAGTTGCAAAGTCCGACGCATCTGCTTCTACATGGAAAGGGTCCTCGTTGTTGGGTATCGCTAACATGGGAGGACTACTCAAATGACGCTTCAATTCCTCAAATGCTGCCTGCTCATCTTCGCCCCATTTCCATTCCACCTTACCCGTTAGGGTAGTCAAGGGTTTGATGACCGAACTGTAATCCTTAACAAAACGTCGCAACCAATTTCCTAATCCCAGGAATTGTTGCAGTTCGTGGACGTTCCTTAGAACTGGCCAGTCCTGTACTGCTGCCGTCTTCTTGGGATCCATTCGAACTTCGCCATTGCCAATAATGTGTCCGAGGTACTTGACTGTGTCAACTTCGAACTCGCACTTCTGCAGCTTTAGGAAAAGTCCGTTTTGGCGAAGGATCTCAAAGACTCGTTTGGTGCATCTGCGATGTTCTTCTAGATCATTCGAGAAGATGAGAATGTCATCGAGGTAAATGATGACGATACCCTTATGAATTAGCTCCCGAAAGATGTCATTCATAAAGCCTTGGAACGTCGCTAGCGCATTACACAAGCTGAATGTAAGGACTTGAACATTTTCCTTTTCTTTTCTGACGTCATCATTTATTTTAATATTCTTTTTTCTTTTCTTTTATTTTTCTTATGCGCTTACTCATCCTTTTGCCGGAACTTTCCACAATGTTCTATCACGCTCACTAATCATCCCATTCCTTGTCATGTGACTTCCTATTAGAGTAGACCTTTCCCGTGCTCAAAGTCTATATAAGTAGATAGTTTGACTCTTTCGTTCCTTGTCTTTCTATTCTACTTACCTTCACTGCGACATAGCGTTCGACGGTCTGGACTTAAGCCTCGTCTTAGCTGTCTTGATCTGAGCGACGTGTTTGGGATTATCTCATTCACGCTTGTTTGTTGTTGTATTGGCCTGCCTCGACTCAGTCCTTGAGCCGTCCGCCTAACATAATAGAAAGACCTACCTCTGGCTCACGCCCGATTCCGTTGTCGTCGAGCGCTCGCCTGTGACGTGTCCCCTGAAGTATACCTTCGAAGGACGACATCGAACGAAACCCGGTTCCTACCGTGCAGACAACAAACCCCTATCTTGCCCGTCGAAGTCCGATTGACTCCGACGTGACCCGATAGTACCCGAAGTATCAACCAATCACATCACCGTGGCGCTCCGAATCACCCTTCTCTGGAACTCCCATCAAACCTTCTCGTGGATAACGCATAGAGTCCAGTCATCGACAAGTATCTCCTTCATTATCTACCTCGGAGCCTTTCATTTAGTCATCAATTTCAAAGATGAGCCGGTTATCCGAAGTCGGTCCTGCCCGAACAGCATTCCGATCCCTGTTCCACCCCCAGCCTATCAAGGTGGAGCTAACTGACGAGCAACGAGCAGCCCTCCCTGCGAACTCTAGGTGGAGCGCCTCGCGAGGACATTATATCGTCAAAGCAGGAAACCAAGTCTTCGGCGCCTGGTGGGACGAGACTGCCAAGAGGTGGTACTCCCAGAGGGAAGGAAGGTCCATCCACTGGAGAGTGAAACAAGAAGGCGACGTAGATGAGCCCTCACCTCCTACTCCGACGCAACCAACGGCCCCCTTACCAGAACCATCGGGTTCGACCACTCAAGCATTGGCCCCCACTGTCGAGCCTTCTCCGGCATTTGGAAAGTTCCGAGAACCAGCGCCGCTCATACCGAGTGAAGAAGACGAAGAAGAAGAACACGAGATGTCATTGTCAAAGGAAGCGATGACTGATCTCGCAACGGCAGTCACACTAGCGCTCCAAGCAGCAGGCGAAGGTGCGAACCAAGGATCAAAGGTGTTGAAGAAGGTCCACGTCGCCAAACCAAGAGACTTTGATGGCGAACACAATTATGTGGACTTCAAGCGAGAACTGCGCCTCTACATCTACGCATCTGAGTCAGAGTTCAGGACGAACAAGAGTAAGATTATGTTCGCCCTGTCGTACATGAAGAGTGGTGCCGCGGCTCGCTGGGCGGAGAGTTACACCAGTGGAGCAGTCGATGCAGATGGCAACTTGACGTTCACGGACGCCTGGGACGCCTTCTTAAAGAAGCTGGACACTTCATTTGACGACCCCGCCAGGTCTCAGAAAGCTTTCGAACGACTTGATGCAATGTACCAAGGAGACCTCAACGCCGATGAGTTCTTCAATAAGTTTGACATCTGTCGAGTGGACGCTGGTCTAGCGACGGAAGCGCATGACGAATGGTTGATGAGTCGCCTGAAGAGGGCACTAAACCCCAAGGTTGTCGAAGGCGTCATGAGATTGCCTAATGAACCGACGTCGTACGAAGAGTTCAAGAAGGCTGCCGTCAAAGTCGACAGGGTTGAACGCCAAATCAGGGATCTGATGGCCCAACGACGGCGAAAGGCGACAAACTCGACTATGACGAAGCCGGCTCCAGTACCACCACTGCGGCGACCGGTGCCGCCTCAACAAGCGGCTCGTCCCTTTGTGCCCCCCGCCCAAGATCGTCGTGACGCAACGGGAGTGACATATGGAGGCTTAGGACAGCCAATGGACGTGATGATGAACCAGGCGCGTCGTACACGTGCTTGTTACAAGTGTGGTCAGGTGGGCCACTACATCAGGGAATGCCCGCGAGGCCGGGAAGCGATACGTGCCATCATCGCAGCCTTTGTTCCAGAAGACAGAGAAGCGCTCCTCGAAGAACTCGGTCAAGCGAAGGAATCCTCCTTCGAAGAGGTCGAGGTCCGAGCGGTGCCCACTGAGCTGGAAGAGTTAGTGGACGGTGAGGGTTTTCTAGAAGACCAGGTGTAGACGTCGGAACGACTGGTCGGTCTCCTAAAGGTCTCTTTTCGTTGGACTCGTTAAAATATAATCGTCCTGTGGTACAATATCAAGATGCGAATACCAGTGACGGTTTCATCCTTCGAAAGATCCTTACCGACGTACTGCCAGATGAATCTGAAGATGACAACGATGACTTCGAAGTCTATGAAGATTTATTTGTCAGAAGAACAGATGCGCAAGCAGGCGAATTGAGAGAGGAAGAGTGGAATCAAACCGCTATAAAAAATGAGGTTGTGGCGGAAGCACCTTACCGCGAGAACGTTGTTGCTCAGGCGAACGTCACTGAAGCAGTGTGGGATGTAGTAGGCAGACGCGCGGCTGAGGTATGGCATGAGGGCCTTGTGGACGCAGATCAGTTCGTGCGACGGGCGGGAGGAAAGGAGTTAGACGCCTTTGTTAGCATCGTACACCCAAAGGTAGCAGGTGATGACGAAGTAGACTTGTCAAACCCCCTACTCGAAGAGGAAAACTTCATTGATGCTCATGCACTGATCGACTCAGGGTGCACGGGCTCATGCATCGACGAAGGTTTTGTCAAACGGTATGGTTTCCCCACCCAAAGGTACATTCGGCCTAGACCAGTCTTCAATGCTGACGGAACAAGCAACGAGGCTGGATTGATCAAGGAATACGTAGTCGTACGAATGTTCTTTGGGAAACACGAGGAAGAGATTCGACTGGCCGTGACATCCTTAGCATCAAGCAACATCTTCCTTGGACATGACTGGTTGACGAAGCATAATCCTGAAATTGATTGGAGGTTAGGAGCAGTTAAGTTCACCCGTTGCCCTGATGAATGTGAGTCGCCACTGTCGAGCGAAGAGATAGATGAAGAGTTTGTGAGGAATGTGCAGATGAAGGAAGCGGCAAAATGGCCACCTTACCTGGAGGAATACGCCGACGTCTTTAGTGAGGAATCGTTCGAACGCTTACCAAACCACCGAACGTGGGACCACGCTATTGACCTGAAACTGGATTTCAAACCCAGTGACTGCAAGGTTTACCCGTTATCGCCAAAAGAACAAGAAGCGATGAGAGAGTTCATTGAGGAAAACCTAGTGTCGGGACGTATCCGACAGTCGAAGTCTCCAATGGCGTCACCATTCTTCTTTATCAAGAAAGAGGATGGGAGCTTACGAGCAATCCAAGACTATCGAAAGCTCAATGAAGGAACGGTCAAGAACAAATACCCGTTGCCACTGATAAATGAGCTCATCGACAAGGTTAAGGATGCAAGGTACATCACGAAGCTCGACGTTCGTTGGGGATACTACAACATCCGGATTCGCGAGGGAGACGAGTGGAAGGCAGCGTTCCGGACAAATCTAGGCTTATTCGAACCCACAGTCATGTTCTTCGGCTTGTGTAATGCGCCAGCGACGTTCCAAGGCTTTATGAATGACATCTTTCGGGAGCTAATTCATAAGGGTATCGTCATCATTTACCTTGATGACATTCTCATCTTCTCGAATAATCTAGAAGAACATCGCAGACGCACCAAACGAGTCTTTGAGATCCTTCGCCAAAACGGACTTTTCCTAAAGCCGCAGAAGTGCGAGTTCGAAGTTGATACAGTCAAGTACCTCGGGCACATTATTGGCAATAGCGAAGTTCGAATGGATCCCAAGAAGACAGCGGCAGTACAGGACTGGCCAGTTCCAAGGAACGTCCACGAACTGCAACAATTCCTGGGACTAGGGAATTGGTTGCGACGTTTCGTTAAGGATTACAGTTCGGTCATCAAACCCTTGACTACACTGATGGGTAAGGTGGAATGGAAGTGGGGCGAAGATGAACAGGCAGCGTTCGAAGAATTAAAGCGTCGTTTGAGTAGTCCTCCCGTGTTAGCGATACCCAACAACGAGGACCCTTTCCGTGTAGAAGCAGATGCATCGGACTTTGCGACTGGTGGAGTCCTTCTCCAGAAACAAGACGGTAAATGGAAGGTGATCGCTTATCGGTCGTCAACATTCCTAGAGGCAGAGCGAAACTATGAGATTTACGACAAGGAAATGCTCGCCATTGTTCAAGCCCTAAAGGAATGGCGACAATATCTCCAGGGAGCTAACCAACCTTTTGAGGTATGGACAGACCATGCAAATCTAACGTACTTCCGATTGCCGCAGAAGTTAAATCGTCGACAAGCTCGTTGGCGACTCGATTTAGCTGAGTTCAATTTCACGCTAGTCCATAAACCGGGAAAGACGTTGGGAAAAGCTGATCTGTTGTCACGCCGGGCGGATTATGACAAGGGCAAGCGCAATAATGAGAACGTGACTTTCATCAAGAAGGAATGGCTGGTTAGAGGAATAGTTCAGACGTCAAGAGAAGTACTCATTGAAAAGGTTGTGGAAGCGCAGAGACAAGAGGACGAGGGAGTGAGGCCAAAGGACGTCGAGAAGAGAGGGGACATGTGGAGAAAGGGCCGCCGACTATATGTACCAGCAAGCATCAGAGAGGACATCATGAAGGAACACCACGACTCAACCCTGGCAGGACATCCAGGAGCAACAAAGACGATCCAGCTGATAGCACGCAGGTACTGGTGGCCGAGGATGAGTGCAGATGTGCGGGTGTATGTGCGGGGGTGTGATCGTTGTCAGCGGACAAAGGCTCTAAGGACAACGAGAGCAAAGGTTTTGCACCCTAACGAGGTGCCGGAGGCACCATGGCAGATTGTCATGGTTGACCTAATCGGAGAGTTGCCAGAATCGAATGGGTTCAATGCGATTTGCGTAGTGGTCGATCGCTTTAGCAAACAAATCCATGCAATTCCAACAACGACAAAGTTAACGGCGGAAGGCATGGCTAGGATCTACAGAGACCACGTCTTCCGATTACATGGACTACTACGGAAGATCATTCATGACCGAGGGGTGCAATTCGATGCAAAGATGATGAAGGAGTTGTACAAGCTCCTCCACATTGAAGGCAATCCATCGACAGCGTATCACCCACAAACTGACGGACAGACAGAGCGGGTTAATCAGGAACTCGAACAATACCTGCGGCTATACGTCAACTATCGGCAGTCGGACTGGGCAGACTGGCTGGCTCTCGCAGAATTCGCATACAACAACTGTGAACATTCAGCGACGAAGCTATCTCCCTTCTTTGTCAATACGGGAATGCACCCCTTAGACTTCACGGGGGTTGGAATGGCATCATCGAACCTGTCAGCAGAAGAATTTGCCAAGCATGTCAAGGAGGTGCACGAACTCGCTCAAGGTAACCTAACCCAAGCAAATGAAGACATGAAGTGTTTCTACGACCGCCATGCTGGGAAGTCCGTTACCTATGAAGCAGGGCAGAAAGTCTTCTTAGATGGACGAAATATCAAGACAATCCGACCGACGAAGAAGATGGATGATAAATGGTTCGGTCCCTTCGAGGTAGTGGAAAAGGTTGGCGCAAGCGCATACAGACTCAAACTACCGAAGACCTGGAAGAAGGTTCATCCAGTTTTCAATGAGATCTTGCTCAAACCAGCCGTCCAACCGTCCTTTGAATCACAGAAGAAACCACCTCCACCACCGCCAGTGATCATTGATGAGCAGGAAGAGTACGAGGTTGAAGAAATACTCGACTCGCGTCTGCATTGAGGCAAGCTCCAATTCTTGGTCAAGTGGGTTGGATATGAGGAAGCGACTTGGCAGCCAGAATCCGATGTCAAGGATAATGCGCAGGAGTCAATTCAAGAATTCTACCGCAAACATCCTGGAGCTCCAAGGAAGTTAATGATACCTCGACAAAGCCTGCGAGCGCTGTACAAGTTCACGTCCTCAGAAGGCTTATGTGGTTGGTCGGGACACCCAACCTTGAAGGGGGGGTGATGTAAGGACTTGAACATTTTCCTTTTCTTTTCTGACGTCATCATTTATTTTAATATTCTTTTTTCTTTTCTTTTATTTTTCTTATGCGCTTACTCATCCTTTTGCCGGAACTTTCCACAATGTTCTATCACGCTCACTAATCATCCCATTCCTTGTCATGTGACTTCCTATTAGAGTAGACCTTTCCCGCGCTCAAAGTCTATATAAGTAGATAGTCTGACTCTTTCATTCCTTGTCTTTCTATTCTACTTACCTTCACTGCGACATAGCGTTCGACGGTCTGGACTTAAGCCTCATCTTAGCTGTCTTGATCTGAGCGACGTGTTTGGGATTATCTCATTCACGCTTGTTTGTTGTTGTGTTGGCCTGCCTCGACTCAGTCCTTGAGCCGTCCGCCTAACACTGAAGAACATGACTGTGGGTTCAAATAAGCCTAGATTTGTCTGGAACACTGCCTTCCACTCGTCTCCCTTGCAAATCCAGATGTTGTAGTATCCCCAACGAACATCGAGCTTCGTGATGTACCTTGCATCCTTAACCTTGTCGATGAGCTCATTTATCAGTGGCAACGGGTATTTGTTCTTGACCGTCCCTTCATTGAGCTTCCGATAGTCTTGGATTGCTCGTAAGCTCCCATCCTCTTTCTTGATAAAGAAGAATGGTGATGCCATTGGAGACTTCGACTGTCGGATACGTCCTGACGCTAGGTTTTCCTCAATGAACTCCCTCATCGCTTCTTGTTCTTTTGGCGATAACGGGTAAACCTTGCAGTCACTGGGTTTGAAATCCAGTTTCAGGTCAATAGCGTGGTCCCACGTTCGGTGGTTTGGTAAGCATTTGAACGATTCCTCACTAAAGACGTCGGCGTATTCCTCCAGGTAAGGTGGCCATTTTGCCGCTTCCTTCATCCGCACATTCCTCACAAACTCTTCATCTATCTCCTCGCTCGACAGTGGCAACTCACATTCGTCAGGGCAATGGGTGAACTTAACTGTTCCTAACCTCCAATCAATCTCAGAATTATGCTTCGTCAACCAGTCATGTCCGAGGAAGATGTTGCTTGACGCTAAGGATGTCACGGCCAGTCGAATCTCTTCCTCGTGTTTCCCAAAGAACATTCGTACGACTATGTATTCCTTGATCAATCCAGCCTCGTTGCTTGTTCCATCAGCATTGAAGACTGGTCTAGGCCGAATGTACCTTTGGGTGGGGAAACCATACCGTTTGACAAAACCTTTGTCGATGCATGAGCCTGTGCACCCTGAGTCGATCAGTGCATGAGCATCAATGAAGTTTTCCTCTTTGAGTAGGGGGTTTGACAAGTCTACTTCGTCATCACCTGCTACCTTTGGGTGTACGATGCTAACGAAGGCGTCCAACTCCTTTCCTCCCGCCCTTCACACGAACTGATCTGCGTCCACAATGCCCTCGCGCCATACCTCAGCCGCGCATCTGCCTACTACATCCCACACTGCTTCAGTGACGTTCGCCTGAGCAACAACGTTCTCACGGTAAGGTGCTTCCGCCACAACCTTATTTTTTATAGTGGTTTGATTCTGCTCTTCCTCTCTCAATTCGCCTGCTTGCGCATCTGTTCTTCTGATAAATAAATCTTCATAGACTTCGAAGTCATCGTTATCATCTTCAGATTCATCTGGCAGCACGTCGGTAAGGATCTTTCGAAGGATGAAACCGTCACTGGTATTCGCATCTTGATATTGTACAACAGGACAATTATATTTTAACGAGTCCAACGAAAAGAGTCCTTTAGGAGACCGACCAGTCGTTCCGACGTCTACGCCTGGTCTTCTGGAAAACCCTCACCTTCTATGAGTTCTTCCAGCTCAGTGGGTACTGCTTGTACATTGTTATCATCGTCCTTTTTGAAGGAGGATTCCTTTGCTTGGCCGAGTTCCTCGAAGAGCGCCTTTCTGTCTGCTGGGACAAAGGCTGCGATGATGGCATGTATCGCTTCATGACCTCGCGGGCATTCCCTGATGTAGTGGCCCACCTGACCACACTTGTAACAAGCACGTGTACGATGCGCCTGGTTCATCATCACATCCATGGGTTGTCCTAAGCCTCCATACGTTACTCCCATAGCATCATGACGATCTTGAGCGGAGGGTATGAAAGGACGGGCTGCTTGTTGAGGCAGCATAAAATGTCTCATTGGTGGTGTCGGAGCTGGTTTTATCGCTGTCGAACTAATTGTCTTTCTCCGACGTTCAGCCATCAGGTCCCTGATTTGGTGCTCGACCCTGTCGACCTTGACGGCGGTCTTCTTGAACTCTTCGTACGACGTTGGTTCATTGGGCAATCTCATAACACCTTCAACAACCTTTGGGTTTAGCGCCCTCTTCAGACGACTCATCAACCATTCATCATGTGCCTCTGTTGCTAGGCCAGCATCCACTCGGCAAATGTCAAACTTGTTGAAGAACTCATCGGCGTTGAGGTCTCCTTAATACATCGCATCTAGTCGTTCGAAGGCTTTCTGGGATCTGGTGGGGTCATCAAACGACGTGTCCAGCTTCTTCAGGAAGGCGTCCCAGCCATCCGTGAATGTCAGGTTGCCATCTTCATCGACTGCTCCACTGGTGTAACTTTCTGCCCAGTGAGCTGCAGCACCACTCTTCATGTACGACAGGGCGAACATAATCTTACTCTTGTTCGTCCTGAACTCTGACTCAGATGCGTAGATGTAGAGGCGCAGTTCTCGCTTGAAGTCCACATAATTGTGTTCGCCATCAAAGTCTCTTGGTTTGGCGATGTGGACCTTCTTCAACACCTTTGATCCTTGGTTCGCACCTTCGCCTGCAGCTTGGAGCGCTAGTGCGACCGCCGTCGCGAGATCAGTCATCGCTTCCTTTGACAATGACATCTCGTGTTCTTCTTCTTCTTCATCTTCTTCACTCGGTATAAGCGGCGCTGGTTCTCGGAATTTTCCAAACGCCGGTGAAGGCTCGACAGGGGGAGGCAACGCTTGAGTGGTCGAACCCGATGGGTCTGGTAAGGGGGCTGTTGATTGCGTCGGAGTAGGGGGTGAAGGCTCGTCTACATCGCCTTCTTGTTTCACTCTCCAGTGGAGGGACTTTCCTTCCCTCTGGGAGTACCACCTCTTGGCAGTCTCGTCCCACCAAGTGCCGAAGACTTGATTTTCTGCTTTGATGATATAATGTCCTCGCGAAGCGCTCCACCTAGAGTTTGCAGGGAGGGCCGCTCGTTGCTCATCAGTTAGCTCCACCTTGATAGGCTGGGGGTGGAACGGGGATTGGGATGCTGTTCGGGCGGGACCGACTTCGGATAACCGGCTTGTCTTTGAAATTGACGACTAAACGAAAGGCTCCGAGGTAGATAATGAAGGAGATACTAGTCGACGACTGGACTCTATGCATTACCCATGAGAAGGTTTGATGGGAGTTCCAGAGGAGGGTGATTCGGAGTGCCACAGTGATATGATTAGTTAATACTTTGGGTACTATCGGGTCACGTCGGAGTCAATCGGACTTCGACGGGCAAGATAGGGGTTTGTTGTCTGCATGGTAGGAACTGGGTTTCGTTCGATGTCGTCCTTCGAAGATATACTTCAGGGGACACATCACAGGTGAGCGCTCGACGACAACGGAATCGGGCATGAGCCAGAGGTAGGTCTTTCTATTATGTTAGGCGGACGGCTCAAGGACTGAGTCGAGGCAGGCCAACACAACAACAAACAAGCATGAATGAGATAATCCCAAACACGTCGCTCAGGTCAAAACAGCTAAGATGAGGCTTAAGTCCAGACCATCGAACGCTAGGTCGCAGTGAAGGTAAGTAGAATTCAGCAAACTAATAATACAAGAGTAGATACCTAGGTCGCAGTGAAGGTAAGTAGAATAGAAAGACAAGGAACGAAAGAGTCAAACTATCTACTTATATAGACTTTGAGCATGGGAAAGGTCTACTCTAATAGAAAGTCACATGTCAAGGAATGAGATGATTAGTGAGCGTGATAGAACGTTGTGGAATGTTCCGGTAATTGGATGAATAAGCGCATAAGAAAAATAAAAGAAAAGGAAAAAGAATATTAAAATGAATGATGATGTAAGAAAAGAAAAGGAAAATGTTCGAGTCCTTACACTTTCTTAAAACTCAATATTTCTTAGCTCTGTAAATTGACAGTTGTAGTATAGCTTCTTTCAAATAGGATCTCCTTTTGACTAAGAAAAGATGTCAAAAATTGAGAGAAAGCCTCTAAAAATAGCAAAGGGGTTATTTTTCAGCTCTTTACTAGTTGGTTATATGCTCTAGAAAAAATTACTAAAAAATACTTCCAGATGTATGGAATGCAACTGCATTTGGAATTATAAAGATTGATTAGTGGTTGTTGAGATATAAGACTATGGCTGATTTTGCCCCATTTTGCCCTAAAATGCTCAAAAATGGCTACTTTAAAGTCTAGAGCATATAACTAACTAGTAAAGAGTTGAAAAATAATCTCTTTTCCATTTTTAGAGGCTTTCTCTCAATTTTTAACATTTTTTCTCAGTCAAAAGAAGATCCTATTTGAAAGAAGCTACTGTAAGGACTCGAACATTTTCCTTTTCTTTTCTGATGTCATCATTTATTTTAATATTCTTTTCCTTTTCTTTTTATTTTTCTTATGCGCTTATTCATCCTTTTGCCGGAACATTCCACAATGTTCTATCACGCTCACTAATCATCCCATTCCTTGTCATGTGACTTCCCATTAGAGTAGACCTTTCCCGCACCCAAAGTCTATATAAGTAGATAGTTTGACTCTTTCGTTCCTTGTCTTTCTATTCTACTTACCTTCACTGCGACATAGTGTGCATATAGCCCGGCAACTCGTGTTAGCCAGTTGTTTGTTGTTGTGTTGGCCACCTCGAGATCAACGCCCGTTAGTCTCGCCGCCTAACATAATAGAAAGACCTACTCTCGAACCCGTGGTTTAACCACTCGTTTGTCGCTACTCCACGCAGGAGACACATCGATGGTCAACGACCGCGCCCATCCCGGATTTATCCGAGCAACCTCTATCTTGCCCGTCAAGGTCCGACTGACTTTGACGTGTCCCGATAGTTCCCGAAACAATCAATCCTCCAATCGTGGCACTCCGAATCACTCTTCTGTGGAACTTGCATCAGACATTCTCTTAGGTGACTCATAGAGTCCAATCATCATCGAGCATCTCGTTCATCATCTACCTCGGTGCCTTCCGACTAGTCATCAATTTCAAAGACAAGCTGGTCATCCGAAGTTGGTCCCGTTCGAACACCATCCCGATCCCCATTCCACCTCTGGCCTATCAAGGTGAATCTAACTGATGATCAGCGGGCGGCTCTCCCGACAAACACTAGGTGGAGCGCATTGAGAGAACAGTATATCGTCAAGTCGGGTGATCAGACCTTCATTGCTTGGTGGGACAAGGCTGCGAAGAAGTGGTACTCTACCAGAGGGGACAAGTTCCAATATTGGAGAGCGAAACAAGAGGGTGACATAGACGATCCCGCACCCCCTACCCCCACATGATCAACGGCTTCATTACCAGGGCCATCAACATCGACAGGTCAGATGTCAGCTCCACCCATAGCACCCTCATTGTCTTTCACCAAACCACGAGAGCCAGCTCCACTTGTACCAACAGATGAAGAGGAGGAAGACGAAGAAGAAGAACAAGAGATGTCATTGTCGAAAGAGTCAATAACGGACCTTGCTATGGCGATTGCGCTAGCACTCCAAGCGGCAGAAGAAGGAACGAGTCAAGGATTGAAGACGAACAAGGTTCATGTCGCCAAGCCCCGAGACTTTGACAGTGAACACAGATATGTCGACTTCAAACGAGAGCTGCGCCTATACGTTTATGCATCAGAGTCAGAGTTTAGGACGAGCAAAGCAAAGATCATGTTCGCTCTATCGTATATGAAGAGCGGTGCTGCTGCGAGCTGGGCAGAAAGCTACACGAGTGGCGCAATCGACGAACAGGGTAGGATAGCATTCAAGGACACTTGAGATGCTTTCCTAAAGAAACTTGACACCTCGTTTGATGATCTGGCTCATTCCCAGAAGGCCTTCGAAAGGCTCGATGCAATGTACTAGGGGGACCTTAACGCCGACAAGTTCTTCAATAAGTTTGACATTTGTCAAGTTGACACTGGACTGGCCACCGAGGCTCATGACAAATGGCTGATGAGTCACTTGAAATGAGCACTAAACCCGAAGGTGGTTGAAGGTATTATGCGCCTACCCAATGAGCCAACAACGTATGAGGAATTCAAGAAGGCTGCGGTCAAGGTCGATAGGGTCGAGCGTCAGATCAGGGATCTAATGGCCAAGTGTAGAAGAAAGACGGTCGGCTCAACAGTGATGAAACTAGCACCACCACCGCTAAGACGTCCGGTGCCGCCTCAACAAGTGACTCGCCCTTTCATCCCTCCCGCCCAAGATCGTCATGATGCGACTGGAGTAACATATGGAGGCCTAGGTCAGCCGATGGAGGTGATGATGAATCAGGCGCGTCGCACGCGCGCTTGCTATAAGTGTGGTCAAGTGGGCCACTACATTTGGGAATGCCCCCGAGGCCGTGAAGCAATATGCGCAATCATTGTGGCCTTTGTTCCAGCAGACAGAAAGGCACTCTTCGAGGAACTTGGCCAAGTGAAGGAATCCTCCCTCGAAGAGGTCGATGACATCAATGTGCGAGCAGTGCCGACTGAACTGGAAGAACTCGTGGACAGCGAGGGTTTTCCGGAAGACCAGACGTAGACGTCGGAACAACTGGTCGATCACCTAAAGAATTCTTTTCGTCGGACTCGTTAAAATATAATCATCCTGTTGTACAATACCAAGATGCGAATATCAGTGACGGTTTCACCCTTCGAAAACTCCTTACCGACGTAATACCTGACGAACCTAAAGCGGATGACGATGACTTCGACGTCTACACAGATTTGTTGGTTAGAAAAGTGAATGCGCAAGTAGACGATTCAAACGAGCTTAGTGTGGAAGAGTGGAATCAAACCGCTATAAAAAATGAGGTTGAGGTGGAAGCACCTTACTACGAGAACGTTGTTGCTCAGGCGAACGATACTGAAGCAGTATGGGATGTGGTTGGCAGACGCGTGGCTGAGGTATGGCGCAAGGACATAGTGGACGCAGATCAATTCGTCCGGAGGGCGGGAGAAAAAGAGTTGGACGCCTTCGTTAGCATCGTACATCTAAAGGTAGCAGGCGATGATGAAGTAGATTTGTCAAACCCTCTACTCGAAGAGGAAAACTTCATCGATGCTCATGTGCTAATTGACTCGGGATGCACAGGTTCATGTATTGACGAGGGTTTTGTCAAACGATACGGTTTCCCCACCCAAAGGTACATTCGGCCTAGACCAGTCTTCAATGCTGACGGAACAAGCAATGAGGCGGGATTGATCAAGAAATATGTAGTCGTACGAATATTCTTTGGGAAACATGAAGAGGAGATACGACTGGCGGTGACATCCTTAGCATCGAGCAACATCTTCCTTGGACATGACTGGTTGACGAAGCACAATCCTGAGATCGACTGGAGGTCGGGAACAGTCAAGTTCATGCATTGCCCTGATGAATGTGAGTTGTCACTACCAAGCAAGGAGATAGACGAAGAATTTGTGAGGAATGTGCAGATGAAGGAGGTGGAGAAACCAGATTTTAAGCCTAGCGATTGCAAGGTTTACCCATTGTCACCGAAAGAACAAGAAGCAATGTGTTAGGCGGACGGCTCAAGGACTGAGTCGAGGCAGGCCAACACAACAACAAACAAGCGTGGATGAGATAATCCCAAACATGTCGCTCAGGTCAAGACAGCTAAGACGAGGCTTAAGTCCAGACCGTCGAACGCTATGTCGCAGTGAAGGTAAGTAGAATTCAGCAAACTAATAATACAAGAGTAGATACCTATGCCGCAGTGAAGGTAAGTAGAATAGAAAGACAAGGAACGAAAGAGTCAAACTATCTACTTATATAGACTTTGAGTGCGGGAAAGGTCTACTCTAATAGGAAGTCACATGACAAGGAATGAGATGATTAGTGAGTGTGATAGAATGTTGTGGAATGTTCCAGCAATTGGATGAATAAGCGCATAAGAAAAATAAAAGAAAAGGAAAAAGAATATTAAAATGAATGATGACATAAGAAAAGAAAAGGAAAATGTTCGAGTCCTTACATCACCCCCCCTTCAAGGTTGGGCGTCCTGACCAACCACATAAGCCTTCCGAGGACGTGAACTTGTACAGCGCTTGCAGGCTTTGTCGAGGTATCGTTAACTTCCTCGAAGCTCCAGGATGTTTGCGGTAGAATTCTTGAATTGATTCCTGCGCATTATCCTTGACGTCGGATTCTGGCTGCCAAGTCGCTTCCTCATATCCAACCCATTTGACCAAGAATTGGAGCTTGCCTCGATGCAGACGCGAGTTGAGTATTTCTTCAACCTCGTACTCTTCCTGCTCATCAATGATCACTGGTGGTGGTGGAGGTGGTTTCTTCTGCGATTCAAAGGACGGTTGAACGGCTGGTTTGAGCAAGATCTCATTGAAGACTGGATGGACCTTCTTCCAGGTCTTCAGTAGTTTGAGTCTGTATGCACTTGCGCCAACCTTTTCCACTACCTCGAAGGGACCGAACCATTTATCATCCATCTTCTTCGTCGGTCGGATCGTCTTGATATTTCGTCCGTCTAAGAAGACTTTCTGCCCTGCCTCATAGGTAATGGACTTCCCAGCATGGCGGTCGTAGAAGCGCTTCATGTCTTCATTTGCTTGGGTTAGGTTACCTTGAGCAAGTTCATGCACCTCCTTGACATGCTTGGCAAATTCTTCTGCTGACAGGTTCGATGATGCCGTTCCAACCCCCGTGAAGTCTAAGGGGTGCATTCCCGTATTGACGAAGAAGGGAGATAGCTTCGTCGCTGAATGTTCACGGTTGTTGTATGCGAATTCTGCGAGAGCCAGCCAGTCCGCCCAGTCCGACTGCCAATGGTTGACGTATAGCCGCAGGTATTGTTCCAGTTCCTGATTAACCCGCTCTGTCTGTCCATCAGTTTGTGGGTGATACGCTGTCGACGGGTTGCCTTCAATGTGGAGGAGCTTGTACAACTCCTTCATCATCTTCGCGTCGAATTGCACCCCTCGGTCATGGATGATCTTCCGTGGTAGTCCGTGTAATCGGAAGACGTGGTCTCTGTAGATCCTAGCCATGCCTTCCGCCGTTAACTTTGTCGTTGTTGGAATCGCATGGATTTGTTTGCTAAAGCGATCGACCACTACGCAAATCGCATTGAACCCATTCGATTCTGGCAACTCTCCGATTAGGTCGACCGTGACAATCTGCCATGGCGCCTCCGGCACCTCGTTAGGGTGCAAAACCTTTGCTCTCGTTGTCCTTAGAGCTTTCGTCCGCTGACAACGATCACACCCCCGCACATACACCCGCACGTCTGCACTCATCCTTGGCCACCAGTACCTGCGTGCTATCAGCTGGATTGTCTTGGTTGCTCCTGGATGTCCTGCCAGGGTCGAGTCATGGTGTTCCTTCATGACGTCCTCTCTGATGCTCGCTGGTACATATAGCCGGCGGCCCTTTCTCCACATGTCCCCTCTCTTCTCGACGTCCTTCGGCCTCACTCCCTCATCTTCTTGTCTCTGCACTTCCACGACCTTTTCAACGAGTACCTCTCTTGACGTCTGAACCATTCCTCTAACCAGCCATTCCTTCTTGATGAAAGTCACGTTCTCATTATTGCGCTCGCCCTTGTCATAATCCGCCCGGCGTGACAACAGATCGGCTTTTCCCAACGTCTTTCCAGGCTTATGGACTAGCATGAAGTCAAACTCAGCTAAATCGAGTCGCCAACGAGCTTGTCGACGATTTAGCTTCTGCGGCGATCGGAAGTACGTTAGATTTGCATGGTCTGTCCACACCTCAAAAGGTTGGTTAGCTCCCTGGAGATATTGTCGCCATTCCTTTAGGGCTTGAACGATGGCGAGCATTTCCTTGTCGTAAATTTCATAATTTCGCTCTGCCTCTAGGAATGTTGACGACCGATAAGCGATCACCTTCCATTTGCCATCTTGTTTCTGGAGAAGGACTCCACCAGTCGCAAAGTCCGACGCATCTGCTTCTACCCAGAAAGGGTCCTCATTGTTGGGTATCGCTAACACGGGAGGACTACTCAGACGACGCTTCAATTCCTCGAACGCTGCCTTCTCGTCTTCGCCCCACTTCCATTCCACCTTACCCGTCAGTGTAGTCAAGGGTTTGACGACCGAACTGTAATCCTTAACAAAACGTCGCAACCAATTTCCTAGTCCCAGGAATTGTTGCAGTTCGTGGACGTTCCTCGGAATTGGCCAGTCCTGTACCGCTGCCGTCTTCTTGGGATCCATTCGAACTTCACCATTGCCAATGATGTGCCCGAGGTACTTGACTGTGTCGACTTCGAACTCGCACTTCTGCGGCTTTAGGAAAAGTCCGTTTTGGCGAAGGATCTCAAAGACTCGTTTGGTGCATCTGCGATGTTCCTCTAGATCGTTTGAGAAGATGAGAATGTCATCGAGGTAAATGATGACAATACCCTCATGGATTAGTTCCCGAAAGATGTCGTTCATGAAGCCTTGGAATGTCGCTGGCGCATTACACAAGCCGAAGAACATGACTGTGGGTTCGAATAAGCCTAGATTTGTCCGGAACGCTGCCTTCCACTTGTCTCCCTCGCGAATCCGGATGTTGTAGTATCCCCAACGAACATCGAGCTTCGTGATGTACCTTGCATCCTTAACCTTGTCGATGAGCTCATTTATCAGCGGCAACAGGTATTTGTTCTTGACCGTCCCTTCATTGAGCTTTCGATAGTCTTGGATTGCTCGTAAGCTCCCATCCTCTTTCTTGATAAAGAAGAATGGTGATGCCATTGGAGACTTCGACTGTCGGATACGTCCTGATGCTAGGTTTTCCTCAATGAACTCCCTCATCGCTTCTTGTTCTTTTGGCGATAATGGGTAAACCTTGCAGTCGCTGGGTTTGAAATCCGGTTTCAGGTCAATAGCGTGGTCCCATGTTCAGTGGTTTGGTAAGCATTCAAACGATTCCTCACTAAAGACGTCGGCATATTCCTCCAGGTAAGGTGGCCATTTTGCCGCTTCCTTCATCCGCACATTCCTCACAAACTCTTCATCTATCTCCTCGCTCGACAGTGGCGACTCACATTCGTCAGGGCAACGGGTGAACTTAACTGTTCCTAACCTCCAATCAATTTCAGGATTATGCTTCGTCAACCAGTCATGTCCGAGGAAGATGTTGCTTGACGCTAAGGATGTCACTGCCAGTCGAATCTCTTCCTCGTGTTTCCCAAAGAACATTCGTACGACTACGTATTCTTTGATCAACCCAGCCTCGTTGCTTGTTCCGTCAGCATTGAAGACTGGTCTAGGTCGAATGTACCTTTGGGTGGGGAAACCATACCGTTTGACAAAACCTTCGTCGATGCATGAGCCCGTGCATCCTGAGTCGATCAGTGCATGAGCATCAATGAAGTTTTCCTCCTCGAGTAGGGGGTTTGACAAGTCTACTTCGTCATCACCTGCTATCTTTAGGTGTACGATGCTAACGAAGGCGTCCAACTCCTTTCCTCCCGCCCGTCGCACGAACTGATCTGCATCCACAATGCCCTCGCACCATACCTCAGCTGCGCGTCTGCCTACTACATCCCACACTGCTTCAGTGACGTTCGCCTGAGCAACAACGTTCTCGCGGTAAGGTGCTTCTGCCACAACCTCATTTTTTATAGCGGTTTGATTCCGCTCTTCCTCTCTCAATTCGCCTGCTTGCGCATCTGTTCTTCTGACAAATAAATCTTCATAGACTTCGAAGTCATCGTTGTCATCTTCAGATTCATCTGGCAGCACGTCGGTAAGGATCTTTCGAAGGGTGAAACCGTCACTGATATTCGCCTTGATATTGTACAACAGGACAATTATATTTTAACGAATCCAACGAAAAGAGTCCTTTAGGAGACCGACCAGTCGTTCCGACGTCTACGCCTGGTCTTCTGGAAAACCCTCACCGTCCACTGAGTTCTTCCAGCTCAGTGGGCACCGCTCGTACATCGACCGTCATCCTCTTCGAAGGAGGATTCCTTTGCTTGACCAAGTTCTTCGAGGAGCGCTTTTCTGTCTGCTGGGACAAAGGCTGCGATGATGGCACGTATCGCTTCACGGCCTCGCGGGCATTCCCTGATATAGTGGCCCACCTGACCACACTTGTAACAAGCACGTGTACGACGCGCCTGGTTCATCATCACATCCATGGGTTGTCCTAAGCCTCCATACGTTACTCCCGTTGCATCACGACAATCTTGGGCGGGGGATGAAAGGACGGGCTGCTTGTTGAGGCGGCATAAAACGTCTTAGTGGTGGTACTGGAGCTGGTTTCATCGCTGTCGAACTAATTGTCTTTCTCCGACGTTCAGCCATCAGGTCCCTGATTTGGCACTCAACCCTGTCGACCTTGACGGCAGCCTTCTTGAATTCTTCGTATGACGTTGGTTCATTAGGCAATCTCATGACGCCTTCGACAACCTTGGGGTTTAGTGCCCTCTTCAGGCGACTCATTAACCATTCGTCATGTGCTTCCGTCGCTAGACCAGCGTCCACTCGACAGATGTCGAACTTGTTGAAGAACTCATCGGCGTTGAGGTCTCCTTGGTACATCGCATCTAGTCGTTCAAAGGCCTTTTGGGATCTGGCAGGGTCATCGAACGAAGTGTCCAGCTTCTTTAAGAAGGCGTTGAAACTCCTGTGGACGTTCTGATGCCGGACAGGGAGTGTATAGTTCGAGGGGCTGCCCTAGAATACCTTCAAACGGTCAGCAGAGAATTACACCCGAGCTAAGGGCACGAAGGAGTGGAGGGAAATAGGGATAGACAATGGAAGGGCTTGGTGAGAACCGGGGATATGAGGGAAGCGCTCGAGGAGGAATTCCGAGGGTAGAACTTCTTCCGAGATCGACGGTGGCGGTGCAAAGGCTAAATCGACTCTCCGGCTCAGCTGCGAGCTCTGGACTAAAGCCGACTAACCCAAGGCACAAGAACTAAACTAACTATGCTACGCTAGTCGAACCACCAACCCGAACGTGACTAATCGACTGTGCTAACACACTGGTAAGCGACTGCAGTCGATCTCACTCGTAGTCTTAAGTGTCGGAACGCGGCGTAACGGTTCGAAACGCGATACGATGGACGAAGGACAATAGCTAAGTGTGTCGTAATGTGATGCGAGGGATCGCACAACGATGACGGAAGGGGACTGAGAGCGAAGGATATGTGTGGGACGATGAAACCGACCGCTGATCGAAACGATGCGGAATAGCACCGGGCTGGTCTTGAGGAAGCGGAAAGTGGAAAGTCAAGAGGAAAGGGGTGATATGGTGTCCTTTCCCGACGACAATGGAGAGGAAAAGGTGTTGCGAGACCAAATACGAGCGGCACGCAGAGTAACTGGGTTACGAGCGAAACCGGGCGAAACGGATCGAAACACGTGAGGGGGTCTTGTTTCGGGTGAGAGAAGATAGAGAAGCCTTTATACGATGACGGCGAACTATACGAACGCACGAACGGCTCTACTGCGAAGAGAGATCACCGATCGACTGTACAGAACACGAAATGTCGTATATTAGACTATAGAGACGAGAGAGTCCACTACGAACAAGTAGACTAGAGGTCGAGAGGCTTTGAGACGATGTGAGAACTGCAAGCTAAGCTCCCACTCAGCTCCGACTAAGCTGTCCCTCTACTACGAGAGTCGTGCTATATTTATACTAAACGTCCAAGACTGAGCCTCCCAGCGGTCAGAGAACCTACGTCATAAAGAAAAGGGAACGCATATCGCTATCTACAAAGGAGAGGAGCGCATAGGAATGGTTTAAGGGACACATAGGTCAAAAGAAACAATACTAAGCATGTCTGGAACGAGAGCATAATGGATTAAAGGGGACGCATATAGAAAGGTCAGAAAATGTGCGGAACCTTCGGAACCGGGTCTCTTTGAGCGGAACGAAGCGGAACTCGAGGAAACGACTCGGAAGGGCTCTGGCTAGCCTGACAAAGTAAGTCTGCGATGTTTAACAAAGGAGAGGGACTGAGGACGAGGTTGCAGGGTCAAATCTCTTTGTCTGGAATGCGGATCCGAGGTCCGGAGACTTGTGATCGACGCGTGCAAACTCGATGCCGTGATTCTCCCGTCTTGATGGCCGATCAAAGAACGGTGCACGTGCCATCTGGACTATGGCGTTCTTGCTAAGTTCACTCGTTCGAGCGAAACCAGTCGAAACCGAGCGAAACCAGTCGGAACACCGCGGAACTGGTCGTAACGACTCCGTACGTTCCTAAGCTTCAGACTTACTCTTCATCTCCCGGGTTCATGAAATAGTGACCGTCCGCGGTCACTCCCATCTCAATCCGACGCGTGGGAGTTTCGAAGCATAACGCGTCGCGTCCAAATTTTCTTCCGCTGTCAACTCTTTTTCATTCTCCAACATGTTTACTTTCGAAGAAATCGTCGCGCTTTTGGGACCCATCAACTCCGATGACGACTGGAAGGCGGCGGTCGCGAAATTCGAGGCAGACGTCGCCTTGGCCAGGTCGGCAATGGATGAACTAGACCATGGCGTCACGACGGTAATTCTGCCGGATAAGA
Organism: Phlebopus portentosus; assembly: GCA_037892935.1. Classification (NCBI taxonomy): domain Eukaryota; kingdom Fungi; phylum Basidiomycota; class Agaricomycetes; order Boletales; family Boletinellaceae; genus Phlebopus; species Phlebopus portentosus. The sequence goes on from JAYXKI010000002.1 coordinate 2,875,093, forward strand.
CAAAACCGGTCGAATGGATCGCGCCTACAGGTTCGATGACGGTTCGGTGGTTGACGAATCCGGTGATGGAATCTTTGATGGATGGGTGGAAGGCAACCACGGTGCGTAAACCGCGCACTCTAATCAAGAATTTTTGTTAACGAAATTCGACAGGCACGGAAGGAAGCATTGGAGCAAGTCCGTCCCAAAGGAACGAAAGAAGTCTGGTCGGAGACGGCGTACTCCAACTACTGCGACACGGACGCTCTCCTACGGACGCTGTACTACGATCGACGGGAATTTTACGCCAGGATGGAGACCAAACGACGAGCTTTCTTCCGCAGACGCAGGGTTCCATTCCATCCTGCCTCGTTCGATTCGACTCGTGGGTTCTTCTTGGGCGAATCGTTCCCTCCAATGTTCCCGAAACCGCGCCCTGACATCGAAAAGGCTCTTGAGAACGTGAGAATGGAGAGCTCCAAGTTCCAACAAACGGCGAGGTTCACCGGCAACACGGACTACACGCGAGACGAAGCTGTCCGGAGTCACGTAGGTACTTCTTCTTGTCTATCATCTCCATCTAATCCTTCCTACAGCAAGCGTTCGAATATTGGGAGGATATCGAGCAACGACACCTTCGTGCAGGGCACATCCTTCGCATCGACAGGGTGAAATTGAGAACGGTCCGGCTCCTCTGGGAATACTACGGCTATTCCATCCTTCGTCGTCGGCTCTATCAACTCGTTCGTGCTCAGGAATCCGAAACGCAACAACAACAGCAGCAACAACAACGATCCCAACAAGTGCTGTCTGAACCTTTCTCTCAACCGCAACAACAACAGCAGCAACAACCAATGCTGCCAGAACCATTTCCTCCGCAACAACAACAGCAGCAACAACCAATGCTGCCTGAACCATTTCCTCCGCAACAACAACAACAGCAGCAACATCAAATGCTGCCTCAGGACGTCGATAGTCCAATGGAGGTTGATTCCGCTCCTCTCCAGGTCGAAACTGGCGAAACGATTGAGGACGGAGAGGTCGCGGAACCGGTCGAAACGCTCGTAACCGGAGCGGAACGTTTGAAGGGGCTAGCCGTTCTACACCCTTAACCTCACTCGAACCTACAATGCTCGAGATTGAGCTTCGCGAGAGTGAAAGACGTGAAGAAGAGGAACGCGCTGCTCAACGCGCCGAAATCTCCCGGATGGCTGCCGAAATCGAGGCCAACATGCGACGACGGCTGGATGCAGGGACTCGCCGCGTTCGTGGTGTTCGGCAAGTGGTGGACTCGGACGAGGAGACTCCTGCGATTCAGGAAAGTCCTGAGAGTCCTCCTCCTGGTCATCGGGGAGAAGACTCCGTTGTCATGAGTCCAGGCGACGGAGGAATGGATATCGGTGATGTGGGAATGGAGGCGAATGAGCCGTTTGAGGCGGACGCAAGCCTTGAAGAGATTCAGGTTCTCAATACCGCGAGCAACAACAACAACAGCAACAACAACAACAACAATAGCGGTACTGCTGCTGTTCCACGCGAAACTGTCGAAACGCAAGCGAGACGCGTTTCTCCGGCACGACGAGCGTCGTCTCAACCTGAGGCTGGTCCTTCTAGGATTCCGGCTAATGGTGGAGGTTCTGGAGGTGACGACAACGATAATGACGACGACGACGACGACGACGACGACGATGGTGACGAACGATTGGGCGATGGGCGCGTTCGTCATCGGGTTCCGTGCGACCAGTGCCAGAAGCGTGGCCGTGATTGCGTGGGTCTTCCGCAGAGGACCTGCGCTCCGTGCTTGAAGCAGGCGAAGGGCTGTAGTCTAGCCACGAAGGGCAGGGCTGTAGCCGCGAAGCGTAAGGCAGCTCGGGAGGCGCGCGATCGGGAAGCAAAACGCCGGAAAGTCGCGGCTCTGGCGGCCAGATCGGTGGGTGGTCGCGTCGAGCATGAAGCTCTGCAGCGGGAGGTCGGGGAATCCGAGCTGCAGTTCGTGCTGGCGCGGATGGATCACCGGGACAAGGTCCTGTCCCGGATGCTGAACGAATTCAGCGTCCTCGTAGCGCAGGCGCACGCGGATCGTCGTCTGCTGCTCGAGTTGGCTGGGGTGAAGACGGGGGAAGGTGAAGACGAGGAAGAGGAAGATAGAGGGGAAGTGGAGAGGGTTCGTCAGTCGAAGGGGAAAGGTAGGGCTCGGGAATAGAGTATAATCATCGCGTATGCTCTATGTCCTGGTCGGACTTTTGTAAAATAGAAAAAGAAAAGGACAAAAGAAAAAGAAAAATAACTTGTACTGTACATAGTTGTTTTTATAGTTAATTTATACGATTTTGTTTCGGTTTTTGTGAATTTTCGTGCGATCGAGCGAGACTGAGTGAAGGCTAGAAGAATAGATCAAAGAATTCAAGGAATAGGATGAAAGGAAACTGATACGAAGTGAATTGAGGCGTTTCGCCGTCGTTCCGCTGTTTTGAACGGCGAAACCGTGCGGAACTGCGTATTAAGTAAAAGTACACGCGTCAGATCCTATAGTGGATCACGCTAGCAGAGACGAAACTATAGAAGGAGAATTGGAAGATTAGAATTGATCAGAGGAGAGAGAGAGAATCGGAATTAAGTCAGGAGCATATATGAAGGGAATGAATGATTTAATCGGAATTTTGGGACTCATCGTCAGGGAATTTCTCTGGCGAATCTTCTATTTCGGGTATGTCGTCATCTTCGTCCGATCCAATGAGCTTGGTCACCGGAACGGTCAAATGCGATCGCGGGAAGTACGGAACCAGGCGAAACGCTGCTATTCGGAGTTTCGAAACCGCTCCATCAAGTTCGGCGACGATATACGAACCGCCTTGAGTGCGTCGAACTACCACGTAGGGGCCTAAATAGCGGGGTTTCGTTTTACGATTGAGTTCCATCTTGATACGCGTGTTTCGCAAGAGTACGAGGCTTCCTGGCTGAAAGTCGTAGTCCTTGATTCTATGCTTCTCCACCTCGGCGAACTGCTTCGCGTATGCATGCCTTGCACTCATGACGAGTTTCGCAACGCGATCCAACTCTTCTGGACGTTTCTGGAGTTGTTTCGCACGTATTACGATGAGTTCCGACGTCGTAACTGGCGAATCGAGCGGCGGTGCTAGGTATGTTGCTTCTGCGAGGTCGAAGGGCAAAACCGCTTCGACTCCATGGGCCATGTAATACGGGGACATTCCTGTTGCTCTGTTGATCGTGATTCTTTCTGCCCAAAATACCGAGTCAGCGTGATCACTCCAACGCTTGTCATTACCGTCTGCAGCTTTAATCAAGGCTTCCTGTACGTCGAAATGTCTGCGTTCGACTAATCCATTTGCGCGTGAGTTGTATGACGAAATCCGAATGTGGTTGATGTGATACCGCGTCTTCAAGTAATCTAGCGCGGCAACGAATGGTGTGCCGTTATCGGTAACGAGTTCGGGACATGCTCCATATCGACACAAAAGGTTCTGGAAGATAAACTGGCCTACGGTCTTACCAGTTTCTTCACGAAGAAGTCTAAATTCGGGATACGCGGTTAACGAACAACGCGCATGCACGATATACCGGAATCCACTCGATTTCGGCATGACCTTCGAGTCAATATGGATGCGTTGAAACAGAGGGGCTACCTCCGGTACGTTCGGTGGGATAAGAATATTCTTCGTCTGGCGTATCTGGCACTCATGACAGGTGCGCACGAAATACTTCACGTCCTGTCCTAAGGACGGCCACCAAAATCTCTCCAGCAGTCGCATTCGAGTGCAGAAAATTCCTTTGTGTCCTAGATCATCGTGAGCTTGCTTGACTAGGTCCCATCTGCGTTTCGCTTCTATTACGACTTGGTGCCGGCCGTTCCGCGCTTTTCTCCACAGACGGCCTCCTTTCACGAAGAAGTCAGCTGCGTACCTGATTAGCTTCGCATAGCCACTATCGCTAAGATTGTCTGGGCGTGTGAGATGCGTGATTAGCTTCGTGACGTCATCTAAGCGGCTATCCTTCCTTCTCGCGGATTCCGTAGAAGGAAATAGGTCCTTGGTCGCTGTTTCGCTAGGTGTTCCGCCCTGTTGCGCTACTTGGTATGTCGAAACCGGCTCTTCTATCGCAAAACCGTACGTTTCGTCTACCCAGTCTTCGTACGTTTCATCCGGAGGGGGGTCTTCTTCAGCTGCTCTTCGTCTGGATAATCCATCGGTACATCGGAAATCGGCTGCTGGGATGTGTCTGAGCTTGAAACTGAAGAGAAGGATACCTGCGATCCATCTGTTAATGGTCGCATTGGGCTGCAGGTCGGGATTGTTGATCATCCCCTTGATGTATGCTGCGTCCATTTCGACTACTAGATTCCGGACTCCGATGAGATACAGTCGCATCGCGTGCAATGCTCGAAATAAGCCGTATAACTCGATTTTCGGCTGTGAATACAATGCCTGGGTCTGATTCCAGTTAATAGAGCCGAAACGATTGATCCTTCGCCTTCCATCCGAGTGCTCTTGTCCTAAATACCAACCAACTCCAATAATAGACGAGTCTACCGCCAATATTACTTCGTTGTCTGACGCGTAGTCGATTGCGCACAGCGCCGGGCAAATAATAACGGCTTGCTTTAGTTCGTCCATTGCGTTCTGTTCTTCGTCTGTCCACGCGAAAATCTGGTTCTTCCTTGTCATGCGGTACAACGGGCGAGCGAGTTTCGAATAATCCCTGACGAAAATCCGAAGGACTCCTACCGTTCCCAGAAATCCTCTGACTTCGGTCAGCGTTCTACATGGCGGCCAATCTCGTATCTTCTGTACTTTCGAATCGTCTGGCTCGCGTCCCTGGTACGTCAACTTGTGTCCAACGAATACGGCTGACTCCACACACGGAACCAACTTCTTTCCTGAAAACGTTCCTCCTACGGCCTTCATTCGCTGCAAAATTCTGTTCACATCGCATATATGCTCATACACGAAACGACGAATCTCGGAGTTTCCCGGTATGGTCTCGTACGAACCGTCTGGTAGCTCGTATCGCGATTTCGGACCTAAACCGGGCGCATCATCTGCGAAAGGGTTCGTAACGTGCGGAATCTCGTCCTGAAGGATAAAGGCCACATCGTTATGCATAATCTGCAAGGAATTGGTGTATCCCATTGGTAGAACCGTCATTCGAAATGTTCCCAAGGGTGTCTGAAACGTAGTAAGATCTCGAGATTGTTCGTCTAGCTTTCTTTGGTCGAATGCCACGAATAAATCCAACTCCGTGTAACAAGCTCGTCCACCACTGCTCTCCGCAATCGTTTCGACGTTCGGTGGTACTGCCGAGTCCTTGACCGTAACCGCATTAAGATCCTGCAAGTCGATAATGGATCGTAACGTTTCCTTGTCTTTCTTTACCAAGCAAAACCATCTAGATCGATACGACGAATTCGACGGTTCAATAACCCCGTTGCGAATCTTCTCTCGAATAAGTTCGAGGGCCTTGTCATGAATTCCCGGGGGAATCGGAATGCTCTTGTGCTGCCACGGTATATGCGGTATCGTGGGAATGCGTATCGGGTCGAAATACGTCGGATCGAGTGTTCCGCGTTCGGATTCGGTCCATGCTAATGCTTCTTCCTGCAACATAATTAGATTCTTCACTAACAACCTCTCCGCCGGCCACAGAAAGGTATTCTCGTCGATCTTCAGCGCTTCCATCCTTTCGGCGGTTACACGACCCGTGGGTTCGAACGGTTTCGGTACAACTGGCATCTCGGGCATCCCTCTCAATGGATCCGGATGCTGCCTTCGAACAATCCTGTACTCTTCTGGAAGGACTCCCGGGATCGGCCTGACTTTCTGCGCTACTCGTTTGTAAGCCATTACTGCCGCGTCTTCTTCTTCTGGGGTTTCTAAAACACATGAACGATATGACCGTTCTTCTTTGTCAGTAGTATAGCAATTTTTGTTTAATAAATAAGGCAATCGTTGGTTGAAAAGAGATGGGATCATGTGTGAGATAAATTCGAAATCATAAGAAAATACCTGAACCGGCAATTGGTTACTACCATTCTCGTCTCGCCGATTTCTCTCAATCAGTTCCTCGACGCTTGCGGAAAACCCTTTGGAAGTGGTCCTCGCGCGATCGTTCGAATTCCGGTGGCCACTTTGCTTTGCTTTCTGCGATCGTTCGGGTCCGTTAAGGTGATATGTTGGTCACCTGACGTGTAATCCTTCGTTTCGCACTCCGTAATAGCGAAAAACGGTCTCCCCAACAAAGCCTGGAAGGGAGCGTTCGGAACGACTTGCACTTGGAGCGAAACGTCGATCCCGGCTATCGTGAACTTCGCATTAGAGATCATGCCAATGGTAGATGACCTAGCTGCGTCTGCTGTCTCGAGGATCATTCCTTTGTCAGGGGATAGGGGTATCTGAAGCTTCTCCCACACGTCTTCGCGGAGCAGACACACTACGGCTCCCTGGTCGAGCACGCATTCGACTTCCAGAGTGTCTTCAATCAACGCGCTAACGGTCCTGAGGGGCATGGATGCCTCTGCGGCAACGCCTTGTCCACTGAGCGCCAGTATTTCTTCCGTCGAAAGCGTTTCGCCTGTTTCGACTTGTTCCGACGCGAAACGCCCAACTTGTAACGTAAGTGAATCATCCACGACCTCACCATATTTGACTTCAGCCGCGTTGTATCTCTTCGCCGTCGTCAACTCCTTCATCTGTTTCCTAACGTCCGGGGCGATTGAGAGGAGTTCACGTTGGCTGATGGTGATAGGGGTATCGAGGGTACGAGTCAGAACGTTGGAGACTGCGCTCGAGTCTTCTATTGGTACGATGTATTTATACTGGGGTTGTGATTTCCTGGTAATGTCGTCCTGCTGCGGTGACTGGAGTGACCTTGTCGAGGGCCGCGCGCCACTCGGTGGCGCGGGCTGCGGTTTCGCCTGCGCCTTCTTATGAGGCTGAACTCTAGGGATCTCTACGCCATCGGGCTTCGTTCTTCGTCCACCAGCTGCCTTCTTCTTTGCCTCGTTAATCAAAATCTCCAAACGTTCGATGTCGTAGTTTTCCTGCTCGTCCTGATCTTCTTCGTCGTGACTATATGCGTACGCTGGACCAGCTTGATGGCTATATGCGGGCGTGACCGACTCGACCATTCCTACTGTGTGTGTTGCCGGAGCTTTAGCGTGAAAGCTATCGATTCGTTCTTTGAGATTGTTCCCCGGTAGCGACCTTGTAATGAGACCGCCGTTCGGCAACACAATCCTTCCATCCGGGCTCCTAACGCACTTTCCGGCTTGGATGTACTCGAGAACCTTCGTACACGATCGAATATAGTGTCCTGCTTCGCCGCAGAAGTTGCAAACTGGGTTTCGCGGAGTTTCGCTGCGTTCCGTCCCTGGTCGATGCGGAACGTTCCCTTTGCTCAGGGCATCGAGCGTAACCTGGAAACTCTTCAACGTATCCATTACCTTGGCCAAATCCACTTCTTCCTTCTTTACGATACTTGTCGAAGCTTCTCCGGTAGCTGGGGGTGGAAAGTTACTGCCGAAACTCCCCACAATCTTTCCTCCCAGCACGAAATTCGAATGCTCGAGAACGTCTTTAATCTTGTAAGGCGTAGATGAATCGTGGTCTGGTAGCTTGATCTCGATACGACGAATGAGCGCCTCTCTAAGGTCTCCTGTAATTCCCATCAGGAACATCTCGTCAGCTTGGGACTCCAAGATCTTTCCGTTCGTTATAAGATACTTAGAGCGCCTGACGAATTCTCGATGATATTCGCCTAGGTCTTCTCGGTTCTTGATCCCTTTCTTCGCCCGTTCTACGACCAAATGCTCCAGTTCTCCCTTGGAGTAGCGTTTCCCTGCCGTGAGACTCGGGTATAGAGCTATAATCTCTCTCTTCACCGTCTCCACATCAGGGTTCGGGTCATTAATCTCGTCGGTAGTCTCCCAAAGTTCCGCGACGTCGGTCTTCGCATAGTACAAGAACTTTCGGACGTGATCTCTATCGTTCCACGCGGCCTGTCTTGCGATTTCTGCAACGTCTTCGAAGAACCTAGGGAGTTCCTTTGGTTCTGAGCCGTCAAACGCTGGGGCACGTTTGTCCCCACGCGAGGGCGGTTGGTACGCCATTGCGGTTTGTCGATTTGTAAGTTGTTGTAATACGTTAGCGTTAGCAGACAGACGAGCTATTATCGCTGCGTTGCTGGCTAAGATCTGTTGAGTTCCGGTAGGTAGTTGGTAATTGGTAGGCGGGCTAGCTGGTCTGTTCGGCGAGCCTGGGGTGGAAGCTGGCACGGATAAGAGGTTGGGGAGTTCTGAATCGGCGATGGTAGATGGGGAATGATCTAGGGAATCGGTGTTGGAAGGAATGGCGCTAACGGATTGTCGCAAGGGTGTTTCGCTGTGTTCCGCGTTTTCCGCAGCGGAACGTAAGTTGCGATTGACAATCCTCGGCCTTCGAGTCGGCGGCAAAACCTGATGTTCTACAGGGACTCGAGCGGATTGGCTACGTGTAACTCGTCTGCTAGACGAATTTGGCGGGGTATTCGTAATGGTTGGACAGTGAAATCCCCCTCGCCGGGGGCTCCACTTGAAACTCCTGTGGACGTTCTGATGCCGGACAGGGAGTGTATAGTTCGAGGGGCTGCCCTAGAATACCTTCAAACGGTCAGCAGAGAATTACACCCGAGCTAAGGGCACGAAGGAGTGGAGGGAAATAGGGATAGACAATGGAAGGGCTTGGTGAGAACCGGGGATATGAGGGAAGCGCTCGAGGAAGAATTCCGAGGGTGAACTTCTTCCGAGATCGACGGTGGCGGTGCGAAGGCTAAATCGACTCTCCGGCTCAGCTGCGAGCTCTGGACTAAAGCCGACTGACCCAAGGCACAATAACTAAACTAACTATGCTACGCTAGTCGAACCACCAACCCGAACGTGACTAATCGACTGTGCTAACACACTGGTAAGCGACTGCAGTCGATCTCACTCGTAGTCTTAAGTGTCGGAACGCGGCGTAACGGTTCGAAACGCGATACGATGGACGAAGGACAATAGCGTTTCCGATCGAAACGATGCGGAATAGCACCGGGCTGGTCTTGAGGAAGCGGAAAGTGGAAAGTCAAGAGGAAAGGGGTGATATGGTGTCCTTTCCCGACGACAATGGAGAGGAAAAGGTGTTGCGAAACCAAATACGAGCGGCACGCAGAGTAACTGGGTTACGAGCGAAACCGGGCGAAACGGATCGAAACACGTGAGGGGGTCTTGTTTCGGGTGAGAGAAGATAGAGAAGCCTTTATACGATGACGGCGAACTATACGAACGCACGAACGGCTCTACTGCGAAGAGAGATCACCGATCGACTGTACAGAACACGAAATGTCGTATATTAGACTATAGAGACGAGAGAGTCCACTACGAACAAGTAGACTAGAGGTCGAGAGGCTTTGAGACGATGTGAGAACTGCAAGCTAAGCTCCCACTCAGCTCCGACTAAGCTGTCCCTCTACTACGAGAGTCGTGCTATATTTATACTAAACGTCCAAGACTGAGCCTCCCAGCGGTCAGAGAACCTACGTCATAAAGAAAAGGGAACGCATATCGCTATCTACAAAGGAGAGGAGCGCATAGGAATGGTTTAAGGGACACATAGGTCAAAAGAAACAATACTAAGCATGTCTGGAACGAGAGCATAATGGATTAAAGGGGACGCATATAGAAAGGTCAGAAAATGTGCGGAACCTTCGGAACCGGGTCTCTTTGAGCGGAACGAAGCGGAACTCGAGGAAATGACTCGGAAGGGCTCTGGCTAGCCTGACAAAGTAAGTCTGCGATGTTTAACAAAGGAGAGGGACTGAGGACGAGGTTGCAGGGTCAAATCTCTTTGTCTGGAATGCGGATCCGAGGTCCGGAGACTTGTGATCGACGCGTGCAAACTCGATGCCGTGATTCTCCCATCTTGATGGCCGATCAAAGAACGGTGCACGTGCCATCTGGACTATGGCGTTCTTGCTAAGTTCACTCGTTCGAGCGAAACCAGTCGAAACTGAGCGAAACCAGTCGGAACACCGCGGAACTGGTCGTAACGACTCCGTACGTTCCTAAGCTTCAGACTTACTCTTCAGCGTCCCAGGCGTCCGTGAACGTCAAGTTGCCATCTGCATCGACTGCTCCACTGGTGTAACTCTCCGCCCAGCAGGCCGCGGCACCACTCTTCATGTACGACAGGGCGAACATAATCTTACTCTTGTTCGTCCTGAACTCTGACTCAGATGCGTAGATGTAGAGGCGCAGCTCTCGCTTGAAGTCCACATAATCGTGTTCGCCATCAAAGTCTCTTGGTTTGGCGACGTGGACCTTCTTCGACACCTTTGATCCTTGGTTTGCACCTTCGCCTGCAGCTTGGAGCGCTAGTGCGACCGCTGTTGCGAGATCAGTCATCGCTTCCTTTGACAATGACATCTCGTGTTCTTCTTCTTCTTCTTCGTCTTCTTCACTCGGTATGAGCGGCGCTGGTTCTCGGAACTTTCCAAACGCCAGAGAAGGCTCAACAGTGGGAGCCAACGCTTGAGTGGTCGAACCCGATGGTTCTGGTAAGGGGGCCGTTGGTTGCGTCGGAGTAGGAGGTGAGGGCTCGTCTATGTCGCCTTCTTGTTTCACTCTCCAGTGGATGGACCTTCCTTCCCTCTGGGAGTACCACCTCTTGGCAGTCTCGTCCCACCAGGCACCGAAGACTTGATTTCCTGCTTTGACGATATAATGTCCTCGCGAGGCGCTCCACCTAGAGTTCGCAGGGAGGGCCGCTCGTTGCTCGTCAGTTAGCTCCACCTTGATAGGCTGGGGGTGGAACAGGGATTGGGATGCTGTTCGGGCGGGCCCGGCTTCAGATAATCGGCTCGTCTTTGAAATTGATGACTAAACAAAAGGCTCCGAGGTAGATAATGAAGGAGATACTTGTCGATGACTGGACTCTATGCGTTACCCACGAGAAGGTTTGATGGGAGTTCCAGAGAAGGGTGATTCGGAGCGCCACAGTGATATGATTGGTTGATACTTCGGGTACTATCGGGTCACGTCGGAGTCAATCGGACTTCGACGAGCAAGATAGGGGTTTGTTGTCTGCACGGTAGGAACCGGGTTTCGTTCGATGTCATCCTTCGAAGATATACTTCAGGGGACACGTCACAGGTGAGCGCTCGACGACAATAGGATCGGGCGTGAGCCAGAGGTAGGTCTTTCTATTATGTTAGGCGGACGGCTCAAGGACTGAGTCGAGGCAGGCCAACACAACAACAAACAAGCGTGGATGAGATAATCCCAAACACGTCGCTCAGGTCAAGACAGCTAAGACGAGGCTTAAGTCCAGACCGTCGAACGCTATGTCGCAGTGAAGGTAAGTAGAATTCAGCAAACTAATAATACAAGAGTAGATACCTATGTCGCAGTGAAGGTAAGTAGAATAGAAAGACAAGGAACGAAAGAGTCAAACTATCTACTTATATAGACTTTGAGTGCGGGAAAGGTCTACTCTAATAGGAAGTCACATGACAAGGAATGAGATGATTAGTGAGCGTGATAGAATGTTGTGGAATGTTCCGGCAATTGGATGAATAAGCGCATAAGAAAAATAAAAGAAAAGGAAAAAGAATATTAAAATGAACTTGTACAGCGCTCGCAGGCTTTGTCGAGGTATTATTAACTTCCTTGGAGCTCCAGGATGTTTGCGGTAGAATTCTTGAATTGACTCCTGCGCATTATCCTTGACGTTGGATTCTGGCTGCCAAGTCGCTTCCTCATATCCAACCCACTTGACCAAGAATTGGAGCTTGCCTCGATGCAGACGCGAGTCGAGTATTTCTTCAACCTCGTATTCTTCCTGCTCATCAATGATCACTGGCGGTGGTGGAGGTGGTTTCTTCTGCGATTCAAAGGACAGTTGGACGGCTGGTTTGAGCAAGATCTCATTGAAAACTGGATGGACCTTCTTCCAGGTCTTTGGTAGTTTGAGTCTGTATGCGCTTGCGCCAACCTTTTCCACTACCTCGAAGGGACCGAACCATTTATCATCCATCTTCTTCGTCGGTCGGATTGTCTTGATATTTCGTCCATCTAAGAAGACTTTCTGCCCTGCTTTATAGGTAACGGACTTCCCAGCATGGCGGTCGTAGAAACACTTCATGTCTTCATTTGCTTGGGTTAGGTTACCTTGAGCGAGTTCGTGCACCTCCTTGACATGCTTGGCAAATTCTTCTGCTGACAGGTTCGATGATGCCGTTCCAACCCCCGTGAAGTCTAAGGGGTGCATTCCCGTATTGACGAAGAAGGGAGATAGCTTCGTCGCTGAATGTTCACGGTTGTTGTATGCGAATTCTGCGAGAGCCAGCCAGTCCGCCCAGTCCGACTGCCGATAGTTGACGTATAGCCGCAGGTATTGTTCTAGTTCCTGATTAACCCGCTCTGTCTGTCCGTCAGTTTGTGGGTGATACGCTGTCGATGGGTTGCCTTCAATGTGGAGGAGCTTGTACAACTCCTTCATCATCTTTGCATCGAATTGCACCCCTCGGTCATGAATGATCTTCCGTGGTAGTCCGTGTAATCGGAAGACGTGGTCTCTGTAGATCCTAGCCATGCCTTCCGCCGTTAACTTTGTCGTTGTTGGAATTGCATGGATTTGTTTGCTAAAGCGATCGACCACTACGCAAATTGCATTGAACCCATTCGATTCTGGCAACTCTCCGATTAGGTCGACCGTGACAATCTGCCATGGCGCCTCCGGCACCTCGTTAGGGTGCAAAACCTTTGCTCTCGTTGTCCTTAGAGCCTTCGTCCGCTGACAACGATCACACCCCCGCACATACATCCGCACATCTGCACTCATCCTCGGCCACCAGTACCTGCGTGCTATCAGCTGGATCGTCTTTGTTGCTCCTGGATGTCCTGCCAGGGTCGAGTCGTGGTGTTCCTTCATGACGTCCTCTCTGATGCTCGCTGGTACATATAGTCGGCGGCCCTTTCTCCACATGTCCCCTCTCTTCTCGACGTCCTTCGGCCTCACTCCCTCATCCTCTTGTCTCTGCGCTTCCACGACCTTTTCAATGAGTACTTCTCTTGACGTCTGAACTATTCCTCTAACCAGCCATTCCTTCTTGATGAAAGTCACGTTCTCATTATTGCGCTCGCCCTTGTCATAATCCGCCCGGCGTGACAACAGATCAGCTTTTCCCAACGTCTTTCCGGGTTTATGGACTAGCGTGAAATCGAACTCAGCTAAATCGAGTCGCCAACGAGCTTGTCGACGATTTAACTTCTGCGGCGATCGGAAGTACGTTAGATTTGCATGGTCTGTCCATACCTCAAAAGGTTGGTTAGCTCCCTGGAGATATTGTCGCCATTCCTTTAGGGCTTGAACAATGGCGAGCATTTCCTTGTCGTAAATCTCATAGTTTCGCTCTGCCTCTAGGAATGTTGACGACCGATAAGCGATCACCTTCCATTTACCATCTTGTTTCTGGAGAAGGACTCCACCAGTCGCAAAGTCCGACGCATCTGCTTCTACACGGAAAGGGTCCTCGTTGTTGGGTATCGCTAACACGGGAGGACTACTCAGACGACGCTTCAATTCTTTGAACACTGCCTGTTCATCTTCGCCCCACTTCCATTCCACCTTACCCATCAGTGTAGTCAAGGGTTTGACGACTGAACTGTAATCCTTAACGAAATGTCGCAACCAATTCCCTAGTCCCAGGAATTGTTGCAGTTCGTGGACGTTCCTTGGAACTGGCCAGTCCTGTACTGCCACTGTCTTCTTGGGATCCATTCGAACTTCGCCATTGCCAATAATGTGCCCGAGGTACTTGACTGTATCAACTTCGAACTCGCACTTCTGCGGCTTTAGGAAAAGTCCGTTTTGGTGAAGGATCTCAAAGACTCGTTTGGTGCGTCTGCAATGTTCTTCTAGATTATTCGAGAAGATGAGAATGTCATCGAGGTAAATGATGACGATACCCTCATGAATTAGCTCCCGAAAGATGTCATTCATAAAGCCTTGGAACGTCGCTGGTGCATTACACAAGCCGAAGAACATGACTGTGGGTTCGAATAAGCCTAGATTTGTCCGGAACGCTGCCTTCCACTCGTCTCCCTCGCGAATCCGGATGTTGTAGTATCCCCAACGAATGTCGAGCTTCGTGATGTACCTTGCATCCTTAACCTTATCGATGAGCTCATTTATCAGTGGCAACGGGTATTTGTTCTTGACCGTTCCTTCATTGAGCTTTCGATAGTCTTGGATTGCTCGTAAGCTCCCATCCTCTTTCTTGATAAAGAAGAATGGTGACGCCATTGGAGACTTCGACTGTCGGATACGTCCTGACGCTAGGTTTTCCTCAATGAACTCTCTCATCGCTTCTTGTTCTTTTGGCGATAACGGGTAAACCTTGCAGTCACTGGGTTTGAAATCCGGTTTCAGGTCAATAGTGTGGTCCCACGTTCGGTGGTTTGGTAAGCATTCGAACGATTCCTCACTAAAGACGTCGGCGTATTCCTCCAGGTAAGGTGGCCATTTTGCCGCTTCCTTCATCCGCACATTCCTCACAAACTCTTCATCTATCTCTTCGCTCGACAGTGGCGACTCACATTCATCAGGGCAATGGGTGAACTTAACTGTTCCTAACCTCCAATCAATTTCAGGATTATGCTTCGTCAACCAGTCATGTCCAAGGAAGATGTTGCTTGATGCTAAGGATGTCACGGCCAGTCGAATCTCTTCCTCGTGTTTCCCAAAGAACATTCGTACAACTACGTATTCCTTGATCAATCCAGCCTCGTTGCTTGTTCTGTCAGCATTGAAGACTGGTCTAGGCCGAATGTACCTTTGGGTGGGGAAACCATACCGTTTGACAAAACCTTCGTCGATGCATGAGCCCGTGCACCCTGAGTCAATCAGTGCATGAGCATCAATGAAGTTTTCCTCTTCGAGTAGGGGGTTCGACAAGTCTACTTCGTCATCACCTGCTACCTTTGGGTGCACGATGCTAACAAAGGCGTCCAACTCCTTTCCTCCCGCCCGTCGCATGAACTGATCTGCATCCACAATGCCCTCACACCATACCTCAGCCGCGCGTCTGCCTACTACATCCCACACTGCTTCAGTGACGTTCGCCTGAGCAACAACGTTCTCGCGGTAAGGTGCTTCCGCCACAACCTCATTTTTTATAGCGGTTTGATTCCGCTCTTCCTCTCTCAATTTGCCTGCTTGCGCATCTGTTCTTCTGACAAATAAATCTTCATAGACTTCGAAGTCATCGTTGTCATCTTCAGATTCATCTGGCAGTACATCGGTAAGGATCTTTCGAAGGATGAAACCGTCACTGGTATTCGCATCTTGATATTGTACAACAGGACGATTATATTTTAACGAGTCCAACGAAAAGAGACCTTTAGGAGACCGACCAGTCGTTCCGACGTCTACACCTGGTCTTCTAGAAAACCCTCACCGTCCACTAACTCTTCCAGCTCAGTGGGCACCGCTCGGACCTCGACCTCTTCAAAGGAGGATTCCTTCGCTTGACCGAGTTCTTCGAGGAGCGCTTCTCTGTCTTCTGGAACAAAGGCTGCGATGATGGCACGTATCGCTTCCCGGCCTCGCGGGCATTCCCTGATGTAGTGGCCCACCTGACCACACTTGTAACAAGCACGTGTACGACGTGCCTGGTTCATCATCACGTCCATTGGCTGTCCTAAGCCTCCATACGTCACTCCCGTTGCATCACGACAATCTTGGGCGGGGGGCACAAAGGGACGAGCCGCTTGTTGAGGTGGCACCGTTCGTCGCAGTGGTGGTACTGGAGCCGGCTTCGTCATAGTCGAGTTTGTCGCCTTCTGCCGACGTTCGGCCATCAGATCCCTGATTTGGCGTTCAACCCTGTCGACCTTGACGGCAGCCTTCTTAAACTCTTCGTACGACGTTGGTTCATTAGGCAATCTCATGACGCCTTTGACAACCTTGGGGTTTAGTGCCCTCTTCAGGTGACTCATCAACCATTCGTCATGCGCTTCCGTCGCTAGACCAGCGTCCACTCGACAGATGTCGAACTTGTTGAAGAACTCATCGGCGTTGAGGTCTCCTTGGTACATCGCATCAAGTCGTTCGAAAGCTTTCTGAGACCTGGCGGGGTCGTCGAATGAAGTGTCCAGCTTCTTTAAGAAGGCGTCCCAGGCGTCCGTGAACGTCAAGTTGCCATCTGCATCGACTGCTCCACTGGTGTAACTCTCCGCCCAGCGAGCCGCGGCACCACTCTTCATGTACAACAGGGCGAACATAATCTTACTCTTGTTCGTCCTGAACTCTGACTCAGATGCGTAGATGTAGAGGCGCAGTTCTCGCTTGAAGTCCACATAATCGTGTTCGCCATCAAAGTCTCTTGGTTTGGCGACGTGGACCTTCTTCGACACCTTTGATCCTTGGTTCGCACCTTCGCCTGCTGCTTGGAGCGCTAGTGCGACCGCTGTTGCGAGATCAGTCATCGCTTCCTTTGACAATGACATCTTGTGTTCTTCTTCTTCTTCGTCTTCTTCACTTGGTATGAGCGGCGCTGGTTCTCGAAACTTTCCAAACGCCGGAGAAGGCTCGACAGTGGGGGCCAATGCTTGAGTGGTCGAACCCGATGGTTCTGGTAAGGGGGCCGTTGGTTGCGTCGGAGTAGGAGGTGAGGGCTCGTCTACGTCGCCTTCTTGTTTCACTCTCCAGTGGATGGACCTTCCTTCCCTCTGGGAGTACCACCTCTTGGCAGTCTCGTCCCACCAGGCGCCAAAGACTTGGTTTCCTGCTTTGACGATATAATGTCCTCGCGAGGCGCTCCACCTAGAGTTCGCAGGGAGGGCCGCTCGTTGCTCATCAGTTAGCTCCACCTTGATAGGCTGGGGGTGGAACAGGGATCGGGATGCTGTTCGGGTGGGACCGACTTCGGATAACCGGCTCGTCTTTGAAATTGATGACTAAATGAAAGGCTCCGAGGTAGATAATGAAGGAGATACTTGTCGACGACTGGACTCTATGCGTTACCCACGAGAAGGTTTGATGGGAGTTCCAGAGAAGGGTGATTCGGAGCGCCACGGTGATGTGATTGGTTGATACTTCGGGTACTATCGGGTCACGTCGGAGTCAATCGGACTTCGACGGTGAAACTCCTGTGGACGTTCTGATGCCGGACAGGGAGTGTATAGTTCAAGGGGCTGCCCTAGAATACCTTCAAACAGTCAGCAGAGAATTACACCCGAGCTAAGGGCACGAAGGAGTGGAGGGAAATAGGGATAGACAATGGAAGGGCTTGGAGAGAACCGGGGATATGAGGGAAGCGCTCGAGGAGGAATTCCGAGGGTAGGCTTCTCCCGAGATCGACGGTGGCGGTGCAAAGGTTAAATCGACTCTCCGGCTCAACTGCGAGCTCTGGACTAAAGCCGACTAACCCAAGGCACAAGAACTAAACTAACTAAGCTACGCTAGTCGAACCACCAACCCAAACGTGACTAATCGACTGTGCTAACACACTGGCAAGCGACTGTAGTCGATCTCACTCGTAGTCTTAAGTGTCGGAACGCGGCGTAACGATTCGAAACGCGATTCGATGGACGAAGGACGATTGCGTTTCCGATCAAAATGATGCGGAATAGCACCGGGCTGGTCTTGAGGAAGCGGAGAGTGGAAAGTCAAGAGGAAAGGGGTGATATGGTGTCCTTTCCCGACGACAATGGAGAGGAGAAGGTGTTGCGAGACCAAATGCGAGCGGCACGCGGAGTAACTGAGTTACAAGCGAAACCGGGCGAAACAGATCGAAACACGTGAGGGGGTCTTGTTTCGGGTGAGAGGAGATAGAGAAGCCTTTATACGATGACGGCGAACTATACAAATGCACGAATGGCTCTACTGCGAAGAGAGATCACCGATCGACTGTACAGAACACGAAATGTCGTATATTAGACTATAGAGACGAGAGAGTCCACTACGAACAAGTAGACTAGAGGTCGAGAGGCTTTGAGACGATGTGAGACTGCAAGCTAAGCTCCCACTCAGCTCCGACTAAGCTCTCCCTCTACTACGAGAGTCGTGCTATATTTATACTAAACGTCCAAGACTGAGCCTCCCAGCGGTCAGAGAACCTACGTCATAAAGAAAAGGGAATGCATATCGCTATCTACAAAGGAGAGGAGCACATAGGAATGGTTTAAGGGACACATAGGTCAAAAGAAACAATACTAAGCATGTCTGGAATGAGAGCATAATGGATTAAAGGGGACGCATATAGAAAGGTCAGAAAATGTGCGGAACCTTCGGAACTGGGTCTCTTTGAGCGGAACGAAGCGGAACTCGGGGAAACGACTCGGAAGGGCTCTGGCTAGCCTGACAAAGTAAGTCTGCGATGTTTAACAAAGGAGAGGGACTGAGGACGAGGTTGCAGGGTCAAATCTCTTTGTCTGGAATGCGGATCCGAGGTCCGGAGACTTGTGATCGACGCGTGCAAACTCGATGCCGTGATTCTCCCGTCTTGATGGCCGATCAAAGAACGGTGCACGTGCCATCTGGACTATGGCATTCTTGCTAAGTTCACTCGTTCGAGCGAAACCAGTCGAAACCGAGCGAAACCAGTCGGAACACCGCGGAACTGGTCGTAACGACTCCGTACGTTCCCAAGCTTCAGACTTACTCTTCATCTCCCGGGTTCATGAAATAGTGACCGTCCGCGGTCACTCCCATCTCAATCCGACGCGTGGGAGTTTCGAAGCATAACGCGTCGCGTCCAAATTTTCTTCCGCTGTCATCTCTTCTTTATTCTCCAACATGTTCACTTCCGAAGAAATCGTTGCGCTCTTGGGACCCATCAACTCCGATGACGACTGGAAGGCAGCGGTCGCGAAATTCGAGGCAGACGTCGCCTTGGCCAGGTCGGCAATGGATGAACTAGACCATGGCGTCACGACGGTAATTCTGCCGGATAAGACAAAACCGGTCGAATGGATCGCGCCTACAGGTTCGATGACGGTTCGGTGGTTGACGAATCCAGTGATGGAATCTTTGATGGATGGGTGGAAGGCAACCACGGTGCGTAAACCGCGCACTCTAATCAAGAATTTTTGTTAACGAAATCCGACAGGCACGGAAGGAAGCATTGGAGCAAGTCCGTCCCAAAGGAACGAAAGAAGTCTGGTCGGAGACGGCGTACTCCAACTACTGCGACACGGACGCTCTCCTACGGACGCTGTACTACGATCGACGGGAATTTTACGCCAGGATGGAGACCAAATGACGAGCTTTCTTTCGCAGACACAGGGTTCCATTCCATCCTGCCTCGTTCGATTCGACTCGTGGGTTCTTCTTGGGCGAATCGTTCCCTCCAATGTTCCCGAAACCACGCCCTGACATCGAAAAGGCTCTCGAGAACGTGAGAATGGAGAGCTCCAAGTTCCAACAAACGGCGAGGTTCACCAGCAACACGGACTACACACGAGACGAAGCTGTCCGGAGTCACGTAGGTACTTCTTCTTGTCTATCATCTCCATCTAATCCTTCCTACAGCAAGCGTTCGAATATTGGGAGGATATCGAGCAACGACACCTTCGTGCAGGGCACATCCTTCGCATCGACAGGGTGAAATTGAGAACGGTCCGGCTCCTCTGGGAATACTACGGCTATTCCATCCTTCGTCGTCGGCTCTGTCAACTCGTCCGTGCTCAGGAATCCGAAACGCAACAACAACAACAACAACAGCAACAACAACGATCCCAACAAGTGCTGTCTGAACCTTCCCAACCTCTTCCTCAACCGCAACAACAACAGCAGCAACAACCAATGTTGCCTGAACAATTTCCTCCGCAACAACAACAACAGCAGCAACATCAAATGCTGCCTCAGGACGTCGATAGTCCAATGGAAGTTGATTCCGCTCCTCTTCAGGTCGAAACTGGCGAAACGATTGAGGACGGAGAGGTCGCGGAACCGGTCGAAACGCTCGAAACCGGAGCGGAACGTTTGGAAGGGGCTAGCCGTTCTACACCCTTAACCTCACTCGAACCTACAATGCTCGAGATTGAGCTTCGCGAGAGTGAAAGACGAGAAGAAGAAGAACGCGCTGCTCAACGTGCCGAAATCTCCCGGATGGCTGCCGAAATCGAGGCCAACATGCGACAACGGCTGGATGCAGGGACTCGCCGCGTTCGTGGTGTTCGGCAAGTGGTGGACTCGGACGAGGAGACTCCTGCGATTCAGGAAAGTCCTGAGAGTCCTCCTCCTGGTCATCGGGGAGAAGACTCCATTGTCATGAGTCCAGGCGACGGAGGAATGGATATCGGTGATGTGGAAATGGAGGCGAATGAGCCGTTTGAGGCGGACGCAAGCCTTGAAGAGATTCAGGCTCTCAATACCGCGAGCAACAACAACAACAGCAACAACAACAACAAAAATAGCGGTACTGCTGCTGTTCCGCGCGAAACTGTCGAAACGCAAGTGAGATGCGTTTCTCCGGCACGACGAGCGTCTTCTCAACCTGAGGCTGGTCCTTCTAGGATTCCAGCTAATGGTGGTGGTTCTGGTGGTGACGACAACGATAATGACGACGACAACGAACGATTGAGCGATGGGCGCGTTCGTCATCGGGTTCCGTGCGACCAGTGCCAGAAGTGTGGCTGTGATTGCGTGGGTCTTCCGCAGAGGACCTGCGCTCCGTGCTTGAAGCAGGCGAAGGGCTGTAGTCTAGCCACGAAGGGCAGGGCTGTAGCCGCGAAGCGTAAGGCAGCTCGGGAGGCGCGCGATCGGGAAGCAAAACACCGGAAAGTCACGGCTCTGGCGGCCAGATCGGTGGGTGGTCGCGTCGAGCATGAAGCTCTGCAGCGGGAGGTCGGGGAATCCGAGCTGCAGTTCGTGCTGGCGCGGATGGATCACCGGGACAAGGTCCTGTCCCGGATGCTGAACGAATTCAGCGTCCTCGTAGCGCAGGCGCATGCGGATCGTCGTCTGCTGCTCGAGTTGGCTGAGGTGAAGACAGGGGAAGGTGAAGACGAGGAAGAGGAAGATAGAGGGGAAGTGGAGAGGGTTCGTCAGTCGAAGGGGAAAGGTAGGGCTCGGGAATAGAGTATAATCATCGCGTATGCTCTATGTCCTGGTCGGACTTTTGTAAAATAGAAAAAGAAAAGGACAAAAGAAAAAGAAAAATAACTTGTACTGTACATAGTTGTTTTTATAGTTAATTTATACGATTTTGTTTCGGTTTTTGTGAATTTTCGTGCGATCGAGCTAGACTGAGTGAAGGCTAGAAGAATAGATCAAAGAATTCAAGGAATAGGATGAAAGGAAACTGATACGAAGTGAATTGAGGCGTTTCGCCGTCGTTCCGCTGTTTTGAACGGCGAAACCGTGCGGAACTGCGTATTAAGTAAAGTACACGCGTTAGATCCTATTGTGGATCACGCTAGCAGAGACGAAACTATAGAAGGAGAATTGGAAGATTAGAATTGATCAGAGGAGAGAGAGAGAATCGGAAATAAGTAAGGAGCATATATGAAGGGAAATGAATGATTTAATCGGAATTTTGGGACTCATCGTCAGGGAATTTCTCTGGCGAATCTTCTATTTTGGATATGTCATCATCTTCGTCCGATCCAATGAGCTTGGTCACCGGAACAGTCAAATGCGAACGCGGGAAGTACGGAACCAGGCGAAACGCTGCTATTCGGAGTTTCGAAACCGCTCCATCGAGTTCGGCGACGATATACGAACCGCCTTGGGTGCGTCGAACTACCACGTAGGGGCCTAAATAGCGGGGTTTCGTTTTACGATTGAGTTCCATCTTGATACGCGTGTTTCGCAAGAGTACGAGGCTTCCTGGCTGAAAGTCGTAGTCCTTGATTCTATGCTTCTCCACCTCGGCGAACTGCTTCGCGTATGCATGCCTTGCACTCATGACGAGTTTCGCAATGCGATCCAACTCTTCTGGACGTTTCTGGAGTTGTTTCGCACGTATTACGATGAGTTCCGACGTCGTAACTGGCGAATCGAGCGGCGGTGCTAGGTATGTTGCTTCTGCGAGGTCGAAGGGCAAAACCGCTTCGACTCCATGGGCCATGTAATACGGGGACATTCCTGTCGCTCTGTTGATTGTGATTCTTTCTGCCCAAAATACCGAGTCAGCGTGATCACTCCAACGCTTGTCATTACCGTCTGCAGCTTTAATCAAGGCTTCCTGTACATCGAAATGTCTGTGTTCGACTAATCCATTTGCGCGTGAGTTGTATGACGAAATTCGAATGTGGTTGATGTGATACCGCGTCTTCAAGTAATCTAGCGTGGCAACGAATGGTGTGCCATTGTCGGTAACGAGTTTGGGGCATGCTCCATATCGACACAAAAGGTTCTGGAAGATAAACTGGCCTACGGTCTTACCAGTTTCTTCTCGAAGAAGTCTAAATTCGGGATACGCGGTTAACGAACAACGCGCATGCACGATATACCGGAATCCACTCGATTTCGGCATAACCTTCAAGTCAATATGGATGCGTTGAAAAAGAGGGGCTACCTCCGGTACGTTTGGCGGGATAAGAATATTCTTCGTCTGGCGTATCTGGCACTCATGACAGGTGCGCATGAAATACTTCATGTCCTGTCCTAAGGACGGCCACCAAAATCTCTCCAGCAGTCGCATTCGAGTGCAGAAAATTCCTTTGTGTCCTAGATCGTCGTGAGCTTGCTTGACTAGGTCCCACCTGCGTTTCGCTTCTATTACGACTTGGTGCCGGCCGTTCCACGCCTTTCTCCACAGACGGCCTCCCTTCACGAAGAAGTCAGCTGCGTACCTGATTAGCTTCGCATAGCCACTATTGCTAAGATTGTCTGGGCGTGTGAGATGCGTGATTAGCTTCGTGACATCATCTAAGCGGCTATCCTTCCTTTTCACGGATTCCGTAGAAGGAAATAGGTCCTCGGTCGCTGTTTCGCTAGGTGTTCCGCCCTGTTGCGCTACTTGGTATGTCAAAACCGGCTCTTCTATCGCAAAACCGTACGTTTCGTCTACCCAGTCTTCGTACGTTTCATCCGGAGGGGGGTCTTCTTCAGCTGCTCTTCGTCTGGATAATCCATCGGTACATCGGAAATCGGCTGCTGGGATGTGTCTGAGCTTGAAACTGAAGAGAAGGATACCTGCGATCCATCTGTTAATGGTCGCATTGGGCTGCAGGTCGGGATTGTTGATCATCCCCTTGATGTATGCTGCGTCCATTTCGACTACTAGATTCCGAACTCCGATGAGATACAGTCGCATCGCGTGCAATGCTCGAAATAAGCCGTATAACTCGATTTTCGGCTGTGAATACGATGCCTGGGTCTGATTCCAGTTAATAGAGCCGAAACGATTGATCCTTCGCCTTCCATCCGAGTGCTCTTGTCCTAAATACCAACCAACTCCAATAATAGACGAGTCTACCGCCAATATTACTTCGTTGTCTGACGCGTAGTCGATTGCGCACAGCACCGGGCAAATAATAACGGCTTGCTTTAGTTCGTCCATTGCGTTCTGTTCTTCGTCTGTCCACACGAAAATCTGGTTCTTCCTTGTCATGCGGTACAACGGGCGAGCGAGTTTCGAATAATCCTTGACGAAAATTCGAAGGACTCCTACCATTCCCAGAAATCCTCTGACTTCCGTCAGCATTCTACATGGCGGCCAATCTCGTATCTTCTGCACTTTCGAATCGTCTGGCTCGCGTCCCTGGTACATTAACTTGTGTCCAACGAATACCGCTGACTCCACACACGGCACCAACTTCTTCCCTGAAAACGTTCCACCTACCGCCTTCATTCGCTGCAAAATCCTGTTCACATCGCATATATGCTCATACACGAAACGACAAATCTCGGAGTTTCCCGGTATGGTCTCGTACAAACCGTCTGGTAACTCGTATCACGATTTCGGACCTAAACCGGGCGCATCGTCTGCGAAAGGGTTCATAACGTGCAGAATCTCGTCCTGAAGGATAAAGGCCATGTCGTTATGCATAATCTGCAATGAATTGGTGTATCCCATTGGTAGAACCGTCATTCGAAATGTTCCCAAGGGTGTCTGGAACGTAGTAAGATCTTGTGAGTGTTCGTCAAGCTTCCTTTGGTCGAATGCAATGAATAAATCCAACTCCGTGTAACAAGCTCGTCCTCCACTGCTCTCCGCGATCGTTTCGACGTTCGGTGGTACTGCTGAATCCTTGACCGTAACCGCATTAAGATCCTGCAAGTCGATAATGGATCGTAACGTTTCCTTGTCTTTCTTTACCAAGCAAAACCATCTAGATCGATATGACGAATTCGACGGTTCAATAACCCCGTTGCGAATCTTCTCTCGAATAAGTTCGAGGGCCTTGTCATGAATTCCTGGGGGAATCGGAATGCTCTTGTGCTGCCACGGTATATGCGGTATCGTGGGAATGCGTATCGGGTCGAAATACGTCGGATCGAGTGTTCCGCGTTCGGATTCGGTCCATGCTAATGCTTCTTCCTGCAACATAATTAGATTCTTCACTAACAACCTCTCCGCCGGCCACAGAAAGGTATTCTCGTCGATCTTCAGCACTTCCATCCTTTCGGCGGTCACACGACCCGTGGGTTCGAATGGCTTCGGTACAACTGGCATCTCGGGCATCCCTCTCAACGGATCCGGATGCTGCCTTCGAACGATCCTGTACTCTTCTGGAAGGACTCTCGGGATCGGCCTGACTTTCTGCGCTACTCGTTTGTAAGCCATTACTGCTGCATCTTCTTCTTCTGGGGTTTCTAAAACACATGAACGATATGACCGTTCTTCTTTGTCAGTAGTATAGCAATTTTTGTTTAATAAATAAGGCAATCGTTGGTTGAAAAGAGATGGGATCATGTGTGAGATAAATTCGAAATCATAAGAAAATACCTGAACCGGCAATTGGTTACTACCATTCTCGTCTCGCCGATTTCTCTCAATCAGTTCCTCGACGCTTGCGGAAAACCCTTTGGAAGTGGTCCTCGCACGATCGTTCGAATTCTGGTGGCCACTTTGCTTTGCTTTCTGCGATCGTTCGGGTCCGTTAAGGTGATATGTTGGTCACCTGACGTGTAATCCTTCGTTTCGCACTCCGTAATAGCGAAAAACGGTCTCCCCAACAAAGCCTGGAAGGGAGCGTTCGGAACGACTTGCACTTGGAGCGAAACGTCGATCCCGGCTATCGTGAACTTCGCATTAGAGATCATGCCAATGGTAGATGACCTAGCTGCGTCTGCCGTCTCGAGGATCATTCCTTTGTCAGGGGATAGGGGTATCTGAAGCTTCTCCCACACGTCTTCGCGGAGCAGACACACTACGGCTCCCTGGTCGAGCACACATTCGACTTCCAGGGTGTCTTCAATCAACGCGCTAACGGTCCTGAGGGGCATGGATGCCTCTGCGGCAACGCCTTGTCCACTGAGCGCCAGTATTTCCTCCGTCGAAAGCATTTCGCCTGTTTCGACTTGTTCCGATGCAAAACGCCCAACTTGTAACGTAAGTGAATCATCCACGACCTCACCATATTTGACTTCAGCCGTGTTGTATCTCTTCGCCGTCGTCAGTTCCTTCATCTGTTTCCTAACGTCCGGGGCGATTGAGAGGAGTTCTCGTTAGCTGATGGTGATAGGGGTATCGAGAGTACGAGTCAGAACGTTGGAGACTGCGCTCAAGTCTTCTATTGGTACGACGTATTTATACTGGGGTTGTGATTTCCTGGTAATGTCGTCCTGCTGCGGTGACTGGAGTGACCTTGTCGAGGGCCACGCGCCACTCGGTGGCGCGGGCTGCGGTTTCGCCTGCGCCTTCTTATGAGGCTGAACTCTAGGGATCTCTACACCATCGGGCTTCGTTCTTCGTCCACCAGCTGCCTTCTTCTTCGCCTCGTTAATCAAAATTTCCAAACGTTCGATGTCGTAATTTTCCTGCTCGTCCTGATCTTCTTCGTCGTGACTATATGCGTACGCTGGACCAGCTTGATGGCTATAAGCGGGTGCGACCGACTCGACCATTCCTACTGTGTGTGTTGCCGGGGCTTTAGCATGAAAGCTATCGATTCGTTCTTTGAGATTGTTCCCCGGTAGCGACCTCGTAATGAGACCGCCGTTCGGCAACACAATCCTTCCATCCTGGCTCCTAACGCACTTTCCGGCTTGGATGTACTCGAGAACCTTCGTACACGATCGAATATAGTGTCCTGCTTCGCCGCAGAAGTTGCAAACTGGGTTTCGTGGAGTTTCGCTGTGTTCCGCCCCTGGTTGATGCGGAATGTTCCCCTTGCTCAGGGCGTCTAGTGTAACCTGAAAACTCTTCAACGTATCCATTACCCTGGCCAAATCCACTTCTTCCTTCTTCACGATACTTGTCGAAGCTTCTCCGGTAGCTGGGGGTGGAAAGTTACTGCCGAAACTGCCCACAATCTTTCCTCCTAGCATGAAATTCGAATGCTCGAGAACGTCTTTAATCTTGTAAGGCGTAGATGAGTCGTGGTCTGGCAGCTTAATCTCGATACGACGAATGAGCGCCTCTCTAAGGTCTCCTGTAATTCCCATCAGGAACATCTCGTCAGCTTGGGACTCCAAGATCTTTCCGTTCGTTATAAGATACTTAGAGCGCCTGACGAATTCTCGATGATATTCGCCTAGGTCTTCTCGGTTCTTGATCCCTTTCTTCGCCCGTTCTACGACCAAATGCTCCAGTTCTCCCTTGGAGTAGCGTTTCCCTGCCGTGAGACTCGGGTACAGAGCTATAATCTCTCTCTTCACTGTCTCCACATCAGGGTTTGGGTCGTTAATCTCATCGGTAGTCTCCCAAAGTTCCGCGACGTCGGTCTTCGCATAGTACAAGAACTTTCGGACGTGATCTCTATTGTTCCACGCGGCCTGTCTTGCGATTTCTGCAACGTCTTCGAAGAACCTAGGGAGTTCCTTTGGTTCTGAGCCGTCAAACGCTGGGGCACGTTTGTCCCCACGCGAGGGCGGTTGGTACGCCATTGCGGTTTGTCGATTTGTAAGTTGTTGTAATACGTTAGCGTTAGCAGACAGACGAGCTATTATCGCTGCGTTGCTGGCTAAGATCTGTTGAGTTCCGGTAGGTAGTTGGTAATTGGTAGGCGGGCTAGCTGGTCTGTTCGGTGAGCCTGGGGTGGAAGCTGGCACGGATGAGAGGTTGGGGAGTTCTGAATCGGCGATGGTAGATGGGGAATGATCTAGGGAATCGGTGTTGGAAGGAATGGCGCTAACGGATTGTCGCAAGGGTGTTTCGCTGTGTTCCGCGTTTCCCGCAGTGGAACGTAAGTTGCGATTGACAATCCTCGGCCTTCGAGTCGGCGGCAAAACCTGATGTTCTACAGGGACTCGAGCGGATTGGCTACGTGTAACTCGTCTGCTAGACGAATTTGGCGGGGTATTTGTAATGGTTGGACAGTGAAATCCCCCTCGCCGTGGGCTCCACTTGAAACTCCTGTGGACATTCTGATGCCGGACAGGGAGTGTATAGTTCGAGGGGCTGCCCTAGAATACCTTCAAACAGTCAGCAGAGAATTACACCCGAGCTAAGGGCACGAAGGAGTGGAGGGAAATAGGGATAGACAATGGAAGGGCTTGGAGAGAACCGGGGATATGAGGGAAGCGCTCGAGGAGGAATTCCGAGGGTAGGCTTCTCCCGAGATCGACGGTGGCGGTGCAAAGGTTAAATCGACTCTCCGGCTCAACTGCGAGCTCTGGACTAAAGCCGACTAACCCAAGGCACAAGAACTAAACTAACTAAGCTACGCTAGTCGAACCACCAACCCAAACGTGACTAATCGACTGTGCTAACACACTGGCAAGCGACTGTAGTCGATCTCACTCGTAGTCTTAAGTGTCGGAACGCGGCGTAACGATTCGAAACGCGATTCGATGGACGAAGGACGATTGCGTTTCCGATCGAAACGATGCGGAATAGCACCGGGCTGGTCTTGAGGAAGCGGAGAGTGGAAAGTCAAGAGGAAAGGGGTGATATGGTGTCCTTTCCCGACGACAATGGAGAGGAGAAGGTGTTGCGAGACCAAATGCAAGCGGCACGCGGAGTAACTGAGTTATGAGCGAAACCGGGCGAAACGGATCGAAACACGTGAGGGGGTCTTGTTTCGGGTGAGAGGAGATAGAGAAGCCTTTATACGATGACGGCGAACTATACGAACGCACGAACGGCTCTACTGCGAAGAGAGATCACCGATCGACTGTACAGAACACGAAATGTCGTATATTAGACTATAGAGATGAGAGAGTCCACTACGAACAAGTAGACTAGAGGTCGAGAGGCTTTGAGACGATGTGAGACTGCAAGCTAAGCTCCCACTCAGCTCCGACTAAGCTCTCCCTCTACTACGAGAGTCGTGCTATATTTATACTAAACGTCCAAGACTGAGCCTCCCAGCGGTCAGAGAACCTACGTCATAAAGAAAAGGGAATGCATATCGCTATCTACAAAGGAGAGGAGCGCATAGGAATGGTTTAAGGGACACATAGGTCAAAAGAAACAATACTAAGCATGTCTGGAACGAGAGCATAATGGATTAAAGGGGACGCATATAGAAAGGTCAGAAAATGTGCGGAACCTTCGGAACCGGGTCTCTTTGAGCGGAACGAAGCGGAACTCGGGGAAACGACTCGGAAGGGCTCTGGCTAGCCTGACAAAGTAAGTCTGCGATGTTTAACAAAGGAGAGGGACTGAGGACGAGGTTGCAGGGTCAAATCTCTTTGTCTGGAATGCGGATCCGAGGTCCGGAGACTTGTGATCGACGCGTGCAAACTCGATGCCGTGATTCTCCCGTCTTGATGGCCGATCAAAGAACGGTGCACGTGCTATCTGGACTATGGCGTTCTTGCTAAGTTCACTCGTTCGAGCGAAACCAGTCGAAACCGAGCGAAACCAGTCGGAACACCACGGAACTGGTCGTAACGACTCCGTACGTTCCCAAGCTTCAGACTTACTCTTCAACGGGCAAGATAGGGGTTTGTTGTCTGCACGGTAGGAACCGAGTTTCGTTCGATATCATCCTTCGAAGATATACTTCAGGGGACACGTCACAGGTGAGCGCTCGACGACAACGGAATCGGGCGTGAGCCAGAGGTAGGTCTTTCTATTATGTTAGGCGGACAGCTCAAGGACTGAGTCGAGGCAGACCAACACAGCAACAAACAAGTGTGAATGAGATAATCCCAAACACGTCGCTCAGGTCGAGACAGCTAAGACGAGGCTTAAGTCCAGACCGTCGAATGCTAGGTCACAGTGAAGGTAAGTAGAATTCAGCAAAACTAATAATACAAGAGTAGATACCTAGGTCGCAGTGAAGGTAAGTAGAATAGAAAGACAAGGAACGGAAGAGTCAAACTATCTACTTATATAGACTTCGAGTGCGGGAAAGGTCTACTCTAATGGGAAGTCACATGACAAGGAATGGGATGATTAGTGAGTGTGATAGAACATTGTGGAATGTTCCATACAGGTAGTTTCATTAAATCTGGTGCCCCATTTTTATAAAGTAATCTGTATCTATTTTACAGTAAAGAAATTTACTATCCCCTCCTTATTATTATATAGAACATGCTACAATAATAATCAAGTACCTCTAAATATTATATACTTATGAGCAGATACCCTATGTGTGAAAAAGCACAGTGAAAAAGATGTATGTGAGACAGAAAGACTTTAATTGATGCATTTTGTTTTTCTTAAAAGGCATGCAAATCACTTTTTAAAAATATGGGGCACTAGAGACTTAATAGAACTACCTGTAAATATATATATATTTTGACTGCTCAAGCTGATACATATATGAGCATATAGCATATATACTATATTATATATGCTATATATGATACACTGTAAAACTCTACTAGTAATAGCCCTTCTTATAGTAGGCAATAATGTATCTTAAAGGCACTGAGATAACTCCTGAGATGTATGTGAAAATTTAAAATCTTATAATGTATCTTACTACATAAAAGATTTTAATTTTCATGCTGGAGACATTCTAGAATCTTCTACAGGGGGCAGAATTATATTTCTGAGCTGTTTATATAGAAAACAGAATTAGAAAGCTCACCTCTGATTGCCTGGATTTTGGTTCCAGATTAAAATTTTCAGGTTTAGAAATAGAGTTTTGCCCTCTGTTCTAGCCTTGAGATCCTTTCTAAGATATTAAATCTCAGCCTCATAGAGACTTAAAATTTAGCTAAGTATCTTGTCAGAGATGAAATTTAAAATCTCTTTGTTAGGATCTCAATGTGTTCAAAATCCCCCATGAGTCAAGATGCTAAATCTTGTTGGATCCAAGATGTAAAATTTAATTGACTCTTACAGCACTTCTGCTATGTGTTTTTTTCTTGATTTTGGATGTTCTGAAGTATAAATGGGACATGTTTTGAAATTCCATGGCCTTTCTTTCTTATTATTCCCAGTGGTGACAAGAAAAGTGACAGCTGGTGCAGATCGGAACATTAGATGATCTGTAAATCATTTCACAAATGGATTTAGGGAACTGCCTGTACTACAGATATGCTATGTGGGAAAACCTTATGTAAGCCCCCTTTTTGTTTGTTTGAAAATCCTCATTTTTGTCAAAATGAATCTCTTGTCAATTGTCGGAATGATAAACTTTCCAGAAGACATTATCTTTGCAATCTTGCGCTACTTAGATGTGGCTGACATCTTGTGTTTAGAGAGGGCAAGTTATTCGTGTCGTACTGTCCTGCATGCTCATCATTAGTATCTATTTCTATGTACAGACATGCAAGCACATTCACGACGTGATAGCCACTCGACATCTCTGGCTTTCCAAGTTGTATGAGGTAGACCAATTCTGTGCGCCAAATCTGCCATCGCATGTTGATCCAAGTACCCTTACGTGCACCGAGCTGCGAGATGCCGTCGTTAAAGCGGAACGTTCTTACCATCTGATCACGGAGGGTTCCTCTCCAATACTGGGATATAAATGCATAAAAACGATCTCAGTGGATCGCCCAAAAGAAAATTTGCATGAATTATCATATCGACATCACAATATCAAACTCACTCCTGATGGTCGATACCTGTTTATGGCCTACCTTTTCCCTTCTGAACTTCGCCTCCTTGATCTCGAGGACGGAGGACGTCGAATCTGGACCTCAAATGTAGCGGCTATACACCCTAGTCTACGAGAATCTCGATGTATGATCAGTCATGCCTTTGAGCGGCACGCAGACAGCAGCATGACCATCGTCTTGTCAATATCGCAGAATCAGGGGCCTGTGGCTCATGGGTAGATATTCTTATTTCTCTCTTCCGTAGTTGTTAATGATTCATGACTTCAAGCTACCTACAGGTTCTTCGTCTTGAATTGTCTTCTGAGAATGGTAGTGCGCTACGAGAAACCGAGGTCTTCAGATCGGAACTAGATGGAGGTTATACCAGTCAACCAATGGTATCGATAGACCTTGTCGCATTAAGCGGAGCCTACTCGGTCCTCGTTTGGAGCCGCGACAATTGGCAATTAACAAGAATCCAAATACCATCGGAAGTGGGTGTTGTTGAATAAGTGCTTATCCAAAGAATCACTAATGGACGATTCTCATTTTTTTCTTAGTCGATGCTTGTCTTTCCTATGGATTTCAAGATGTGGAGAGACCATTTGTTTTGCGTAGTCCATTTGAAAAATGGTGGGACAGGATTATGGGCATTTTCGCTGCCCGAGACCATGAAGTCGTCACGATCATCAAGTACCGTTGTTCTCGATCCTTCGAGTGTTAGCTACCTTGAGATACCGATCAGGAAATTTCACTATTCGATTTATCGTGATCCTTGGGATCCTGATCAACACACCGCTGTGGCCTCGTTCGTTGGTACCCCGCCTGAAGGTTTACAGCAGCCGCCGAAACTTGTGTCAGCGCGGGCCATTTTCGATAGGAGAAAACAGGGTTCCTCAAAGTGGATTTCGATGGACATTCATTCTACCAGATGTGTTTGGGAAGATGGAAGAAACAATGATGCTGAAGGCCGGTACTTCGTAAAGCCGCTGTCGCCTCCTTCACGTTCGGGCCAACTACCTGTCATTGTTGGATGGTTGCAAACTATGCAGCTATCGCGGCGGTGCGAACGGCGCTTCGCTTCGTTCAAAAGATCCGGCGGGGTTGTCCTGCGTCGCTTTCCGAAGAACGTCTTGTCTCGCGAAGACTCGGAGCTTCGTGACCCAGAAGTTCCTCCAGATAGTCTGTCGTTGCATATGGACCCTTACGGCGGAATGCTGATAAAAATCAGGAATAGAGTGCCCCTAACCGAGTTAATCGAGTTTTACTGTTTGGCTTGACCCTCGTACTTAAACCAATCTCACATGTTCACCTATACTCAGCAAAAGAATAGAACAGGGTGAGATAAATTTCGACTTCAGCTCATATCTCGGATTCTTCGCGTTGACTTCGATCCTTGCAGGCTCTCGCAACGCAAATATTTGTAGACAAAAAATGATATTCAGCGATGTGTGTTATCATCGATCAAACATCTATGTATCTGAATGCGTAATTCCAGACGTTCTTGGTGCTCTTGCCTTCTTCGCTTAGATGTGATCATCTTTTCTTCTGCAAGTCTTTCCTCGTTCAGATCCTACAACACTACAAACATCCCATCAGAAAAAAACATCCTATAAGTTCGTCAAGTCATCGAACGAGACAAATCCAAATTCATGTGCCAGCTCGATCCGCCTTTCCTCACACAACTGCATCACATCATCAATATTCCACGCTAGCAATTCCTCTTGATCTTCTTCCCCAAATAACTCTGCGTCGAGTAACGCATCGATCGGGTCTTTCGTCAGGTGTATCGTTCGTAATTTCGTAAGCGATTCTTGAGGCTCGAGAGCTTCGAAGAGCCTTCGACCCGAGATAGGCCAGATAGTCGAGAAGTGTACGTGCAGGTGTTCGATAGAGGCAGGGAACTCGTTTAGCTCGTGGTGCAGGCCGATGATGATAGAGAGCGTTTTAAGGTTCGTGCAGGATTGCAAGAATTCCGTTCTGCATTCTTTATCATCGTTCAAAGACGAGTAATGCAGTCTGAGCGTTCTGAGCTGTGGTAAATACGGGCGAAGAGATTGGAATACAGGTGATACATCCCCATTTTGGAGTCTGCATATGTCTTTAGTGTGAAGTTCGAGGTTCGTTAGAGGACAATCGCGTAGCAGCCACGGGAGGAAGATCAACGTCGTATCGTTCGCTCCGCCATCTACAAACGCCAAAGTCGTCAACCGCGAGCTAGACGACGTTGTGCTTATCAACTTTTGTAAAATTTCCTTTACAGCGCCGCCTTCTTGAGTCCCAGTCATCCAGTTTCGCAAATGAAGCTTCCTGAGAGAACGTAGATGCGGAAGCACACCCGCAAGTGTCGGCAAGCATGCAATGTGTCCGCGGTTCGTGAATAGCCAGAGTGATTCCAGTTCTCGTAAATGAGCTAGCTCTCTGACTACACCGTCCAAGGCATACGCCTCCTGGATACCGAGTCTCCACCACGTGCGTATAGCGAGCTTGCGCAAATTCGGTGTATTTCGTATGAAGTACCGGAGAAGCCTGACCATCTCGCGCGTGTTCTCCGTCTCGAGCGACTCGACGAAGTAGAACTCGCGGAGCCAAGGGCCCATGCGCGGACTCCGAAGGAAAGTCTGTAGGTTCCTAGACCCAGTGACCTTGACCCGCGGGCGGAGCGCACGCGTTGCGGCTGGCGTCCACGTTCGGTGGACGAGTGTCATGTTGAGGAGGTCTTGCTCGCGCGGACAGCGTGTGTCGGCTGTATTGCAGACGATTGTATCCCAGTCGACCTGGTCTGCCATTGGCATCATCTCAGATGCTAGCTGCTGTGCGACCATATCTATGATCAGATGTGGGATCCCTCCATAGAGGTTCCTCGTCTCACTTCCGTATGGGCTTGACCTTCCGTAAGAAAGAGACTCGGGGACAGCGAGAGATCGCTTTTGGGCGACGCGCTTCCGCTGTTCGGAGACATGCTTCGAGATATCCTGAGCGTTCTTGAACGTCACATCTTTAGAGCAGAATGCCGGATCTTGAAACAGTCTGAGGAAAGCATCGAGGACATTCGAACTAAGGTCATCGCTTAGCGCGACACTGAGAGAAGCGAGTAAAGCATCGGAGGAAGACTTGCATGGAATTGTCACATGCAAGCTCTCTAGATGTGCAGGATGGCTCTGAGACGAAGATGACGATGAAGCTGCCGATGCTGATGGAGAGGAAGATGAAGAAGTAGAGGATCCTACGGAGTCGTCCATGGGAGCCCTCGAACGGAGCACCCATGATGCAGAGGCTCAGATAATATAAGATTGATGTTTGCATGCTGCAGATGAGAGTACATAGAAGGCAAAGTGTATTTTGAATGACCAATCCATTGCGTCGCAGATGCCTTCCGATTGTAAGACTGGTTTACAGCAGAAGACGGCGGTGGTGGTTCAAGTTCGAGTTCAAGCCTGACGTCGATCATCAAGGAGTGATCATCAAGACGCGTCGTCGGGAGTGTCGACTGGCAAACGGAGCTGACTTTGCCCCAAGACGTGCCGCAGCTTTCGCGTTTTGCGTCTCTTGAAAACGGAAACACGATGGCCACGACGAGCAAGCAATACAAAGCCATCGGCGAGGACCTCTGGAAGGGCCGTACAGAAAAAATAGTACGTCTCTCATCGCTCACCGTCTCAGCTGTACCATTTTAACCGCCCAGCCAAATAGAATGCAGAGCTCTTCGCAATGACGTACGGTGCACTTGTCGTGCAGCTGATCCAGGACTACGAAGATTATGCCGAGGTGAACAAGCAGCTCGAGAAGATGGGGTACAACATCGGCACGCGCCTCATCGAGGACTTCCTCGCGCGCAGTAACCTCGGTCGATGCGCGGATTTCAGGGAGACGGGTGAGGTTGTGTCCAAGGTACGTACCTACGCGTGTTTTGCGTTTTCTGCTTGCTTGTTGCTCAATCTGGCCGTACTTTGCTATTTGTTATTACTGTTTTTGCTGACTTATACGATTATAATTTTGTGTGAATTGTAGGTCGGGTTCAAGTCATTTCTCAACATCACGCCGACTGTAACACACGGCCCTCCTCCCCCTCCATCCTCATCTTCAAAATCATCGACACCACAACCACATTCCAGTGGGCCCGGGTCGTTTTTCTCCCTCACCTTTGACGAAAACCCTCTAGCAGAGTTCGTCGAGTTGCCCGACGAAGCGCTACAAGGAGGGTTATGGTACAGCAACGTTCTATGTGGTGTTATTCGCGGGGCTTTGGAAATGGTGTGTCCTTCAATCTCTTCAAGATGTTGACTATTCTGAGCATTTGATTTATCGATAGATCCAGATGCAGGTTGAGACGACGTTTGTGAGCGATGTGTTACGAGGAGATGAGACGACCGAAATTCGAGTCAAGCTTGTCAAGTATTTGGAAGAGGAGTTGCCTGCAGGCGAGGACTGAATGACAGTCCCTCACGAGCGCTTGTATCTGACATGATTTCTCTTCGGCATTGTACAAGTGAGTTTAATCGGTAAAGCTATTGAGTAACGGGTTTGACCGTTATATACCATCCTTTACAGCTAGATACCTGTATTAATATTATAGCAGAATTGAGTATACTCACCGGAGCGCCCCATCCACTTCGGACACAAGATTCGACAGGAAACTGTTAAATTCTCTGGTATTTAACGGTGTTGCCGCACTCCGAAAGGGCTATCAATACATGCTTAGACCACGGGGAAGACTTGGGAAACCATTCCTTTAACCGTGTCATTCCCAAGAGCAGGGATGTGTTCTGGTTCTTTCGGTCTGGCCGCCATGAGGATCAATTGGACACAAGAAGAGAAAGCAGAATACTCCTCTCAGCAGGGTCTACCCTACCCAATACGATTTCTGAATCCAATCGATCGATATGTGTATATTTGCTGCCGGCGAAGCCATTTTATATTTTGCATTCTTCTTCTCAAAGGATCGGATGTCACAAGCACCACTGCCGGAGGATTGTCAGTTGCTCGATCGGTTCCAATCTCAGCTGAGTCTGGCTACTTGATCTAGTTGGCCAACTTATGCTACTTCTCTTCCCGCATCTGGAGCGACGAAGTCGATAATATGTATCAAGTCTATCCAGACCCCGCCGAGCCACTCGTACTCATCCCACATCCCTTTTTTCAAAGGATCGGAGGTCACAAGCCCCACAACAGGAGGAGGAGTCGTACCATCCGAATCAATTCGTGCGAAGTCCCACTGCATATTCTAGCCAGACTTGATCGGACTGTCCTACTTATGTGACTTCTTCCGCATCCGGATCTACGGAATCGATATTGTGCTATGCGTTTACAGCCCAACCAGGCCCCGCCGAGCTGCCAATATTCATACCAAAAAATGAAAAGGTTCGGGGCGAGACAAGGCCTAGGCCGAGGCAATGTACGCAGGTCTTTAAGTTTAAAGCCCGCCCCCGATGGCCCAGTCGAACGTACAGTAGTCTGCTACGGAGCTGACTCCAGCCAGGAACTGCTAATGCCGATATGGTCCAGGTTACCCAGTCTAGTCAGTAACACTCCCGACTGGGCTGAGTCGATCTGTATCGGACGCGTACTCTCAAAAAGACCGGACACCGGAATGAACGGGAGCGAACATAAGAGACTGTGAGACCTCGCGATGGATAGACACAAGGAGGACAGGAGAAGGTAGGTATGCTGCTGTGTTGCACACTCACACAAATTGTCAGATAAGTCATATATCCGAGACATCACAGCTAAGTACCAGCACCAAGAGCGTTGATGACGATGCGTTGACGTGTCCCCTGGCCTGCAGCTCTTGCGTGTCCCTCGGAGGAGGAATTCGAATAGGAGGGAAGGGGAAATAAGAGGGCCAAGACGAGCCGATGGCGCGAACGGCGAACATGTTCACATTATTTATGGGCCAGTAAGCACCAGACCAGATCTCAAGCCAAGCAAGCCAAAGAAGTCAAAATTCCGCAGTCAATCTAGACGTAAACATATGGATATATATGAAAGACGGGAAGCCCTTGGTCGAACATCAAATAAGATCCGGGAGGAAGGGAAGCACTTCGAGACTCCACAGACAGGATCCGGGCCCCGGACGCTGATCGACGAGGAAGGGAAACGATTGCTGTGATGAATGGCTGTGAGGTGATGATGGCCACTCCGACGCCGCAGGGGGGCAACTGATAAGAACCGTGCGAAGGGATTCCGAGACATTTTTTTACAAAAGAAAAGCGATGCAGTGCTCTAGAGCCTGTACAGGTACGCGAGTTCTTCCCGAGTACGTCTTCGAGACAAGTCGAGGTTAAGCATGAATTGGAAGAAGAAGGACAAGAGGAAGAAGGGCGAAGGAATCATCTCTATTAGGAGCGAAGCCAGTTCCGTCGAGAAAGAAGCAATTCTGGATCCGAAGCGGAGCAACGCAATACACAGCTTCTGATGAGTAGAAGAGCGCCTGACTGGACGCAGGACAATCGGCGAGCTGCGTAGCATCCTATCAAGGTGTAATAATAGTCATCACCCCCTACTCTATTGAACAGATGAGACCAGAGTGGATCTGGACGCGCGCGGTGATGAGAGTGGGGTACTAGCGCGGCGCCGGGGGATACTAGTATTTAGAGCGTCGAGTCCTAGGAGACGGATTTAGGGTGAGTGTAGGTGTATAAACACGTAGGCGCGTATGTGCATATCTCGCGCGCTTATGAGGCAGATATCCTAAGTTATGCTGCGCATGCGAGGATTGAGAGATTATAGAAATCATAAAGAAAGTACAGAGATTAAAAGCTCCCCCGAGAGAACGCCTGAGCGGTGATAGACGCACGGAGTATCGTTGATATATCGATCAGCTGAGCAACGGGAGGCCAGGTCATCAGAACACGATTAATTTTGTGGCTCAAACGCAAAGCAAAGGAAGTGTGATTCATGATTCATGAATGAACTACGTGTGTTGCTGCACAATATTGATTTAATAAGACGATTGAACCAATGCGCCTTGAGAACAAAGTGCTTGGCGATGACCTAAGTCGACATAAGAGGTCTTTTTTGTTTTTAGAGGCGTAATCCTAAAGAATTGACATAGGCTGTGTAGTGTGTGAGTGAGAGGGGCAAGTGGAGAAGAGTAACCGAAAGTGGCACGTGCCGCGAGTTTCGGATGACGCGTGACCAGATCAGCCATTCTCAGTTTGGCATCTCCCGTGAGTCTTACTTACTCCTTACATACATACTTACTTTCTCTTAGCCAAACAGCGACATCCCTCGTTTTTCATTTCACCTTAGCGATAACTCACCAACGACGATGCCTGCAGGTCATCTACTCAGCCCGTCCTTGGACGCTTTACAGTTGCCCGATGAGTCCGTGTCGAGTTTACAGATAGGGCAACAGGCCAAACGCTGCTCCGCGTGCCAAGGTCCGCTTAATGTAGATGCATCGACCGCTCCGCCACCGGGCCAATCGTTTGCCTCCGAGGCTTCTGAGCCTGCCGGTCTATGCAGCGTATGTAGGGAGGCACGTTCATCACAACAGCAACAACAGCAATCGTGTGCGGCGCTTATGGTGTGCCCGACTGCCTCGGTAACTGTGGTCCATGATGGAGCCCGAGATATTGACGTCCCATTGCGAGTCTTACAACGTACCCATAGTGTACCTCTACTTGACGATAGGCAACACGAGGCAGAGTCGTCTTCGAGCGATGAAGATACGCAAGACGAAGAGAGTGAGGATAGCGTCTTCTCTCCTGTTGACAAGTCTGTCCATGGTGGTCCCAGTGTTTCACAGAGCACACTCCCGTACCTGTACCTATCTCAACATCCCCGCACCGCCATCAACTGCAGCATTCGTATCCCCAGCGCAACCCCTCCCCGATATCTGTCTCCCTACCTTGCGTCACTCCGCGCAACCGAGGTCACCCCTACGACAGACATACCACTCACACCACGATCGCGAACACGAGCATGACCACAATGACGGATATCCCAACCCACTTGTTGATATAACGAGGCTACGTGTGCGTTCAAAAGGGTACAGGTGTTTGCAACCCGGCGCCACATTCAAGGGCACGCAGAGAAGCGGTCGGAATAGTTACGATGTCAACGTCACCATCGTTGTCAGTTTTTCTTCAGTTCTTCTTTCCGATTCGTCTTGTTTTGCTAATGCGACTCTCTTCCGTCGTCTACGTAGGACGTCGACTTTGCGTCTTCCTTCCTATGCGGTTACCTCCGCATCCGCGGACTTACAGATGACTGGCCGGAACTTACGACATACTTCGACGCTCAGATCATAGGCATGCGCCACGGATTCGACACATCAGATTGGGGAGCGTCGCGTCAGGACGATAATGTACATTGGTCGCGGTTTGCACCATTTCACGCGATCCAGAAAGATTTGATCGAGCCGCGCTTATTGCTTCCTGCGAATACGGCCCGTCCGGCTGTGTTTATGCGATGGAAGGAACGGTTCCTCGTGCCCGATCACCGCGTGGAGGACATCAGTGGCGCAAGCTTCGCCGGTACGTTGATACGCCTCGATTTGATCAGCAATGCTAAAAATTTGTCGTCTTGTGTAGGCTTCTACTATGTCTGTGTAGAGTTTGAACCTCAACCAGGATCTGCATCTCCGGTCGCCCCTCAAACCACCACCGGGGACATGCCAGGCTGCATAGAAAGCGGGTTCGTGCCATATCCAACAGATCCGTCATCTTTCTCGCACGTCCAACGACATCACGGGAGTAGGAGAAAGCCGACTGTCCCTCCCGCAGTTTGGGATGATGCTGAGCTTGCTCCCGGAGAAGTGCCAAGAGCGAGGATGTGTGGGTTTTATTACCACAAGAACTCTGAGCCGTGCGTGTCTTTCTCATTTATTTTCGGACGCTGCTAAGTGAAATGCATTGGGTACAGATACCAACAGCTTTCATTGACGCACGTGGAGAACACGTATCATTCAGGTTTCGAGTTCCGCTAAGTTTTCTGGAGCTGAGGTGGGATGATGTCAAGGTTACACTGCTGGTGCAGCTGTAGCCCGCCATTCATTCTCTTGCGACATACAATGTATTCCCATAAACACCAGACCCGTTCGATCACTTAATACTCTATCCACCGGTTAAAGCATCTGCTATTCTTCTACTCCGAATCGCATACTGTTTTCGCTCTCTACACGTTCATCATGATTTTCTCTTACCACAGGGACTGAAATATCGCTTTCATTCTCAGAAGTCGTTCTTAGGCCTCATGTATTTTACCCCATGCATCATGCCCCGGTTACTCCCCGCTCCACTTCTCATACACATTCTTACGCAGTTTTACGAACCACCTGTTTCTGTATTTTTTTCTTACATTCTCACATTCTCACACTCGCGTCATCTCTGGTTTTTTCCTTCGATTCCAACTTCCTTCAGCTTCAGTCAGTGTCGTAGTGAGCTATGGATACCGTGACGTACGTACATAATTCAAATGGCCAATGGTTTTTTTTTAACTCTATCGATATGGATTGAGTTGGAGGTTAGACATGAGTTGGAACGCGGTTTAATGAGTTCGCGAATCGCATGCGCACGTGACGCTTCGTCATCAAGTAAAGCGCCGATCAGAAATACATACAGTAGCAGTCGATCACTCCTTACGACTTGATTGACTTGACTTGAACTTCCTCCTCTAATCCTCTGGATTCATTCCTCATGCCGACGAAACTAAGATTCAAGGGCGAAAAGCCCAAGAAGAAACGCAAGCACCCGGAATATGAGGAAGATGGAGAGCCAGGGCCGTCTCGTTGGCGGCGAAGGAGGGGAGATGACGATGAAGATGACGACGGGGACGGGGATGCGTGGGTGTTACCAGACAGAGTAGAGGAAATTCGCGGACCGGTGTTTATTGTGCACCCGTCGGACCCTGCGCCTGTGTGTGTTGCGTTCGACGCGACGAGAGGGCGGGCGGTACTTCATTCTTTCGACAAGGACAAAGACAAAGACAGGGAGAAAGAGAAAGACAAGGAGGAGAAGGAAGACGGAGAGAGCGGTGGAGGAGGAGGAGGGGTGTTATCCAAAACCCCGGCGGATGTGTCGCAGGTGTGGGTAGCGACGCGCGTAGCGGGGTCAGATACGCTCACGCTGCGCACGGGTATACCTTCCTCAACGGGATCGGGCGAGACCAAGTTCCTCTCGTGCTCCGAGCATGGCGTCGTCAGCGCCTTCCGCGAGGCGCGGGGTCCGCAGGAAACTTGGATACCTGTCATCCTTCCCGATGGGATGGTCGCCTTCCAGAACGTGTATGAGAAGTATCTGGGGCTGGATGAAGTTGCTGGTGGGGGGAGGTCGCTGAGAGGGGATGCGGAGGAGGTGGGGTTTAATGAGCGATTTTGGGTTAAGGTGCAGAGTAAGTTCAAGAAGGAGGCGGGGGAGGAGGAGAGGAAGAAGAGGGAGGGAGAGAGGAAGGCAAAAATTGATGAGGCTGGCACGAAGTAAGCTTTTCTTTTCCTGAGGCTGGAATATAGAATGCCGACTGGGATTTTGTTCTGTAGCCGCGTTTATCAGGCTTGGGGGCAAGGCAGGTCTATCGTTTCGAAGGAGGATAAGAAGGAGGTGTGTAAACTGTGGCCCTCACTATACATTTCTTCTGGACTGACTTCTGTTTTTCTCCGGCGTAGTTGAAGAAAGCCCGGAAGGAAGGGAAGCTAGCCGAGGCTTTGTTAGATCGACGGGCAAAGCTGAAGAGGTATAGATGGCCTTCTTTTTATTAATATTGACATCATATTCTGACGCGTTCGTCGCAGCGATCGATTTTGTTAGGTGAACAGGCTTTCCTCCCCCTGTACGCATGCATTCGGGGTTATATCTCTTGTATTATACATACATGGACCATCTGCCAAGAGGCCATATCAAAATGCATTGATGCGCCTAGAGACCCTTCGTAGACATTCTAAGCAGACCTAGTAAGATCTAAAGTTACCTTGCTCCAGATAAACGCAGGTCTTCTATTCTTACCTGGGTGAAGATGGCTGTAGGCAATCTAGGAAGAGGTATGTTTAGATGAGGATAGATGGTCTACGCTTACCTGGGGAAGGCTCCTTTAGATCATCTACGTTCGTCTAGTTGGTGCGATAGGTAGTCGTAGGTCTTCTAACCTTACCCGGGTGAGGGTAACCGTAGGCGATCTAGGAAGGGGTATGTCCAGGTGAGGATAGATCGTTGACGCTTATCTGGGGAATGCTCCTCTACGTTCGTCCAGGTGGTGCAGTAGGTAAACGTAGGTCTTCTAATCTTACCTGGGAGAAGGTGGCCATAGGTGATCTACTGTAAGTAGAGGTACGCCTAGATGAGGCTAGATGGTCTACGCTTATCTGGGGAAGGTCCGTCTGGAATATCTCATAGCTGAACTTCTATACAGGTGGTCCTATTAATAGTATGCTCCGTCTCGACACAATTATGCAAGCCATTTGCTACGCCAGGCTTTGATATCGTGTATTCATCTCAAAAAAACATAACGCCTAGGACCAACTTTCGGTATTTGTTCGTAGAGAATAAAGTAAATCTCAAGTGCATCTATGAGAGCATCTATGAGAACCTAGAATCTCAGGCTAGGCGAACGTAGGTCTTCTAATCTTACCTGGGTGAAGGTGACTATAGATGATCTAGAGAGGTGAGAATAGACTGTCTACGCTAACCTGCGGCAGCTTCCTGAATCCTCTAGGTCATCTATACAGAGGCAAAGGTGTACCCAGGTGAGGCTAGATGATCTACACTTACCTAGGCAGGTTCCTCTAGATCATCTGTTCTCACCTAGGTGAAGGTGACCGTAGATGATCTAGGGTAGGTATGCCTAGGTGAGATTAGATAGTCTAGGCTTTGGGAAGGTCCTCCTAGATCATCTAGGTTCATCTAGCTGAATCTTGTCAGGTAGACGTAGGCCTTCTAATCTTACCTAGGTGAAGGTGAGCGTAGGTGATCTAAGGATTAGGTAGACCTAGGTGAGGCTAGACGCTCTACACTTACCTGGGGAAGGCTCCTCTAGATCATCTATTCTTACCTAGGTGAAGGTGACTATGTTACCATAGGTGATCTAGGAAGAGGCGTGACCGGGTAATGCTAGATGGTCTATGCTTGACTGGGGAGGTTTCGCCTAGATCGCCTAACTAAGCCTCGCTCTAGAAACTCCTCACACTTTAAGTTGAAAACCCTTCTTGCTGCGTAACATTTACTATGTCCTAGTACTCGGGTAACTGACAATGCACATTCGTCTTAGGAAAACCTAAATCCTGGAGGCAACATTAGTATTTGGTGTGCATATGCATAGGCATAAATAGATCTACAGGAACGTTGGTCCAGAAAACACGTGTCTTCTATTATTACCTTGGCCAAGGTGGCCGCAGGTGAACTAATTAGAGGTATGTCTAGGTGAGGTTAGATGGTCTGTGCTCACCTAGGGAAGACTCCTCTAGATCATCTGAGTCGGGCTTAATTTCTTCAAATTTATTTGATTATATATCTTATTTTACCATTTATTTGTATGTATTTGGTGCGTCGTGTGCAAACAAACAGTCTTCACCTTCACTTGTCAACCTACGCCTTTGGCGGTCTCATGACCCAACGTTACTCAATATTGGAACAACATACCTATGCTCAAGAATGCCACTCTTATAGCACATGGTCAACATTATGCTTTATGCGCTCGTCCCGTGTCTGAAGCACATCCCGAGCTGGGACACGGCTTTCTGAGTTCTGGATCTCACTTTCGTGCTCGTTTCGTTCAGCAAAAGCGTTCGGCGTATTTCGCGCGAGGAGGGGATGTAGGGAGGCCATTTGCACGGGGAGCTAGTTCTACTGTTGCAACCCAGCAGCGAGCTTCAACCTCGATATTGTTGCACACCCGCGCTTCGCCCGTTAGAGGTACCCATTCTGCTTTGCACACCGAAGCTCGCGCACAAGTCCAATCTCAATCTCAGTCTCGATCTCAGCCACATTCTCTCAACGAAAGTCGCAAGGATGAGAATAATGACACTGATACGACAGAAGCTCTAAGCTCCAAGCTAAAAGTTCGACATGCAGAAAGACCGGACCTCTCGAT
The DNA here is from genome assembly GCA_037892935.1 of Phlebopus portentosus. Taxonomy (NCBI): domain Eukaryota; kingdom Fungi; phylum Basidiomycota; class Agaricomycetes; order Boletales; family Boletinellaceae; genus Phlebopus; species Phlebopus portentosus. The sequence continues at coordinate 2,919,180 of JAYXKI010000002.1, forward strand.
CTTGAAGGAGGAGACGTACGAGTATATGTTAGATGATTTGCGCATGGCGATGAAGCACACGGACCCGAATCAGACGCGAAGTCGGAGTATAGCGTGGACTGATGGGTGGACCGGGGAGAAGCCTAGGGAGAAGCAAGCCAGAGATTCCGGTAAACTTGGCAGGGAGAGGGGGAAACGCAGAACTATTGAAGGATCGGGGCGGGATGAAGGAGTAAAGCGACCTGCCGGTATGCAAAGGAAGGCGTTCGATGACTCCCAGCCGAGTTCACGTCCTCAAAACAAAATACCTTCCTTCGATGACTCCTCTAACCCCCTCCTCGAACGCATCCTTCCAATCTACTATCGCAACTCACACCTGCGACAAGCTCGCATGCGTAGAAACGATCTTCGAAACCTCTCCTACCTCGAGGCAGAGGCGAAGTTAGGGATGGCAAGCGAACTGTATTTCAATGGGAGCTTCGCGTCGGGAAAGGCACGCGGTGGGAGGAGGAAGGAGACAGAAATATGGAGAGGGAAGAAAGTCATTGAACATTTTGAGAGGGAGACGTCGGAGAAACCTACTTGGACGCGGGAGCAGGGGAAGGGGGAGGAAAGCAGAGATCAAGGAAGAATCGGGGGATGGGGGAGAAGGACTCGTTTACGAAAGTCTGGGGCAACCTTGCTTCTACAATGCGATCATAGCCACGCATTGCTCGCATTACGAATTTCATATCCTCTCAGCAAAACTCTGCATCTGTAAGTTGATTATTCATTTTCGGACCGAGATGAGACTTCAAAGTAGCCATTTTTGAGCATTTTAGGGCAAAATGGGGCAAAATCAGCCACTTTGCAGTTACAGATCTCGACAACCACTAATTCAATCTTCATGATTCAAAATGCAGTTGCATTCCACTCATCTGGAAGTGGTTTTTAGTGATTTTTCCCAGAGCATATACCCAACCAGTAAAGAGCTGAAAAATGACCCCTTTTCTGTTTTTAGGGGCTTTCTCTCAATTTTTGACATTTTTTCTCAGACAAACGGCAGTCTTATTTGAAAGAAGCTACACTATAACTACTAATTTACAGAGCTAAGAAATGTTGAGTTTTGAGGAAGTTATGAATTTTTCTTGGGTGGTGCAATACTTACAGTGGCTGACAAAAGTATTGCACAGCCACGTCACACCATCTTTCCAATGAAATTGCACGACGACGAATCATCCAAATTTCATTGTAGCTACTGAGTTATGTACTGTAAGATATGCCATTAAATGAAAAGGTATTGAAATTTGAAAGAAATGGAGTGGCGATTTAATATTCAGGAAGAAAGGGGGAAAATGCTGTGCAGTACTTTTGACGTTACATATCTACGAGAAAGATAAGGTCAGAAAAATTCACGGAGTAAAGCTATCACTTACCTGTAAGTTAGTACTTTGTATGGCCACCATGGGCTTTCAGAAGAGCAGCTACACGACGGGGCATGCTCTCGAAGAGTGTGTCCAATGAGTGCTTTGGGAAGTTGGCCCATTCCTCCTGCAAAGCCTGCCATAACTCTTCAAGATTGCATGGCAGACGGTTGCGTGCACGTATGAGATGGTCCAATTGGTCCCAGACATGCTCTATGATATTCATATCTGGGCTGAATGATGGCCATGCGAGTTGACGGATTCTTTTCTTCTTGAACCATGCTTCTGCTTTTTTAGACCGGTGTTTTGGATCATTATCTTGTTGAAATACCTGTTAGGACCAGTGTTTTCGGATGAGGTGGTCAGTCCGAGCGTACCGGAACAAGTCCCTGCTTCCTCCTTCTGACAATGTATAATTGGAGAGTAGAGTAGCGAAGGTTAGATGCACTACTAAGAAGCGAGCTATAGGCTCAAGCTTGACCTAGCAGTAGAGCAGAGGTTCAATCGAAGAGGTACAGTTATGATTGAAGGTACAAAATAATTTTGCTGAGGGACAACACCCCGCTCAGCTGGCGCCTTTAAATAAAGTTTCTACTGAATACTACCGACTACCAAATACTACCGACCATGCCTTGCCATTGGTTAGGACAATGTGTTTCAGCTGGTGTCACTACTACTCTCTTGAGTCTGTAGTACCACTGACAACTCTGGTGGTGCTACCGAAACTCCTGGTTGCACCACCGACTACTTCCTTCCCTATTAGGCAGGCCCCTTCTCTACCTTCGATCCGAAGAAGCTTTCCCCAGGCTTCTATCGATCTTGGTTCCTATCACATGTTAATCCTTAACGCCAATCCTCCTACGAGAGACTTCTTCTATGTGCCACGATCTCGCTTCGCCGGCGCTCCGTTACTCCGGCCGAGCTTCTGCCATTAGTCTTCCATCATGGGGCTGACCGTTATCTCAGGATTCGGAATCGGCAACCCCTGCCGATCTTCGGAGATTAATACTGGTGGCTGTGTAAATTTAGCAGACACCCTTCTGTGCCTAGCCGCAATCTCGATGTCAGAGAATTGTAGTCCGGTACCCGACGTTAACCTGTATCTTCTTCTCAGGTGATTCGTCCCGCGCCATTCGTCGACTGTAATAACCCCTTCTTCCGATCGTTCTCATGCTTCCAGCATTCGATCCGTTGCTTCTTCGATAAGACTTTCGACGTCCGATGGTGCCCTGTAATAGATTGGCCAATCGACTTCCACTGCAGTGTTTTGACACAAGGTCTGGTGACGATGCTGATTGATCCAAGCTCTCACGCCAACCTTCAGTGCATAGATATCCCTGTCGCCGAGCCATACAGATACCTCGTGGTCGTATGCGCTCATTCTGCGATTCGGTAATGGTTGGTCAAACGTTCGTTCTGAGGGTCCGGGTTTATGCTGAATCTTGACATCGGCCCCTTCCCTAGTTACTAAGCGCTCCACGAAGTTCTTGAGGAGCCACTCCGAAAGAACCCAACTCCTTTGGTATGCCAAATAGCAGTTTGTACAAACCAGGCTTTCATGAACAAAGCGTTTGGTTGCACTATGTCGATATCGTCTCTTCTGCAGGAGTTCCACGTATCTTGCGATGTTCCGTTCTTCCATATCCACGTAGCTTCGCTCGGGTGGAGGAGTATGTCCAACATGCATTCCAGCTAGTCCTTGCTGTAAATCGTATGGGTCCTCCCTTTCGTCGCGTTCGTCTTCGTAATATCGTCGATCAGGTTCCTCTTGAATATATTCCGCAGCGACCTCCCCAGGTCTTTGCTGTACTAGTGGGCGAGAATCGCCTCCACTATTCTGTCCTTGAAGCCTTTCGAAATGCTCTTGATTAGGCTGCATAATTCGGTGTGTAAAGCGTCTGATACCACGCCGCATTGTATATCCACAATTTTCGTAACATTCCTCCCCTTAAGATCCACTTCGGACTGCAAGGAGAGTGTGGATCCCTTAATTGTGGTAGCCATAATCTTGCTGTTTCGTATTGTTGCTCCCTAGACCAGACCCTTCTGCTGTACTAGTGTCTCATTCCTCTTGTCTGGAATAACTGTAGCACTGTACATCCAGAGTCCTCCACTCATTATTGATCATGTGACCTGACGCACAACCCGTTCGAACAAAGGTGTGGCAGTCATGTGACTTAAACACTTTCTGTTTGGATGAGAGGGTGGCCATCACGTGATTGACGCTCAACCTGTTCTCAGAGAAAGGCGGCGGTCACGTGACACTTGCTCAATAACTCAAAGCCTCGCCGAGTGTCGGCTTCCAACATACTAGATGCTTCCCAACATGCTAGGAATAGTTTAACGACTTGTTCAGGTCAAATATGACCTCGATTAGTGTCGGTCCCAACTTACAAGGTACGTCCCAGTATGCTTGGAATAGTTTAACGACTTGTTCAGGTCAAATATGCCTATCTAAGCCTCGCTGTACTCACTATCCGAGGAGTCAGCCCAAAACCAATCCTTGTATGAAGGATCCCCTTTTTCTTCTAGTAGATCCCATCTGCGAACCGGCAGCACTTTGTTTCGAGTGAATGGCCTTTTCGCGGCTCTCCAATGACGCTTGTGCCATTCCGGATAACCGAAATCTCGCTGCTTGATACCTGTCTTGCTCTGGTATCTTCTTCTCCTAATTACCCTCTGAGCTATGGACTCTCCTAGTGCCATCCTCAGGAACTCGTCATCTTCCTTCTTGATGTCGATTACTCTTGTTAGGACCAGTATTTTCGGACGAGGTGGTTAGTCCGAGCGTACCGGAACAAGTCCCTGCTTCCTCCTTCTGACAATGTATAATTGGAGAGTAGAGTAGCGAAGGTTAGATGTACTACTAAGAAGCGAGCTATAGGCTCAAGCTTGACCCAGTAGTAGAGCAGAGGTTCAATCAAAGGGGTACAGTTATGATTGAAAGTACAAAATAATTTTGCTGAGGGACAACACCCTGCTCAGCTGGCGCCTTAAATAAAGTTTCTACTGAATACTACCGACTACTAAATACTACCGACCATGCCTCGTCATTGGTTAGGACAATGTGTTTCAGCTGGTGTCACTACTACTCTCTTGAGTCTGTAGTACCACTGACAACTCTGGTGGTGCTACCGAAACTCCTGGTTGCACCACCAACTACTTCCTTCCCTATTAGGCAAGCCCTAATTTCCTTCCGTTCCGAAGAAGCTTTCCCCAGGCTTCTATCGATCTCCATTCCTATCACATGTTAATCCTTAACGCCAATCCTCCCACGAGAGACTTCTTCCCTGTGCCGCGATCTCGCTTCGCCGGCGCTCCGTTACTCCGGCCGAGCTTCTGCCGTTAGTCTTCCATCATGGGGCTGACCGTTATCTCGGGATTTGGAATCGGCAACCCCTGCCGATCATCGGAGATTAACCTCGGCGGCTGTGTAAATTTAGCAGACACCCTTCTGTGCCTAGCCGCGATATCGATGTCGGAGAATTGTAGTCCGGTACCCGACGTTAACCTGTATCTTCTTCCCAGGTGATTCGTCCCGCGCCATTCGTCGACTGTAATAACCCCTTCTTCCGATCGTTCCCATGCTTCTAGCATTCGATCTGTTGCTTCTTCGATAAGACTTTCGACGTCCGATGGTGCCCTGTAATAGATTGGCCAATCGACTTCCACTGCAGTGTTTCGACACAAGGTCTGGTGACGATGCTGATTGATCCAAGCTCTCACGCCAACCTTCAGTGCATAGATATCCCTGTCGCCGAGCCATACAGATACCTCGTGGTCGTATGCGCTCATTCCGCGGTTTGGCAATGGTTGGTCAAACGTTCGTTCTGAGGGTCCGGGTTTATGCCGAATCTTGACATCGGCCCCTTCCCTAGTTACCAAGCGCTCCACGAAGTTCTTGAGGAGCCACTCCGAAAGAACCCAACTCCTCTGGTATGCCAAATAGCAGTTTGTACAAACCAGGCTTTCATGAACAAAGCGTCTGGTTGCACTATGTCGATATCGTCTCTTCTGCAGGAGTTCCACGTATCTTGCGATGTTCCGTTCTTCCATGTCCACATAGCTTCGCTCGGGTGGAGGAGTATGTCCAATATGCATTCCAGCTAGTCCTTGCTGTAAATCGTATGGGTCCTCCCTTTCGTCGCGTTCGTCTTCGTAATATCGTCGATCAGGTTCCTCTTGAATATATTCCACAGCGACCTCCCCAGGTCCTTGCTGTACTAGTGGGCGAGAATCGCCTCCACTATTCTGTCCTTGAAGCCTTTCGAAATGCTCTTGATTAGGCTGCATAATTCGGTGTGTAAAGCGTCTAATACCACGCCGCATTGTATATCCACAATTTTCGTAACATTCCTCCCCTTAAGATCCACTTCGGACTGCAAGGAGAGTGTGGATCCCTTAATTGTGGTAGCCATAATCTTGCTGTTTCGTATTGTTGCTTCCTAGACCAGACCCTTCTTGTGTACTAGTGTCTTATTCCTCTTGCCTGGAATAAAACTCGTTCGAACAAAAGTGCGGCAGTCATGTGACTTAAACACTTCCTGTTTGGATGAGAGGGTGGCAATCACGTGATTGACGCTCAACCTGTTCTCAGAGAAAGGCGGCGGTCACGTGACACTTGCTCAATAACTCAAAGCCTCGCTGAGTGTCGGCTTCCAACATACTAGATGCTTCCCAACATGCTAGGAATAGTTTAACGACTTGTTCAGGTCAAATATGACCTCGATTAGTGTCGGTCCCAACTTACAAGGTACGTCCCAGTACGCTTGGAATAGTTTAACGACTTGTTCAGGTCAATTATGGGCCTTCCTAAGCCTCGCTGCACTCACTATCCGAGGAGTCAGCCCAAAACCAATCCTTGTATGAAGGATTCCCTTTTTCTTCTGGCAGATCCCATCTGCGAACCGGCAGTGCTTTGTTTCGAGTGAATGGCCTTTTTGCGGCTCTCCAATGACGCTTGTGCCATTCCGGATAACCGAAATCTCGCTGCTTGATACCTGTCTTGCTCTGGTATCTTCTTCTTCTAATTACCCTCTGAGCTACGGACTCTCCTAGTGCTGTCCTCAGGAACTCGTCATCTTCCTTCTTGATGTCGATTACTCTCTGCGTAGAGTCTATAATATCCGCGATCTTCTTTCTAGAGGGAAGATCTATCGTGTCCGGCCAACGATTCCTCTCGTGATACTCCCGCAATTTCTCTGGGGCATTGCGCAGCCCTTCTACAGGTTCCCAGGTATTTTCTTCCTCCGGGTAGCCGAGCCATTTAACCTGATATTCCCATTTTCCGTGCCTTTTCCTCATGTCCCGGATCGCTTCAACCTCATACTCGGTTTCTCCAGCGATAACTTCTGGTGGTGGTCTTGTTCTTTGTGCCGGATCTTTTCTTTCTCGATAGGGAATCAACAGTCCTGCATAGAACACCGGGTGGATCCTTAATTCCTTTGGAAGATCCAACTCGTAGTTGACTAGCCCATGCTTCGCGATGACTTGATAAGGTCCTAGGTTTCTATCCCCTAGCTTCCTAGTGGGAACTAGCAAGGTTAGATTCCGACCATCTAACATAACTTTATCGCCAACTTCGAATGACGGCATTGGGCCTCGGTGTCTGTCTGCGAATCTCTTCATCGCGTCTCGTGCCTTCTCCAGCGCCTTTGTTGCTTCTTCTTGATTCTTCTTTCGCATAGCCACATAGTCCTGTGTTCCTCGGATGGGAAGCTTGAATCCTAATTCCGGCTGAAATCCATACACCAATTCAAACGGTGTCTTGCCTGTACTAGAGTGAGAGCGACTATTATAGGCGAATTCTGCCATAGGTAGATGTTCGTCCCAATCGTCTTGCTGCAAGCTGGAATAGCAACGTAGCAGCTGTTCCATTTCTTGATTTACTCGCTCTGTTTGACCATCTGTTTGTGGATGATACGCCGTGCTAAGTTTCGTTTCAATTCCGAGGGCCTGGTTCACCTGTTCTGTAAACCGGCTAGCGAATTGAGGTCCCCTGTCGCTGATTACTGTCTTCGGAGTTCCGACCTTGCTGTAGACATGATTGATCATCAAGTCCGCAGTGGTCTTCGAGTTTGCATTTACTGTAGTAGGTATAAAAGTTCCCATTTTAGAGAATCTGTCTACCACCACTAGTATCGCATTGTTTCCTTTGCTCGTCGTTGGAAGTCCGGTGACATAGTCCATGGTAATCTCGTCATAGGGCCTTGTCGCTATCTGCAAAGGTTGCAGCGGTGGTTGCACCTTTCCTCGTCGCGCTTTCGTCCTTTGGCACACGTCGCATGTGCGCACATATTCTTCGACCCATTCCCTCATCTTTGGCCACCAAACTCTTCTTTCCAGTTTGTCTATAGTCTTCTGTAACCCCGGGTGTCCTGACGCCGGTGCGTCATGGCACTGTCGTACAATTTCCTTCTTAACTTCTTCGTCTGGCGGGATAACCAATTTATCATCCTTCCACCAATATCCTTCTTCGAACGTTCCGATTGCTGGCTCTTTGGATCGTTCATAGGCGTCTCGAATCTTCTCTCCCAGTTCAGGACCCCCTGTAAGCTCAAATACCCGTACTGTGCGCTGAAACTCCTGTGGACGTTCTGATGCCGGACAGGGAGTGTATAGTTCGAGGGGCTGCCCTAGAATACCTTCAAACGGTCAGCAGAGAATTACACCCGAGCTAAGGGCACGAAGGAGTGGAGGGAAATAGGGATAGACAATGGAAGGGCTTGGTGAGGACCGGGGATGTGAGGTGAGCGCTCGAGGAGGAATTCCGAGGGTAGGCTTCTCCCGAGATCGACGGTGGCGGTGCAAAGGCTAAATCGACTCTCCGGCTCAACTGCGAGCTCTGGACTAAAGCCGACTAACCCAAGGCACAAGAACTGAACTAACTAAGCTACGCTAGTCGAACCACCAACCCGAACGTGACTAATCGACTGTGCTAACACACTGGCAAGCGACTGCAGCCGATCTCACTCGTAGTCTAAAGTGTCGGAACGCGGCGTAACGATTCGAAACGCGATACGATGGACGAAAGACAATTGCTGAGTGTATCGAAATGTGATGCGAGGGATGGAGGTGCAAAACGATGACGGAAGGGGACTGAGAGAATCGAAGGATATGTGTGGGACGATGGAACCGACCGTTTCCGATCGAAACGATGCGGAATAGCACCGGGCTGGTCTTGAGGAAGCGGAGAGTGGAAAGTCAAGAGGAAAGGGATGATATGGTGTCCTTTCCCGACGACAATGGAGAGGAGAAGGTGTTGCGAGACCAAATGCGGGCGGCACGCAGAGTAACTGGGTTACGAGCGAAACCGGGCGAAACGGATCGAAACACGTGAGGGGGTCTTGTTTCGGGTGAGAGAAGATAGAGAAGCCTTTATACGATGACGGCGAACTATACGAACGCACGAACGGCTCTACTGCGAAGAGAGATCACCGATCGACTGTACAGAACACGAAATGTCGTATATTAGACTATAGAGACGAGAGAGTCCACTACGAACAAGTAGACTAGAGGTCGAGAGGCTTTGAGACGATGTGAGAACTGCAAGCTAAGCTCCCACTCAGCTCCGACTAAGCTGTCCCTCTACTACGAGAGTCGTGCTATATTTATACTAAACGTCCAAGACTGAGCCTCCCAGCGGTCAGAGAACCTACGTCATAAAGAAAAGGGAACGCATATCGCTATCTACAAAGGAGAGGAGCGCATAGGAATGGTTTAAGGGACATATAGGTCAAAAGAAACAATACTAAGCATGTCTGGAACGAGAGCATAATGGATTAAAGGGGACGCATATAGAAAGGTCAGAAAATGTGCGGAACCTTCGGAACCGGGTCTCTTTGAGCGGAACGAAGCGGAACTCGGGGAAACGACTCGGAAGGGCTCTGGATAGCCTGACAAAGTAAGTCTGCGATGTTTAACAAAGGAGAGGGACTGAGGACGAGGTTGCAGGGTCAAATCTCTTTGTCTGGAACGCGGATCCGAGGTCCGGAGACTTGTGATCGACGCGTGCAAACTCGATGCCGTGATTCTCCCGTCTTGATGGCCGATCAAAGAACGGTGCACGTGCCATCTGGACTATGGCGTTCTTGCTAAGTCTACTCGTTCGAGCGAAACCAGTCGAAACCGAGCGAAACCAGTCGGAACACCGCGGAACTGGTCGTAACGACTCCGTACGTTCCCAAGCTTCTGACTTACTCTTCATCTCCCGGGTTCATGAAATAGTGACCGTCCGCGGTCACTCCCATCTCAATCCGACGCGTGGGAGTTTCGAAGCATAACGCGTCGCGTCCAAATTTTCTTCCGCTGTCATCTCTTCTTCATTCTCCAACATGTTCACTTCCGAAGAAATCGTCGCGCTCTTGGGACCCATCAACTCCGATGACGACTGGAAGGCAGCGGTCGCGAAATTCGAGGCAGACGTCGCCTTGGCCAGGTCGGCAATGGATGAACTAGACCATGGCGTCACGACGGTAATTCTGCCGGATAAGACAAAACCGGTCGAATGGATCGCGCCTACAGGTTCGATGACGGTTCGGTGGTTGACGAATCCGGTGATGGAATCTTTGATGGATGGGTGGAAGGCAACCACGGTGCGTAAACCGCGCACTCTAATCAAGAATTTTTGTTAACGAAATTCGACAGGCACGGAAGGAAGCGTTGGAGCAAGTCCGTCCCAAAGGAACGAAAGAAGTCTGGTCGGAGACGGCGTACTCCAACTACTGCGACACGGACGCTCTCCTACGGACGCTGTACTACGATCGACGGGAATTTTACGCCAGGATGGAGACCAAACGACGAGCTTTCTTCCGCAGACGCAGGGTTCCATTCCATCCTGCCTCGTTCGATTCGATTCGTGGGTTCTTCTTGGGCGAATCGTTCCCTCCAATGTTCCCGAAACCGCGCCCTGACATCGAAAAGGCTCTCGAGAACGTGAGAATGGAGAGCTCCAAGTTCCAACAAACGGCGAGGTTCACCGGCAACACGGACTACACGCGAGACGAAGCTGTCCGGAGTCACGTAGGTACTTCTTCTTGTCTATCATCTCCATCTAATCCTTCCTACAGCAAGCGTTCGAATATTGGGAGGATATCGAGCAACGACACCTTCGTGCAGGGCACATCCTTCGCATCGACAGGGTGAAATTGAGAACGGTCCGGCTCCTCTGGGAATACTACGGCTATTCCATCCTTCGTCGTCGGCTCTATCAACTCGTTCGTGCTCAGGAATCCGAAACGCAACAACAACAACAGCAACAACAACGATCCCAACAAGTGCTGTCTAAACCTTTCTCTCAACCGCAACAACAACAGCAGCAACAACTAATGCTGCCTGAACCATTTCCTCTGCAACAACAACAACAGCAGCAACATCAAATGCTGCCTCAGGACGTCGATAGTCTAATGGAGGTTGATTCCGCTCCTCTCCAGGTCGAAACTGGCGAAACGATTGAGGACGGAGAGGTCGCGGAACCGGTCGAAACGCTCGAAACCGGAGCGGAACGTTTGGAGGGGGCTAGCCGTTCTACACCCTTAACCTCACTCAAACCTACAATGCTCGAGATTGAGCTTCGCGAGAGTGAAAGACGAGAAGAAGAAGAACGCGCTGCTCAACGCGCCGAAATCTCCCGGATGGCTGCCGAAATCGAGGCCAACATGCGACGACGACTGGATGCAGGGACTCGCCGCGTTCGTGGTGTTCGGCAAGTGGTGGACTCGGACGAGGAGACTCCTGCGATTCAGGAAAGTCCTGAGAGTCCTCCTCCTGGTCATCGGGGAGAAGACTCCGTTGTCATGAGTCCAGGCGACGGCGGAATGGATATCGGTGATGTGGGAATGGAGGCGAATGAGCCGTTTGAGGCGGACGCAAGCCTTGAAGAGATTCAGGCTCTCAATACCGCGAGCAACAACAACAACAGCAACAACAACAACAACAATAGCGGTACTGCTGCTGTTCCGCGCGAAACTGTCGAAACGCAAGCGAGACGCGTTTCTCCGGCACGGCGAGCGTCTTCTCAACCTGAGGCTGGTCCTTCTAGGATTCCGGCTAATGGTGGTGGTTCTGGTGGTGACGACAACGATAATGACGACGACGACGATGACGACGACGACGACGACGAACGATTGAGCGATGGGCGCGTTCGTCATCGGGTTCCGTGCGACCAGTGCCAGAAGCGTGGCCGTGATTGCGTGGGTCTTCCGCAGAGGACCTGCGCTCCGTGCTTGAAGCAGGCGAAGGGCTGTAGTCTAGCCACGAAGGGCAGGGCTGTAGCCGCGAAGCGTAAGGCAGCTCGGGAGGCGCGCGATCGGGAAGCAAAACGCCGGAAAGTCACGGCTCTGGCGGCCAGATCGGTGGGTGGTCGCGTCGAGCATGAAGCTCTGCAGCGGGAGGTCGGGGAATCCGAGCTGCAGTTCGTGCTGGCGCGGATGGATCACCGGGACAAGGTCCTGTCCCGGATGCTGAACGAATTCAGCGTCCTCGTAGCGCAGGCGCACGCGGATCGTCGTCTGCTGCTCGAGTTGGCTGGGGTGAAGACGGGGGAAGGTGAAGACGAGGAAGAGGAAGATAGAGGGGAAGTGGAGAGGGTTCGTCAGTCGAAGGGGAAAGGTAGGGCTCGGGAATAGAGTATAATCGTCGTGTATGCTCTATGTCCTGGTCGGACTTTTGTAAAATAGAAAAAGAAAAGGACAAAAGAAAAAGAAAAATAACTTGTACTGTACATAGTTGTTTTTATAGTTAATTTATACGATTTTGTTTCGGTTTTTGTGAATTTTCGTGCGATCGAGCTAGACTGAGTGAAGGCTAGAAGAATAGATCAAAGAATTCAAGGAATAGGATGAAAGGAAACTGATACGAAGTGAATTGAGGCGTTTCGCCGTCGTTCCGCTGTTTTGAACGGCGAAACCGTGCGGAACTGCGTATTAAGTAAAGTACACGCGTTAGATCCTATTGTGGATCACGCTAGCAGAGACGAAACTATAGAAGGAGAATTGGAAGATTAGAATTGATCAGAGGAGAGAGAGAGAATCGGAAATAAGTAAGGAGCATATATGAAGGAAAATGAATGATTTAATCGGAATTTTGGGACTCATCGTCAGGGAATTTCTCTGGCGAATCTTCTATTTCGGGTATGTCATCATCTTCGTCCGATCCAATGAGCTTGGTCACCGGAACAGTCAAATGCGAACGCGGGAAGTACGGAACCAGGCGAAACGCTGCTATTCGGAGTTTCGAAACCGCTCCATCGAGTTCGGCGACGATATACGAACCGCCTTGGGTGCGTCGAACTACCACGTAGGGGCCTAAATAGCGGGGTTTCGTTTTACGATTGAGTTCCATCTTGATACGCGTGTTTCGCAAGAGTACGAGGCTTCCTGGCTGAAAGTCGTAGTCCTTGATTCTATGCTTCTCCACCTCGGCGAACTGCTTCGCGTATGCATGCCTTGCATTCATGACGAGTTTCGCAACGCGATCCAACTCTTCTGGACGTTTCTGGAGTTGTTTCGCACGTATTACGATGAGTTCCGACGTCGTAATTGGCGAATCGAGCGGCGGTGCTAGGTATGTTGCTTCTGCGAGGTCGAAAGGCAAAACTGCTTCGACTCCATGGGCCATGTAATACGGGGACATTCCTGTTGCTCTGTTGATCGTGATTCTTTCTGCCCAAAATACCGAGTCAGCGTGATCACTCCAACGCTTGTCATTACCGTCTGCAGCTTTAATCAAGGCTTCCTGTACGTCGAAATGTCTGCATTCGACTAATCCATTTGCGCGTGAGTTGTATGACAAAATCCGAATGTGGTTGATGTGATACCGCGTCTTCAAGTAATCTAGCGCGGCAATGAATGGTGTGCCATTATCTGTAACGAGTTCGGGGCATGCTCCATATCAACACAAAAGGTTCTGGAAGATAAACTGGCCTACGGTCTTACCAGTTTCTTCACGAAGAAGTCTAAATTCGGGATACGCGGTTAACGAACAACGCGCATGCACGATATACCGGAATCCACTCGATTTCGGCATAACCTTCGAGTCAATATGGATGCGTTGAAACAGAGGGGCTACCTCCGGTACGTTCGGTGGGATAAGAATATTCTTCGTCTGGCGTATCTGGCACTCATGACAGGTGCGCACGAAATACTTCACGTCCTGTCCTAAGGACGGCCACCAAAATCTCTCCAGCAGTCGCATTCGAGTGCAGAAAATTCCTTTGTGTCCTAGATCGTCGTGAGCTTGCTTGACTAGGTCCCATCTGCGTTTCGCTTCTATTACGACTTGGTGCCGGCCGTTCCGCGCTTTTCTCCACAGACGGCCTCCTTCACGAAGAAGTCAGCTGCGTACCTGATTAGCTTCGCATAGCCACTATCGCTAAGATTGTCTGGGCGTGTGAGATGCGTGATTAGCTTCGTGACGTCATCTAAGCGGCTATCCTTCCTTCTCGCGGATTCCGTAGAAGGAAATAGGTCCTTGGTCGCTGTTTCGCTAGGTGTTCCGCCCTGTTGCGCTACTTGGTATGTCGAAACCGGCTCTTCTATCGCAAAACCGTACGTTTCGTCTACCCAGTCTTCGTACGTTTCATCCGGAGGGGGGTCTTCTTCAGCTGCTCTTCGTCTGGATAATCCATCGGTACATCGGAAATCGGCTGCTGGGATGTGTCTGAGCTTGAAACTGAAGAGAAGGATACCTGCGATCCATCTGTTAATGGTCGCATTGGGCTGCAGGTCGGGATTGTTGATCATCCCCTTGATGTATGCTGCGTCCATTTCGACTACTAGATTCCGGACTCCGATGAGATACAGTCGCATCGCGTGCAATGCTCGAAATAAGCCGTATAACTCGATTTTCGGCTGTGAATACGATGCCTGGGTCTGATTCCAGTTAATAGAGCCGAAACGATTGATCCTTCGCCTTCCATCCGAGTGCTCTTGTCCTAAATACCAACCAACTCCAATAATAGACGAGTCTACCGCCAATATTACTTCGTTGTCTGACGCGTAGTCGATTGCGCACAGCGCCGGGCAAATAATAACGGCTTGCTTTAGTTCGTCCATTGCGTTCTGTTCTTCGTCTGTCCACGCGAAAATCTGGTTCTTCCTTGTCATGCGGTACAACGGGCGAGCGAGTTTCGAATAATCCCTGACGAAAATCCGAAGGACTCCTACCGTTCCCAGAAATCCTCTGACTTCGGTCAGCGTTCTACATGGCGGCCAATCTCGTATCTTCTGTACTTTCGAATCGTCTGGCTCGCGTCCCTGGTACGTCAACTTGTGTCCAACGAATACGGCTGACTCCACACACGGAACCAACTTCTTTCCTGAAAACGTTCCTCCTACGGCCTTCATTCGCTGCAAAATTCTGTTCACATCGCATATATGCTCATACACGAAACGACGAATCTCGGAGTTTCCCGGTATGGTCTCGTACGAACCGTCTGGTAGCTCGTATCGCGATTTCGGACCTAAACCGGGCGCATCGTCTGCGAAAGGGTTCGTAACGTGCGGAATCTCGTCCTGAAGGATAAAGGCCACATCGTTATGCATAATCTGCAAGGAATTGGTGTATCCCATTGGTAGAACCGTCATTCGAAATGTTCCCAAGGGTGTCTGAAACGTAGTAAGATCTCGAGATTGTTCGTCCAGCTTTCTTTGGTCGAATGCCACGAATAAATCCAACTCCGTGTAACAAGCTCGTCCACCACTGCTCTCCGCGATCGTTTCGACGTTCGGTGGTACTGCCGAGTCCTTGACCGTAACCGCATTAAGATCCTGCAAGTCGATAATGGATCGTAACGTTTCCTTGTCTTTCTTTACCAAGCAAAACCATCTAGATCGATACGACGAATTCGACGGTTCAATAACCCCGTTGCGAATCTTCTCTCGAATAAGTTCGAGGGCCTTGTCATGAATTCCCGGGGGAATCGGAATGCTCTTGTGCTGCCACGGTATATGCGGTATCGTGGGAATGCGTATCGGGTCGAAATACGTCGGATCGAGTGTTCCGCGTTCGGATTCGGTCCATGCTAATGCTTCTTCCTGCAACATAATTAGATTCTTCACTAACAACCTCTCCGCCGGCCACAGAAAGGTATTCTCGTCGATCTTCAGCGCTTCCATCCTTTCGGCGGTTACACGACCCGTGGGTTCGAACGGCTTCGGTACAACTGGCATCTCGGGCATCCCTCTCAACGGATCCGGATGCTGCCTTCGAACAATCCTGTACTCTTCTGGAAGGACTCCCGGGATCGGCCTGACTTTCTGCGCTACTCGTTTGTAAGCCATTACTGCCGCGTCTTCTTCTTCTGGGGTTTCTAAAACACATGAACGATATGACCGTTCTTCTTTGTCAGTAGTATAGCAATTTTTGTTTAATAAATAAGGCAATCGTTGGTTGAAAAGAGATGGGATCATGTGTGAGATAAATTCGAAATCATAAGAAAATACCTGAACCGGCAATTGGTTACTACCATTCTCGTCTCGCCGATTTCTCTCAATCAGTTCCTCGACGCTTGCGGAAAACCCTTTGGAAGTGGTCCTCGCGCGATCGTTCGAATTCCGGTGGCCACTTTGCTTTGCTTTCTGCGATCGTTCGGGTCCGTTAAGGTGATATGTTGGTCACCTGACGTGTAATCCTTCGTTTCGCACTCCGTAATAGCGAAAAACGGTCTCCCCAACAAAGCCTGGAAGGGAGCGTTCGGAACGACTTGCACTTGGAGCGAAACGTCGATCCCGGCTATCGTGAACTTCGCATTAGAGATCATGCCAATGGTAGATGACCTAGCTGCGTCTGCTGTCTCGAGGATCATTCCTTTGTCAGGGGATAGGGGTATCTGAAGCTTCTCCCACACGTCTTCGCGGAGCAGACACACTACGGCTCCCTGGTCGAGCACGCATTCGACTTCCAGAGTGTCTTCAATCAACGCGCTAACGGTCCTGAGGGGCATGGATGCCTCTGCGGCAACGCCTTGTCCACTGAGCGCCAGTATTTCCTCCGTCGAAAGCGTTTCGCCTGTTTCGACTTGTTCCGACACGAAACACCCAACTTGTAACGTAAGTGAATCATCTACGACCTCACCATATTTGACTTCAGCCGCGTTGTATCTCTTCGCCGTCGTCAGCTCCTTCATCTGTTTCCTAACGTCCAGGGCGATTGAGAGGAGTTCTCGTTGGCTGATGGTGATAGGGGTATCGAGGGTACGAGTCAGAACATTGGAGACTGCGCTCGAGTCTTCTATTGGTACGACGTATTTATACTGGGGTTGTGATTTCCTGGTAATGTCGTCCTGCTGCGGTGACTGGAGTGACCTTGTCGAGGGCCGCACGCCACTCGGTGGCGCGGGCTGCGGTTTCGCCTGCGCCTTCTTACGAGGCTGAACTCTAGGGATCTCTACGCTATCGGGCTTCGTTCTTCGTCCACCAGCTGCCTTCTTCTTTGCCTCGTTAATCAAAATCTCCAAATGTTCGATGTCGTAGTTTTCCTGCTCGTCCTGATCTTCTTCGTCGTGACTATATGCGTACGCTGGACCAGCTTGATGGCTATATGCGGGCGTGACCGACTCGACCATTCCTACTGTGTGTGTTGCCGGAGCTTTAGCGTGAAAGCTATCGATTCGTTCTTTGAGATTGTTCCCCGGTAGCGACCTTGTAATGAGACCGCCGTTCGGCAACACAATCCTTCCATCCGGGCTCCTAACGCACTTTCCGGCTTGGATGTACTCGAGAACCTTCGTACACGATCGAATATAGTGTCCTGCTTCGCCGCAGAAGTTGCAAACTGGGTTTCGCGGAGTTTCGCTGCGTTCCGTCCCTGGTCGATGCGGAACGTTCCCTTTGCTCAGGGCATCGAGCGTAACCTGGAAACTCTTCAACGTATCCATTACCTTGGCCAAATCCACTTCTTCCTTCTTTACGATACTTGTCGAAGCTTCTCCGGTAGCTGGGGGTGGAAAGTTACTGCCGAAACTCCCCACAATCTTTCCTCCCAGCACGAAATTCGAATGCTCGAGAACGTCTTTAATCTTGTAAGGCGTAGATGAATCGTGGTCTGGTAGCTTGATCTCGATACGACGAATGAGCGCCTCTCTAAGGTCTCCTGTAATTCCCATCAGGAACATCTCGTCAGCTTGGGACTCCAAGATCTTTCCGTTCGTTATAAGATACTTAGAGCGCCTGACGAATTCTCGATGATATTCGCCTAGGTCTTCTCGGTTCTTGATCCCTTTCTTCGCCCGTTCTACGACCAAATGCTCCAGTTCTCCCTTGGAGTAGCGTTTCCCTGCCGTGAGACTCGGGTATAGAGCTATAATCTCTCTCTTCACCGTCTCCACATCAGGGTTCGGGTCGTTAATCTCGTCGGTAGTCTCCCAAAGTTCCGCGACGTCGGTCTTCGCATAGTACAAGAACTTTCGGACGTGATCTCTATCGTTCCACGCGGCCTGTCTTGCGATTTCTGCAACGTCTTCGAAGAACCTAGGGAGTTCCTTTGGTTCTGAGCCGTCAAACGTTGGGGCACGTTTGTCCCCACGCGAGGGCGGTTGGTACGCCATTGCGGTTTGTCGATTTGTAAGTTGTTGTAATACGTTAGCGTTAGCAGACAGACGAGCTATTATCGCTGCGTTGCTGGCTAAGATCTGTTGAGTTCCGGTAGGTAGTTGGTAATTGGTAGGCGGGCTAGCTGGTCTGTTCGGCGAGCCTGGGGTGGAAGCTGGCACAGATGAGAGGTTGGGGAGTTCTGAATCGGCGATGGTAGATGGGGAATGATCTAGGGAATCGGTGTTGGAAGGAATGGCGCTAACGGATTGTCGCAAGGGTGTTTCGCTGTGTTCCGCGTTTTCCGCAGCGGAACGTAAGTTGCGATTGACAATCCTCGGCCTTCGAGTCGGCGGCAAAACCTGATGTTCTACAGGGACTCGAGCGGATTGGCTACGTGTAACTCGTCTGCTAGACGAATTTGGCGGGGTATTCGTAATGGTTGGACAGTGAAATCCCCCTCGCCGTGGGCTCCACTTGAAACTCCTGTGGACGTTCTGATGCCGGACAGGGAGTGTATAGTTCGAGGGGCTGCCCTAGAATACCTTCAAACGGTCAGCAGAGAATTACACCCGAGCTAAGGGCACGAAGGAGTGGAGGGAAATAGGGATAGACAATGGAAGGGCTTGGTGAGGACCGGGGATGTGAGGTGAGCGCTCGAGGAGGAATTCCGAGGGTAGGCTTCTCCCGAGATCGACGGTGGCGGTGCAAAGGCTAAATCGACTCTCCGGCTCAACTGCGAGCTCTGGACTAAAGCCGACTAACCCAAGGCACAAGAACTGAACTAACTAAGCTACGCTAGTCGAACCACCAACCCGAACGTGACTAATCGACTGTGCTAACACACTGGCAAGCGACTGCAGCCGATCTCACTCGTAGTCTAAAGTGTCGGAACGCGGCGTAACGATTCGAAACGCGATACGATGGACGAAAGACAATTGCTGAGTGTATCGAAATGTGATGCGAGGGATGGAGGTGCAAAACGATGACGGAAGGGGACTGAGAGAATCGAAGGATATGTGTGGGACGATGGAACCGACCGTTTCCGATCGAAACGATGCGGAATAGCACCGGGCTGGTCTTGAGGAAGCGGAGAGTGGAAAGTCAAGAGGAAAGGGATGATATGGTGTCCTTTCCCGACGACAATGGAGAGGAGAAGGTGTTGCGAGACCAAATGCGGGCGGCACGCAGAGTAACTGGGTTACGAGCGAAACCGGGCGAAACGGATCGAAACACGTGAGGGGGTCTTGTTTCGGGTGAGAGAAGATAGAGAAGCCTTTATACGATGACGGCGAACTATACGAACGCACGAACGGCTCTACTGCGAAGAGAGATCACCGATCGACTGTACAGAACACGAAATGTCGTATATTAGACTATAGAGACGAGAGAGTCCACTACGAACAAGTAGACTAGAGGTCGAGAGGCTTTGAGACGATGTGAGAACTGCAAGCTAAGCTCCCACTCAGCTCCGACTAAGCTGTCCCTCTACTACGAGAGTCGTGCTATATTTATACTAAACGTCCAAGACTGAGCCTCCCAGCGGTCAGAGAACCTACGTCATAAAGAAAAGGGAACGCATATCACTATCTACAAAGGAGAGGAGCGCATAGGAATGGTTTAAGGGACACATAGGTCAAAAGAAACAATACTAAGCATGTCTGGAATGAGAGCATAATGGATTAAAGGGGACGCATATAGAAAGGTCAGAAAATGTGCGGAACCTTCGGAACCGGGTCTCTTTGAGCGGAACGAAGCGGAACTCGGGGAAACGACTCGGAAGGGCTCTGGATAGCCTGACAAAGTAAGTCTGCGATGTTTAACAAAGGAGAGGGACTGAGGACGAGGTTGCAGGGTCAATTCTCTTTGTCTGGAACGCGGATCCGAGGTCCGGAGACTTGTGATCGACGCGTGCAAACTCGATGCCGTGATTCTCCCGTCTTGATGGCCGATCAAAGAACGGTGCACGTGCCATCTGGACTATGGCGTTCTTGCTAAGTCTACTCGTTCGAGCGAAACCAGTCGAAACCGAGCGAAACCAGTCGGAACACCGCGGAACTGGTCATAACGACTCCGTACGTTCCCAAGCTTCTGACTTACTCTTCAGCGCATGGGCAAGTCCGATGTTCTGAACAATTGCGGAGGAAGTAGGACTTGTTCTGGCTGGTCTTCTTGGTCCTGTTCATAGTCTGGCCTCCTTGATAATGCGTCCGCTCGTGAATTCTTGGTTCCAGGTCGATACTCGATTCGAAATCGAAATCTGCTGAGAAATGTCGCCCATCTTGCTTGGCGGCCACTTAGCTTCCTAGCTCCCATAAAATATCGAAGGTTAGCTTGATCGCTGACCACTCGAATTTCATGTTTAGCTCCTTCCAAGTGGTGCCTCCAGTTGCTCAAGGCCTTGACAATCGCTAGTAATTCCTTGTCCATTACTGGATAGTTATTCTCGGCGTCTCGATAGGTGTTCGACCAATATCCAATGGGGTGCAAAATTTCATCGTCCCCAAGCTGCGAGAGCACGGCTCCCATCGCAAAGTTTGACGCGTCGGTTTCCAGCACAAATTGCTTCTCATGATCCGGTCGTACTAGCATTGGTGCAGTGGTAAAAGCTTCTTTAAGTTTCCTAAAGCTCTCTTGTTGTCGTTCTCCCCAGGTAAACGTCTTCTTGCCGGACATAAGTTCCGTTAGTGGCCTAGCAATCTTGGCGAAGCCTTCGATAAATTTACGGTAGAAGTTTGCAAAACCGATAAACTTTCGAATGTCTCTCTTGCTTGACAAATCCAGCCATTCTTGAACTGCTTTTACCTTGTAGGGGTCCATCTGCATGCCCGACTGGTTGACCACAAATCCTAAATAGTCGAGTTCCTTCTTTCCGAAGTAGCACTTCTCTGGTTTGCAGAAGAAGTCTGCTTCCCTTAACCTGCGCAATACTTCTGCTAACAGGTCCCAATGTTCCTGTTCCGTTTCCGCATAGACTATAATGTCGTCCAAATAAATGAGTATGCCCTGCCCAATCATGTCCTGAAAGAGCTCGTTCATTGCACGTTGGAATACCGCAGGTGCATTCATTAATCCAAACTGCATTACCATTGGCTGGTATACTCCCATGTGAGTCCTGAAGGCGGCATACTTCTCATGCCCAGGGTGTATTCTGATGTTGTTATACCCGCTTCGCAAATCCAGTGTAGAGAACCATTTGGCATGTGCAAGGTCGTCCGGGAGCATATGTAATAGAGGCATCGGTTGGTGGTCTGGAATGACCACCGCATTCAGTCCTCTATAGTCGATAACAATCCTATACTCCGGCTTGCCATCCTTCCCTATTGTCTTCTTGGCTATGACAAATACTGGTGCGCAAGTGTTCGCCTTTTCTTCAGCTGGTACTCGGTTTCCTACAACACGAATCCATCCCTTCTTCAGGTCCTCGCGAATCCATTCTTCTACCGCTCGCTTTTCAGCAGGAGCGAGTGGATATACCGGTCCAGGTTTCGGGAGCTCTGCTCCTGGTAGGAGCTCAATCTTCATGTCCCATTGTCCCGACTTAGGTAGCCGCTTGGCAGCATCCTTGTCGAACCTATCCCTGAACTCCCATATTTGTTTTGGAAGAATGTCTTCGAGAGATTTGTCGCCAGCAGAGCCTGCCATCCTTTCATCGAGTGCTTTCTCTTGTGCATATTTTTGAGCTATGCTGTTGTACTTGAGAAGGCGTTCTCTCCGTGATGCGACTTGTCGATGCTCTAGGCGGCGGATCCAGTGAGGAGGTTTGGGTGGCTCTCCTCTTCGAGAGGCGTCCTCTGCTTCCCCTAAGGTAGCAGGCTTGTGCGATCCTAGGATACCCTTGAACTCCGTCTCAGATCCAGCTCTTCTCTCTAGCACTTTTCTTTCCACTTTGGGCGGCTGCATGACCGAGTCAACAGGTGTGCGCCATCGGCGCCTCTTCTGCCCCTGCGAGAGCTCCTGCTCCATCACGGCATAATTCGAAATGAACCTGTTACCTTTACCGTTTGTTTTCCCTGTCGGAGCAGGGCCCTGCATTTGGTTCTTAAACCGTGGTCTTCGCGGGCGCACTTGAGCTCCCAAAGCTAGCCTACTTGATGATTGCGGCGTACTAACTTCGGCCCTGTGCCAATTGAGTGGGACTACCCTCCCTTTGGGGTGGACCACTTTCCTAGACACTAGCCTACCCTTGAACGGCGTCTCATGTCTAGTTACTCCTCGGTTTCTCGTAGGAGGAGTTCTCGCTAGGTGGCCGAACCTAGTACGCTTCGTGGCCTTAGTTCCACGGCGCTCCCGACCCGAAGTACTCCTGCTTGTACCTCTGCTTCGTGTGGTGAAGCTTACCGACTGCTTTTGCACTGCCAGGGTTGAGTCATTGTGGCCCTCGTGCACGGATGGAGGAGTCCACTCCACCCTTATACTCCTTATGACAGGGTTTGAATCCGTACCACTTCCTCCGCTCTTCTGTCGACGCATCTTGAGAGGATCAGGTGCGTAGTGTCCAGGCTTTCCTCCTTTAGGTGGTACACTAGGCTTCTTCCTTCTACTCGTATCAGATCCTTCTGCGTCGACTGTCATTTGTGCCTGTATTTCTTCCCGCACTCTTGCTTGGTCTTCAGATGTTGTTGGTGAGGTCGTTGTTCCCAGGCCTCCCTGAATCGCTATCAGCTGAAGACGCGCCATATACATGCCGCCATATTCATCGAGGAGTTCATCATGTTTGGCGCCCTTGTCCATTTCTCTGACCATGGTGCGGTATACTGCACTATCTGCATCCTCGAGACTGTTAAAGTTGTG
Source organism: Phlebopus portentosus (assembly GCA_037892935.1). Classification (NCBI taxonomy): domain Eukaryota; kingdom Fungi; phylum Basidiomycota; class Agaricomycetes; order Boletales; family Boletinellaceae; genus Phlebopus; species Phlebopus portentosus. The sequence goes on from JAYXKI010000002.1 coordinate 2,941,882, forward strand.
CCAGTTTTGATCGTCCTTCGTTATTCGGCACTTGTCCCCGAACCAAAAGAATCTCCATCTTCCTTCTTGTTTGGCGAAGGAGAGTTCTGGTGACTTGTGCATGACTTCTTCGAACGTGACAAGCGGTGCTGCTGATTCCTTTTCTTTTCCTTTGTCTGGTGGTACGATCGTAGGTTCTTCTTCTATGTCTTCCTTCTCGGTTTCTTGTCCTGTTTCGATATCGCTGTGGTAATAGACCCTAGTTTCCCAAGCTTCTTCCTTTTCATCATCGGCATCCCATTCGGGTGGAATGTAGTCTGGAATTCTTCGCCATCTTCTGCGTTTCCGGAGTTTCCTTGGGGCTAGGATTAGCTGTATGGAACGCAATCGTGCCGTTCCATTAAATGCAATTTCCTTCCCGCCTTTGCGCAGAATCCCCTTTGTCCAGTCGATAGTTGGCTTATGCTGTTCAAGCCAATCATTTCCTATGAGAAACTTGTCTTCGTGTGTATCCACCACTGCGATGTCCATTAAACCTCTTGTAATCCCTGTGTCCACTATTGCTCTGACGTTCCGAGTCCATCCACCATGATTAATCGATCCATCGGCATTCCGGATGGTATAATTACCTTCTGCAGGCACTGTTCTCAGCCCTAGGCCCTGTACAACCGTGGGGCTAATAGTAGTGATCGCAGATCCAGAGTCAATCATAGCCGAGAGATTAACCTTTTTCTGTCCCTGAATGACGTCAATGGGTATGGTGGGATGGTTGGAGTTTGGTCTCGCAATAGTCCATCGGTGCTTTATCTCTTGTGTGTCCTTCGAGCCCTCGCCAGTGTCCGATGTTGACTGGCGGCCCTTCAAAAATCCTCCTCGGAATCCTCCTCGAGGGCATACGAAGCCCGTTCCTTACGCCTTGGTAACTTCGTTTTCTTGTCCAGTAGTTCCTCCATTTCAGAATCGCTGCTAATCCCAACTTCCCGGCGTTTTAGGAAGTGGCCAGTCTTGCCAGATCGTCTCTTCTGCACCCGTCTCTTGTAGTTGGTTCGGTGTCCACGGCTTCCCTGTGTGTCTCGCCCTACATTATTGCAGTCCCGTGCGAAGTGACCTGTCTTGCCGCATGCCCAGCATATCCCGGCATCTCCTCGGGACCCCCTAGTAAAGCGCCTAGACATGTCGATGTCCATAGGCTCACCCAGAAACTCAGCTGGACGGCGAGCTTCTGGGGGCACTGGCGTGTACGATACTGCCTGCCCATCTTTAAACATAGGGGTGTACTTCCTATTGCTGCCTATCACCTTGGCAGCCATCAGACTGGCCTCCAGATTACTAGCATTCTCCTTCCATTGGTTCAGGTCCCATTCTGGGTGGTCTGTATTCGTAAGCAGGGCCTTTAGGATCATTTGATTGAGTCCTCTCTTGTACTCGTAAATCAGTGCCTGATGATCGTAGTGCTTTGGCAGCCTCATCCTAATGTCGTCAAAGGCCCTGTTATACTGCTTCACCCGCGCCCGTTCCTGATAAATCGTCCTAATATTCCGCTCGGCTTCTTCTTGAAGTCCAAAGATGCCATTGTGGTTGAGCGCTAATTCGTTCCATAGATCGTCCTCGTCGTCCCATCCACCCTTCTGGTCTATAACAAGCTTGCCATTCGCATCTCGCTTGTAGGTGGAGACTAATTGATTTCTGTTCACGGCCCACTTGCCATTAACCCAAGTCTGAGCTTGACCTCGCAGACATTCTAAAATAATCTTAACCCTCTTGACTGGGTCGCTCGGATGTTTTTCATTCAACCGGCTGATCATTTGATTCTGGAAGTTCTCAAGCGACTCATAAGGGTTTCCCTTAAACAAGGGATACTTCATGATATCTTTGTTTGACATAATGACCTAGACGAATTCAACAACATTTTTATGAGTATCACCTTCATTTAGCGCATTACAATAATACATGGTTTAGTAGCTAAGTTATCCAGCGAGTACCACCTCCGCTTTCCAACTAGCCACCTTACCCTTCCTCCCCGGTCGGTTCTTGGGCGTCTTTCTTTCTCCTGGCAAGCTCCCAGCTCTAAACCAGGGCCTATCTCCTTTCTTCCCGAGCTTCGTATCGTTCCTCGCCGCTTTCGTGTTCCTCGCTTTCCTCTTCTGTCTCCCATTCGTCGTTCGCATCGAAGTACTCTTGATCCTCGCTGGTTGGCTCTTCTACGTTGTTACCTCGCACCCAAACTACCATTGCCATGTTCGCTACCCCCTGCCTCGGTGGTCCCTCTCGTATGTCGAGAGAGTCCGATGGTATAGGGCAGCTGTTAGGACGAATGATAGGATCATAGATATAATCAGAGTCTGGGGAGTACTCACTGACCGCCTGGAGCCTTGCTTCTCTCTCCTCAAGCTCAAGAGCACTTGGAGTAGGCGATCCTGGCGGCGAGTCCTGGTGCGGGTGCTGGAGGTGGTTCCTTTCGACGTAGTGGCCGTTCCATCCCAGCCGTTGGATCGCTCCCTCGACGAGCTCTCCTTGCTCGTTCCACATCAACTCCCGGATTCCCGTGCCATACCCCGTCTCATGAGTATTGTCTGCCTCCCATGCTTCCCCCGCATCGGGAGGCGGTCCCCATCCGTCGTTGGATGGCCAAGGCTGTGGCGACCCAGGAATTACCTCCCTCAGCAGTTCTTCTGCTTGCTGGTCCAGGCTTCCGGGTTGTGTGTCCGTAGAGATGTAGTCCGGGAGGTCTTCTTCTTCCACTTCGATGCTTCCTTCGACTTCCTGTTCTTCTTCCTGGGCGAGCGCAGCAGGCGCTACCAGCCCTCCTTCTGCAACTACCTCCGCAGCGTAACTCCTGAAGGCTTCAGCTGCTTGTTGTCGCAGTGGCGACGAGAGGTGTCCTGTACGAGTGTCCGTTCCATCTGGTTCCCTGCTCTGGCGAATAATCTCGACTACCTGATCCACAAAACGTTCTTCATGGGGTATCAGGCCGGGCATCTGGTCGTCGTCGGAGTCTGAGCTCACGCTTGCGAAGCGGTTAGCCAGACTTAGGCCTCTACCTTGCAGCGGAGAGTCGGGGCTCAACCTTGCCCCTCCTCGCCTAGCTCGCTGCGTCAGGTAGGATTGACGAAGCCTAGTCGTTTGTTGGATCCGACGAATGCCTTCCGTGATCGAGTACTGGGCCGCGAGTTCTTCCTCGGCATTGCTGATCCAGGCTCGAATAGCTTCGACCTGTTCGACCAGGTAGCTAGCCTGCGTGTGTAACTGCAGGAAGTCCGTACCAGTTAGTCGAATAATTTCTTGCTGGGAGTTGACCACTTGTTGAGCAAGGGCTGATTGACTGCCCTGAATAGCCATTGTTACTGCTCCCAGAATACGAGCCTGAAGAATTCCGAACGCGTAGTTGATCCGCACGTCCCGCTGTTCGCCTTCTCGCCTGAGACTGGTGATGACTGCCTCGGCGATTGCATCCCCGACGTGTCCCTGAATGTGCGCCAGAAACTCCCCCAGTGTCTGTCCTTCTACAGTAAGGTTCTCGGAGTATTGAGAGCCCATGTCGTAGAGTCGAGCGACAGTAGCTGTGAGAGTTCTGAGGGACCGATCAACGCTAGTAAGTCGATTGTCGAGGTCGATGACGGCGTGTCGCAGGGCAGAGACAACTTGGTTGGGTTGCCCGTCAGCACTGACCATTCGGTCCAAGCGTCCGTGTAGACTGTCGAGTCGTTCACTGATGCGTGCCAAAGCGGATTCCATGCGTTCTCCAGGTCCGGGTTGAGGAACTGCCAGTCGTTGAGTTTGGAGTAGAAATCTCCGACCGGCACGACGGAATGGGGAACTTCTTTCGCTGTCTTGCCGTTCCACCCACGTCCGTAGCGTTCCAAAGCCTCGAAGAAGGCTGACTCGACCTCGGAGTTGTTGAGCAAAGACGAATACCAGGGAAGAAAACCAGATGAAGCAGAGTGTAAACCAGAAACTAGACCAACCAGCTTGCCACAGTTCCATCGGTGACATAGCTGTTTCGCAGTAGTGTAGTTGCCTTGATAAACTTGCAGTAGGACTTGGTGGAGGAAATGAGAATGTTCGAGTAGGGTGTATTCGAACGCTTTATATTCCTGACACAGAGCGAGTAGTTCTTCTTCAACTGGCGTCGGACCTCTGAGTGCCTCCCAATTGAAACTGTGTCCGTTCAACAGGTTGTCCGCGTGTACAAGCAAGAACTTCCTCCCAACTCTTTCGTGTCTTTCGGCGGTGATACGAAGCTCCAGGGCGGATAGTATAACCGACCGGTAGGGTTCTAAGATAGGGGTGTTTGAGTGCTTCTTACCTCGATAGAAGTTTATCGTGCGAAACGCCGAATTGACTTCTTCTTCGAATGTATGGAGCGCTCTAACGAAACTCCGATGGAGTGTGTAAGCCTGCTTTAGCCGTCGACGATACGCTTATCGGAGATCAGCTAACTGAATTAACAGGCACAGGAGAAACCCTCCCGGGGCAGAGCAATACTTACTGATCGATAGTGGGTATTGCACTATGAAACAGCAAGATTGATTATCCCAGGATTGGAGCAAAATTATAATGTTAGGACCAGTATTTTCGGACGAGGTGGTTAGTCCGAGCGTACCGGAACAAGTCCCTGCTTCCTCCTTCTGACAATGTATAATTGGAGAGTAGAGTAGCGAAGGTTAGATGTACTACTAAGAAGCGAGCTATAGGCTCAAGCTTGACCCAGTAGTAGAGCAGAGGTTCAATCAAAGGGGTACAGTTATGATTGAAAGTACAAAATAATTTTGCTGAGGGACAACACCCTGCTCAGCTGGCGCCTTAAATAAAGTTTCTACTGAATACTACCGACTACTAAATACTACCGACCATGCCTCGTCATTGGTTAGGACAATGTGTTTCAGCTGGTGTCACTACTACTCTCTTGAGTCTGTAGTACCACTGACAACTCTGGTGGTGCTACCGAAACTCCTGGTTGCACCACCAACTACTTCCTTCCCTATTAGGCAAGCCCTAATTTCCTTCCGTTCCGAAGAAGCTTTCCCCAGGCTTCTATCGATCTCCGTTCCTATCACATGTTAATCCTTAACGCCAATCCTCCCACGAGAGACTTCTTCCCTGTGCCGCGATCTCGCTTCGCCGGCGCTCCGTTACTCCGGCCGAGCTTCTGCCGTTAGTCTTCCATCATGGGGCTGACCGTTATCTCGGGATTTGGAATCGGCAACCCCTGCCGATCATCGGAGATTAACCTCGGCGGCTGTGTAAATTTAGCAGACACCCTTCTGTGCCTAGCCGCGATATCGATGTCGGAGAATTGTAGTCCGGTACCCGACGTTAACCTGTATCTTCTTCCCAGGTGATTCGTCCCGCGCCATTCGTCGACTGTAATAACCCCTTCTTCCGATCGTTCCCATGCTTCTAGCATTCGATCTGTTGCTTCTTCGATAAGACTTTCGACATCCGATGGTGCCCTGTAATAGATTGGCCAATCGACTTCCACTGCAGTGTTTCGACACAAGGTCTGGTGACGATGCTGATTGATCCAAGCTCTCACGCCAACCTTCAGTGCATAGATATCCCTGTCGCCGAGCCATACAGATACCTCGTGGTCGTATGCGCTCATTCCGCGGTTTGGCAATGGTTGGTCAAACGTTCGTTCTGAGGGTCCGGGTTTATGCCGAATCTTGACATCGGCCCCTTCCCTAGTTACCAAGCGCTCCACGAAGTTCTTGAGGAGCCACTCCGAAAGAACCCAACTCCTCTGGTATGCCAAATAGCAGTTTGTACAAACCAGGCTTTCATGAACAAAGCGTCTGGTTGCACTATGTCGATATCGTCTCTTCTGCAGGAGTTCCACGTATCTTGCGATGTTCCGTTCTTCCATGTCCACATAGCTTCGCTCGGGTGGAGGAGTATGTCCAATATGCATTCCAGCTAGTCCTTGCTGTAAATCGTATGGGTCCTCCCTTTCGTCGCGTTTGTCTTCGTAATATCGTCGATCAGGTTCCTCTTGAATATATTCCACAGCGACCTCCCCAGGTCCTTGCTGTACTAGTGGGCGAGAATCGCCTCCACTATTCTGTCCTTGAAGCCTTTCGAAATGCTCTTGATTAGGCTGCATAATTCGGTGTGTAAAGCGTCTAATACCACGCCGCATTGTATATCCACAATTTTCGTAACAACTCTCTGCGTAGAGTCTATAATATCTGCGATCTTCTTTCTAGAGGGAAGATCTATCGTGTCCGGCCAATGATTCCTCCCGTGATACTCCCGCAATTTCTCTGGGGCATTGCGCAGCCCTTCTACAGGTTCCCAGGTATTTTCTTCCTCCGGGTAGCCGAGCCATTTAACCTGATATTCCCATTTTCTGTGCCTTTTCCTCATGTCCCGGATCGCTTCAACCTCATACTCGGTTTCTCCAGCAATAACTTCTGGTGGTGGTCTTGTTCTCTGTGCCGGATCTTTTCTTTCTCGATAGGGAATCAATAGTCCTGCATAGAACACCAGGTGGATCCTTAATTCCTTCGGAAGATCCAACTCGTAGTTGACTAGCCCATGCTTCGCGATGACTTGATAAGGTCCTAGGTTTCTATCCCCTAGCTTCCTAGTGGGAACTAGCAAGGTTAGATTCCGACCATCTAACATAACTTTATCGCCAACTTCGAATGACGGCATCGGGCCTCGGTGTCTGTCTGCGAATCTCTTCATCGCGTCTCGTGCCTTCTCTAGCACCTTTGTTGCTTCTTCTTGATTCTTCTTTCGCATAGCTACATAGTCCTGTGTTTCTCGGATCGGAAGCTTGAATCCTAATTCCGGCTGAAATCCATACACCAATTCAAACGGTGTCTTGCCTGTACTAGAGTGAGAGCGACTATTATAGGCGAATTCTGCCATAGGTAGATGTTCGTCCCAATCGTCTTGCTGCAAGCTGGAATAGCAACGTAGCAGCTGTTCCATTTCTTGATTTACTCGCTCTGTTTGACCATCTGTTTGTGGATGATATGCCGTGCTAAGCTTCGTTTCAATCCCGAGGGCCTGGTTCACCTGTTCTGTAAACCGGCTAGCAAATTGAGGTCCCCTGTCGCTGATTACTGTCTTCGGAGTCCCGACCTTGCTGTAGACATAATTGATCATCAAGTCCGCAGTGGTCTTCGAGTTTGCATTTACTGTAGTAGGTATAAAAGTTCCCATTTTAGAGAACCTGTCTACCACCACTAGTATCGCATTGTTTCCTTTGCTCGTCGTTGGAAGTCCGGTGACATAGTCCATAGTAATCTCGTCGTAGGGCCTTGTCGCTATCTGCAATGGTTGTAGCGGTGGTTGCGTCTTTCCTCATCGCGCTTTCGTCCTTTGGCACACGTCGCATGTGCGCACGTATTCTTCGACCCATTCCCTCATCTTTGGCCACCAAACTCTTCTTTCCAGTTTGTCTATAGTCTTTTGTAACCCCGGGTGTCCCGACGCTGGTGCGTCATGGCACTGTCGTACAATTTCCTTCTTAACTTCTTCGTCTGGTGGGATAACCAATTTATCATCCTTCCACCAATATCCTTCTTCGAACGTTCCGATTTCTGGCTCTTTGGATCGTTCATAGGCGTCTCGAATCTTCTCTCCCAGTTCAGGACTCCCTGTAAGCTCAAATACCCGTACTGTGCGCATAGGCAGGTCCGATGTTCTGAACAACTGCGGAGGAAGTAGGACTTGTTCTGGCTGGTCCTCTTGGCCCTGTTCGTAGTCTGGCCTCCTTGATAATGCGTCCGCTCGTGAATTCTTGGTTCCAGGTCGATACTCGATTCGAAATCGAAATCTGCTGAGAAATGTCGCCCATCTTGCTTGGCGGCCACTTAGCTTCCTAGCTCCCATAAAATATCGAAGGTTAGCTTGATCGCTAACCACTCGAATCTCATGTTTAGCTCCTTCCAAGTGGTGCCTCCAATTGCTCAAGGCCTTGACAATCGCTAGTAATTCCTTGTCCATTACTGGATAGTTATTCTCGGCGTCTCGATAGGTGTTCGACCAATATCCAATGGGGTGCAAAATTTCATCGTCCCCGAGCTGCGAGAGCACAGCTCCCATCGCAAAGTTTGACACGTCGGTTTCCAGCACAAATTGCTTCTTGTGATCCGGTCGTACTAGCATTGGTGCAGTGGTAAAAGCTTCTTTAAGTTTTCTAAAGCTCTCTTGTTGCCATTCTCCCCAGGTAAATGTCTTCTTGCCAGACATTAGTTCCGTTAGTGGCCTAGCAATTTTGGCAAAGCTTTCAATAAATTTCCGGTAGAAGTTTGCAAATCCAATAAACTTTCGAATGTCTCGCTTGCTTGACAAGTCTGGCCATTCTTGAACTGCTTTTACCTTGTAGGGATCCATCTGCATGCCCGACTGGTTAACCACAAATCCTAAATAGTCGAGTTCCTTCTTTCCGAAGTAGCACTTCTCTGGTTTACAGAAGAAGTCTGCTTCCCTTAACCTGCGCAATACCTCTGCTAACAGGTCCCAATGTTCCTGTTCCGTCTCCGCATAGATTATAATGTCGTCCAAATAAATGAGTATGCCCTGCCCAATCATATCCTGAAAGAGCTCGTTCATTGCACGTTGGAATACCGCAGGTGCATTCATTAATCCAAACTGCATTACCATCGGCTGGTATACTCCCATGTGAGTCCTGAAGGCGGCATACTTCTCATGCCCAGGGTGTATTCGGATGTTGTTATACCCACTCCGCAAATCCAGTGTAGAGAACCATTTGGCATGTGCAAGATCGTCCGGGAGCATATGTAACAAAGGCATTGGTTGGTGGTCTGGAATAACCACCGCGTTTAGCCCTCTATAGTCGATAACAATTCTGTACTCCGGCTTGCCATCCTTCCCTATTGTCTTCTTGGCTATGACAAATACTGGTGCGCAAGTGTTCGCCTTTTCTTCAGCTGGTACTCGGTTTCCTACAACACGAATCCATCCCTTCTTCAGATCCTCACGAATCCATTCTTCTACCACACGCTTTTCAGCAGGAGCGAGTGGATATACTGGTCCAGGTTTCGGGAGCTCTGCCCCTGGTAGGAGCTTGATTTTCATGTCCCATTGTCCCGACTTAGGTAGCCGCTTAGCAGCATTCTTGTTGAACCTATCCCTGAACTCCCATATTTGTTTTGGAAGAATGTCTTCGAGAGTTTTGTCGCCAGCAGCGTCTGCCATCCTTTCATCGAGTGCTTTCTCTTGTGCATATTTTTGAGCTATGCTGTTATACTTGAGAAGGCGTTCTCTCCGTGATGCGACTTGTCGATGCTCTAGGCGGCGAATCCAGTGAGGAGGTTTGGGTGGCTCTCCTCTTCGAGAGGCGTCCTCTGCTTTCCCTAAGGTAGCAGGCTTGTGCGATCCTAGGATACCCTTGAACTCCGTCTCAGATCTAGCTCTTCTCTCTAGCACTTTTCCTTCCACTTTGGGCGGCTGCATGACCGAGTCAACAGGCGTGCGCCATCGGCGCCTCTTCTGCCCCTGTGAGAGCCCCTGCTCTATCACGGCATAATTTGAAATGAACCTGTTACCTTTACTGTTTGTTTTCCCTGTCAGAGCAGGGCCCTGCATTTGGTTCTTAAACCGTGGTCTTCGCGGGCACACTTGAGCTCCCGAAGCTAGCCTACTTGATGATTGCGGCGTACTAACTTCGGCCCTGTGCCAATTGAGTGGGACTACCCTCCCTTTGGGGTGGACCACTTTCCTAGACACTAGCCTACCCTTGAACGGCATCTCATGTCTAGTTACTCCTCGGTCTCTCATAGGAGGAGATCTCGCTAGGTGGCCAAACCTAGTACGCTTCGTGGCCTTAGTTCCACGGCGCTCCTGACCCGAAGTACTCCTGCTTGTACCTCTGCTTCGTGTGGTGAAGCTTACCGACTGCTTCTGCACTGCCAGGGTTGAGTCATTTTGGCCCTCGTGCACGGATGGAGGAGTCCACTCCACCCTAATACTCCTTATGACAGGGTTCGATTCTGTACCACTTCCTCCGCTCTTCTGTCGACGCATCTTGAGAGGGTCAGGTGCGTAGTGTCTAGGCTTTCCTCCTTTAGGTGGTACACTAGGCTTCTTCCTTCTACTTGTATCTGATCCTTCTGCGTCGATTGTCATTTGTGCCTGTATTTCTTCTCGCACTCTTGCTTGGTCTTCAGATGTTGTTGGTGAGGTAGTTATTCCCAGGCCTCCCTGAATTGTTATCAGCTGAAGACGCGCCATATACATGCCGCCATATTCATTGAGGAGTTCATCATGTTTGGCGCCCTTGTCCATTTCTCTGACCATGGTGCGGTATACTGCACCATCCGCATCCTCGAGACTGTTGAAGTTGTGCCAGTTTTGTTCATCCTTCGTTATTCGGCACTTGTCCCCGAACCAAAAGAATTTCCATCTTCCTTCTTGCTTAGCGAAGGAGAGTTCTGGCGGTTTGTGCATGACTTCCTCGAACGTGACGAGTGGTGCTGCTGATTCCTTTTCTTTTCCTTTGTCTGGTGGTATGATCGTAGGTTCTTCTTCTATGTCTTCCTTTTCGGTTTCTTGTCCTGTTTCGATGTCGCTGTGGTAATAGACCCTAGTTTCCCAAGCTTCTTCCTTTTCATCATCGGCATCCCACTCGGGTGGAATGTAGTCTGGAATTCTTCGCCATCTTCTGCGTTTCCGGAGCTTCCTTGGGGCTAGGATTAGCTGTATGGAACGCAATCGTGCTGTCCCATTAAAAGCAATTTCCTTTCCGCCTTTGCGAAGAATCCCCTTTGTCCAGTCGATGGTTGGCTTATGCTGTTCAAGCCAATCATTTCCTATGAGAAACTTGTCTTTGTGTGTATCCACCACTGCGATGTCCATTAAACCTCTTGTAATCCCTGTGTCCACTATTGCTCTGACGTTCCGAGTCCATCCACCATGATTAATCGACCCATCGGCATTCCGGATGGTATAATTACCTTCTGCCGGCACTGTTCTCAGCCCTAGGCTCTGTACAACCGTGGGGCTAATCGTAGTGATTGCAGATCCGGAGTCAATCATAGCTGAGAGATTAACCTTTTTCTGTCCCTGAATGACGTCAATGGGTATAGTAGGATGGTTGGAGTTTGGTCTAGCAATAGTCCATCGGCGCTTTATCTCTTGTGTGTCCTTTGAGCCCTCGCCAGTGTCCGATGTTGACTGGCGGCCCTTCAAAAATCCTCCTCGGAATCCTCCTCGAGGGCATATGAAGCCCGTTCCTTACGCCTTGGTAACTTTGTTTTCTTGTCCAGTAGTTCTTCCATTTCAGAATTGCTGCTAATCCCAACTTCCCGGCGTTTTAGGAAGCGGCCAGTCTTGCCAGATCGTTTCTTCTGCACCCGTCTCTTGTAGTTGGTTCGGTGTCCACGGCTTCCCTGTGTGTCTCGCCCTACATTGTTGCAGTCCCGTGCGAAGTGACCCATCTTGCCGCATGCCCAGCATATCCCGGCATCTCCTCGGGACCCCCTAGTAAAGCGCCTAGACATATCAATGTCCATAGGCTCACCCAGAAACTCAGCTGGACAGCGCGCTTCTGGGGGCACTGGCGTGTACGATACCGCCTGCCCATCTTTAAACATAGGGGTGTACTTCCTATTGCTGCCTATCACCTTGGCAGCCATCAGACTGGCCTCCAGATTACTAGCGTTCTCCTTCCATTGGTTAAGGTCCCATTCAGGGTGGTCTGTATTCATAAGCAGGGCCTTTAGGATCGTTTGGTTGAGTCCTCTCTTGTATTCGTAAATCAGTGCCTGATGGTCGTAGTGCTTCGGCAGCCTCATCCTAATGTCGTCAAAGGCCCTGTTATACTGCTTCACCCGTGCCCGTTCCTGATAAATCGTCCTAATATTTCGCTTGGCTTCTTCTTGAAGTCCAAAAATGCCATTGTGGTTGAGCGCTAATTCGTTCCATAGATCGTCCTCGTCGTCCCATCCACCCTTCTTGTCCATAACAAGCTTGCCATCCGCATCTCGCTTGTAGGTGGAGACTAATTGATTTCTATTCACGGCCCACTTGCCATTAACCCAAGTCTGAGCTTGACCTCGCAGACATTCCAAAATAATCTTAACCCTCTTGGCTGGGTCGCTCGGATGTTTTTCATTCAACCGGCTGATCATTTGATTCTGGAAGTTCTCAAGCGACTCATAAGGGTTTCCCTTAAACAAGGGATACTTCATGATATCTTTGTTTGACATAATGACCTAGACGAATTCAACCAACATTTTTATGAGTATCACCTTCATTCAGCGCATTACAATAATACATGGTTTAGTAGCTAAGTTATCCAGCAAGTACCACCTCCGCTTTCCAACTAGCCACCTTACCCTTCCTCCCGGTCGGTTCTTGGGTATCTTCCTTCCTCCTGGCAAGCTCCCTGCTCTAAACCAGGGCCTATCTCCTTTCTTCCCGAGCTTCGTATCGTTCCTCGCCACTTTTGTGTTCCTCGCTTTCCTCTTCCGTCTCCCAGTCGTCGTTAGCATCGAAGTATTCTTGATCCTCGCTGGTTGGCTCTTCTACGTCGTTACCTCGCACCCAAACTACCCTCGCCATGTTTGCTACCCCCTGCCTCGGTGGTCCCTCTCGTATGTTGAGAGAGTCCGAAGGTATAGGGCAGCTGTTAGGACGAATGATAGGACCATAAATATAATCAGAGTCTGGGGAGTACTCACTGACCGCCTGGAGCCTTGCTTCTCTCTCCTCAAGCTCAAGAGCGCTTGGAGTAGGCGATCCTGGCGGCGAGTCCTGGTGCGGGTACTGGAGGTGGTTCCTTTCGACGTAGTGGTTGTTCCATCCCAGCCATTGGATCGTTCCCTCGACGAGCTCTCCTTGCTCGTTCCACATGAGCTCCCGGGTTCCCGTGCCATAACCTGTTTCTGCTGTGTTATGCGCCTCCCATGCTTCCCCAGCATCCGGGGGTGGTCCCCATCCGTCGTTGGATGGCCAGGGCTGTGGCGACTCGGGAATCACCTCCCTCAGCAGTTCTTCTGCTTGCTGGTCCAGGCTTCCGGGTTGCGTCTCTGTGGAGACGTAGTCCGGGAGATCTTCATCAACTTCGATGCTTTCTTCGACTTCCTGTTCCTCTTGGGCAAGCGCAGTAGGCGCTACCAGCCCTCTTTCCGCAACTACCTCAGCGACATAGCTCCTTCCAACTTCTACTGCCTGCTGTCGCAACTGCGACAACGGTTGTCCTGTTCGAGTGTCCGTTCCTCCTGGTTCCCTGCTCTGGCAAATGATCTCAACCATCTGATCCACAAAGCGTTCACTTGCTGGGATCAGATCGGGCATCTGGTCGTCGTCAGAGTCCGAGCTCACGCTTTCGAAGCGGCTAGCTAGACCTAGGCCTCTACCTTGCAGCAGGGAGTCAGGGCTCAACCTTGCCCCTCCTCGCCTAGCTCTGTTACGAAAATTGTGGATATACAATGCGGCGTGGTATCAGACGCTTTACACACCGAATTATGCAGCCCAATCCAGAGCATTTCGAAAGGCTTCAAGGACAGAATAGTGGAGACGATTCTCACCCACTAGTACAGCAAGGGCCTGGGGAGGTCGCTGTGGAATATATTCAAGAGGAACCCGATCGACGATATTACGAGGACGAATGCGACGAAAGGGAGGACCCATACGATTTACAGCAAGGACTAGCTGGAATGCATATTGGACATACTCCTCCACCCGAGCGAAGCTACGTGGACATGGAAGAACGGAACATCGCAAGATACGTGGAACTCCTGCAGAAGAGACGATATCGACATAGTGCAACCAGACGCTTTGTTCATGAAAGCCTGGTCTGTACAAACTGCTATTTGGCATACCAAAGGAGTTGGGTTCTTTCGGAGTGGCTCCTCAAGAACTTCGTGGAGCGCTTAGTAACTAGGGAAGGAGCCGATGTCAAGATTCGGCATAAACCCGGACCCTCAGAACGAACGTTTGACCAACCATTACCGAACCGCGGAATGAGCGCATACGACCATGAGGTATCTGTATGGCTCGGCGATAGGGATATCTATGCACTAAAGGTTGGCGTGAGAGCTTGGATCAATCAGCATCGTCACCAGACCTTGTGTCGAAACACTGCAGTGGAAGTCGATTGGCCGATCTATTACAGGGTGCCATCAGACGTCGAAAGTCTTATCGAAGAAGCAACGGATCGAATGCTAGAAGCATGGGAACGATCGGAAGAAGGGGTTATTACAGTCGACGAATGGTGCAGGACGAATCACCTGGGAAGAAGATACAGGTTAACGTCGGGTACCGGTGTAGTGCGCCGCACTAACCTGTACCGGTCCAGCGGCACAGGCCTGTAAGGGCGGTACTCCCCTATGCCATACCCAGGACAACCCGCGTACTATTGCCAGCAAACCAGCCTTCGCCGCCGTTACCCATAATACAGCCTGCTCAGCGGCCGCCGGACCTTCGGCGGCCTAGGAACAGCATCCACGCCGCCGCTGCCGCCGACCATACGAATCGGCGGCGACGCCTCCACTCCTATCTTATGATCACCTTGTCCTCCCTTCGACCAAATCCTAGTTCCCCTTCTCCAGCCTCTCTCAAGAACGGGTCCGCCGAATCCGGTGACTCTGGGCTTCGGAAGTGCTCGCATGGCGGCCGGACGCGCTGCGGCGGATGTATATCGTGCCATCGCGGAGGTGTATGCCCGCCGCCGCGCCGGCTGGGTGAACGATAGCCAATCTCAGGTCCATTTCGTTGATTGTTTCATATTCTTATCATCCCACATTGTACGCCGAGTGCGGTAGCGCGCCCGGCGGCCGTCCGTATATTCCCCCTTTTAGTTTTATTCGACCCCTTGGCGTTTCAGATCTATATAGAGCGCGCCCTGACCGATCCGAACGGCCCCGACATTCGACACGACGTACCAGCACTCCGCCGTTCCGATTGGGGCGCCCCTAGGTCTTGGTGGCTTGGCGGCGCATCTCGGCGGCGGCCCCCACCGTCGCGGCGCGCCTGTCACGCCTCGCCGCCCGCCGCTTTAAGTGATATTTCTTATCAAGGACTCATAGTATATATAGAGAGCATGTATCTATCCTAAAAAGCAGCAGATATACATTCTAGAACGCAGCTACCAGAGACCAACCACAAGTAAAGAAGCCTCCTTCAAGAAACCAGTATATACAAAGAATCAGACAGCCGGATCGGGCGAACTCCCGGTCACGTGCCCTCGCCGATCCCGTCCTGACGGCGTGGCCCCGGATCTCACAGGATAGAAGCCGCCGAGCTCATTCGCCACCCTGGTCGTCTCCCCTCTGCACAGCTGTCACTCGTCTAGTAATCGCTCCGGGGACGTCCCACTCATATCTGCATCGCCGTCCCTCTCTCTCTAGCCTCCGCCGCCGCTCGGGCCCTGAACATTTGTGATTCTTCCTCAACGCCTCGACGCAGCCGTCACTCTTCTAGGCATCTGTTATACTTCATCGACGCCTCGACGCAGCTGTCACTCTTCTTGTGTTCACCCCTTCCGTCGGCGCCGGCGCCCCTTTTCGACTGAGTCCAGTCTCCCACTTCTCGCCGCCTCCGCCGCCTCTGCGTCGTTCCACCGCCGACACTACTCCCCTTTTTAAGTGGTGTCGACTCTCTCTCTCCCGCATCCTCTCTGTGTCGTTCCGACGTCATCTCCCCGACTACCAGGCGGAATTGCACTGGTGCGAACCTCCGCCGGCCCCGCACCCAGTCCGCCGCTGCGACCCCTTCGCCGGTTCAGTCGGACTCGGTGATCCCTATACAGTCGCCGAGGCCCGGATCGCCGCGGCGAGTTATTCGAAGGCGCGGCGGATCTGCCCTAACGGCCAGATCCTTGTACATCTGAGCTGAGTGTCGCTTCTGAAAGCCTGTAGGTAGTCTGTAGATCTGGTAGGACCTCCCCTGTTTCCTCTCGACACCTTTGACATCGCCTCCCTGTGGTCGAACGCCACCGCCGCCGCCTTTGTCCCTACCTAGGAGAGTCTGATAGTCTACATTTTGGAGCCCACCGCGAGGGAGGTAAAAAGGTGTCGTTCCAACCGATCTCAGGCCCTTCCAAGGGCACGCGATACTCACTAAGGCTGCAAAGAAGGGCGGAAAACAGTCAAACAGCCTCAGCCACAACCGCCGGCCAACCATACCATTATTCCACACTCTTTACAAGAGGCCGAACAGAAGAACCCCGTCCCACCGCACCCAGATCTCCGTCCGCGCCGAACCGTCGACGCGCGTCCATCGCCGCAGACGACCCACCCACCCGGCGTCCCAGAAGAGCATCTATCACTCCTTTTACACGTAACCCACCGCCCGGCGAAAGCGCAAGCACCGCCGCCGCACACCCTATATCGCCTATAATTCCCCCTCGTTTCATCCACGTTCCTAAAGACCTCCGCGAATCCGAAATTCGCCCCAGTACTCACGTTCGTGTCCCCGGCGGCATCGAGGACCTGTCAATATCCCTCCAGGAACCTCCAGCCACCAGCCCCATCGAAACCGACCTCTTCTCCGACATAGACAACCCCCCAGATCTCCACCGCCGCACCGGCCTACAGTTATACTCCGCCGCAGAAGAACAGGAGGACGACGACCTTTACGTCCCCGACTCCCTCGTACACGGCCACGCAATCACCCCCGACTCTCCACTATCCCCCGTCGAAGAAGAGCGATCGGCGAGGCTCTCCCCACCCCCCCCTCTTACGCCGCCGACACCAGCTCAGAGGCCGCGGCTCTCCCCAATTGACAACGCCCAACCACCCACCCCCAGTACACCTCCTAAGACGGCCTCGATACCAACAATGACCAGCACCCATACCGGCATTCCCGCCGCGCCCCCCGCAGCCTCAGGATCGACCCCGCCCCCCCCCCCCCCAACAGCCGTCCCCCGCCGCACCAGCCTATGCCGCACCAGCACCAACCCCCGCGGGCGCCTTTCCCCCTCTCCCAGACCTCAGTGACCCAGATACCCATCCATTAAGTGGTCCCAACCCACCAGTGCCAGGAGCTACAATGCCCTACCCGGGAGACCGCCGTGCGCCGAAGTTCAACGCCTCCGGCGACCCCGCGGAAATCCCCATCTTCTTTAACAGAGTCCGGCTATTTGGACGAAGCGCCGGCCTAACAGATGCACAAATGATCGCTTGGGCAAGATGCTACGCCGACGCTAAAGACGATCAGCTATGGTGCAAAAGGCCCGAAACGAGAGGAAACGACTTTATGGCATTCAAAGACGCTATCCTAAAGTACTACCCAAACGCTACGACCCAGTACACACTCGGCGACCTCCACAACCTTATTAACATAAGCCGCAACCAAATTATGCTGAACACCGCCGCCCTCGGCGAATACCATAGGAACTTTATCACCGTCTCCTCGTATCTTATCGACGCCGGCATGCTATCAGAGTTCGAACAGAAGCGTATGTTCAGAGAAGGCCTCCACCCGACGCTAAACAGAGAGCTGGATCTTAATTTGCGGTTTGTCAAGCACGACCACCCTACCGGCGTGCCCTGGGACATCGACACAGTTGTAAGAGAACTAGAACGCATCCTAACCGGCGGCCGCCTCACAACCGCCGACCAACCACTGATGTATGCGGCGACAGCGGCCATGCCCACCTATACACAAGTTACGACGTACACGCCGCCGCCGCAGCCCGGTGCTCCGGCCTACGGAGTCATCAACCAACCCCAGGTTAAGCAAGAAGAACCGTGGGTGTCCCTCCTAATCCAGGAAATGCGCGCCCTCCGTGAAGCCACCGAGAAGTCAAACCGCCGCGCTCCGCCGCCAACCGCAGGAGCCCTGCCGCAGCCCCGACAAGCCAGATTTAACGGAAAATGCGCCGTATGCGCCAGTGTAACGCACTCTACCCGCGACTGTCCCACCAAGATCTCCCTGATCCAGAGGGGAATCATGCTCGCCGACGCCAAAGGGTACTTGTACCCCTCCAATGGCCGACTTCCTCAGGGAGAACCGGGGATGTCAGTACTGGACAGGATTAATAAGCTCTTCATAGAGAACCCAAACTACGCACCAGTTGGCGTCCAGCTCCCCATTCAGCCCGTATCCGACACGCCGCCGAGGATCGCTCCACCGAGGCAGGATCCCACATATCAGGGACAACCGCCGACTCAACAATCCATGTATCAGTCACACCCTCCGTCACAGGAATCTATGTACCAGGGCCTCAACCGGGCACCGCCTCCCTTAGCCTACAATACAAATCCGCCGAACGGCCTGCCGCCGCGAATCCAGGAATCGAACTACTTCGAGGCTATCACCCCAGAAGACCCCCCAGACGACGATGCCTGCGACGGAGTCGCGCTCCTTTTTGAACAAGAAGAATCCCCCGAACAACCGCAGAATGCCTTCGCCGCCGCCGGAAGACGGCCAGGCCCCAGAGAAGTTTTCGACGGAATCGAAATCCCCACCAGAAAGCCGCCTCGAGACCCCAACCCGAAATGGGGAGATAACAGCAAGAAGGGGAAACCACCCGGACAACGCCCGGCCCCGCCGCCGACGCCCTCGGCGCCGCACAGGGACGACGCGGCGGATCCGAAGCCGCAATACCGAACCACCGTACCAGCATACGATGACGCCGCGGTATCGAACGTTTTCGACAAGATTCTGGACTCGGAAGTCACCCTGCTGATCCGAAGCCTGCTCGCCGCCTCTCCCGAAATCAGAAAGAAGTGTAAAGAATTTGTCATGGGGCGCCGAGAACTAATTAGGGAAAATCCTGATCACGAGATGGCAATGTACGCCTCGATCCCGAGGCCCACCTCGCCGGTTAACTTCGGCGACGAAGATCCTTCCGTCGCCCCGCCGAACATTCCCCTCCGCGAAATCGAGGTCTGGCTCGATGATAAATTCGAAGTAAAAGCTTTGCTCGACTCGGGGTCGACATTTATCGCCGTGCCAAAAGAGGTATGGAAGGACCTCGGGTCCCCGACGATAATGAGCCAAGCAATCACAGTAGAAACCGCCGACAGACAAACCTCACGCTCGGCGGGACTCATCCCTCGCGTCAGACTCACCATAGGCGCCTTCTCTATTGTTGTCCAAGTCCAGGTCGTCGAAAAGGCCCCCTTTCAGTTACTATTAGGCCGCCCGTTTTTCGTACACACTAGGGCGCAGGTCATAGACGAGGCCGACGGCGAACAGACGCTATACCTTACTCATCCCGATACGAACGAAACCATGTCGATCCCGACGATTCAGCGCGGCGCCGGGACAGAAAAACAGCGCCCCCCTAGACAATGACGTCCCAGCGGCGTCCGCCGGAACATATGCGGCGTATACCCCCAACCATACCCGACGCATATGTGCTCCATCACGGCCCGGCGACTGTAAATATCGCCTTCAATCCCCGCACCATAGATATCTCCACCTCATTTTCTGATCGATCCGCCGAAAAGGGTTTCACAGCCCAGAACAAAGCCCAAAAACACCCAGCCTTCTTCATTAACTCTATTTTCGATGATGAATCACTCCCCGTACGCAACCGAATACCCCGCTCCAACAGCACTCTTAATACCACGGCCGCTCAACCGGCTGGGCACGCCTACAAGTACAAAAAGGTCGCCCAACGAACCAAACCTATATCGGCGACCCTTCCAGAGGACTACCGCATCATACGCAAATCACACCCGCAGCCGCTCACAGATCTACCGAAGCTCCCTATCGATCCGCCGGAGTTCATTCCAGGACGCCGCTTTACACAAGGGCGCTTCGACGCCCTAGACATCGACCCAACTGGCTTCCTCAGTGAGGAAGAAAAGAACCTCGCCTACTGGACCCTTCTACAACATGAAGACGGCCTAGCTTGGGACGAAACAGAAAAGGGCTCCCTCGACTATCAATACTTCGCGCCGGTTCTAATTCCTACTGTCGACCATACGCCGTGGGTAATGAAAAACATCCCTATTCCGCCGGGGATCTTCAACGAAGTGGTTCGCATAATCAAAGACAAAATTAACTCCGGCGTCTACGAGCCGTCCAATTCCTCTTACCGCTCCCGATGGTTCTGCGTCGTTAAAAAGGATGGAAAATCCCTTCGACTTGTACACGACCTCCAGCCACTCAACAAAGTCTCCATACGCGACCCCTCCGTCCCTTACCCCACAGAACACATCGCCGAGACCTTCGGCGGCCATGCCTGCTACACCACACTCGATCTATTCGTCGCCTTCGACCAGAGAAAGCTCGACGTACGATCCCGCGACCTCACAACATTCCAAACACCTCTCGGCGCGTTTCGCCTCACGTCGATTCCTATGGGATACACCAACTCGCAACAAATTATGCACGCCGACGTCACCTTCGTACTCAAAGATGAGATACCCCACGTCTGTATCCCATACATCGACGATATTCCTGTAAAAGGGCCTAAATCCCGATACGAGCTCGCCGCCGGAAACTACGAAACCATTCCGGGAAACCCGAACATCCGCCGCTTCATCTGGGAACATCTCAACGACGTCAACCGCGTCCTCCAACGCCTCAAAGTAGTCGGCGCCACTGTCTCGGGTAAGAAACTCATCATCGCCGCACCAGAAGCAGTCATTGTAGGACACACCTGTAATTACGCCGGCCGAGTCCCAGACGCATCCAGGGTCAAGGCGATAATGGATTGGCCGCCGCCGCGGGATGTCCACGATGTTCGGGCATTCTTAGGTACGGCCGGCGTCCTTAGACACTTCGTGAAGAACTACGCCAGACTATCCGCCGGTCTCAACAAACTACTCTGCAAAGACCAGCCCTTCCTATTCGACGAAGACGCCCGCCGATCTATGGATCTACTAAAACACGCCGTAGCATCCTCCGGCGCCATTCGTTCTATTGACTACGAGTCAGGACAACCTGTTCATTTCTGTGTAGACTCCTCCGTTCATGGCTACGGCGCCATCTTGTTACAGCTCGGCGAAAACGGCGAAAGGGTCCCATCCCGTTTCATGTCCGGAACTTGGAACAACAGAGAACGAAACTACTCCCAGGCGAAGCTAGAACTCTTCGGCCTCTTCAGAGCTCTATATGAGGCGCGCATATACCTCGTTGGCATCGATCACTTTTTCGTCGAAGTCGACGCCAGCTATATTAAAGGCATGATTAACAACCCAGACCTCCAACCCAACGCCACTATCAATAGATGGATCGCCGGCATCTTACTTTTCAATTTCACGATCATTCATACGCCGGCGCCCAAACACCTCGGCCCAGACGGCCTATCGCGCCGCGGCGCCGCACAAACCGATCCGCCGCGAGACGAAGGCTTCGAAGAATGGATCGACCATCAATACTCCTTCCTAAACCAAGACCTTTCCGACACGGCCTATACCCCAAACAGCGAACCCGTACAACTCCCCGATCACAAAGCCTCACAAAAAGGATTCAAAGACCTCGATTGTATCAAGAAATTTCTCGCCGCCCCATCCCGCCCCGCCGATTTTTCAGACGCCCAATTCAAACAGTTCGTACGCCGAGCCACTCGTTTCTTCCTACAGCACGGTGAACTCTACAGAAAGAACGACAAAGGTCACGCCGCACTCGTTATTCCGCCGGAACGCCGAATTTCCATTATCAGAACTGCCCACGACGAACTCGGCCACAAAGGCTTCTTCTCTGTCAGAACAACGATTCAAGACCGATTCTGGTGGCCAGGAATGCATCAGGACATCAAATGGTATATCAGAACCTGCCACCAATGCCAAACGAGGCAGTTTACGAAAATATATACCACGCCGCAAAGCCCGACGCCCACGCCGCTATTCTCCAGGGTGCATATAGACGTCATGTTAATGCCGCCCTCCGGCGGATTCAAGTATATCGTTCAGGCCCGAGACTCCCTCACCGGATACCCCGAATTCCGAACGCTGCACAAAGACAACGCCGCCTCGATAGCACGCTTCGTTTTTGAAGATATCTTGTCAAGATGGGGACGAGTCGAGGAGATCGTAACCGACAACGGCGCCTCATTCTCCAAGGACCTACCCCGCCTTCTCGCCAAATACAATGTCCAGCACATTCGAATCTCGCCGTACAACTCAAGAGCCAACGGAATCATTGAGCGGCGACACCGGGACCTTAGAGAAACCCTAATGAAGCTCGCCGACGCAAGCCCAGACAAGTGGTCCCAGCATATATACCACGCCATTTGGGCCGAACGAATCACGATTCAACGCCGCACAGGCTATAGCCCATACTTTATGGCCCACGGCGTCGAACCAGTACTCCCCTTCGACCTCGCCGAACAGACGTACATCTCGCCGGCGGTCACCTCCAAGATGTCCGACGCACAACTCATCGCGGCGAGAGCAAGGGCACTCCAGAAACGTCCCGAGGACCTCCAACGAGTCAAGGAATCCGTCATCCAGGGGCGTTTCAAATCCATACAGGACTTCGAGAAAACCCACGCCGCAACAATTAAAGATTACAATTTCGCCCCCGGCTCACTTGTGCTGGTCCGGAACTCCCAGATCGAAAACGAGCTGAACAGGAAGACAAAGCCAAAGTACCTAGGGCCCATGATTGTCGTGCGGCGAACCAAAGGAGGATCCTACGTTCTCGCCGAAGCAAACGGCGCCATTTCAGCACTTCGTTACGCAGCATTCAGAGTTATCCCCTACCACGCACGCACTCGAATCATCGACTCAGTCGAAGACCTCACTCAGAAATCCACGCCGGAACTCGACAACCTAGCACAAGAGACCGCGGCGGATGACCTAGACGCCGAATCCAACTTATGAAGATCCGCCGAAGCCTCATAATCACCCTCTCCCTTATATACACATTCCCTAAGTCACCTATTCGGACCCGCCGCTATCTTCACTCTCTCCAATCATCACCCAAACGACTGCGGCGAGACGCCGAGTCACCCCCTCCCACATTTTCACCTTACTCAAGTCATTCTTTCGGCCCCGGCGCTATTTTTAGGGCGCCTATCCTCCCTATTTCACTCCAGCCCATCTCAATCTTACATTCCCTGATCTCACAAAGAACCATCCTCACAAGAAAAACATTCGGCTTGTTATTACAAGCCACTATAGTACACAAGAAAAAGAAAAATACAATATTTTTGTACTTTTATATTTTTCCTATTTTTTTTAATATTTTTTTCGGCCCAAGGGCGCTTCATGGTCGCCGAAGACCGCGAGCCGACGCCGTTTGCGTCGTTTGGCTCGCCGCCTATCCACGGCGTTCACCCTGGGCCTTTTCCTCCACCCCCCCACCCGCACTCTCTCCCCGCCAACGTCGACTCCATCCCCTCCAGCTGCCGGCGGAGAGCGAGGACCTCCTGCTGCGCCAGGAAGGTCACGTCCGACTCCAAGATATCGCACCGGTGGTGCGATACCCGGCACGCCTGGCACAGGAGCGCCGGCGGGCGCCTCGTGCACACCTCCCCACGCCCGATGCACCGCTCGCACCCCGGCGACACGAACTCGAGGAGGCGGCGGCTCTGACCCCTGGGGAGCCGCCCGACCCTCTCGAACTCCCAACCCCCCTCCTCCCTCTGAATATTATAGTCAGAGAGTGTCACGAACAAAATTCAAGACAGCACTCACCGCCCCGTCCCGTCTTCCTGTCGCCTCCTCTTTCGCCCTGCCCCCACCCGAGGCCGCCGTTCCCGGCGCTCTTGCTCGTTTCGCCGGCGGCTCGACCACCGGCTCACGTACGCGCTTCGGAAGGGGAGGCACCTAGAAACGAAACATGTCAGTGAAGAATAAGATCCAGGACATAAAACACACATCGACATATACCTCCTTTCCTCTCGACCTTTTCGCTCGCGTTGACCCCTCATCAGACTCAACCTCAAGAGTAATGGTCTTTCCCGTGACCGTCCCCGAGCGTCCCCCTCGCGTCACTCGACCACTCTCCCCTTGAGCGTCTCGCTGGACGAACCCGCCACCTCAAGACCAGGGATCGACGACCCAGGAAGAGTAATCGTCTTTCCCGTCGCCGGCCTGGCCGCGGGACGCGCCTGCACCTTCGCTTTGGTGCTCGTTTTAGGCGCCGCGACCTAAGAAGATATTATCAGAGACAGTAAAAAACAAGATTCAAGACAACGACTTACCAGGTTCCCCGCCTCATCGCGCCCTGAGGACCTACAGAAGGCCTCAACGACCTCCGGGCCCCCAACTCGCAGGGTGGCGAGCGTCTTGAGGAAGGAGGCTTTCGCCTCCTCGGCCACCTTCGCCGCGCTCCGCTTCGCCTCCTCACGAGCCTCCTCCTCCCGGCGCTCGGCCAGCCTCTCCGCGACGCGTCGGAGGCGATTCACCTCCGACTGGGCGGCCTTGTCCAACGCCTCGGTGGCGTCCTTAGCCTCCCCGGCGGCCATCCGCACCACCGTCGCCCGGTTCACCAACCACCTCCCCGCGCAATAATATTCGGGCTTTTCAGCCCTCGCGTCGTCGGATAGCGCGGGGAAGCGCTCCCCAAGCCCCTTCTGAAAAAGTAAACCAGATCGTCAGCTCACACGGTTATTATCAAGGGAACGCAAATTTACCAAGAGCCCATCGAGCTCATCGGCAGCGGGCCCCTCATCGTTTCGGGCCCGCTCGATCCACCCCCTCACCGCCGTAATGGCCGCCCACACGGCCGCATCCAGTTCTCCCCCCCCCCCCCCCCCCCCCCCCTCCCCACCCTCCTCCTCCGTCTCCCCCTGCGACTCCGGCGGGACCTCTTGCCCGCTGGGGGCCCGCGACATCCCGCCCGCGGCAGGAGCCCCCGTCGCCGCCCCGGCGTCCACCTCCATCTGGTCGGAGGGAGCCTCCGACCCCTCCCTGCTGTTGTTGCTGCTGCTGTCGCTGTCGCTGCCGCTGCTGCTGCTGACGCTGAGAATCGTCGGCGCCATGGTGGAAAGAGAAAAAGAGAAACGGGGAACTCAGACACGAGTCCCCGTCGTCTATATCCTCGCCGCACCCAATTCAAACTCCGATTTCAGCCCTCCATACACGCGACCTCCCCGCCCCCTTTTTACCAATCAATTACCAAATCCTCCCCACTGCTCCACCGCAATCTCCACTCAAATTCCACAAACCCCTCGGCGACTCTCCCCCCTCCAAAACTCGCCGGAACAATCCGCCGAACCCCGCCACAACACAGCCCCAACCTTCCAGACCCCTGCCAAGCTGGCCGATACAACATTCTACGCCGATCCCCACCGCCGATCATCAAATATCGCCGCACACCCTACCCTAGCCGTACCTACACCCATTAACAAATCCTCAACCTATATGCTACGACCTACACCGCCCTAGTTAACTACCTGGCATCCCCGACTGGTTCCCGGACCGCCAAAAGCCCGCCGAAGTGTATTTCCGATGTACCACTACCCCTGACTACAAGGCCATTGTATCCATATCTGGTACCAGATCAAGATCATGATATGACGACACCTTCCATGATTAACCATTTAAACTTTACTTCCGAACTCCCTTCTAAATCGAAGCTCGTCCCTCCGACGCCCCGCCTATACGAAACTCCTTCGCCCAGGCCCCCTTCTATTCGAAGATCGCTTCGCCCTACGCCGCTACAGGCCACCATACCCGAACTACCGGCGAACCAGCCTCGCCGCGAGCCTCCCATCCCACTCACTCGTCCCGCCGACGACCCGCCTGTACGAAACTCCTTCGCCCAGGCCCCCTCCCATTCGAAGTTCGCTTCGCCCCACGCCGCTACAGGCCACCATACCCGAACTACCGGCGAACCAGCCCCGCCGCTAGCCTCCCATCCCACTTACTCGTCCCGCCGACAATCCGCCTACACGAAACACCTTCGCCTAGGCCCCCTTCCATTAGAACACTACTTCGGCTTTCGCCTATATTGGCCCCTACACTATAATACTGGCAACTTCACCTCGCCAAAAGCCGTCATACCTTCCGGCCAACCCGGAAAACACTCGCCGAAAATATATAAAGCGGTCGGCGAACTACTCACCGCCCCCAAAACATCTACCCTACAGATTACGAATACCATCGGCGCTCCTTACAACATGCCCCAGCTGGTTCCCAGCCTCGCCGAAGCGTTTCCATTCGCACCGGCGACACCACTACTCCAAGTCCCGCACCCAGTCCACTTCCCCCGCCATGCCCAACACCTTTTAGATTTCAACTTCGCCCAATTAATCACACTTCCCGGGCACCCCATGCTCCTCTACCCATGGCACCCTGATTACACCGCTCTACCAAATATTCTCATCGCCGCCCTTCGCAGTTTTCATCACCCCTGCCCCGACACGGCGACTCTAATCTTCCTGCTGTACATTTGGGCCTCGCCGGACGCCCAGCAACTCCTCTGTCAAGACCCACGCCTCTCCGGAGGAAACTGGGGATCATTTTGCGACCTCCTCGCCGACGCGTTTCCTGCGGCGATGCCGTTCCCCGCCAGACACGTCCCCGCGATGCTTCAGATCATCCCCGAACTCTTCGCCAGACACCATCTGACGCCTGCCAACAAAGTGACACTCGTTTGCCGCATCCGAGAAACGCTCCGCATCGGCGGCGCCCTCACTACGATCCCCATAATTCTCGGCGCGCCTATCGGCGATGGCGTACTACCCAATGCCCCCTCGCCATCCTCAGAGAAGGGCCTATTGCACTCGAAAACGCCGTCATTTACTCCGACGCCGCCTCAGACCTATCCCACAATGCCATAATCCAAGTCTTACGCCTCTTCGACGAGCGCGGCGACGATGATATACGCGACTGCGCCGCCAACGTCATCGCCATTATACTCCAAGCACAACAGTATTCGCTCTCAGCAATCGCAGCCGCCCAGGACATCGAAGAGCACCTCGCCGAGCTTCGGGAATCCATTGAACATCACCCATACCTCAACAACGTACCTCAACAAGATGCGGCGGACAGAGCCAACCCTCCACCGCACACCGCCGCACCAATCCACGATCCGCCGATGATCGATCTCACAACCGAAGACTAATCCAGGAGCAAGTCACAGACATACCACCCAGTTACATCACAACCCCCGCTCAACTTCGCCTAAATACCTCCCCTACACTACCCAGCATTTTTTTTAATCATTTTTTTACTTCGTCAGAAGGAGATGTAGTGCGCCGCACTAACCTGTACCGGTCCAGCGGCACAGGCCTGTAAGGGCGGTACTCCCCTATGCCATACCCAGGACAACCCGCGTACTATTGCCAGCAAACCAGCCTTCGCCGCCGTTACCCATAATACAGCCTGCTCAGCGGCCGCCGGACCTTCGGCGGCCTAGGAACAGCATCCACGCCGCCGCCGCCGCCGACCATACGAATCGGCGGCGACGCCTCCACTCCTATCTTATGATCACCTTGTCCTCCCTTCGACCAAATCCTAGTTCCCCTTCTCCAGCCTCTCTCAAGAACGGGTCCGCCGAATCCGGTGACTCCGGGCTTCGGAAGTGCTCGCATGGCGGCCGGACGCGCTGCGGCGGATGTATATCGCGCCATCGCGGAGGTGTATGCCCGCCGCCGCGCCGGCTGGGTGAACGATAGCCAATCTCAGGTCCATTTCGTTGATTGTTTCATATTCTTATCATCCCACATTGTACGCCGAGCGCGGTAGCGCGCCCGGCGGCCGTCCGTATATTCCCCCTTTTAGTTTTATTCGACCCCTTGGCGTTTCAGATCTATATAGAGCGCGCCCTGACCGATCCGAACGGCCCCGACATTCGACACGACGTACCAGCACTCCGCCGTTCTGATTGGGGCGCCCCTAGGTCTTGGTGGCTTGGCGGCGCATCTCGGCGGCGGCCCCCACCGTCGTGGCGTGCCTGTCACGCCTCGCCGCCCGCCGCTTTAAGTGATATTTCTTATCAAGGACTCATAGTATATATAGAGAGCATGTATCTATCCTAAAAAGCAGCAGATATACATTCTAGAACGCAGCTACCAGAGACCAACCACAAGTAAAGAAGCCTCCTTCAAGAAACCAGTATATACAAAGAATCAGACAGCCGGATCGGGCGAACTCCCAGTCACGTGCCCTCGCCAATCCCGTCCTGACGGCGTGGCCCCGGATCTCACAGGATAGAAGCCGCCGAGCTCATTCGCCGCCCTGGTCGTCTCCCCTCTGCGCAGCTGTCACTCGTCTAGTAATCGCTCCGGGGACGTCCCACTCATATCTGCATCGCCGTCCCTCTCTCTCTAGCCTCCGCCGCCGCTCGGGCCCTGAACATTTGTGATTCTTCCTCAACGCCTCGACGCAGCCGTCACTCTTCTAGGCATCTGTTATACTTCATCGACGCCTCGACGCAGCTGTCACTCTTCTTGTGTTCACCCCTTCCGTCGGCGCCGGCGCCCTTTTCGACTGAGTCCAGTCTCCCACTTCTCGCCGCCTCCGCTGCCTCCGCGTCGTTCCACCGCCGACACTACTCCCCTTTTTAAGTGGTGTCGACTCTCTCTCTCCCGCATCCTCTCTGTGTCGTTCCGACGTCATCTCCCCGACTACCAGGCGGAATTGCACTGGTGCGAACCTCCGCCGGCCCCGCACCCAGTCCGCCGCTGCGACCCCTTCGCCGGTTCAGTCGGACTCGGTGATCCCTATACAGTCGCCGAGGCCCGGATCGCCGCGGCGAGTTATTCGAAGGCGCGGCGGATCTGCCCTAACGGCCAGATCCTTGTACATCTGAGCTGAGTGTCGCTTCTGAAAGCCTGTAGGTAGTCTGTAGATCTGGTAGGACCTCCCCTGTTTCCTCTCGACACCTTTGACATCGCCTCCCTGTGGTCGAACGCCGCCGCCGCCGCCTTTGTCCCTACCTAGGAGAGTCTGATAGTCTACACCGGACTACAATTCTCTGACATCGATATCGCGGCTAGGCACAGAAGGGTGTCTGCTAAATTTACACAGCCGCCGAGGTTAATCTCCGATGATCGGCAGGGGTTGCCGATCCCAAATCCCGAGATAACGGTCAGCCCCATGATGGAAGACTAACGGCAGAAGCTCGGCCGGAGTAACGGAGCGCCGGCGAAGCGAGATCGCGGCACAGGGAAGAAGTCTCTCGTGGGAGGTTTGGCGTTAAGGATTAACATGTGATAGGAACGGAGATCGATAGAAGCCTGGGGAAAGCTTCTTCGGAACGGAAGGAAATTAGGGCCTGCCTAATAGGGAAGGAAGTAGTTGGTGGTGCAACCAGGAGTTTTGGTAGCACCACCAGAGTTGTCAGTGGTACTACAGACTCAAGAGAGTAGTAGTGACACCAGCTGAAACACATTGTCCTAACCAATAGCGAGGCATGGTCGGTAGTATTTGGTAGTCGGTAGTATTCAGTAGAAACTTTATTTAAGGCGCCAGTTGAGCGGGGTGTTGTCCCTCAGCAAAATTATTTTGTACTTTCAATCATAACTGTACCCCTTTGATTGAAGCTCTGCTCTACTGCTGGGTCAAGCTTGAGCCTATAGCTCGCTTTCTAGTAGTACATCTAACCTTCGCTACTCTACTCTCCAATCATACATTGTCAGAAGGAGGAAGCAGGGACTTGTTCCGGTACGCTCGGACTAACCACCTCGTCCGAAAATACTGGTCCTAACATTATAATTTTGCTCCAATCCTGGGATAATCAATCTTGCTGTTTCATAGTGCAATACCCACTATCGATCAGTAAGTATTGCTCTGCCCTGGGAGGGTGTCTTCTGTGCCTGTTAATACAATTAGCTGATCACCGATAAGCGTATCGTCAACGGCTAAAGCAGGCTTACACACTCCATCGGAGTTTTGTTAGAGCGCTCCATACATTCGAAGAAGAAGTCAATTCGGCGTTTAGCACGATAAACTTCTACCGAGGTAAGAAGCACTCAAACACCCCTATCCTAGAACCCTACTGGTCGGTTATACTATCCGCCCTGGAGCTTCGAATCAACGCCGAAAGACACGAAAGAGTTGGAAGGAAGTTCTTGCTTGTACACGCGGACAACCTATTGAACGGACACAGTTTTAATTGGGAAGCACTCAGAGGTCCGACGCCGGTTGAAGAAGAACTACTCGCTCTGTGTCAGGAATATAAAGCATTCGAATACACCCTACTCGAACATTCTCATTTCCTCCATCAAGTCCTACTACAGGTTTATCAAGGCAACTATACTACTGCGAAACAACTATGTCACCGATGGAACTGTGGCAAGTTGGTTGGTCTAGTCCCTGGGTTACACTCTGCATCGTCTGGTTTTCTTCCATGGTATATGTCGTTGCTCAACAACTCCGAGGTCGAATCAGCCTTCTTCGAGGCTTTGGAACGCTATGGACGTGGGTGGAATGGCAAGACAACGAAAGAAGTTCCCCATTCCGTCGTGCCGGTCGGAGATTTCTACTCCAAACTCAACGACTGGCAGTTCCTCAACCCGGACCTGGAGAACGTATGGAATCCGCTCTGGCACGCATCAGCGAACGACTCGACAGTCTACACGGACGCTTGGACCGAATGGTCAGTGCTGACGGGCAACCCAACCAAGTTGTCTCCGCCCTGCGACACGCCATCATCGACCTCGACAATCGACTTACTAGCGTTGATCGGTCCCTCAGAACTCTCACAGCTACTGTCGCTCGACTCTACGACATGGGCTCTCAATACTCCGAGAACCTTACCATAGAAGGACAGACACTGGGGGAGTTTCTGGCGCATATTCAGGGACATGTCGGGGATGCGATCGCCGAGGCAGTCATCACCAACCTCAGGCGAGAAGGCGAACAGCGAGACGTACGGATCAACTACGCGTTCGGTATTCTTCAGGCTCGTATTCTGGGAACGGTAACCATGGCCATTCAGGGCAGTCAGTCAGCCCTTGCTCAACAAGTGGTCAACTCCCAGCAAGAGATTATTCGGCTCACTGGTACGGACTTCCTGCAGTTACACACGCAGGCTAGCTACCTAGTCGAACAGGTTGAGGCTATTCGAGCCCGGATCAGCAATGCCGAGGAAGAACTCGCGGCCCAGTACTCAATCACGGAAGGCATTCGTCGGATCCAACAAACGATTAGGCTTCGTCAATCCTACCTGACGCAGCGAGCTAGGCGAGGAAGGGCGAGGTTGAGCCCTGACTCCCCGCTGCAAGGTAGAGGCCTAGGTCTAGCCAGCCGCTTCGAAAGCGTGAGCTCGGACTCCGACGACGACCAGATGCCCTACCTGATCCCAGCAAGTGAATGCTTTGTGGATCAGATGGTTGAGATTATTCGCCAGAGCAGGGAACCAGGAGGAACGGACACTCGAACAGGACAACCGTCGTCGCAGTTGCGACAGCAGGCAGTAGAAGTTGGAAGGAACTATGTCGCTGAGGTAGTTGCGGAAGGAGGGCTGGTAGCGCCTACTGCGCTCGCCCAAGAGGAACAGGAAGTCGAAGGAAGCATCGAAGTTGAAGAAGATCTCCCGGACTACGTCTCCACAGAAACGCAACCCGGAAGCCTGGACCAGCAAGCAGAAGAACTGCTGAGGGAGGTGATTCCCGAGTCACCACGGCCCTGGCCATCCAACGACGGATGGGGACCACCTCCCGATGCGGGGGAAGCATGGGAGGCGGACAACACGGCAGAAACGGGTCATGGCACGGGAATCCGGGAGCTCATGTGGAATGAGCAGGGAGAACTCGTCGAGGGAGCGATTCAACGGCTGGGATGGAATGGCCACTACGTCGAAAGGAACCACCTTCAATACCCGCACCAGGACTCGCCGCCAGGATCGCCTACTCTAAGTGCTCTTGAGCTTGAGGAGAGAGAAGCAAGGCTCCAGGCGGTCAGTGAGTACTCCCCAGACTCTGATTATATCTATGATCCTATCATTCGTCCTAACAGCTGCCCTATACCATCGGACTCTCTCGACATACGAGAGGGACCACCGAGGCAGGGGGTAGCGAACATGGCAATGGTAGTTTGGGTGCGAGGTAACAATGTAGAAGAGCCAACCAGCGAGGATCAAGAGTACTTCGATGCGAACAACGAATGGGAGACAGAAGAGGAAAGCGAGGAACACAAAAGCGGCGAGGAACGATACGAAGCTCGGGAAGAAAGGAGATAGGCCCTGGTTTAGAGCTGGAAGCTTGCCAGGAGGAAGAAAGATGCCCAAGAACCGACCGGGGAGGAAGGGTAAGGTGGCTAGTTGGAAAGCGGAGGTGGTACTCGCTGGATAACTTAGCTACTAAACCATGTATTATTGTAATGAGCTGAAAGAAGGTGATACTCATAAAAATGTTGGTTGAATTCGTCTAGGTCATTATGTCAAACAAAGATATCATGAAGTATCCCTTGTTTAAGGGAAACCCTTATGAGTCGCTTGAGAACTTCCAGAATCAAATGATCAGCCGGCTGAATGAAAAACATCCGAGCGACCCAGTCAAGAGGGTTAAGATTATTTTGGAATGTCTGTGAGGTCAAGCTCAGACTTGGGTTAATGGCAAGTGGGCCATGAACAGAAATCAATTAGTCTCCACCTACAAGCGAGATGCGGATGGCAAGCTTGTTATGGACAAGAAGGGTGGATGGGACAGCGAGGACGATCTATGGAACGAATTAGCACTCAACCACAATGGCATTTTTGGACTTCAAGAAGAAGCCGAGCGGAATATTAGGACGATTTATCAGGAACGGGCGCGGGTGAAGCAGTATAACAGGGCCTTTGACGACATTAGGATGAGGCTGCCAAAGCACTACGACCATCAGGCACTGATTTACGAGTACAAGAGAGGACTCAATCAAACGATCCTAAAGGCCCTGCTTACGAATACAGACCACCCAGAATGGGACCTGAACCAATGGAAGGAGAACGCTAGTAATCTGGAGGCCAGTCTGATGGCGGCCAAGGTGATAGGCAGCAATAGGAAGTACACCCCTATGTTTAAAGATGGGCAGGCAGTATCGTACACGCCAGTGCCCCCAGAAGCTCGCCGTCCAGCTGAGTTTCTGGGTGAGCCTATGGACATTGACATGTCTAGGCGCTTTACTAGGGGGTCCCGAGGAGATGCCGGGATATGCTGGGCATGCGGCAAGACAGGTCACTTCGCACGGGACTGTAATAATGTAGGGCGAGACACACAGGGAAGCCGTGGACACTGAACCAACTACAAGAGACGGGTGCAGAAGAGACGATCTGGCAAGACTGGCCGCTTCCTAAAACGCCGGGAAGTTGGGATTAGCAGCGATTCTGAAATGGAGGAACTACTGGACAAGAAAACGAAGTTACCAAGGCGTAAGGAACGGGCTTCGTATGCCCTCGAGGAGGATTCCGAGGAGGATTTTTGAAGGGCCGCCAGTCAACATCGGACACTGGCGAGGGCTCGAAGGACACACAAGAGATAAAGCGCCGATGGACTATTGCTAGACCAAACTCCAACCATCCCACTATACCCATTGACGTCATTCAGGGACAGAAAAAGGTTAATCTCTCGGCTATGATTGACTCCGGATCTGCGATCACTACTATTAGCCCCACGGTTGTACAGAGCCTAGGGCTGAGAACAGTGCCTGCAGAAGGTAATTATACCATCCGGAATGCCGATGGATCGATTAATCATGGTGGATGGACTCGGAACGTCAGAGCAATAGTGGACACAGGGATTACAAGAGGTTTAATGGACATCGCAGTGGTGGATACACACGAAGACAAGTTTCTCATAGGAAATGATTGGCTTGAACAGCATAAGCCAACTATCGACTGGACAAAGGGGATTCTTCGCAAGGGCGGGAAGGAAATTGCATTTAATGGAACGGCACGATTGCATTCCATACAGCTAATCCTAGCCCCAAGGAAGCTCCGGAAACGCAGAAGATGGCGAAGAATTCCAGACTACATTCCACCCGAATGGGATGCCGATGATGAAAAGGAAGAAGCTTGGGAAACTAGGGTCTATTACCACAGCGACATCGAAACAGGACAAGAAACCGAGAAGGAAGACATAGAAGAAGAACCTACGATCGTACCACCAGACAAAGGAAAAGAAAAGGAATCAGCAGCACCGCTTGTCACGTTCGAAGAAGTCATGCACAAGCCGCCAGAACTCTTCTTCGCTAAACAAGAAGGAAGATGGAGATTCTATCGGTTCGGGGACAAGTGCCGAATAACAAAGGACGAGCAAAACTGGCACGACTTTGACAGTGTTGAGGATGCGGATGGTGCAGTATACCGCACCATGGTCAGAGAAATGGACAAGGGCGCCAAGCATAATGAACTCCTCGATGAATATGGCAGCATGTATACAGCGCGTCTTCAGCTGATGGCAATTCAGGGAAGCCTGGGAACACCAACAACATCTGAAGACCAAGCAAGAGTACGGGAAGAAATACAAGCACAAATGACGATCGATGCAGAAGGATCTGATACGAGTAGAAGGAAGAAGCCTAGTGTACCACCTAAAGGAGGAAAGCCTGGACACTACGCACCTGATCCTCTCAAGATGCGTCGACAGAAGAGTAGAGGAAGTGGTACAGAATCGAACCCTGTTATAAGGAGTATTAGGGTGGAGTGGACTCCTCCATCCGTGCACGAGGGCCAAAATGACTCAACCCTGGCAGTGCAAAAGCAGTCGGTAAGCTTCACCACACGAAGCAGAGGTACAAGCAGGAGTACTTCGGGTCAGGAGCGCCGTAGAACTAAGGCTACGAAGCGTACTAGGTTCAGCCACCTAGCGAGATCTCCTCCTACGAGAGACCGAGGAGTGACTAGACATGAGACGCCGTTCAAGGGTAGGCTAGTGTCTAGGAAAGTGGTCCACCCCAAAGGGAGGGTAGTCCCACTCAAGTGGCACGGGGCCGAAGTTAGTACGCCGCAATCATCAAGTAGGCTAGCTTCGGGAGCTCAAGTGCGCCCACGAAGACCACGGTTTAAGGACCAAATGCAGGGCCCTGCTCCGACAGGGAAAACAAATGGTAAAGGTAACAGGTTCATTTCGAATTATGCCGCGATGGAGCAGGGGCTCTCACAGGGGCAGAAGAGGCGCCGATGGCGCACGCCTGTTGACTCGGTTATGCAGCCGCCCAAAGTGGAAGGAAAAGTGCTAGAGAGAAGAGCTGGATCTGAGACAGAGTTCAAGGGTATCCTAGGATCGCACAAGCCCGCTACCTCAATGGAAGCGGAGGACGCCTCTCGAAGAGGAAGGCCACCCAAGCCTCCTCACTGGATCCGCCGCCTAGAGCATCGACAAGTCGCATCTCGGAGAGAACGCCTTCTCAAGTATAACAGTATAGCTCAAAAATATGCGCAGGAGAAAGCACTCGATGAAAGGATGGCAGGCTCTGCTGGCGACAAATCCCTCGAAGACATTCTTCCAAAACAAATATGGGAGTTCAGGGATAGGTTCGACAAGGATGCTGCTAAGCGGCTACCTAAGTCAGGACAATGGGACATGAAGATCGAGCTCCTACCAGGGGCAGAGCTCCCGAAACCTGGACCGGTATATTCACTCGCTCCTGCTGAAAAGCGTGCGGTAGAAGAATGGATTCGCGAGGATCTGAAGAAGGGATGGATTCGTGTTGTAGGAAACCGAGTACCAGCTGAAGAAAAGGCGAACACTTGCGCACCAGTATTTGTCATAGCCAAGAAGACAATAGGGAAGGATGGCAAGCCGGAGTACAGAATTGTTATCGACTATAGAGGGCTAAATGCAGTGGTTATTCCAGACCACCAACCAATGCCTCTGTTACATATGCTCCCGGACGATCTTGCACATGCCAAATGGTTCTCTACATTGGATTTGCGAAGTGGGTATAACAACATCCAAATACACCCTGGGCATGAGAAGTATGCCGCCTTCAGGACTCATATGGGAGTATACCAGCCGATGGTAATGCAGTTTGGATTAATGAATGCACCTGCGGTATTCCAACGTGCAATGAACGAGCTCTTTCAGGATATGATTGGGCAGGGCATACTCATTTATTTGGACGACATTATAATCTATGCGGAGATGGAACAGGAACATTGGGACCTGTTAGCAGAAGTATTGCGCAGGTTAAGGGAAGCAGACTTCTTCTGCAAACCAGAGAAGTGCTACTTCGGAAAGAAGGAACTCGACTATTTAGGATTTGTGGTCAACCAGTCGGGCATGCAGATGGACCCCTACAAGGTAAAAGCAGTTCAAGAATGGCCGGATTTGTCAAGCAAGAGAGACATTCGAAAGTTTATCGGTTTTGCAAACTTCTACCGTAAATTTATCGAAGGCTTCGCCAAGATTGCTAGGCCACTAACGGAACTTATGTCCGGCAAGAAGACGTTTACCTGGGGAGAACGACAACAAGAGAGCTTTAGGAAACTTAAAGAAGCTTTTACCACTGCACCAATGCTAGTACGACCGGATCATGAGAAGCAATTTGTGCTGGAAACCGACACGTCAAACTTTGCGATGGGAGCCGTGCTCTCGCAGCTTGGGGACGATGAAATTTTACACCCCATTGGATATTGGTCGAACACCTATCGAGACGCCGAGAATAACTATCCAGTAATGGACAAGGAATTACTAGCGATTGTCAAGGCCTTGAGCAACTGGAGGCACCACTTGGAAGGAGCTAAACATGAGATTCGAGTGGTCAGCGATCAAGCTAACCTTCGATATTTTATGGGAGCTAGGAAGCTAAGTGGCCGCCAAGCAAGATGGGCGACATTTCTCAGCAGATTTCGATTTCGAATCGAGTATCGACCTGGAACCAAGAATTCACGAGCGGATGTATTATCAAGAAGGCCAGACTACGAACAGGGCCAAGAGGACCAGCCAGAACAAGTCCTACTTCCTCCGCAATTGTTCAGAACATCGGACCTGCCCATGCGCACAGTACGGGTATTTGAGCTTACAGGGGGTCCTGAACTGGGAGAGAAGATTCGAAACGCCTATGAACGATCCAAAGAGCCAACAATCGGAACGTTCGAAGAAGGATATTGGTGGAAGGATGATAAATTGGTTATCCCACCAGATGAAGAAGTTAAGAAGGAAATTGTACGACAGTGCCATGACGCACCGGCGTCAGGACACCCGGGGTTACAGAAGACTATAGACAAACTGGAAAGAAGAGTTTGGTGGCCAAAGATGAGGGAATGGGTCGAAGAATATGTGCGCACATGCGACGTGTGCCAAAGGACGAAAGCGCGATGAGGAAAGACGCAACCACCGCTACAACCATTGCAGATAGCGACAAAGCCCTACGACGAGATTACCATGGACTATGTCACCGGACTTCCAACGATGAGCAAAGGAAACAATGCGATACTAGTGGTGGTAGACAGGTTCTCTAAAATGGGAACTTTTATACCTACTACAGTAAATGCAAACTCGAAGACCACTGCGGACTTGATGATCAATTATGTCTACAGCAAGGTCGGAACTCCGAAGACAGTAATCAGCGACAGGGGACCTCAATTCGCTAGCCGGTTTACAGAACAGGTGAACCAGGCCCTCGGGATTGAAACGAAGCTTAGCACGGCATATCATCCACAAACAGATGGACAAACAGAGCGAGTAAATCAAGAAATGGAACAGCTGCTACGTTGCTATTCCAGCTTGCAGCAAGACGATTGGGACGAACATCTACCTATGGCAGAATTCGCCTATAATAGTCGCTCTCACTCTAGTACAGGCAAGACACCGTTTGAATTGGTGTATGGATTTCAGCCGGAATTAGGATTCAAGCTTCCGATCCGAGAAACACAGGACTATGTGGCTATGCGAAAGAAGAATCAAGAAGAAGCAACAAAGGCGCTGGAGAAGGCACGAGACGCGATGAAGAGATTCGCAGACAGACACCGAGGCCCGATGCCGTCATTCGAAGTTGGCGATAAAGTTATGTTAGATGGTCGGAATCTAACCTTGCTAGTTCCCACTAGGAAGCTAGGGGATAGAAACCTAGGACCTTATCAAGTCATCGCGAAGCATGGGCTAGTCAACTACGAGTTGGATCTTCCGAAGGAATTAAGAATCCACCCGGTGTTCTATGCAGGACTATTAATTCCCTATCGAGAAAGAAAAGATCCGGCACAAAGAACAAGACCACCACCAGAAGTTATCGCTGGAGAAACCGAATATGAGGTTGAAGCGATCCGGGACATGAGGAAAAGGCACGGAAAATGGGAATATCAGGTTAAGTGGCTCGGCTACCCGGAGGAAGAAAATACCTGGGAACCTGTAGAAGGGCTGCGCAATGCCCCAGAGAAATTGCGGGAGTATCACGAGAGGAATCGTTGGCCGGACACGATAGATCTTCCCTCTAGAAAGAAGATCGCAGATATTATAGACTCTACGCAGAGAGTAATCGACATCAAAAAGGAGGATGACGAGTTCCTGAGGACGGCATTAGGAGAGTCCGTAGCTCAGAGGGTAATTAGGAGGAGAAGATACCAGAGCAAGATAGGTATCAAGCAGCGAGATTTCGGTTATCCGGAATGGCACAAGCGTCATTGGAGAGCCGCAAAAAGGCCGTTCACTCGAAACAAAGCGCTGCCGGTTCGCAGATGGGATCTGCTAGAAGAAAAAGGGGATCCTTCATACAAGGATTGGTTTTGGGCTGACTCCTCGGATAGTGAGTGCAGTGAGGCTTAGAAAAGCATAATTGACCTGAACAAGTCGTTAAACTATTCCAAGCGTACTGGGACGTACCTTGTAAGTTGGGACCGACACTAATCGAGGTCATATTTGACCTGAACAAGTCGTTAAACTATTCCTAGCATGTTGGGAAGCATCTAGTATGTTGGAAGCCGACACTCGGCGAGGCTTTGAGTTATTGAGCAAGTGTCACGTGACCGCCGCCTTTCTCTGAGAACAGGTTGAGCGTCAATCACGTGATGGCCACCCTCTCATCCAAACAGGAAGTGTTTAAGTCACATGACTGCCGCACTTTTGTTCGAACGAGTTGTGCGTCAGGTCACATGATCAATAATGAGTGGAGGACTCTGGATGTACAGTGCTACAGTTATTCCAGGCAAGAGGAATGAGACACTAGTACACAAGAAGGATCTGGTCTAGGAAGCAACAATACGAAACAGCAAGATTATGGCTATCACAATTAAGGGATCCACACTCTCCTTGCAGTCCGAAGTGGATCTTAAGGGGAGGAATGTTACAAAAATTGTGGATATACAATGCGGCGTGGTATCAGACGCTTTACACACCGAATTATGCAGCCCAATCCAGAGCATTTCGAAAGGCTTCAAGGACAGAATAGTGGAGACGATTCTCACCCACTAGTACAGCAAGGGCCTGGGGAGGTCGCTGTGGAATATATTCAAGAGGAACCCGATCGACGATATTACGAGGACGAACGCGACGAAAGGGAGGACCCA
The DNA here is from genome assembly GCA_037892935.1 of Phlebopus portentosus. Lineage (NCBI taxonomy): Eukaryota > Fungi > Basidiomycota > Agaricomycetes > Boletales > Boletinellaceae > Phlebopus > Phlebopus portentosus. The sequence continues at coordinate 2,981,059 of JAYXKI010000002.1, forward strand.
TACGATTTACAGCAAGGACTAGCTGGAATGCATATTGGACATACTCCTCCACCCGAGCGAAGCTACGTGGACATGGAAGAACGGAACATCGCAAGATACGTGGAACTCCTGCAGAAGAGACGATATCGACATAGTGCAACCAGACGCTTTGTTCATGAAAGCCTGGTCTGTACAAACTGCTATTTGGCATACCAAAGGAGTTGGGTTCTTTCGGAGTGGCTCCTCAAGAACTTCGTGGAGCGCTTAGTAACTAGGGAAGGAGCCGATGTCAAGATTCGGCATAAACCCGGACCCTCAGAACGAACGTTTGACCAACCATTACCGAACCGCGGAATGAGCGCATACGACCACGAGGTATCTGTATGGCTCGGCAATAGGGATATCTATGCACTAAAGGTTGGCGTGAGAGCTTGGATCAATCAGCATCGTCACCAGACCTTGTGTCGAAACACTGCAGTGGAAGTCGATTGGCCGATCTATTACAGGGCGCCATCGGACGTCGAAAGTCTTATCGAAGAAGCAACGGATTGAATGCTAGAAGCATGGGAACAATCGGAAGAAGGGGTTATTACAGTCGACGAATGGCGCGGGACGAATCACCTGGGAAGAAGATACAGGTTAACGTCGGGTACCGGACTACAATTCTCTGACATCGATATCGCGGCTAGGCACAGAAGGGTGTCTGCTAAATTTACACAGCCGCCGAGGTTAATCTCCAATGATCGGCAGGGGTTGCCGATCCCAAATCCCGAGATAACGGTCAGCCCCATGATGGAAGACTAACGGCAGAAGCTCGGCCGGAGTAACGGAGCGCCGGCGAAGCGAGATCGTGGCACAGGGAAGAAGTCTCTCATGGGAGGTTTGGCGTTAAGGATTAACATGTGATAGGAATGGAGATCGATAGAAGCCTGGGGAAAGCTTCTTCGGAACGGAAGGAAATTAGGGCCTGCCTAATAGGGAAGGAAGTAGTTGGTGGTGCAACCAGGAGTTTTGGTAGCACCACCAGAGTTGTCAGTGGTACTACAGACTCAAGAGAGTAGTAGTGACACCAGCTGAAACACATTGTCCTAACCAATAGCGAGGCATGGTCGGTAGTATTTGGTAGTCGGTAGTATTCAGTAGAAACTTTATTTAAGGCGCCAGTTGAGCGGGGTGTTGTCCCTCAGCAAAATTATTTTGTACTTTCAATCATAACTGTACCCCTTTGATTGAAGCTCTGCTCTACTGCTGGGTCAAGCTTGAGCCTATAGCTCGCTTTCTAGTAGTACATCTAACCTTCGCTACTCTACTCTCCAATCATACATTGTCAGAAGGAGGAAGCAGGGACTTGTTCCGGTACGCTCGGACTAACCACCTCGTCCGAAAATACTGGTCCTAACAAGCTCGCTACGTCAGGTAGGATTGACGAAGCCTAATCGTTTGTTAGATCCGATGAATGCCTTCCATGATCGAGTACTGGGCCACGAGTTCTTCCTCGGCATTGCTGATCCGGGCTCGAATAGCCTCAACCTGTTCGACCAGGCAGCTAGCCTGCATGTGTAACTGCAGGAAGTCCGTACCAGTTAGCCAAATAATCTCTTGCTGGGAGTTGACCACTTGTTGAGCAAGGGCTGATTGACTGCCCTGAATGGCCATTGTTACAGCTCCCAGAATACGAGCCTGAAGAATACCAAACGCGTAGTTGATCCGTACGTCCCGCTGTTCGCCTTCTCGCCTGAGGTTGGTGATGACTGCCTCGGCTATCGTATCTCCGACGTGTCCCTGAATATGCGCCAGATACTCCCCCAATGTCTGTCCTTCTACGGTAAGGTTCTCGGAGTATTGAGAGCCCATGTCGTAGAGTCGAGCGACAGTAGCTGTGAGAGTTCTGAGGGACCGATCAACGCTAGTAAGTCGATTGTCGAGGTCGATGACGGCGTGTCGCAGGGCGGAGACAACTTGGTTGGGTTGCCCGTCAGTACTGACCATTCGGTCCAAGCATCCGTGTAGACTGTCGAGTTGTTCGCTGATGCGTGCCAGAGCGGATTCCATATGTTCTCCAGGTCTGGGTTGAGGAACTGCCAGTCGTTGAGTTTGGAGTAGAAATCTCCGACCGGCACGACGGAATGGGGAACCTCTTTCGTTGTCTTGCCATTCCATCCACGTCCATAGCATTCCAAAGCCTCGAAGAAGGCCGATTCGACCTCGGAGTTGTTGAGCAATGACGTATACCATGGAAGAAAACCAGATGATGCAGAGTGTAAGCCAGAGACTAGACCAACCAACTTGCCACAGTTCCATCGGTGACATAGTTGTTTCGCAGTAGTATAGTTGCCTTGATAAACCTGTAGTAGGACTTGATGGAGGAAATGAGAATGTTCGAGTAGGGTGTATTTGAACGCTTTATATTCCTGACACAGAGCGAGTAGTTCTTCTTCAACTGGCGTTGGACCCCTGAGTGCCTCCCAATTGAAACTGTGTCCGTTCAATAGGTTGTCCGCATGCACAAGCAAGAACTTCCTCCCAACTCTTTCGTGTCTTTCAGCGGTGATTCGAAGCTCCAGGGCGGATAGTATAACCGACCAGTAGGGTTCTAGGATAGGGGTGTTTGAGTGCTTCTTACCTCGATAGAAGTTTATCGTGCGAAACGCCAAATTGACTTCTTCTTCGAATGTATGGAGCGCTCTAACAAAACTCCGATGGAGTGTGTAAGCCTGCTTTAGCCGTCGACGATACGCTTATCGGTGATCAGCTAACTGTATTTACAGGCACAGAAGAAACCCTCCTGGGGCAGAGCAATACTTACTGATCAATAGTGGGTATTGCACTATGAAACAGCAAGATTGATTATCCCAGGATTGGAGCAAAATTATAATGTTAGGACCAGTGTTTTCGGACGAGGTGGTCAGTCCGAGCGTACCGGAACAAGTCCCTGCTTCCTCCTTCTGACAATGTATAATTGGAGAGTAGAGTAGCGAAGGTTAGATGCACTACTAAGAAGCAAGCTATAGGCTCAAGCTTGACCTAGCAGTAGAGCAGAGGTTCAATCGAAGAGGTACAGTTATGATTGAAGGTACAAAATAATTTTGCTGAGGGACAACACCCCGCTCAGCTGGTGCCTTTAAATAAAGTTTCTACTGAATACTACCGACTACCAAATACTACCGACCATGCCTTGCCATTGGTTAGGACAATGTGTTTCAGCTGGTGTCACTACTACTCTCTTGAGTCTGTAGTACCACTGACAACTCTGGTGGTGCTACCGAAACTCCTGGTTGCACCACCGACTACTTCCTTCCCTATTAGGCAGGCCCCTTCTCTACCTTCGATCCGAAGAAGCTTTCCCCAGGCTTCTATCGATCTTGGTTCCTATCACATGTTAATCCTTAACGCCAATCCTCCCACGAGAGACTTCTTCTATGTGCCGCGATCTCGCTTCGCCGGCGCTCCGTTACTCCGGCCGAGCTTCTGCCATTAGTCTTCCATCATGGGGCTGACCGTTATCTCAGGATTCGGAATCGGCAACCCCTGCCGATCTTCGGAGATTAATACTGGCGGCTGTGTAAATTTAGCAGACACCCTTCTGTGCCTAGCCACGATCTCGATGTCAGAGAATTGTAGTCCGGTACCCGACGTTAACCTGTATCTTCTTCCCAGGTGATTCGTCCTGCGCCATTCGTCGACTGTAATAACCTCTTCTTCCGATCGTTCCCATGCTTCCAGCATTCGATCCATTGCTTCTTCGATAAGACTTTCGACGTCCAATGGTGCCCTGTAATAGATTGGCCAATCGACTTCCACTGCAGTGTTTTGACACAAGGTCTGGTGACAATGCTGATTGATCCAAGCTCTCACGCCAACCTTCAGTGCATAGATATCCCTGTCGCCGAGCCATACAGATACCTCGTGGTCGTATGCGCTCATTCTGCGGTTCGATAATGGTTGGTCAAACGTTCGTTCTGAGGGTCCGGGTTTATGCCGAATCTTGACATCGGCCCCTTCCCTAGTTACTAAGCGCTCCACGAAGTTCTTGAGGAGCCACTCCGAAAGAACCCAACTCCTTTGGTATGCCAAATAGCAGTTTGTACAAACCAGGCTTTCATGAACAAAGTGTTTGGTTGCACTATGTCAATATCGTCTCTGCTGCAGGAGTTCCACGTATCTTGCGATGTTCCATTCTTCCATATCCACGTAGCTTCGCTCAGGTGGAGGAGTATGTCCAACATGCATTCCAGCTAGTCCTTGCTGTAAATCGTATGGGTCCTCCCTTTCGTCGCGTTCGTCCTCGTAATATCGTCAATCAGGTTCCTCTTGAATATATTCCGCAGCGACCTCCCCAGGTCTTTGCTGTACTAGTGGGCGAGAATCGCCTCCACTATTCTGTCCTTGAAGCCTTTCGAAATGCTCTTGATTAGGCTGCATAATTCGGTGTGTAAAGCGTCTGATACCACGCCACATTGTATATCCACAATTTTCGTAACAATACCATCCCATATCGCCCCATCGACTTCAGGCCATGCTTCCTGAGAGACTTGGGTAAGCTCTTATCAAGAATTTCGACGTATCCAGATGCGTCCATATTTCCAATGATGCGATGAATCTCTCCCATGCCTTTTGACGTTACGCACCCCCATACCATGACATGCCCACCCCCATGTTTGACCGTTTTCTTGGTGTTCTTTGCATCATAGGCCTTCCCAGGCACTATATAGCAGTATTCACGGCCATCTGACTTGAACAGCTGGAATTTCGACTCGTCCGAAAAAACTACCCTCTTCCAATCCTCCACTGTCCAATTGGCGTGTGCCATTGCCCATTGTCTCCTGGCCTCTTTCTTGGCCTTGTCAAGATAGGGCTTTTGTTTTCGTACACGGCAGACCAGTCCTTGCTGAAACAAAGCACGTTGGACAGTCCGGGGTGACACGTCTTTGAATCCCTTTTTCTGCACCTCAACAGCATTGGAAGCCTCATTTCTGGCAATCATCCTGGCAGCAACACGGGCGTCTCGGTCATCCAGAAGACGAGGGCGGCCTGTCTTGGGCTGTACGTGGTAGTAGTCAGGGAAATTGATGAACCGTTTGATGACACGGAGGACAGTGGTACGGTGAATCTTCAGTTTTGTAGCGATGTCATTGTGACTCATTCCACGCTTGTCCCACTCAACAATGCGGCATTTTTTTGTTGGGGATGTGTAGACCATGTCGTTACGATTCGAATGCAGGTAGTTTCACGGAAATCGGCCCAGTTGTTGTTGAGATATGGTGAGTCGGAAAATGTGTTGTGCAAACAACAAAAGTATTGCACGGCACATTTTATGTGACTTTTCGGCTATTTTTTTCGTGACACAAAATTTCGTCTCGCCACACACAGACTATTGCAGCCAAGGTCTCAAACATCATATCTATGTATTTGAAGTGGCAAAACATAGCGACAGAAATTTTATGGGAAGGATATTTCAGCATGTACTAGGTGCGTGCAATACTTTTGTCAGCCACTGTATGTCGCTGACTGTACGCCTTCTTGAGCGAGCGAAGGTAGGAGAGGGTAGCAACAAAACCATAATCAAGAAAAAAAGGTTAGCACATCCTTGTCAGTCATCCCGGACGCCACTTGTTTACTTCAGACGAGCAGCGAGATCAAAAACGAAAGGCAGTTTGGAGACAAGGTCGTAGACCTTCGTCAGATAAGGCGCGAGCACCGTGAGGGCCGTGCTCCTGATATCGGGGTGCGCACTGGCGGTGACGGCGAGTGCGAGGAGGAGGAACAGCAAGACTTTCACTCTCTTCTTTCTTTTCTGCTCGTTCTCCCACTTCTGCGCTCCATGAGCCTCATAGTCATTCCAATTGACCTTCCTCGTCTTCCACCAGTACAGCGCAACGGGTCCCGGCCAGATGACCACGTTCTTCCCGCTGCCGCCTGCGCGGTAGTACGAGTGACACGCTGCGAAGACGGAGGAGTTGAGCCGCGTTTGGATCCAGTCGTTGAATTTGTCGGTCACGTCGGCGCGGACGCTGAACGAGGACGCCTTGCGCTCGAGGACGGGCTTGAGAAGCTGGACGATGTAATTGATTTGCACTTCCTCGCTGAAGATAACGGACGCGTGCCCGGTTGCAATGTTCGGGCCTGGTAAATTGACCCGTTGCAGGTCAGTCAGTTGCATGTAAAGAAGCAGAAAGAAGCGGAGGACCTTACCAAGGATCAAGAAGAAGTTGGGGAATCCTGGAACTGTCGTTCCTAGATAGGCCGTCGCCCCGCCTTGCGCAGCGAAGTAGTCTCGGAGTGACAAGCCATGTTTTCCTTGTACCTCTGTGAGCATCTTCACCTATTCAGGCCAGCCTTAGTACCTTCTATACCACACCCAGGAAAGAAAGGGACTTACGACATAGAACCCAGTAGCGAAGACAACGACATCCAAGGGAACCTTCTCGCCCTTCTTCGTCACGATGCCGTCCTCGTCCAGTTTGGCTATACCATCCCAGTTAACCGACACGTTTGGCTGGCGGAGAGATTTGAGGTATCCAGGCTCGACGATGATACGCCTACATCCAGGAGCTGGACATCAGAAAGAAATGCATTATGTAAAATCAGCGTTGATATGATGAACAAATAATGCGGGACTTGCGGTAATCTGGAATAATTTTATCATGCATTTCCTTCGGTGCGCGTCTCTTCAGCTCTTGTGTAAAAAGCTAAAAATAAGTCGCGCATCAATGATCAGATTTGATTCGATGCGGACGGAGAATCACATGCCTTGCGCACAAACGCTTGCAGTCGTTTGTTCTCGTTGCGGAAAATAAGATATATCATGTCATACTTCATCAAAGACGAATGGAAAAGTTTTGTTAGCTTATCCCTTGTCCGAGAGTAACACTAGGATACTCACACGAAGGAAGAGGAGCGTTCGATAAGCCCACATGAGACCAGGTACGTGAGCAAATGCCCATTTGACGATGGACGGGTAAGGATGGTTCGGCTGGAACGAACAAAATATTGAGCCTAGAGGGTTTGGAGAAGTGTAGAAATAGTCGCGTACCGTGAAGGCGAACCAGTTAGGAGTTCTGCAAAAGTTGATGACTTTGGTAGAGCGATCCTTAGCAATTCTTGGAATCAACTGGACTCTGAAAATGGATATCTCATCAGTTTTGTGAGTAAAGCGGGTAAAAGCGGGAAAGCACTTGCCCGGATGCGGCGTTGCCAATGACTCCGACGGTCTTGTCATGAAGGTCAACATCTTTGCGCCAACACGCAGAATGGAACTTCGGTCCCTTGAAGTCTTCAATGCCAGGGATATCATCCGGATAACGCGGTTCTGTGAAGCCGCCAGCTGCACTAATAACAGCTTCCGCGACTTCTTCGCGTTCTGCTCCCGTTTTGGTATCGCGCAAGACCAAACGATAGACCTGAGCGGCGTCGTCCCAAGTCGAGCTCGCGACGGCCGTGTTCAACACGACATAATCCCGTAGCCTATGTTTAGTGACTACGCGTTCCCAGTAGGCAAGAATCTCGGGTTGTTCGACATAATAGGATGACCAGTATGGGTTTGGCTCTGATGAGAGGCAGTACCAGTGCCCTGCTACGTCTGATGCGCATCCCGGATAGATGTTGTCCTATGAAGATTGTTTATCAGTAATGTTGAAACCGAATGGTGAGCGGTTATGATAACTCACCCGCCATGTCCCGCCAATGTCCGATTCTTTCTCGTAAATCTGAGAAGCAAAGGTTGTATTCAGACTTTGAACACAACTCTAACAGGCGACTCACCAAGAAGTTCTCAAACCCGAGCTGCTTTTTAAGCGCAATTGCCATGGACAGGCCTCCGAGGCTGGAAAGCCAACGCGTCAGGCTACCCGAAGCACAGGAACGCTCGACACAGGACTCACCCACTGCCAATGATAACCACTCTCGGTTGCTCCTTGTTGAACGACATGGCGGGCTAAAGCGAGCTGATACGCAGCCGTGGAAGCTTCGCGTGTATTTAAGTTCTATGCATCAACTGCAAAATGGGTCGGAAATAAAGGCAAAACACATGCGAAAAAGTAATCGCTGGCATCGTCTGATAATCGCGCGCCATTCCCATCGGCATTCCCGCGAATTGATCAACGAAGGGGTTGGCCTACGCTAAACTTGGAAAGGCAACAAGAACTGAAATCAACTGGCAACACTTCCATTACAGCCGTTTGCATTAGTAATGGCACTCCCAAGTGTTTTTGAGTGAAGTAAAGTCATATTATAACACGTGATGAGTGGACTTAGTGAAAAGATTTGGTCGGATTCGAGGGTCAACAGCATCACAAAACCATCAGTTCCGACTCTTCTTCACTGAAACTTGATTTACATGTGTTACTCATAGAAAGAGAAAAGCAGAATTTTCCTCAATTGCGATATCTGATGTAGATCTCCTTGGGGTGACTTTCTGCCCACTACTACCTCAAGATTAGAAGACATTCAATTATATTCTATAAATCAATTCTTTTCTTTCAAATTTTGACAGACAGTAGACGGTCAATAATTAATTTAGAAACTTCTTCTGAGCAATTTGGTTGAGAATTGAGCTCGGGACAAAATGGGTAGTACCTGAGAAAAGGTGGAAGGCATGCCAGATGTGGAGTTTTTACGGCGAAGTCCATTTTCCCATCTGCTTCCGAAACAAGTTTTCTTCGCTCAAAAAAAGTCCAGAGTGCCATTACTAATGCAAACGGCTGTAATATTGTGAACCTGAGGGTCAATGATGGGGAATAACATCGATTGAATCGTGGCCCGAATCCATCTTCAGTACTTTTACATATCGGTTACATGTGTGAGGAAAAATTCCCAGATAAGATATGAATGCCACGACCCTGGCTCGAACAGGGGACCTTTAGAACTTCAGTCTACTGCTCTCCCAGCTGAGCTATCGCGGCAATAGCAGAAATGTGCTTACAGAATAATAGAAGACGTCACTATCTTTCTGGATTACCTGTTGCGTCATTCCAGGGATCGACAATATTCATCCTGACTCAACATCGAAACTTGCCTGTCTCACGACCTTGACTATCTCAAAGTCCCTGCAATGGCGAAGCAGCCAGTGGATGATTCTGAAAGGCGTTTTGCCATGCCTCGATCATTGCTAGACACTGACTTGTACAAGGCGAGTCAATATCTTACTATCTTCTCCCGCGGTCCGTTAAGTATATGCGTTCTAGTTTACCATGCAGCAAGCCGTGCTTCGTCACTTTCCAGATGTACAGGCGACATATCGCTTCACGCATCGAGATGCAGACGTGTATTTCACCCGAGAGTGTTATGAGAGATATATCGAGACTTTACCTCGTGAGTCATTGGTGAATCCTGCTCTTCTTGTCTGCTCAACTCAAGATATCCGCTTCAGACTTTGATGAACTCATCGCGACATCCGAAGAGATCGCCTGGCTCAAAGAAACCTATCAATTCTTTGGCGAGACTTATCTAGACTATCTTGCCGACTTCCGATTCAAGCCCGAGCAAGTCCATGTTGAGTTCAATGCGCTGAAGGATGACCCGGAAAAGGGACGAATAGAGATCAGTGCAGTTGGACCTTGGGCAGAAACAATACTTTGGGAGGTCCCTCTCATGGCATGCCTAAGTGAGATTTATTTCCGTACAGCGGACACGGATTGGACTTATGAAGGACAAGAGAGTGCGTTGTCTTCCTCCCTTCACATAGGTCAAACTCGTTCATACGGAGTATATGTCGATTCTAGAGATTGCCTATGATAAGGCGAAGAGACTTCTTCTAGCAGATATCCAGTTCAGCGAATTCGGCACTCGTCGACGACGCTCTTACTACATTCAGGACTTGGTCGTGGCAACCCTCATCCAAGCATCAAAGGATTTCCCGGATAAAGGGAAGGTCATGGGGACGAGCAACGTACTTCTCTCACTTATCGTGGCTTCCCTACATTTGACGCTGTGAATGATAGGTCCATTTGGCACGGAAACATGGAATCAAGCCTATAGGCACAATTGCACAGTGAGTACCTCTGAATCTGTCACGCGCTGCCTAAGATCTGATTGCCAGTCAGTGAATGGTTCATGGGTGTAAGGGGCATAGCAATACTAAGAGTTCTTGGATCTAAGCTCTAGGATAGATAGCCTCACTTCGAGGATATGAGAACGCCAATGGCCGAGCGCTCGATTACTGGGAGCAAATGTATCCCCATGGTCCATTGATCGCTCTCACGGACACATTCTCAACCGAGGTCTTCTATAAGGTTGTCACATCGGCGCGTGTTGCTCTAAACTATATTCTGATACATTATTTCCAGGACTTCACAAAAGACAGAGATCGAGCGCTTCGCTGGACCGGCTTGCGCCAAGACTCCGGTGATCCGCTAGTTTATGCGCCTCGTGCAAAGGAGATATACCAAAGCATGGGGATCGACCAGCGTACCAAATCGATTATCTACTCCGATGCACTAACGGACGAGAAAGCGCTCAAGATAAAGGCTCAATGCGACGAAGTTGGCTTCCCATGTACTATCCGAAGCTTCTTCGATTCCTGATGCTGTGTACTAATTTAACTGCTTCTTCCAAGGTTCTTTTGGAATCGGCACGTTCTTGACGAACGACTTCCACTCTGTGTCTTCGGGAGGCAAGGAGAAAAGCAAGGCGCTTAATATGGTTATTAAGCTTGCGGATGTGAATGGACAACCATGCATTAAGATTAGCGACGAGATAATGAAGGTCAGTCCTATGTATCTTTACGCTTGGAGGGTATTGACTATATGCGCCTATCGATAGAACACTGGTGACCCTGCCACAGTCAGGAAAGTGAAGGAGTTGTACGGTTTGCCTATTTGACACTGCATTAATGTCTGTTGCCGTTACGAAGGTTGCATGGTTAGACAAAGACCAGCTTCTTTCATTGTGGAAATTTTACGTCGTCACTAGAGTATTGTAATGTCATTGTTAGTTGCTGAACTTCCGCTGGAATTTTCTCACATATCATCATTGATTTAAGGCATATTCTTCGTGCGTGATGTCCATGAGGAAAATTAATCGGCGATGCGAGGAATCTTTTTTGCTTTGAAAATAAAGTTTGAGTTCAGACTCCGCCTCAAACGCGAGAGTTACGCGACGCGCTCAACTTCTGCGTGACGCGAACGCCCGATGCTCGCGGTTTGCTTCCGTCGCTCATCACACCTTGTTCTCCCTTTGCAACACCCGCAACTACATAGACTATTAAGATTCTCGACGTCCCGGACCATTGACATGGCTCCAAAACGTACAGCCTCATCAACGAAACGCAAAGCCTCGTCATCCGATTCTGGTGACGAGGATGCCCAAGTACCAGCGAAGAAGGGCAAGACCAGCACCAAAACCAAGAAGGCGTCAGCAAATGGTGAAACAGCTGAAATCTGCGAAGGCTTCGCGCCGAACGGGCAGCCAAATAACAAAGTGTTGCCTGTGCATATTGAGTTCCCTAAGAAGCATCCTGGGTCTCTGAGGATTGCGACGTGGAACGTATCGGGGCTTGCTGCTGCCATGAAGAAGGTCCGCGTCTGTTCTTAACTCTCGAGAGGTGGAAGCCTTGTGCTTATTCATGAGGCTCTTAAAGGGATTTAAGTTTTATGTTGAAGCTGAGGATGCCGATTTATTAGTTCTGAACGAGACAAAAGTACGTATGCAGGTGTATCTGGACTTCCTAAGTCGAGAACTTACCCGTTTGATAGATAAACGATGAACCGCAAATTCCCGTTCTAAGCGAAAGATACCCTTATCGCTACTGGTCAATTGCTAGCAAGAAAGGATATTGTACGCCAGGGCTATAACGAGGTACCGGATAGTAGGTGCTTACTGTTGTTTATTGACAGCCGGCACAGCAGTGCTATCAAAACTTGAACCGTCATCGGTGACGAAGACTCTTCCAGGCCATCCGGACGCAAATACCGTCAAGGGAAGAATCTTGACCTTGGAGTTCGAGAGGTTCTACTTGATTGCGACGTACGTGACAAACGCGGGACAAGGTCTGAAAGTAAGGTGCTATCTACGGCAGAGAGTTATCCGCTCATGTTGAGACTTTTATTCTAGGCCCTACCGGAGAAGGAAGAGTGGAACAAACATTTCACGAAGTATATTCGGGAGCTTGACGAGAAAAAGCCCGTTATTTGGACTGGTGACTTGAACGTCGCACCGACTGAGAAAGGTGTGCTATGTCAACCTATACATTAAAATCGACGTTCTGATTTTTCAATGCCATAGACTTGACTCATGCAAAGAAAAACTGGAACAAGTCAGCAGGATATACGGAATCTGAGACGAAGGCGTTCGCTCGGATCCTCGACCCTTCAACAGAAGAGACGGACGATGCAGAAGATAAAAGATCTAAACCCAAATTTATAGACATCTGGCGGGACTTGCATCCCGAGGACCTGCATTACACGTACTTTGGGTATCGTTTTGATTGTCGCTCAAAGGGGATCGGCTGGAGGCTTGATCATTGTAAGTAGACGATCCCTTTGTCCCTTCTCAGCTGTTAAAGTATGCTTTCCAATACAGTCGTGATAAGCGAACGACTTCGGGAGACCGTGAAACTCTGCGAGATCCGAAGTGAAATTTACGGAGCGTCAGACCATTGTCCTATTGCGTTGGAGATTAGCGATCTTGTTTGATTCGTGGTCCCAACCTATTTATGCCCCATGCTTTCTATCTCTAGAATTGATTGCTTTGGATATTCGGATTGGATAACAGTGATACAGGCGACCGGGAATCGCCAGAACTACCAAACAATTATTGCTGTCTTTTTGGTCCACCACCACCTCCTGACCGATGCTCATTCTTAAACCTCCCATAGGTCTTGGCTCTCTTTTTAGTGCTCCACTCAATCTTGACTAGTGGATCCTCAATACCTCGCTTCTTCCTCTCCTCTCCGTGAAGCTTCCACAACTGCCAAACACAACCAACGTCCTCAATCCCGCGAGCTTCCTCCACCCAAGTGCGAATATACTTTCCCTCAGGATCGTAATCGTTCGCTTGCTTGACGGGGTTGAACATCCTGTTCTCGCGAGGATCGTTCCTACACCTGCGACGTATGCCCAGTTCCCCCAGTTGCTGGCACAGTCGTAGTCTACGAGCATGCTTTCGAACCATTCCGCACCTAGACGCCAGTCGATGTGCAGGCGCGTTGCGAGGAATGATGCTGTGTTCTGTCGAGCACGATTGGACATGTATCCTGTAAGGAGAAGCTCGCGCTGTGCGGCGTCGATGAGTCCAGTACTTGTACGGCCTGTGAGCCAGCGCTTAAACGCGTCTTGTGCACCTGGATCAGCGGAAGAAGGCGTCCTCCATTCTTCACCGCCCATCTTGCGGCCCTTTCGACTGAAACCGTATAACTGGAAGAAATCCGCGCCATATTTCTCTAAGCAGAAGCGCATATAGTCTCTCCACAGCAGCTCGAACCGAATAGCCGCGGTTCCCTTATTTTCCCTGCCATCGTTGTTCCTGTCTTCCCATTCCTTCAGTGCAGAGTGGATCTGAGCTGCAGAAATGCATCCGTGCGCGAGATACGCGCTGAGTTTCGTCGAAAAATCCTCTTCGAGAAGCCCGTTCCGCGTATCCTTGTATCGTGAAGCCGCTCCAGAAGAGAGTAAATGTGCAATCCTCTCATAGGCTGCTGTCGATCCTCCCACGAAAGAGTGTGCAGACCTTGTCCCTTCAGGAAAACTTATCAATGGGACGTCAGGTTTCTCGAGTAAGGGTTTTTGAAGGGCATTGATGAAGTCATCTAGCGCCTCTGGGATCAAGAATGGGGCTGCCTGAGGAGGTATTCCAATGGGAAGGGGGGAATCGAAGGGATGCCTTCTATCGCTACTCGAGCATTGGCACGTAACGGCTCAACTGATTTCTTAAAACTTGTAAAAACGTCTGGAAGCTCAGATATCGGATATGGCACATCCTTCCTGCGAAAGTTCAGTAAGAGCTACCTATGCTTGTAGGAAAGTACTTTACCGGCAAATCAGGGTGGATTCATCATCGAAAACTTTGAACGAGACACTTGATGGTAATGCTTTACGAATCCTCCTTTCTTCGTCTAGTTCCTCCGCAGCGAAATCTTCGTCACCCAGACGGCTTTGACTTCGGAACCTTCCCGATTCAGGGCGTCGATTATGCTTCTGACGACACTATGCGTCTCTCCCGTTCGTATAATAAGGTCACTTCTGGCTTCCTGAAGAGACTTCTTGAGATCAAACAACGATTCGGCGAGGAACTTGGTCCTATACGGTCCGCATCGCCAGAAATGACAGATGCGGGAACGAGCCTCTGGAAAGGGAGACTGCTCAGACGGCCTTAGAAACCCAGATAGTTCATACTGAATAGGATTTAATACGAAGAGAGGGATAAGATGGGTAAACTGGTCGTGAGCTTTGGCCGCCGCAGTGAACACAGGATTGTCGGCGAGGCGCAGGTCGTGTCGAAGGACGTAGATCAGGATTCGCTGAGCCTTAGGCATGTTGCGATATGCTGAGGAGTTGAAGATAGGGAACTGGTTGTTAAAGACTGTGTACTGTCTTGAAGCTACGGTCGGGGCTAAAATTTGATATCATGCCGCTTTCGCGATGGTCAGCCTGAATCACTCTCGGATCGATAGTGCGCGGTCAAAGAGTGAGGGATGCAAACATAACTCCGGTGACGAAATCATCCTGAAGACCTTCTGAATAAAAGTAAGAAGTAGAATTGAAGTCGATTGTTGAAGGAAAGACGTTTGACCACACTGCTTGACGTGCGCGTTCAGTTCTTCTAAGGACCTTGTCCTCGGGATTGTATTTCTAAAGGCACAAACTATGGAAACACTGTATCCATTTATTAATTGTTACATGCATCGTTCTGATTCATCAGTGCGCTAAATAAATGTACATACTCTCGTGACATTAGATGCTTTCGTGAAAGTCCGCCGGAAGTGTTCACCGGCTAGAATGAGCGTATCGTACGCGCACACCCACCTCTAAGCACTGGTCAATCCACTTGCCTCTCTCCAACGCTCGAACTTTGCGATAACCTCAGGCGTAATCTGCCGACGGACGCCTTTTGCAGCTTCTATGAAAGCGGATTTCGAAACCTGAGCGAGAATGGAAAGGATGAAAATATAGCAAGAATTTGAAAAGAGAACAGAGATACTTACAAATGGTGCATCTATGTTCTCTTTCATTGTGAGCAGAGCGGCATCTTGACATAACGCAGCAAGTTCGGCTCCGGAGCAGCCTTCGGTCTGATCATTTTGTTCGGTGAAATGGAATGAAAAGAAGAAGGAAGGATAAAATGGAATAAGCCTACCAGATCTGCAAGTCCCTCATAGTCCAGATTAGGATCAACCGACATGCTGCGCGTACGAATGCGCAGAATGTCCAAACGACCGGCTCTATCGGTGGCCCGACATATAAAATGCGGTCCAAGCGCCCAGGACGCATCAAAGCCGAATCCTAGTTCATTCATAAGTTGAAAAATCAGAAAGGATTGGATCGATAGGGAAGAACTCACAATAACGTCTGGTCTATTTGTCGCAGCGACGACGGTGACACCAACGAGCTCTTGAACCCCATCCATCTCATTAAGAAGCGTAGTAAGAACACCTTCGTGCCGCTCGCCTGCACCCGGTTCACGCGAGCGGGAAGTTCCTAGCGCATCTATTTCATCCTAGAAGAAGTCGTCAGATTCTTGACCTTAGTTCAAACGTGAAACTCACGAAAAATATGATCGACGGAGATGCAGCGCGTGCTTTACGGAAGACCTCTCGAACGGCGCGTTCCGACTCTCCAACAAATTTGTTCAAGAGCTATCAAGCCAGATCGGATAAGTAGCAGCAGGATAAAGGGTCATCGGCGATTCCAAGCAACTGACCTCTGGACCCTTCACAGCAAGGAAATTGATTTCGCTTTCCGTCGCGAGAGCGCGTGCAGTTAGCGTTTTACTGCATCCTGGCGGTCCATAAAGCAGAACTCCGCGAGGTGGTCTGACGCCAAGCCGAGCAAATGCCTCCGGATGACGCAGCGGCCATTCAACACACTCTCGAAGTTTCTGAGCAACAAGCGTCTGTCCACCGATGTCGCTCCATCGGACCGCGGGAACCTCAATGGTGACTGAACGAAGCGCGGAGGGCTGGACGAGGTTGAGCCCAGCGGACAAATCTTCTGAAGTGAGCATTACAGCTTGCTTGTCGATTGGCGCAGAAGATAGTGAACTGTCGTGCATGTATCGTTTAATGGCAATAGTTCCTGCTTCACGAATGACAGCGCTCAGGTCTGCACCAACGTATCCATGAGTTCGAGAGGCGATCGCGCGCAGCTGCTCATCTGGGATCGAATGGGGTGTCTGAGAAAGCATTACTCTGAGGATGGCATATCGTGCTCCTGCGTCAGGGATCCCTGAAATGTTTTCCGATTAATACGCGCCGAGAGCAAAAGCAGTTCGGCGCGAACCTATTTCGATTTCCCTGTCAAACCTTCCGGGTCTTCTGAGAGCGGGATCTATCGCGTTCGGACGATTCGTTGTTCCTATAACCACAACTCTTCCTTCATTTCCGTCCTGTTCATTGATCCCGATGCCATCTAAGATCGTCAAGAGAGTTGCAACTACTCTCTTTTCAACTTCACCACTACTGCCGTCTTCAGCACCCTCTCTTCGCGGAGCAAGAGCATCGACCTCATCAAGTATGACA
This sequence comes from Phlebopus portentosus, assembly GCA_037892935.1. Lineage (NCBI taxonomy): Eukaryota > Fungi > Basidiomycota > Agaricomycetes > Boletales > Boletinellaceae > Phlebopus > Phlebopus portentosus. The sequence goes on from JAYXKI010000002.1 coordinate 2,997,707, forward strand.
ATGCATGGGCTCCGCCGCCGAGCTTCTGCGAATACTTCCCTGAGTCGACGCTCCGTTTCACCATGGTAGGCCGACGAAAGTTCCGCTCCTGCGATGACGAGTATGGATACACCGGTGCTAGCTGCTATAACTGCTCGGGCCAGGTGCGTTTTACCTGTTCCTGGTGGACCATGGAGAAGGATGCCCTTGGGTGGTTTCAGACCTGTAAAACACGCAGTCAAGAATATAGGGTAAGCTTTCCGGAGGACAAATGATGACCATACCAAAATGCCTGAATAAGTCAGGACGTGTCAAAGGTATCTCGATGAGGTCGCGGATTTGGCTGATTTGTCTGTCTAATCCACCAACACTAGCGTATCCGTCCACTGCGGAAGAACCTAGAATATCATTTGGATCCTATGGTGAAAATAGTCAGGAGTGAAATGAATAAGAAAGTACGGAACTATACGCGCAGATGTCCTCGCTTTTTGTCTAGGTACTTGCTTGACGGAAATCTGAGTGTCCCAATTGGCGGTCCATAGGGAAGGCCCAGATCCTGCTATGCTCAAGGATGAGAGCCGCTCATTGATTTCATAATCAGTCCCAGAGTTTAAGTTTGCGGAGATATCTACGACGGTGAAGATCCTCTCGTGACCTTCGTACGCAGTTTTGATAACCTGTCCAATGAAAGTATACTTCAGATCGACTTGAAACCAACTCGCATGAGAACTAATATAGTGAAACACAAATATGGAGAGAGACGGACCCAGAAGTTCGCGTATGTATAAAGTCAGCCAGTCCGGTTTTTATCTTCTTTCCGACCCGCTGGCTGAAGCTTTTCCCAGTATTCTCAGTCTCAGTCAAGGTAATCGAACGCGCATTTTGCATTCCTTCCAGAGAAGGTAGACCGAGCGATGATTTTCTGTTAGCAAGGGGCACCACCCGAGCTCTACTATTGTCTTGTAGCCTTGCAGACAAAATATGAGATTCCGATAGGTATACAACTTGAAGGGAATATATGAGTCAGTCGAAAGCCTTAAGGATCGGTTTCTGGTGCCAACCATCTGGCGATGCATCTTGCGAAGGCCACGCAACACCCACTGAAAATGCCTGGAAGGGGTGTTTAGAAAGTGATCAGCACCTTCAAGCGGGAGCCACTCAGTAGAAGCACGGCTTACGCGAGGTCTAGAATCACTTTGATCACTTGCAGTAACAGCGATCACATCTCCCGCGAAAATTTTGGCATTCTTAAGCAACTCGGCGTTGAGAAGAATACGCCTTGAGGCTCGACAAGATGTCCCGGATACATCAGACAAGTCAGTAAGACAAGCCAAGAACGTCCTTGAAGAGAGAGACATCAACAGTATAAAGGTCCTTACAGAAGTAGACATTCATCACGAAGGCACTCTGAGATTCTCGTAATGCAAATTTAGGGCCGGCACGTGCGCGTCTCTACGCGTTGCTTCTTTCCGTCAGCCTTGAGCCTCTAAGCCAACAACAACAACAACAACAACAACCGCGAGCTCTGCAGAACAAGTGCAACGCGATTCAATGGGGAGCCGTTGCACTCTCACAAATATCGTGACTCTTCTAAATAAACCATTTCGCCTTTCCCTATTCTCGTTCGCTTGTCGGAAAATAATTGATCGGTGGTATTCCGATCTCCTTTTGATCTGTATCTCATTGCGTGGGCACCATCCGGACATTCATTGTAAGCCGATATGATACTGATTCAATTTGGTGGCGTTGCGTATAATCAAAAGTCTAATACACATTGTTTTGTGCGAGTCAGATCGTATCCTCTGCCCACAGCATTGTCCGCCGGATATCCGACGTTCCAAACCGCCTTTAAGTATTTCATGAGCACGAAATTGTCGATGAATTTACGCCTTGGCTTTTGACCAAGTAGATCCTGAACGAACGAACGTTATGGTTTTATCGATACGATCGGCGTTGTCCGAGGAAGGTCACGGGCTCGTTCTTCGGTAGATCGACGCTTCCTAAACCACGACCATGGTGGCCTGAATACCGTTGTATTTTTTCGTGGTGGATGTAGACTAACCACATCACCGGCCACTTATGCATGCCACCTCACTCTGAAACACTGGCTTAGACCACCTCTATTTTTCTTTTTATTCTCTCGCTGTCGTATTGCTGTCTTGCTATCGCTTTGCTCTGCTCTTCGCTATCGTTTTCTACATTCTCAACTAACCAATCTCATTAAACTCATTCTCGCAAATTATTGACTCGAGCACATAACTATGCTTAGGCACGGCCAGTTTGAAGCGTGGCTTCAACTCGAAAACAACACGTAT